>OX451741.1:1342584022-1343286522 GCA_948472305.1 Vicia faba | reverse complement strand
TTTCTTGTTTCATGATCAATGAAGATTAGATGGCAAAAGCAAGGTTGAAAGATGAAGAGGCCGTGGCTAGCAAGGAGCTTGGAATTCTCTTGAAGAAGAAGCGAAGAAACTTGAAGAACACTTATCTTCTTTTTGTAAACAAAATATTTGTAACTTTGAATCTCAAATTTGTAACTTGCTTTGTAAATTTCCCACAAATGTAATGAATACGAAACTTGAATGTCTTCTCGTTGAACTTTTAAGAATGATGAACTTGTTGTATGGAAATTAGACAATTCTTGAATCTCGGTTAAAATTTGAAATTCCCACTTGAATGGTTTGAATGATACATCTTGCCTTTGTAACTTGAACTTCAAGAAATCACAGATGACCTTTGTAACTTGTATTTCAAGTAAATGACATGCCTTGTCTTCTAACCTCACTCTTCCTACCGTGTCCAAATCAAACTTGCATTCTCAATAAGAACCATAACCTTGATGTCCAAACTACAAGTGACTTGTAACTTGAAGTAACAAAAACATGCCTTGATTATCATACAAGTTCGCAACATCATCTCTTGTTTCATGGCTCAAACACTTACAATATTAGTCACAAACCCTTGACCACAATTTTGAAATACTTAACAGGTTCAAATATGATGATGCACATTGATGAAGAAAGATCTCGAAGTGTTGAAGATAATCGAAACCATAATCCAGGACTTTGAAGAATATTCTCGTGACTTGACGAAGAAGGAAACCCATGATACCTTAGAACTTCATTCCATAATCCATTGCTCAAGAAACTAGATGAAACTTCCTTTAACTGATGAAGGGACCTCAGCTAATATGAAACCCTAGTCTTGCACAAATGCTGCCTCTTGAACCAAAGTACCTTATTCAATGCAATGCATGATATGCAAATGAACAAGTGAAGATGATGTAGATGAAATGTGAAGTCTAAGCCAGACAAAAGCAAAAGGTAGGACAAATTTGGGGTACGACATCTGCCCCTATTTAATCGTCTTAAACCTAAAGGTGAGATTGGAGCCGGCCTTTCGAACGTTGAAGGTGGAAGATGATTAAATACCAAGACCTGAAATTTGTCCTGGAGAGATGGTGTGAATGTTATTTATTTGTGACGTCTTCTGGTGGATGAGAGAAAAAAATGAATTTTTAGGTTAACTGGTCATGATGGATAAATATGGTTGAATAATGATAGCTTGTATTGGGGTAACGGTGTCAATACAAGGTCCTCATGGAAGTGGGCGTTAAAGTGACTGAAAAGATATAGTTGACGATGTCGTGGTGACTAAAAGTAGGATTAATCACAACATGATAACTTAAAGACGACAGATAGAACTCGACGACAGCGGAGAATCTATCGTGGGGGACTCACGGCCCAAAAAGGAAGGTAAAGATAACGGGTAAAGATCGACATATGATCTATGACCCAAGAGAAAGGAGATCATGAGGGTAAGACCCGCGAGCGACCTACGACCCAAGTAAATATAACCGAAGGGTAAGATCTACAGACGATTTATGACCTTAAAAAAGATAACATGAGGGTAAGATCTATGAACTACCTACGACCCAAGATAATGCGAAGGTAAGATCCATGGATGACCTACGACCTTAAGAAAGATAATGCGAAGGTAAGATCTACGGACGACCTACGACCTTAAAAAAAATATACAGTGAGGGTAAGATCTACGAGCGACCTACGACCTTAAAAATGATAACACGAGGGTAAGATCTACGGACGACCTACGACCCTATAAAATGATGACAAGAAGGTAAGATCTACGGACGACCTACGACCTTAAAAAATGATGCAGTGTGGGTAAGATCTACGGATGACTTACGACCCTAGGAAAAGTAAAGTGAAGGTAAGATCTATGAACGACCTACAACCTTAGAAAAAAATGATGTGAGAGTAAGATCTACGGACTACCTAGGACCCTAAAAAGATAACGTGAAGGTAAGGTCTACAAATGGCCTACGACCTTAAAAAGATACAGTGAGGGTAAGATCTACGGACAACCTACGACCCTAGGAAAAGTAAAGTGAAGGTAAGATCTACAGACGACCTACGACATTAAAAAAGATAATGTGAGAGTAAGATCTACGAACAACCCACGACCCAAGATAAGATAACGCGAAGTGTAAGATTTATAGACAATTTATGACCCTAAAAAAAATAATGTGAGGGTAAGATCTATGAACGACCTACGACCCAACATAATGCGAAGGTAAATTCCATGGACGACCTACGACCTTAAGAAAGATAACGCGGAGGTAAGATCTACGGACGACCTACGACCTTAAAAAAAGATACAGTGACGGTAAGATCTACGAGCGATCTATGACCCTTGAAAGATAACGTAGGGGTAAGATCTATGAACGACCTACAACCCTGGAAAGATAACATAAGTATTGAGAGTTTGGGAGTACAATGTACTGGAACCATGGCTTATTTTGGTGTTGGTAGTGTAATGACAGATGTTAGCTGGGAATTATGAGGATGATATTCTTTGTGGGGATGTTTTGTTGATTTGGGGATTTCGTGCAAGGTACCAAATCAGGCTCATGCTTCAATATGCATTTCGAAGTGTGGCATGATGATTCATGGATAAGCTATGCGTTTGAGGATGCAATGTAATATGTAGTGATGATTATTGTATGCAGAGTGCAAAATATTAGGATCATTGGGGTCCGTTGCCCGTTGTCTTGAGATGCTAATACAGATTGGTGCTTGAAAACTTTGAGACTTGAGTTATAGCCTTGTCGAGTTCACTGGGGATTAAACCTTGCTGAAGAGGAGCAACTTGATCTGACTTACTGGACTTCTTGTGGATGATGAGTAGAGACATGGATCTTATCAAATGCCCCAAGTTTCTCAGTGTTGGCGAATCGGGTGCTCAGCCATCTATAAGGAGATGACAAGGATGAAAGTTTGGTCGAGGTGACCGTTATGACTTGTTACCTGCATAGAAAGACAAACACTTGAATGCCGTGGCATTCCCTTTGGAAGCCTTTATATCCATGTAATGTCGTGTTTCACATCTTAGCTTGTGATTATTATTGCCTTATTGTTTTCAATGCAATGCTTAACAAAGAATTTAAATCATAATTTGCATACGAAAAGTAAAGTAAAAGGACATAACAAAGACTTTTTGGTGGAAATGGTAAATTTTATTAATGAGCTTGACCTGTGAACAGGCATTCGTACATGGAAACAACTCCTAAATAAGGAAGTTGCAAAGAAAAGACATAATACAACAAGTAAATGGCAATAAGAAAATCTCGAACTTCCATTAAAATTGATATTGCTATAGTTCCCACGTCCCAGATCATCCTAGTGCTGAGCTTCCGAAAGATAATAGTTGAATTGATCCATCCCGTGCTAGGAGGGTATACTTGTTATTCGTGAAGAGTTTTCAGACTGCAGTCTCTCGCTTTTTGTCCCTAATTTTTGCCTGGATCGCCCTTTTGGGTTTTCAATCCACCGGGATACCCATTTTTCCCTAAGTCGCCCTTTCGGGTTTTCAACTTAGCGGGTTATTCTTTTTTTTCTTTTTTATCCCTAACTTTTTCCTAAGCCGCCATTTAGGGTTTTCGACTTTGCGAGTCCTTTTATGCATAGTATTTTTTGACTGAGTCTGAATTGACTGGAAGCGGAACATCTTCTCCATCCATGTTTGTCAGGATTAGAGCACCTCTTGCGAAAGCTTTCTTAATGATGTACTGCCCCTCGTAGTTGGGAGTCCACTTTCCTCTTGGATCATAGTGAATTGGGAGAATATTCCTTAAGACTAGGTCACCTGTGTGGAAATCTCAAGGTCAAATCTTCTTATTGAATGCTCTCTTGAGACGCTATTTGTATAACTGACCATGACAAATGGCTGCTAGGCACTTCTCTTCGATGAGATCGAGTTGGTCGAGCCTTGTTTGAATCAATTCAGCTTCATCAAGCTTAGTATATGTAACGCCCGTAATTTAATTAATTATTTAACTAAATTATTTTTGGATTATTTGTGAAGTTGTGTTATGATGATAGTTGATGTGTTGTTGTTATTGGATTTATTTATTCTATTAAGTAGTGGAATAATATTAGAATAATAACATTATTTGATGTG
Organism: Vicia faba; assembly: GCA_948472305.1. Lineage (NCBI taxonomy): Eukaryota > Viridiplantae > Streptophyta > Magnoliopsida > Fabales > Fabaceae > Vicia > Vicia faba. The sequence continues at coordinate 1,343,282,405 of OX451741.1, read as the reverse complement.
GACTTATTTTAAGGACTAGAAGTAGTAGAAAGGGGGTGTAGGAGTTTTAAGCCCATTAAGACAAAATGAGAATTATAGGGTTAATATATTAGTTATTTAGAATTAATATGGAAAAGAAGTAGCGTAAGAAGAGAAAGAAATAAGGGTTGGAAGAGAACATGAAAGTTGCAGAAAAGAAGGAAAAGAGGCAGAACGGAATTCAATCGGAAAAGTCATAGAGCAACCTTCAATCCAAGGTAAGGGTGGGGTTCTGACTCTATAATAGGGTTTATGACGAGTAGTATGTGGGATTAGATGTGAAAAGTAGTCTTGTTTATGATTGAAATGTATATATTGTTGTATGATGAAGATCAATAATTTAGAGACGAGTAATGATGCCCTAATGTTGTATAATCGATGTAGAAATATAGAATTATTATAATTTATGATTACCTATGATTAGAGGATATTTTTAGGGCCTAAGGCAGGGAAATCACAGTGAAAACACAGTGAAATCGCAGAAAATATTCGTGACAGAACAGTATGAGTCGACCTCAAAGGACATGCGTCGACACATGCAGGCTTTTGGACTCAGGATGAGTCGATACATAGGTGTTGTACCCAAAAATTTGCCCTCCCATTTCCTCAACATTTTCTCACCACAAGACCCTTGGAGTTCAAGATCCAGCTAGGGTTTCCTCTGCTCAGGACTCCTCCTTGCATTGTTGACCCAAATTAGGGTTTGTGTTTGCACAAAGATGTTTTGACCTAAAATGCCTAAGATGACTTTCATGCTTCAGTTGGACTCCCAAGTTTACCCATACCAAATTTCAAGCCTTGATTCCAATCTTTGCCCAGTCAATTGGACAGTTGACCTAAAAATCAGCTGTATTGGGGAAAAAATCAACTGTGGCCAATTGACAGTCAAACCTCATGATTTTTGACCCACATCAACATATTGAAATCATATAAACCATTTGATCAAGTTTGGATCACAATTCCACAAGAAATTTGATCAGATCACCAAAAGGGCAAAATGGTCATTTTTAGGGTTTTGACTGCACAAAGGCAATTTTTGACTGTTTGACCTAGCCAATGGCAAACCAAGCTCATATATGGACTCAAGGACCCCATGGAATTGTTTTGACATGTTCAACAAGTTCAAAAGATCCCAAATGCATAAGATTGACAGATGAATTTTCCAGTCAATTGATCAATTTTTGACTGTATACTGAAAAGTCAAACTTTGACTTTTTGGTCAAAATCAAGTGTCAAGATTCATTTTTCATCAAAAAATGCCAAAATATGAAACTTGTTCATCAAGAAACCCAAAATTGCAAATTAGGGTATAAAATGAAGAATTTTCATAACTTAGAATTTTTCTAAGTTATGAAAATCCCTAATTTTTTTTCTAACTTTGTCCCACTTTTTCATCAAGATACATTTGGATTCAAACAAAAGTCAAAACATGAAAGTTGTATTCCATTGCAAAATCTACAACTTTGATTCACAAAGTTTCCTCAAAAGAAGCTTGTAGCTCAAGTTATGATTTTTGGAACAAGGGTGCAAAACATTCTTAACTTAGAAAAATTTTGACCTATTCTAGGCAGGATTTTTGCCTAACTTCATGGCTACTTTTCACATGCTTCCACTTGGAATTTCAATTTGCATTACAAATATGGATTGTAGTACACATTCCAAGCTTTCCAAAATGTCAAAGAACTCATCAAACAACCTTGTGGTTAGGGAGAATCTAATTTGGCAATATGGGTAAAACTCACTTTGTTCATGGCCAATTTACATGTCCATAACTTTGCATTTTTGAACTCAGCATGCTCTAAGCTAGATTACAGGTCTTTTATCTCATCCACACTCATAAGTTTAATGCCAATCCTTCATGTTTAAGCCTTATCTTGTGTGTTTAAGCATTGCATACAAGATTGAGCCATAAATAGAAAAAACAATTTATCCATTTTTGAAAAGTGGAACTTTATGTCAAGTTTGCAAATCAAGAAGTACAAGGCAAATCTCTTTGGCACAAGTTCAGAAGCATGTCACACTGATCAAGAGGGATGGTTGCAGCACATTTGAGGGGCCTGCACAAGTCTAGAAACCAAGTTGACATTTTGTTGCTTAAGTTAGAAGAAAGCTAGCATTTTGAACAACAACTCTCACTTCTGCCAACACAAGCTAAGACAAACTTGTTGTACACCTTCCAAACATCAAACCTAAGTTGAGGCACGAGCAAAACACCTTCCAAACCTCATCAAACCTCAAAACACCATCCTACTGCAGAAAACATAGTCACCTCTGCAGTTTCACTTCCACAACTCAATCCACTCATGCATTCTTGCTAAAACCAGTTCATACACACTCCATACCATATATACAAGCTATCCCAAGCATTGGACACGACCTGTAACACCTCTAACCAACTTCACCATTTTCATTTTTTCTGTTTTGCAGGTAGATTGCCACAGCTTGATTCACTTGGTTTCAAAGCAAGTTAAAGGTTGGAATAGCATCCATGGACCTCAAGCAAGCTGTACCAATCCTCACCTTGCCCTGAAAGTGCCTCCATTTCCAGACACGATCCAAGCTGAACAGGTAAGTTCATGGACTTCTATCTCTCAATATAGGAAGAGTTAGCTTTAAGTTTATGAATGAAAAATGTTCTACTCATGCCCCTGAAGCTATACATATCTTCATTTTCCATTTATATTGCATGTGCTGAGAGAATTTAAGACCTGGACATTGACAAAAACCTAGGTTAAGAATTAGGGATGGAGAAATTCTCTCTCATTTCTGGGAGTTAAGTTAAGTTTTTTATATGTATGGAATCGTGGCTTGATGCTTGACATTTTTCATGTTGTGAGTTTGTGCTAAAAGTCCAAGAATCATGAGATAGCAGAAACGCGTGTTTTGTTCAAGGATGCTGGAGGTTGAAGAAGACAGAGTCCTTGGGCTGGGCCTGAAATGTTTTTCCTTTTCACACCACTGTTTTACACATGCACCCCCTGGCCCATTTTGAGTTTTATTTATCATTTTTAATTTTTTCCTTTTGATTTTGTTTCTATATTTTTATTTAAGCACGAAAAAATATTAAAATTATTTTTCCCATATTTTTTGCTTTTTTTGATATTTATTTGGCTTTATTTAGTTTTGTACATAAATAAACATTTATATACTTTTATTTAAAATAACCAAAAAAAATAATATAAACACTTTTATTTTCTGATTTTTATTTTATTTTACCTTTGAAAACATTTTACATAAAATATACTTTTTTTTTGTAAATATTAAATATTTTATTTTTGTACATATAATATATATTTAATAAATAATGTAAATATTTATATATTTATTAGTATATTTAGGTTAAAAACATAAAAAATAATACATTTTATTTTTATTAATATTTAACTTAAAAAATCACCTTTTGACAATATACTTCTTTTTTTTTTTGTACATAATTAATAAATATTGCATACATTATATAATAAATACCTTTTATTTATAAAATTAGGGTTTTGCCCTAAATGCATAAAAATACCAAAAATTAATTCATTTTATTTTTGTTTATTTGACACATGAAAAATACTTTTTACATACATATGAAAACCATTTTTGCATTTTGCATATTTATTTTATTTTATTTAATTATTGTGCAATTAAATCCCTTGTAGAATTTCAATTTGGATGTAATAGTTAGATTTTAATTTCTTGCTAAAATATCCCCATTTGAACATTTGTACCCCCCATCCCATATATTGTGTTGTAATAACTTAGGACCTTTTATTTTTCGCATTTTAAAAGCTTTCTAATTATGCCATGTTAGAATTAGGGTTTTGTATGCCAAAATCAACCAACAAATAGTTTGACCTAAATTCAAGATAAACAAGCATGAAAATGGACAACACTAATCACACTTGCACCCTTAGGGTATTCCACTTGTTGCCTTCAATATGTTAGAACAATGTTTGAATCTACTACCCTATATTTGAGTTTTGATGATAACAAAGTGAAAAGATATAGTATTTATAAGTTTCATGAATGAACTATATGCTGCCTAAAATTATTATGTTCTGACTTGCAGATACTCTGATGGACATAAGCAAGATCACGTTCATTCAGCATCAGAATTTGATTTGATACACCAGCATCAGAAGTTGCTACATCAGAACGTCAAGATCAGATGATCAACTCACGTACATGCTGAAGCTTGATGAACAGAACTGCGCGTAAACACTCTGATACAGAAACACAATAGTTCATCAGCAGCGAAGCAGAATCAGAATGAGCCAAGCCAGAACGTGCATTGAAGAAGCAACGGTACTGTGCATTGAACACTAATTAATTCCAACGGCTTCATTCCAGACAAGATCTGCTCAAAAAGGAAAGCTTGTTATTAGCATTGAATCAAGAATATTGCATTCAACGTTCATCTTCTCAAGTGCTATATAAACAAGGCTTCGAAGATTATAATGGCTAATGCTCTCCAAATCTCTACACGCACAAAGCTGAACAATAATCTTCATTCTACCAGTTTTGCTAAACCATACTCTGATATTCTATTTCTGTTTAGCAATCTAGTTTCTAAGCTTAATTTGTGTATACATCACAGTTGTGATAAAGTTTTGTAGAAAACATTCACACACATTGTTTTATACCTTTGTAAGAAAGTGTTGCCTTGACAAACCGGGTTGTGGTTTGAATCAAGAAGGCTTTAGCAGTTGTTAAAGCAGTCTGTAATATTCAGTTGAATATAGTGAATTAAGACCTCGTTGGAGAGAGGCGAAATCACCTTGACGGGTGGACTGGAGTAGTTTGAGATCAAACGAACCAGGATAAAAATATCTTGTCAATTGCTTTAGATTTCAGTGTACAATTCAACCCCCCCTTCTTGTGTTTTTCACCCCTTCAATTGGCATCAGAGCGCCTGGTTCTGAGCTAAAACACTTAACCGTGTCAGTACAAGATCCAGCGTCAGAAAAACACAATGGCAGGAAACAATTCTCACTTCAGCAATGACAACAATGAGGACAGAGACAGATTCAGTTGCAAACCTCCAGTCCTTGATGGAGAAAACTTTGATTACTGGAAAGACAGAATTGAAAGCTTCTTTCTAGCACATGATGCTGATCTGTGGGATATGGTGACAGATGGATACACGCACCCTGTGAATGCAACTGGTCAGAAGATTGATAGAAAATCAATGTCTGATCAACAAAAGCGTGATTTCAAGAATCACCATAAGGCCAGAACCATCCTCCTTAGTGCCATCTCCTATACTGAGTATGAAAAGATCTCCAACAGAGACACAGCAAAGAGCATCTTTGATTCTCTCAGAATGACGCATGAGGGCAACGTTCAAGTCAAAGAAACAAAAGCTCTGGCGCTCATTCAGAAGTATGAGGCGTTCAAAATGGAAGAATCTGAATCCATTGAAACTATGTTCTCTAGATTCCAGATTCTGGTAGTTGGTCTCAAAGTTCTGGAAAAAGGATACTCTACTGCTGACCATGTCAAGAAGATAATCAGAAGTTTACCCAAGCAGTGGAGGCATATGGTTACTGCTCTGAAGCTAGCGAAGGATCTCAACAAAATCACTCTGGAGGAACTTATAAGCTCCCTCAGAAGTCATGAGATAGAGCTAGAAGCTGATGAGCCTCAGAAGCAAGGTAAGCCTTTAGCATTAAAATCTAACAGAAAATCTGAGTCTAAAGTTTTGCAGGCAGTTGAAGAAACATCTGATGGATCCTCATCAGAAGAAGACGAACTTTCCCTTCTCTCCAGAAGAGTAAATCAACTGTGGAAGCAAAGACAAAGGAAGTTCAGGAATCCCAGAAGATCTGATCAGAACGAGTCTTCTTCCAGATACAGAAGGACAGATTCTTCCTCTGGATACAGAAGATCTGAAGGCTCCTCCAGTAGCAAGAAGCCAAACACCAAAGACATCATCTGCTACGAGTGCAATGAGCAAGGACACTACAAGAGTGACTGCCCAAAGCTTCAGAGGGAAAAGCCCAAAAAGAAGTTTGGAAGAGAGAAGAAGAAAAGTCTCATGGCCACATGGGATGACTCTGACTCGTCTGAAGCTGACTCAGAATCAGATGATGAAAGGGCAAACATAGCGCTCATGGCTAACATTCCAGATGATAGTGAAGCTTCTGAATCAGACTCAGAATCAGACACAGAAGAGGTATTTCCTAACTTCGCTGTTAATTTTACAAAGGCTGAACTTGCTGAAAGCCTTAATGAGATTCTGGAACGTTATCAGCAGATTAGTTCTAAATTCAGAGACTTGAAAAGGAATCTTGAATCTGACTCTAATAAGTCTGAGAGTCTCAAATTGGAAAACTCTGAGCTGAGAGATAAAATTTCAAAATTAGAAAACTCTTTACAAAACTCTCAGAAGGAACCAATTTCTGAAACTCCCAGCAACGCTGATGAGATCATCAAGGAGTATGATCATAGTTTCCAGAAGTTCTTAGCTAAAAGCATAGATAGAAGCAAAATGGCTTCAATGATCTATGGAGTTAGCAGAAACGGCAGGAAAGGAATAGGATACCTAGGTAAGGTTCCTACACCAAAGAATGTCATGGATTTAACCATTAAACACACTCCTTTAAATTCACATTTTGTGTATGGTCACACACATGACATCAAATATACTAGCAGTAAGCACTCTGTGAAACCAAAATTCAACCAGAGTTTTGGTAAAACTAACAAATCAGGACCCAAGAAAATCTGGGTACCTAAGGATAAAATAATACATGTTGCAGATATCTTTAGCAGCAAGTCAGAAACACCAGTCATGGTACCTGGACTCTGGCTGCTCACGACACATGACGGGAAGAAGGCATATGTTCCAAAGCCTGGAACTTAAGCCTGGAGGCCACGTTGGCTTTGGAGGCAATCAGAGGGGAAAGATAATTGGCTCTGGAACTGTAGGTAATGGAAATCTTCCCTCTATTAATAATGTTCTGCTAGTAGATGGATTGATGCATAATCTGTTATCCATAAGTCAATTAAGTGATAACGGTTATGATATAATCTTTAATCAAAAATCATGTAAAGCTGTTAGTCAGAAAGATGGGACTATCCTGTTTAATGGTAAGAGGAAAAACAACATTTATAAAATCAAACTTTCTGAACTAAAGAGTCAGAACGTAAAATGTCTTCTGTCTGTTAACAACGAGCAGTGGATCTGGCACAGAAGATTGGGGCATGTTAGTATGAGAAGAATATCTCAGATTAACAAACTCAATCTGGTCAGAGGACTTCCTAATTTGAAGTTCAATTCAGATGCTCTGTGTGAAGCATGTCAGAAAGGCAAATTTGCAAAACCTTCTTTTAAATCCAAAAATGTTGTTTCTACCTCTAAACCATTAGAACTTCTGCACATTGACTTATTTGGACCAGTTAAAACTGCTTCAGTCAGTGGTAAGAAGTATGGGTTAGTAATTGTAGATGACTATAGCAGATGGACATGGGTAAAGTTCTTAAGACACAAGGACGAGTCACACTCTGTGTTTGTTACCTTCTGTAACCAAGTTCAGAATGAAAAAGATCTTAGAATCGTTAAAGTCAGAAGTGATCATGGTGGAGAATTTGAAAATAAAGATTTTGAGTCATTCTTTAATGACAAAGGCATTCTGCATGATTTTCTTGTCCTAGAACTCCCCAACAAAATGGAGTTGTAGAACGAAAGAACAGAACATTGCAAGAAATGGCCAGAACCATGATCAATGAGACAAACGTTGCTAAGACTTTCTGGGCAGAGGCAATAAACATAGCGTGCTACATTCAGAATAGAATCTCAATAAGACCTATTCTTGAAAAGACTCCATATGAATTGTGGAAGAACAGAAAGCCCAACATTTCGTATTTTCATCCATTTGGATGTACTTGCTTTATGTTAAATACAAAGAATTATTTGAACAAGTTTGACTCTAAGGCACAGAAGTGTATTATGTTAGGATACTCTGAACGCTCAAGAGGGTACAGAGTATACAATACAGAAACACAGATTGTGGAAGAATCAATCAGTGTTCGTTTTGATGATAAGCTTGACTCTGAAAAGTCAAAGCAAAATGAAACTTTTGCAGGTATAGAAATTGAATTTGCAGGTTCTGAAGACAAGTCATCAGAAGCTCTCAACACAGACATTCCTTCAACGTCTGAAAGGAGCACTGCTAGAAATCCTTCAACAACTGCTGATCAACCTCAGAAGAGATTACCCAGAAGCAGTTTGGATCACCCAGAAGAGACTATCCTAGGAAGAAAGGAAGATCCAATCAGAACAAGAGCAAGCTTCAGAAACTCTGAAGAAACTCTTATGGGACTTGTGTCTCTGATTGAACCTTCTTCTATTGATGAAGCACTTCTGGATAATGACTGGATTCTGGCAATGCAAGAAGAGATGAATCAATTCACCAGAAACGACGTATGGGATCTCGTTCCCAGACCAAAAGGATTCAACGTCATTGGAACAAGATGGGTGTTCAGAAACAAGCTAAATGAACAAGGTGAAGTCATCAGAAACAAGGCACGACTGGTTGCACAAGGTTATAGTCAGCAAGAGGGGATAGACTATACAGAAACCTTTGCCCCAGTCGCCAGGTTAGAATCTATCAGACTTTTAATTTCATTTGCTGTTAATAGAGGCATCACTCTGTATCAGATGGATGTCAAAAGTGCATTCTTAAATGGTTATATAGAAGAAGAAGTGTATGTTCACCAACCCCCAGGTTTTGAAAATACAAAACATCCAGAACATGTTTTCAAACTAAAGAAGTCACTGTATGGTCTGAAACAAGCTCCCAGAGCTTGGTATGAAAGGCTAAGTAACTTTCTGCTTGAAAATGAATTCACCAGAGGGAAAGTGGACACTACTCTATTCTGTAAAACAGTTAAGAGTGACATTTTAGTCTGTCAAATTTATGTTGATGATATCATTTTTGGTTCTACTAATCCTTCTCTTGGAAGAAAATTTGCTAAGTGTATGCAGGCAGAATTTGAGATGAGCCTCATGGGGGAACTGAAATTCTTTCTAGGAATTCAGATCAATCAAACTCCAGAAGGAACTTACATTCATCAGAGCAAATACATCAGAGATCTTCTGAAGAAATTTGACCTCTCAGAATGTAAGCCATCAAAGATTCCAATGCATCCTACTTGCATTCTGGAAAGAGAAGAGGTAAGCAAAAGTGTAGAACAGAAAGTCTACAGAGGTATGATTGGTTCTCTCCTCTATCTGACTGCTTCAAGACCTGACATATTATTCAGCGTTTGTATCTGTGCTAGATTCCAATCAGATCCTAGAGAATCTCACTTAACAGCTGTTAAGCGAATTTTCAAGTATCTGAAAGGTACTACTAATCTGGGTTTATTTTATAGAAAATCTAGTGATTACAGCTTAGTAGGCTACTGTGATGCTGATTTTGCTGGAGACAGAGTGGAACGTAAAAGTACTTCTGGAAGCTGCCAGTTTCTGGGAGAAAATCTGATCTCGTGGTCCAGCAAAAGGCAATCAACAATTGCTCTGTCAACAGCAGAAGCTGAGTACATAGCAGCAGCAGGATGTAGCACACAAATGCTCTGGATGAAAAGTCAGCTTGAAGACTTCCAGATTTTTGAGAGTAACATTCCTATACTTTGTGATAATACTTCTGCTATTTGCTTAAGTAAGAATCCTATTTTACATTCTAGAGCTAAGCATATAGAAATAAAACATCATTTCATTAGGGACTATATTCAGAAAGGTATTTTAAACTTAAAATTTATAGATACAGACCATCAATGGGCTGATATCTTTACTAAACCCCTTTCAGAAGATAGGTTCAATTTCATTCTGAAACATCTCAGCATGAAAGTATGCCCAGAATGAAAATGTTTTAATTCCATATATTTATCTTCAGAATGTAATTATTTTACTGTGAACTTCTGATCAATCTCCTTTCAGAAAGATAGAACATGCAGATTGTATCAGATGCAAGTCTAAAGATCTGAGAGTCTAATCTCAAAGACAGACGTGCTGATCACTACATCAAACAAGTGTCATCCAATCATCAGCAAATCTCTGAAGCAGAACGCGTGCACGCTTCTGAGAAGGCAAAGCGCTGATTGGGTGCATTGAGACACATGTCTGATAACCGTTCTTAAGTATCTTTCTCAAATCCCCCAAAATCAGCAAGCATTTAATGAAAAGTAATCATTCTTTTAAATGGCAATCATGATTTTTTTTCTCTCTCTTAAAAACGTTTAATTTTTCAAAATAATTTTGAAAACCCTATTTAAGCACATTAATCTCTCATTTATTCTTTACGCTTTCTCATTAACACTCAAAGCATTTTCTGCATATTTCTGAGTTCTTGCAAACCTTTTTCTCTCAATTCATTCTCAAAGCTTTTTTAGTGTGAACAATGGCATCCTCCAGCATTTCTGCAGGCAATCAGAAGAAAGCAACTTCTGAGCAATATCAGGTGCCACTCAGAACTCTTCTCACTCCGGTAAAGAACCTTGAAGTGCTCTCTGAGTTAATCATCGACTTTGAAAGTTTGAAGGAAAATGGATTTGACCTAACTGAAGAAATTAGGGCTCAAAAGTGGGAGAGGTATTTCGATAGGTTGGTTGGACCAACATTCCCAGCGCTAGTCAAGGAATTTTGGATTCACGCCAAGGTTTCTAAACATCTAGTCATCTCTTCTGTCATGGGAAAGAAGATTGTGATTTCTGAAGATCTAATTGCAAGGCTAATCGGTCAAAGTGGTGGTGGAGTCCGTTGTGTGGACATGGCTGAAAGATGCCCTGATATAGGTGTGGTAGCTAACAGGATTTTTACTCTTGGAATGCCCAGCAGCAAAATTAAGGATCTGAAGGATCACTGCAGAGTATGGGCTAAGATTGTTCTTGGCTGCTTCAACCACAGGAAACCAACAAGTTCTCCTGATTATATAAACGTGGATCAGCAGTTTCTGATCTACTTTATTGATCAGAGGGTAAAGATCAATCTGGCACACTTCCTGTTCAACCATCTCAAGACCAGTGTCAAAGAAACAAGAGAAGAAGAAAGGACCAAGAGGGACTGGATACCGTTTGGAAGGCTCATATCAGATATTCTGACAGAGAATAGGCTGATTGAGCATCTGATTGAAGCTCAGGAGCTGAGCACTATTGAACCAACAATTGGGAAACCGCTGAACGCTAAGAATCTGAAAAAGATGAAGCTGATAGAAAATATTCAGAAGGAACCCAGAGCTACTTCAACTGCTGATATCTCCAGCAGAAGAGTGCCTCTGAGTGATTTTCCAATATTTTCTGAAATGGAATCCAAACCAGAGATGTTTCTCAGGTACCCAGATGCGTACAAGGCAGAAGATACAGGTTCAAAGCTGAAGATCAAAGATCTGAGTCAAACCCAACCAGAAGTGACTCAGAAGAAGACAAAGAAGAGGAAAGCGCCAGCAGAAGGATCATCTCATCAGACTCCAAAGAAAAGAGGTATTTCATCTGCTGCCCCTGTTTTAATTTCATCTACTATTCCAACATCTGCTGCCCCTTCTCAAACCTCTCACAGAATATCCATTCCAATCCCTACCATTGATGAAACCATACCAGAAGACCCTTCTGAGGCCTTACTACTCAGAAGACCCAGAACCAAAATCCCCAAACAACCAACAGTTTCAACAACACCAGCACTTGATCGAGTGCTAGCTGATATTGAGCGTGAACATGCTTCTGCTCAACCACACTCTGAACCACAAAAAGTTCCTCCTCCACAACCAGAACCACAACCTGAACCAGAAATACAACAACAACCAGAACCAGAACCACAACAACAACAACCACTCTCAGAAGAACCTCTGATCCCTGAGCAATCAGAGATTCCACCTCCATCTCCCCAACCAGAAAATAATCCACCTTCACCACAAACAGAGTTTCACCACTATGAAACCCCTTCTCCTCATCATTCTGACCCTCACTCACCTCAACCATCACCGTTGGCAATCCAGTTGCCATGTGGAACCACTGTTTTCAGGCCCCAGTTGCCATCCTCATTAGAATCGACACCTCCAAAAACTCCAACCACTCCAATCGAAATATCTGATTCTGATACCCCTCCTCCAAAACAAACAACCTCTCAGAAAACCGCTGAAAACCCCAGCAGGACTTTCATTGACTTCACAAGTCTTGAACGTCTTGCTGATCTAAGACACAAAATTGCCATCCCCAAACCAAAGCAACCAGATGTTGGCTCTGGTATTTTGAATTTTGAAACAGGTGTGCTGCAATGGATTGCTTCTTTGAAGCAAGTCTGTCCTGGGATGATTGACCCAGCTGCTTCTGATCAGCTCTGGTCACAGTTCAGACTATGGGTACGTGCTGAAGCCCTCAAGTTGCAGGATGTCAACTATGAGCAGGCTCAACAGAACTTCAGCAAGCTGCTGAAGGAAGTTGAAAGTCAGCTGCCTCAAGAAGTTGTGCTCCCTCTGGACAGTGAATCTTGGTCTGAGAAAGAGCAAGCTGCAAAGGTGCAACCATCAGAAGAAGATAAGACCATTCAGGCTGAAGAAAATCCAGCAGAAGATGTCGCTGAAAGTTCTGAGAAGCTTCCTCCTTCTGATGCTTCTCAAGCTGCCTTGGACAGGCAGACTCTGGAAGAATTAAGGCTGAATGACTTGCGTCTACAGCAGCGGATGGAAGAGAATGATCAGAAGATGAAAGCACGAATGGATGTGCAGGACAGCAAAATTGACACTGTGGTCAACATGGTTCAGAAGCAGAATGAAACTTCTGAAAAGATTCAAGCAATGCTGGAGAGCCTGTTCTCACACATGCCCCCTCAACCTTAAATCTTTTTCATGCATAACTTTTTTATGTTTTCTTCATTTTCTGATGTACTGTTTTGATTAAGTTTTTGTAATATTCTCTTGCTCTGATTCTGAACTATCTTAATATGATTAGTTTTTCTGATCAAATTGTTTTAGCACATCACCAACACTTTTTGATTGCTGACAAAAAGGGGGAGAACAAGAATGATATTTAAATCAATAACGGCTAACTAGACAGAAATTCTCAAACATTCTAACTCTATTACTTGAAATGTTTTTTTTCTTGTTTGTTTTAAGTCTACAGGCACAAGGAAGCTCCTGGACACTCTGAAGACTAGAAGCTCTGATCAAAATGTAGAAGCTCTGATCAACATTGCTCTGATCAATATGAAGTTCTGATCTACCTAACACTCTGATCCAAAGCAAAGCTCTGACAAGAATAGCTCTGAAGCTCTGCTCTCTGATAAGTCAAAGACTCTTATAATCTGATGTTCAAAGAAAGAAAAAGATCTGATCCTGAAGAACACGTATATCGAAGGGAAGTAATAAACTCAGGGGGAGTATCTCTTAACTCTGATTTCTCCTTACTTCTTAACTCTGAAACATTTCCCAGATACCTTTTCATGTTATTTTTCATTTAAAATATCTAGTTTTTGTCATCATCAAAAAGGGGGAGATTGTTAGAACAATGTTTGAATCTACTACCCTATATTTGAGTTTTGATGATAACAAAGTGAAAAGATATAGTATTTATAAGTTTCATGAATGAACTATATGCTGCCTAAAATTATTATGTTCTGACTTGCAGATACTCTGATGGACATAAGCAAGATCACGTTCATTCAGCATCAGAATTTGATTTGATACACCAGCATCAGAAGTTGCTACATCAGAACGTCAAGATCAGATGATCAACTCACGTACATGCTGAAGCTTGATGAACAGAACTGCGCATAAACACTCTGATACAGAAACACAATAGTTCATCAGCAGCGAAGCAGAATCAGAATGAGCCAAGCCAGAACGTGCATTGAAGAAGCAACGGTACTGTGCATTGAACACTAATTAATTCCAACGGCTTCATTCCAGACAAGATCTGCTCAAAAAGGAAAGCTTGTTATTAGCATTGAATCAAGAATATTGCATTCAACGTTCATCTTCTCAAGTGCTATATAAACAAGGCTTCGAAGATTATAATGGCTAATGCTCTCCAAATCTCTACACGCACAAAGCTGAACAATAATCTTCATTCTACCAGTTTTGCTAAACCATACTCTGATATTCTATTTCTGTTTAGCAATCTAGTTTCTAAGCTTAATTTGTGTATACATCACAGTTGTGATAAAGTTTTGTAGAAAACATTCACACACATTGTTTTATACCTTTGTAAGAAAGTGTTGCCTTGACAAACCGGGTTGTGGTTTGAATCAAGAAGGCTTTAGCAGTTGTTAAAGCAGTCTCTAATATTCAGTTGAATATAGTGAATTAAGACCTCGTTGGAGAGAGGCGAAATCACCTTGACGGGTGGACTGGAGTAGTTTGAGATCAAACGAACCAGGATAAAAATATCTTGTCAATTGCTTTAGATTTCAGTGTACAATTCAACCCCCCCTTCTTGTGTTTTTCACCCCTTCACAATAATGGGCCATATTGCATGTTAGGTATCTTTGGGCAAGAAACAAAACAATCAAATGATCATAGTCCCTCGATGACGCTTTCAAAAGTTGCCTAAAAATGATCAAGTCCCTTAAAGGAAAAATTGCCCAAAGATACTTGGCACCATTGCAATCATGGTCTAAACGATGACCCGCGCCCGTCCCGTTCACATCCTAACACAAGATTGTCCACCAAATACAATGGTGTAACAAAATTGTTAAAAGGGTTAAAACATAGCAAAGATCTTTGGGAAATTTAGGGTAGATAGCTCTTGGTTACTTGCCAACTTGCAAATCAAAAACACTTGCCTATTTTTCAAAACACACATCACAACACACTTTCAAAACAACTTTCAAAAACATTGGAAACTTTTTAAAAGACATACACCTTTGTATACATCCCAAACTTGGATCATTACAAAGGTTGCCACCACATTGGCCTCTTTTCAAAACATTTTCAAAAAAAACCACACACAAAGCACCATTTCAAACAATTGAAAATCAAGGCAAGTTGATCTAAGCAAGTAACTAAGAGCCCATGGATAACCATGGATAGAAAGGGTACTAATACCTTCCCTTTCTATAATCTACTCCCCGAACCCAATAAAACATCTCAAAGGTTTTTGCTGTGCTTTTTAACCTTTCCTTAGGATAAAATAAAAAGTCGGTGGCGACTCTTGCTCAACCGAAACATTTGCGAAAACAAACGCAAAATCTCAAGTCAGTTCTCCCACCGTATCACAGAACTGGCGACTCTGCTGGGGATTCCTTTAAAGTGGAGTAACCTTAGGGCTTAGATCACCCTCTTGCATGACTAATTGTTTGCTTTGATTGCTTTATATCTTGGCTCTCTTGTTTGGGTTTATAATCCTACACCCGGATTTGGGGAAACATTCATAGATAGCAATACGTTGTGGAAACTGTGCGGGGTATACCGACATGGTTGAAGCAATAGCTATATTAGTGCGACATATTTGTGAGTACCGGTAACCCTTGAGTTCAATCAAGGATAGTACGGGGCCGCTGAGTGATGTCACTAAGCACTAATGACCTAGAACCTTACTTGACCATCTTGGCCTTTCATTAGGGGTAGTGAGATGACCGGCTTTGGTGCAGTCCGAAGTTGGTAGATACTCGATACTACACTCATCGAGGGTTGTTTTCTTGGAATATTTTGGTCGCTAGTTAAGTGGCTAAACCAAAACAATGAACAATGGAAACAATCCAGTGATATTGAGCTCCTTAGAACCCGGTTACTATTTTTAGGACAGGTTTTTAAGCCAACTACACTCAAGAGGGTACTTACCTATGAAACCCCATGCAAGCCTGAAACTAGGGTTTTGCGTGAATTACTTGTACATATGTTTGTGCATACATCATGAACATCATAAAGCATCATATCCATACACTAACCACTTCAAGGGTTTAGATTTTCATCGTTGTTCTTGTTTTGTAGGTCATGGAAATTCCTTGCAGGAAAACTATCCAAGTCAACCTTGTGAGAATCCCTCCTCAACTCAAGGAGCTCACATCAAGAATTCCGGAAAGCTCTCCCTTCAGTGAAAGACATGGTAGACTGCTCAGCTTAGTCAACACTAACATTGAAGAGGACATGATGAAGGTGTTGTTCCAGTTCTTTGACCCTCTTCACCACTGTTTCACTTTCCCTGACTACCAGTTGGTGCCCACTTTGGAGGAATTTTCTCAACTCCTGAGAATTCCTATCCTTAATCAACTACCCTACAACGGTACGGAAAAGGAACCAAAGCCTGAAGACGTTGCTCGAGCACTACATCTACATCCATCTGACATCAAGGGGCATTGGGAAACCAGAAGCGGTGTCAAAGGCTTCTTAGCAAAATTCTTGTTTGAGAAGGCACAAGAGTGTTGGAATTCATTGGACCTACAAGCTTCTGAAGAAATTGTGGCACTTCTTATCTATGGGTTGGTTTTGTTCCCAAATCCTAACCAGCTTGTAGATGTCAATGCCGTCAAAATCTTCTTATCCAGAAACCCAATACCAACATTGCTTGGGGACATTCTTCACTCATTTTACACTCGAACAATGAGAAAGAGGGGTGTTCTCATGTGCTGTACTCCTCTCCTTGCAAGGTGGTTTATTTCGCACCTTCCACAATCTGTCTTGAAGAATGACCAAGGCTTAAGGTGGTCACAACGGTTGATGACCCTTACTCACTCTGATGTACATTGGTGTTCTCGGTCCAGAGAAAATGTCATCATCATCGATCATTGTGGAGAGTTCCCTAATGTTCCATTACTTGGCATTAGGGGAGGCATTACCTACAACCCTTGTCTAGCCTTGAGACAATTTGGATATGCACGGAGAGATGGCCCTCATGACATGCTGATTCCTGACCTAGTTTTTGACTTCGACAACGATGCGCAAGGACTTCGCCAAAGATTCCTCAGAGCTTGGAGGATGCCTAACAAGGTTGACATCAAGACACTGGGGCACAAGAACTCCATCCCTCTTGAGCCTTACCTCAAATGGGTACGAGCCCGAGCCCAGAGTCTAATGATGCCTTATCCTCATGTTCTCCCTGTGATTAAAGAGCCCGTTACGGAAGGGGAGGTTCCCTACACCATCCTATATCCTGACATGCCTACATCGTGGGAGGAGATGCAGAAGAGTTGGATCCAACTTAAGGAGGAACGGAACACTTTTGAAGCCAGCTTCTACGCCAGTGAGAAGAAGGTTCTAGAGCTTACCCGCCGACTCCATGAGGAGGAGACCCTCAACACCTACATTGCACCAAAGAGGATACGCAACGTCTTTTTACCTTGAGAAGTTTTTGTAATATTTGGCCCATGGGGCATTTATGTACTGACAAATTTCTTCTTATTAATATGACGTGCGTTCTTTTTTGTTTGCAACAATTTTGAATGTTCTAAATCCTTGAATGCATTGCATACATAAGCATACCATTCATCATGTGCATAAGCAGGTCTCTACACCAGGTTTCCTTATCTTTCTGCTGTTTATTTCAGTAAGATGGATCTCGAACAGACGATCAAGGACTTGCAGTCTCAAAACGCACAGTTTCAACAACTCCTGATGACCTTGGCTAAGGGTCAGGAAGATCTGAAAGCCCTGCTTGGGAACAAAGACCAAGTGAAAAAGAAGAAGAAGAGAATCGGGGTGGCTACCCTAGGAAGAAGTTTTGAGGGTGAAGCCAGAAGAGTGCTTGAATTTCCCCCTACATCTAAAGAAGGAACCAGTAAAGGGAATGCGGCTGCGGTACCTTCCGAATCTGAGGTTGAGGAAGAGGAGGCTGAAGAAGACGAAGACTACTCTGATCAACAATACACGCCCGCTGATGATAAGTACAAAGGCTTGGAAGACAGGTTGGCAGCTATGGAGCTGCAGAGAGTTCCCGGCTTAGATTTCGAAGACTTGGGATTAGTTGCTGGAATTGTGATCCCCCGAAGTTCAAAGTTCCAGTTTTTGTAAGGTATGACGGGCTGTCCTGCCCGAAGATGCACCTCAGATCATATGTAAGGAAGATCCAACCTTACACTGCAGACAAGAACCTTTGGATCCATTTCTTTCAGGATAGCCTTTCTGGGGCTCAACTCGAGTGGTTCTATCAGCTGGATGGAGCCGGTATCCTAAACTGGGAGGACTTGGCCACCGCATTTTATAAACAATATCAGTACAATTCTGACCTCGCTCCTACGCGTACCCAACTTCAGGGTATGTCACTGGGGACGGGAGAAGGATTCAAAGAGTATGCACAAAAGTGGAGAGACTTGGCTGGCAGGGTGCAGCCACCACTGACTGACCGTGAACTTGTTGACATGTTCCTTGGGACCCTGTCTGGTCCGTTCTTTAACCATCTGATTGGTAATTCTTCTGATGGGTTTACAGATTTGATCTTGACTGGTGAGAGAATAGAAGCTGGTATCAAGTCAGGGAAGATACATAAAGGTTCCGCTGGGAGTATTGAGAAGAAGCCTTTCAAGAAGGAAGCTAGTGCTGTTTATGGTCCTAGAAGACAAGTTAAGCCGGAGCGCCGCCAAGCTGTCAATGCATTGGTAATTTCAAAGCCTGCTGCTGCTCCCCAGCAGTATAATCAACAAAGATGTGAGAGACCCAAAAGGCAGTACACTCGGCTCAGCATGACCCTGTCTCAGATTTTGCCGCAGCTACTGTCAACCAATCTGGTAACTGTCAAAGAAGCTTCGAAGGTAGTGAACACAGCTTCTCCAAAGTATAACCCTAACGCCCGTTGCGCTTATCACTCTGATAGCCCGGGCATACTACAGACGATTGCTGGGCTCTGAGGAATAAGGTTCAAGACCTTATTGATGCTAAGGAAATACAGTTTGAGGCGCCTGAAATGCCCAATGTTGTGACTGCTCCCATGCCCCAGCATGGAGTAAATGCCATGGAAGAAGACTGATATGTAGCCTCTATGGAAGAGATTGTTACTCCGTTATCGAATGTTAAAAGGAATCTGTTGCTAGCCGGTTTATTTCCGGGATGTGGCGAAGATTGCCTTCTATGTGCTGTTTCTCCTTTTGGTTGTCCTTTGCTGAAATCAGGTATCCAAAGCCTGATGGATAACAAAGAAATCTTGTTCGAGAAGATTGCTGTTCCTGCTGTCCCTACCGAAGAAGTTTCTATGGTCACTATTTTTAACAAACCACCCAAGGCTCCTTCAAGAAAGCCTGTCAAAATCATGTCCGCTCAGAAGATTGCTCTTATCATCATTACTGTTCCGGGGCCTCTCCCTTATACGTCCGACAAAGCTGTCCCATGGCACTATGGGGCAGATGTTTATGTTCTTGGAGTGAAACAAGAGTTTGATACAAGTACCAGTGTCAATAACATCATCGGGCCTGCCAAGATCACCCACAGTGGTAGGTTGTTTTCGCCGGATATCGCACCACCAGCTATTCAGAAACCCCTTATCATCACACCTGCAAGTGTGCATTCTCCACCTCCTAATCAAGTTCCTGTTTCTACCCCTGCCGCCGGGCCCTCTGACGCTCGGGGCAAAGGGATTGCTACTGATTTGCCTGCCCTGACAGAGGCACCGAAAACAACCGTTGTTGAAGCCTCCCAGCAAGAGATGGAGGAGATCCTCAAGATTATCAAGAAAAGTGATTTCAATGTTGTTGAGCAGTTGGGGCACACCCCATCAAAAATTTCTATTCTATCACTGCTGTTGTGTTCAGAGGCCCGTGCAAAGGCTCTGATATCCTTCCTGAAGACGACCCATGTGCCACAAGAAACGTCTGCTGATCAATTTACTGATTGTGTGGCCAACTTGACTGCCGATAATGGTTTGGGCTTCTCTGACGCCGATCTGACCGCCAAAGGAAAGAACCATAATGACGCCCTGCATGTCTCTATTGAATGCAGGGGCACTACTCTTGCCCATGTGTTGGTGGACACCGGTTCTTCATTGAATGTATTGCCCAAGAAAGCCTTGGACAGGTTAGATTGTGAGGGTTTGGAGCTCAAGCCTAGTAACATTGTTGTCCGAGCCTTCGATGGTTCGAAAAGGATGGTACATGGCGAAGTTGACATTCCAATCAGGGTTGGTTCCCAAGTCTTTGATTCAACTTTCTATGTGATGGACATCCGTCCATCCTACTCTTGTTTGCTGGGTCGTCCATGGATCCACAAGGCTGGAGCTGTGACATCCATACTGCATCAGAAGCTTAAGTATCCAGTCAGGGGAAAGATTTTTACAGTGCAAGGGGAAGAGGAGTATATGGTCAGCCACTTAAACTCGTTCCGATACATAGAAATGGACGGGGAATTCATTGAGACCCCCTTTCAACACTTTGAAGAGGTGCCTCAGACATTGGCATCAGCTGAAATTGTGATTGAAGACCCTCCTTTGAAGATGGTTTCCTTAAAAGATGCTCGGGTTGTGATTGAGAAGGGCGAATGCACAAACTGGGGCCGACTTCCTGACTTCACTCCAAAGACCGACAAGTTTGGTTTGGGCTTTACTGCAGAGGCTCAGAGGGCTGTTCGTAAAGCAAGAGTTGGAAGACCTCCCGTGTTCATCACCAATCCAGGAGTGAATGCTATTGAGGACGACGTGGAGGAATCGGAATTCGACAGCTGGATCTACCCAACAACCGACAGTGGACCAAGAAACTGGACTGCTAAAGACTTCACACCTATTACTTTTGTCACTCAGTAATGAACTCTTTTGTTTTCAATTTGTAACAAACAATATGTTGAAACTTTTATAGCTCGGTGTCCTACCCGGGGCACCGTGGCTCCATTTGTGAGGGCTTTTGTATGACATTTTCATATATCATTAATCAAAACATTGGACGTTTGTTGCATTCCAAATCTTGTGCTCCTTTTCTTTCTTTATCATATATTGCAAAACAACTATATTTACACACACTCACTTATACAGGTTCCAATCCACTCTGGATCTCACTGGTAACGACTCTGCTACTGCCAGTTATGACTTCGAAAATCCGATCAACTTAGCCAAAGATGAAGGTGAAGATGATTGCGAAGTGCCTGGTGAACTTGCAAGGCTGCTACTCCAGGAAGAGAGGGCCATTCAGCCACATGAAGAGCCAGTGGAAACGGTAAATCTGGGTACTGAGACAGACAGAAAGGAAGTCAAGATTGGTGCCAATCTAGAGTTCAGTGTGAAGCAACAGTTGATTTAGATGCTGCATGACTACATGGAAATATTTGCTTGGTCTTACGAAGACATGCCTGGTTTGGATGCCGACATTGTAGTTCATCACCTGCCTACCAAGGAAGACTGCCCTCCGGTAAAACAGAAGGTTCGCCGTATGCGTCCAGAGATGTCCGAGAAAATCAAGGCTGAGGTTATGAAACAATTTGATGCCGGGTTTCTAGCAGTGACTTCTTACCCTCAGTGGGTTGCCAACGTGGTTCCAGTGCCGAAGAAAGATGGTAAGGTCTGAATGTGTGTTGATTACAGGGATTTGAACAGGGCCAGCCCCAAGGATGATTTCCCTCTGCCTCATATCGACGTTCTGGTTGATAATACTGCTCAGCATAAAGTTTTATCCTTCATGGACGGCTTCTCCGGTTATAATCAGATCAAGATGGCTCCTGAAGATATGGAGAAGACCACTTTCGTTACTCAGTGGGGCACCTTTTGCTACAAGGCCATGCCTTTTGGGTTGAAAAATGCTGGGGCAACTTACCAACGTGCCATGGTTGCTTTATTTCATGATATGATCCATCATGAAATAGAAGTATACGTCGACGATATGATTGCAAGGTCCCAAACTGAGGAGGAACACCTTGACCATCTACGGAAGTTGTTTGACCGTGTGAAGTTATACAAGCTAAGGTTGAACCCAAACAAATGCACCTTTGGGGTGAGATCTGGAAAACTACTAGGTTTCATTGTAAGCGACAAAGGTATTCAAGTGGATCCTGCCAAGGTGAAAGCCATACAAGAGATGCCAACTCCCAAGACAGAGAAAGAAGTCAGAGGCTTTTTAGGACGGTTGAACTACATTGCCCGATTCATCTCGCATCTAACTGCTACCTGTGAACCAATCTTCAAACTGATGAAGAAAGATCAAGTAGTACGTTGGAATGATGAATGTCAGGTCGC
Organism: Vicia faba; assembly: GCA_948472305.1. Lineage (NCBI taxonomy): Eukaryota > Viridiplantae > Streptophyta > Magnoliopsida > Fabales > Fabaceae > Vicia > Vicia faba. Next base: position 1,343,260,331 of record OX451741.1, on the reverse strand, counting down.
TTTCGAAAAGATCAAAGAGTATCTCCAAGAACCACCCATTCTTATGCCACCGGTTGAAGGGAGACCTCTGATACTATACTTGACAGTACTTGACAACTCAATGTGGTGTGTGCTAGGGTAGCATGACGAGTCTGGCCGAAAAGAGCACGCCATTTATTACCTGAGCAAAAAGTTTACCGACTGTGAGACTCGGTACTCACTGCTCGAGAAAACTTGCTGCGCTCTGGTATGGGCTGCTCGCCGGCTGAGACAATATATGCTGACTCACACTACACTGTTGATTTCAAAAATGGATCCAATCAAGTACATATTCGAAAAGCCTGCTCTGTCCGGAAGAATAGCAAGATGGCAAATGATCTTGACGGAATATGACATCCAGTACACGACTCAGAAAGCAATCAAAGGAAGTGTATTGGCAGACCATTTGGCACACCAACCTATGGACGATTACCAGTCGTTGAGCTTTGAATTTCCAGACGAAGATATCATGGTAGTAACTGATTGTGAAGTACCTGGACCGGATGAAGGACCTGAGGAAGGATCCCGATGGTCTATGCATTTTGACGGAGCCTCGAACGCTTTGGGTAATGGTATCGGCGCTGTGATCATATCCCCTAAAGGCACTCATACTCCACTTACTTCCCGGTTATGTTTCAACTGCACCAACAACATGGTGGAGTATGAGGCATGTATCATGGGTATTCAAGCTGCAATTGACCTAAGGATCAAGTTTTTGAGTGTCTTCGGAGATTCCGCTCTCGTGATCAATCAGGTCAAAGGCGAGTGGGATCCGAAACACCCAAATCTTATTCCTTACAAGGAATATGTGCTGGCATTGCTTCCCCACTTCGAGGAGATAACTTTTGAACACTTCCCAAGAGAGGAGAATCAGTTGGCGGACGCGCTAGATACGATGTCTTCTATGTTCAAAGTCAAATGGGACAACGAGGCTCCCCGGATCATTATCTGGAAATTGGACGAACCTGCATATTGCTGTGATCTTGAGGCTGAAGAGGTGACTGAGAAACCCTGGTATCATGAAGTGAAGAGGTACTTGGAAGCTCAAGAATACCCCGAGGGTGCATCCGTTAATGACAAGAAGTTTCTAAGAAGGTTCGCAGCAAAGTTCTTCCTCAGCAATGGCATTCTCTACAAGCGAAACCACGATTCGACATTACTGCGTTGTGTGGATAAGACTGAAGCAGAAAAGATCATGGCAGAGCTACATGAAGGTACCTTTGGAACACATTCCAGTGGACATACCATGGCAAAGAAAATCCTTCGGGCAGGATATTTCTGGTCCACAATGGAAGCCGACTGTTACCAACATTCGTGAACTTGTCATAAATGCCAGATTTATGCCGATAAGGTGCACATTCCTCCGGTTCCTCTGAACGTCCTGACGACACCTTGGCCTTTTGCAATGTGGGGGATTGATATGTTCGGCGAGATCCGACCGACGGCATCCAACGGGCATCGCTTCATCCTGGTAGCGATCGATTACTTCACGAAATGGGTTGAAGCAGCTTCCTATGCTACCGTAACCAAGAGCGTCGTGGCACGATTCATTCGGCATAACCTGATCTGTCGATACGGCGTACCTGAGAGGATCATTACGGATAATGGTACCAATCTTAACAATAAGATGATCACTGAGCTCTGCGAGCAATTCAAGATACAACCCCATAATTCTTCTCCTTATCGGCCGAAGATGAATGGGGCTGTAGAAGCAGCGAATAAGAACATCAAGAAGATTGTGCAAAAGATGACAGTGACCTATAAGGATTGGCACGAGATGTTACCGTTTTCTCTTCATGGGTACCGCACCTCAGCACGAACGTCAACAGGGGCAACTCCCTTTTCCTTGGTCTATGGCATGGAGGCAGTCTTGCCTATTGAAGTCCAGATACCCTCTCTCCGGATAATGAAGGATGCAGACTTGAGCGAAGATGACTGGATCCAGACTCGGCTTGATCAGTTAAACCTAATCGACGAAAAGAGACTCACTGCTATTTGTCATGGTCAGACGTATCAAAAACGGATGATCAGGGCATTTAACAAGAAGGTCAAACGACAAGACTATCAAGTCGGAGACCTGGTAATCAAGCGCATCATTCTTCCTCAAAGTGATCCCAGGGGCAAATAGACCCCTACGTACGAAGGGCCATTTGTGGTTAAACATATCTTCTCAGGAGGAGCTATGATTCTAACCACCATGGATGGTAACGACCTTCCTCACCCTGCCAATGCAGACATAGTAAAAAGATACTACGCATGAATAAAAGACCCGCTAGGTTGACACACCTAGGCAAAAATAAGGGCTTCCCGGCGAACCAAAAGGGTTCGGGCAAAAATAAGGGATGAAAATGAAAAAAAATCTGTACACCCGGCAAGTCGAAAACCTGAAAAGGCGGCTTGGGCAAAAATGGGTATCCCGGTGGACTGAAAACCCGAAAGGGCGGTCCAGGCAAAAGTTAGGGATAAAGCGTAATACTATGTCTCATTGGATCACCTGGCATCCAGAATTCGGTATCAACTATCAGGGTCAGACGACATCGATCAATCAGCTTCATCTTTAACTAAGCAGCAAATTGATGAGATGCTTGAAGACATAAAGGCAATAGCAGAGTTGGAACCCAGTGGGATTTTTCACATGGCTGTTTTGTTTTCCTTTTTCAAAATTGTATAAACTCTATGTTGTTCGGCGGCATTCTCTTACTAGCACGTCAGCCTCTTGTACAAAAACGCCTATTTTCAGGCGAATCTCAAAATCAATACAAGTTCAATTTTTCAGACAAGTCGTCCATTTTTCTGTTTTGTTTTGCGAAGAACGTCCAATGATCATTTTTGATATATGCATTTGACATTAATTGCTAATCATAAATACTTGCATGCGAAACAAAAGACTAATTACAGATGACTTCAGAAGCAGGGGCAATTTAGAAATGTCTAGGCGATCTAGTTGCTCTGTCCACCAAGGTACCAAGGTAAGTTCGACGGAAGAACGTAACCAGGTTACCTCAATTCCCCACATAATGGTCCCAGCAGGTCAGCAATACTCTCCCCAAGCAGAGATAATCCACTGTCAGCCTTAAGGAATTTGAGCATCCCTAGAAGATCTCAACATTCCCCAGCAGATCTCAACATTCCCCAGCAAATTATAGGCATTCCTCAGCAAGCATCCCCGACAGTCTTAATATAAGGTTGTTCCCCGACGGAATACTATCCCCCAGTCTATCTGAAAAGTTTCCCCAGATGAGTTGAGTCATTATCCCCGGCAGGTCTTGAAGCTCATCCCCAGTAGATTCTGGAAGCTTATCCCCTGCAGAGTACGAACGTCTCTCCCCGACTTTATTCAAAGGTTATTTCCCCACCAGGGTATAACTGGGTTATCCTCAGCTAATTGCCACGGAAAGATCGTCCTCGGCGAAGTTCTGCCAATCCCCAGCGGAGTTCTCATTAAAACCTCAGTGAAGTATCTCTTCCCACAGAGTAATTCCCCTCAGAGTAATTTCTCTAACAAGTTTGTTCCCCAACGAATTCATCTCCTACTACCGGTTTATTCTTGCAACCATCATCCCCAGCGGAAGCGAAGAACTCTACTCTTCAACATCAGCCCCGGATTTGATTCCCCGGCCAGTCGTCAAGGATTTATTTTCCTAGACAAAAATACATTCATAAACATTTCACATTTCATACATCCTGCTTGCATACATGATAAAGTGCATACAACACTATCTCATTTTGAGCATCATGCACATCATGACATTGCATACAACTAATGTTTTGCCTTTTCAAGAAAAGTCAATCCAAAGATGATTACTATCAACTATCGCAATTCCAGATTCGATTCCTGTATCTAGCCAGGGCTTATCTGTGAGTGATAGATTGTAGATTCGATACCTGTATCTAGCCAGGGCATATCTGCATGAAGAGTTTGGAGATCAACCCCTGTAACAGGCCAGGAAATTATCTTTCATTCTCAGGTCAAAGGTCTACACCTGTATCTTGCCAGGAAAGCTATCTCTACCAACCTTTTGCAATTCCAGATTCGATACCTGTATCCATCCAGGGCATATCTGTAGACAACATTTCTAGATTCGATACCTGTATCCAGCCAGGGCATATCTGTAGACAACCATTTCCAGATTCGATACCTGTATCCAGCCAGGGCATATCTGTAGACAACATTTCTAGATTCGATACCTGTATCTAGCCAGGGCACATCTGTGAGCAACCAATTGTAGATTCGATACCTGTATCTAGCCAGGGCATATCTGCATGAAGAGACTGAAGATCAACACCTGTAACAAGCCAGGAAACATCTTTCTTTCTTAAAATACACAAGTTCTCGCTAAGGAATCTCTTATGCGATCAATACTTCCAAATGGCATATATAAGCCCATTCCCGATGAGGTTCTGTCACGTCTCCAGATGGCATCTATAAGCCCATATCCCTATCCACCATCTCTCCAAATGGAATCTATAAGCCCATTCCCGCCATCACATTGCTGATACTCCAGCATGCGAGTGCAAATTTCAGGGCACTCTATTGTCCAATCTCCTTTTACCCTCGAGTCACGAAAGGCAAACTTGCCAATCTAACTCTCCAGGTTCAAGAAGATTGAACAGGGGCAACTGTTGTACCCCAAAATTTGCCCTCCCATTTCCTCAACATTTTCTCACCACAAGACCCTTGGAGTTCAAGATCCAGCTAGGGTTTCCTCTGCTCAGGACTCCTCCTTGCACTGTTGACCCAAATTAGGGTTTGTGTTTGCACAAAGATGTTTTGACCTAAAATTCCTAAGATGACTTTCATGCTTCAAGTTGGACTCCCAAGTTTACCCATACCAAATTTCAAGCCTTGATTCCAATCTTTGCCCAGTCAATTGGACAGTTGACCTAGAAATCATCTGTATTGGGGAAAAAGTCAATCGTGGCCAATTGACAGTCAAACCTCATGATTTTTGACCCACATCAACATATTTAACTCATATAAACCATTTGATCAAGTTTGGATCACAATTCCACAAGAAATTTGATCAGATCACCAAAAGGGCAAAATGGTCATTTTTAGGGTTTTGACTGCACAAAGGCAATTTTTGACTGTTTAACCTAGCCAATGGCAAACCAAGCTCATATATGGACTCAAGGACCCCATGGAATTATTTGGACATGTTCAACAAGTTCAAAAGATCCCAAATGCATAAGATTGACAAATGAATTTTCCAGTCAATTGATCAATTTTTGACTGTATACTGAAAAGTCAAACTTTGACTTTTTGGTCAAAATCAAGTGTCAAGATTCATTTTTCATCAAAACATGCCAAAATATGAAACTTTTTCATCAAGAAACCCAAAATTGCAAATTAGGGTTTAAAATGAAGAATTTTCATAACTTAGAATTTTTCTAAGTTATGAAAATCCCTAATTTTTTTTCTAACTTTGTCCCACTTTTTCATCAAGATACATTTGGATTCAAACAAAAGTCAAAACATGAAAGTTGTATTACATTGCAAAATCTACAACTTTTATTCACAAAGTTTCCTCAAAAGAAGCTTGTAGCTCAAGTTATGATTTTTGGAACAAGGGTGCAAAACATTCTTAACTTAGAAAAATTTTGACCTATTCTAGGCAGGATTTTTGCCTAACTTCATGGCTACTTTTCACATGCTTACACTTGGAATTTCAATTTGCATTACAAATATGGATTGTAGCACACATTCCAAGCTTTCCAAAATGTCCAAGAACTCATCAAACAACCTTGTGGTTAGGGAGAATCGAATTTGGCAATATGGGCAAAACTCACTTTGTTCATGGCCAATTTACATGTCCATAACTTTGCATTTTTGAACTCAGCATGCTCTAAGCTAGATTACAGGTCTTTTATATCATCCACACTCATAAATTTAATGCCAATCCTTCATGTTTAAGCCTTATCTTGTGTGTTTAAGCATTGCATACAAGATTGAGCCATAAATAGAAAAAGCAATTTATCCATTTTTAAAAAGTGGAACTTTATGTCAAGTTTGCAAATCAAGAAGTACAAGGCAAATCTCTTTGGCACAAGTTCAGAAGCATGTCACACTGATCAAGAGGGATGGTTGCAGCACATTTGAGGGGCCTGCACAAGTCTAGAAACCAAGTTGACATTTTGTTGCTTAAGTTAGAAGAAAGCTAGCATTTTGAACAACAACTCTCACTTCTGCCAACACAAGCTAAGACAAACTTGTTGTACACCTTCCAAACATCAAACCTAAGCTAAGGCACGAGCAAAACACCTTCCAAACCTCATCAAACCTCAAAACACCATCCTACTGCAGAAAACAGAGTCACCTCTGCAGTTGGACTTCCACAACTCAATCCACTCATGCATTCTGGCTAAAACCAGTTCATACACACTCCATACCACATATACAAGCTATCCCAAGCATTGGACACGACATGTAACACCTCTAACCAACTTCACCATTTTCTTTTTTTCTTTTTTGCAGGTAGATTGCCACAACTTGATTCACTTGGTTTCAAAGCAAGTTAAAGGTTGGAATAGCATCCCTGGACCTCAAGCAAGATGTACCAATCCTCACCTTGCCCTGAAAGTGCCTCCATTTCCAGACACGATCCAAGCTGAACAGGTAAGTTCATGGACTTCTATCTCTCAATATAGGAAGAGTTAGCTTTAAGTTTATGAATGAAAAATGTTCTACTCATGCCCCTGAAGCTATACATATCTTCATTTTCCATTTATATTGCATGTGCTGAGAGAATTTAAGACTTGAACATTGACAAAAACCTAGGTTAAGAATTAGGGATGGAGAAATTCTCTCTCATTTCTGAGAGTTAAGTTAAGCTTTTTATATGTATGGAATCGTGGCTTGATGCTTGACATTTTTCATGTTGTGAGTTTGTGCTAAAAGTCCAAGAATCATGAGATAGCAGAAACGCGTGTTTTGTTCAAGGATGCTGGAGGTTGAAGAAGACAGAGTCCTTGGGCTGGGCCTGAAATGTTTTTCCTTTTCACACCACTGTTTTACACATGCACCCCCCTGGCCCATTTTGAGTTTTATTTATCATTTTTAATTTTTTTTCTTTTGATTTTGTTTCTATATTTTTATTTAAGCATGAAAAAATATTAAAATTATTTTTCCCATATTTTTTGCATTTTTTTGATATTTATTTGGCTTTATTTAGTTTTGTACATAAATAAACATTTATATACTTTTATTTAAAATAACCAAAAAAAATAATATAAACACTTTTATTTTCTGATTTTTATTTTATTTTACCTTTGAAAACATTTTACATAAAATATACTTTTTTTTGTAAATATTAAATATTTTATTTTTGTACATATAATATATATTTAATAAATAATGTAAATATTTATATATTTATTAGTATATTTAGGTTAAAAACATAAAAAATAATACATTTTATTTTTATTAATATTTAACTTAAAAAATCACCTTTTGACAATATACTTCTTTTTTTTTATTTTTTGTACATAATTAATAAATATTGCATACATTATATAATAAATACCTTTTATTTATAAAATTAGGGTTTTGCCCTAAATGCATAAAAATACCAAAAATTAATTCATTTTATTTTTGTTTATTTGACACATGAAAAATACTTTTTACATACATATGAAAACCATTTTTGCATTTTGCATATTTATTTTATTTTATTTAATTATTGTGCAATTAAATCCCTTGTAGAATTTCAATTTGGATGTAATAGTTAGATTTTAATTTCTTGCTAAAATATCCCCATTTGAACATTTGTACCCCCATCCCATATATTGTGTTGTAATAACTTAGGACCTTTTATTTTTCGCATTTTAAAAGCTTTCTAATTATGCCATGTTAGAATTAGGGTTTTGTATGTCAAAATCAACCAACAAATAATTTGACCTAAATTCAAGATAAACAAGCATGAAAATGGACAACACTAATCACACTTGCACCCCTAGGGTATTCCACTTGTTGCCTTCAATAATGGGCCATATTGCATGTTAGGTATCTTTGGGCAAGAAACAAAACAATCAAATGATCATAGTCCCTCGATGACGCTTTCAAAAGTTGCCTAAAAATGATCAAGTCCCTTAAAGGAAAAATTGCCCAAAGATACTTGGCACCATTGCAATCATGGTCTAAACGATGACCCGCGCCCGTCCCGTTCACATCCTAACACAAGATTGTCCACCAAATACAATGGTGGAACAAAATTGTTAAAAGGGTTAAAACATAGCAAAGATCTTTGGGAAATTTAGGGTAGATAGCTCTTGGTTACTTGCCAACTTGCAAATCAAAAACACTTGCCTATTTTTCAAAACACACATCACAACACACTTTCAAAACAACTTTCAAAAACATTGGAAACTTTTTAAAAGACATACACCTTTGTATACATCCCAAACTTGGATCATTATAAAGGTTTCCACCACATTGGCCTCTTTTCAAAACATTTTCAAAAAAAACCACACACAAAGCACCATTTCAAACAATTGAAAATCAAGGCAAGTTGATCTAAGCAAGTAACTAAGAGCCCATGGATAACCATGGATAGAAAGGGTGCTAATACCTTCCCTTTCTATAATCTACTCCCCGAACCCAAAAAAACATCTCAATGGTTTTTGCTGTGCTTTTTAACCTTTCCTTAGGATAAAATAAAAAGTCGGTGGCGACTCTTGCTCAACCGAAACATTTGCAAAAACAAACGCAAAATCTCAAGTCAGTTCTCCCACCGTATCACAATAGGATTATGCATCAATACATGCAGTGTTGAAGGCTCAGTATGAGTCGATACAAGAGGGTTATGCGTCGACTCATTCAGGATTTTAAACCAGTACGCGTCGACTTAAAACATTATGCGTCGACCCATGTAGTCTGATTTTTGGAAGATTCGTTTCCAAAGGTTGTAACTTGAGTTTCCAGACTCCGTTTGAGGTGCCGTTTGAAGCATTGAATAGATGATGTGATGAACTTCATTCTTAAGGATTAAAATGAAGAATAATAAGAATAATCCTAGTAACCCAAATTAGGATTAGAGTTAGCTTCCCGCGTTAGTCGCTATGATGATTTTGTGAAGTATGATGAGGATAAGATGATTATAGATTATTGCTTGGTTCATAACAGTAAGATTAATGATGATAATGATGTGGTATTACAAAATAATAATATGTAGAGGTTTGTTAACTAGAGGTAAGCCTTAGATGATTAATTAATTATAGGCATTATAATGTTGTAGGCCTATGGCCAACGTTGAGGGATTGTAAATTTATCATTGTATTGTTATTGTGTCTGAGTTGCTGTAAAATTATGTTGATGAATTACATTGATGAAATTATGTTGATGAATTATGCGATGAATTATACAATGAATTATATTGATGAATTATGTTGATGAATGATGTTTATGAATGATGTTGAGACGCCTCTCGTAATTGGCAGCTATTAAGATGTAGGTTTCTGGCCAACTATGATGTTGCGTTGAGATGTTGTTAATTATGGTTGTTGTTACTACATTCATGATTGTTTCGCATACATTGCATATCAAGATGGAGCTGAATGCTCGTTAAGATGGCCTGTATTGGCGAATATTAAGATGAAGGCTTATGCCTTGTTGATGCCTCTATTTATTGGCAATTATTTAAGATTGGAGTTCTGCTCCAATGGTACCACATGCATTTGCATAGTATTGAGTCACATTTTATGATTGCATAAAGAAGTTATAAGTGTGTATATTGTTGGTGTTCTGTTGCGATTATTGTTGTTATGAGATGTGAAGTGGTGTTATTATATGAGTTGATCTAACATATTGTTTATCATACATTTTATTATATTGTTAGATATCTCACCCCTTCTGTTTGAGTGTTACCCTTATGTTGGTAACGTGCAGGTAATCCAGAGTGAAGGTGGTCTACCTTCAGTAGTTCGAGTCAGTGTCATTGCTCTGATACGTAACACTCGGGGGATGAATGCTTGTTGCTTTTAGTTATTGATTATTTCAGTTGTTGAACTTTAATTTGATTGTTGCGAAGTATGTGTTATTTTGAAGTTGCTGTAATTGTTAGACAAAGATGTTATTATGATTCTGCTGCCTAGATGTTCGAGTTGTTGAATTAAGAGATTAAATTATTATGCTGATGGTTCATCTGAAGTTTTAAAGTGTTATGTATCCACGTTGAATGTAGTGTGCTTCAATGCTAATGTTGTGTTTTTATGTTGAATTTATGGCATCCTGATTCAGTTGTATGAATTTTAAAACTCTGATTTACATTCATAATTGCCGGGTAGAATTGGGGTGTTACATAGTTGGTATCATAGAAAATGTTGATCCGTCCGACCAAGTTGTCGAGTCGTAGTTGTCTAACAATCGATTATTGTTAATTTCAGTTCTAACTGTTGTTTATGTTGTAGTGATAAGTTGAGATGGCTGGAAGGAATGATGTTGCACTTGCTGCTGCTTTAGAAGCAATGGCATATGCGATAGAGAATCAGCCGAATGCTGACGGGAATGCTGGATCTCGTAGTTTGGAGACTTTCCAGAGAGAGAATCCGCCTACATTCAACGGAAAGTATGATCCTGATGGAGCATTGGATTGGTTGAAAGAGATTGAGAGAATCTTACGTGTGATGGACTGCACTCCAACACTGAAGGTTCAATATGGTACTCATATGCTAGCAGTCGAGGTTGATGACTGGTGGCTAGAGACTTGTCAGAGATTGGAAGCTGCAGGTGAAAATGTCACTTGGGCTGTGTTCTGCAGGGAATTTATGAGGAAGTACTTTCCTGAAGACGTCTGTGGTAAGAAGGAAATTGAATTCCTTGAGCTCAAGTAAGGGAATATGTCGGTTGTTAAGTATGCCACAAAGTTTGCTGAGTTGGCTAAGTTTTATCCGCACTACGGTGAGGAAGATGCTGAGTTTTCAAAGTGTATCAAGTTTGAGAACAGGTTGCGCCCAAAGATCAAGAAGGCAGTTGGATACCAGAAGATCCATGTCTTTGCTGATTTGATTGATAGTTGCAGGATTTATGAAGAGGATAATAATGCTCATTACAAGATTATCAGTGAGAAGAGAGGTAAGCACCAACAAAATCGTGGTAAGCCTTATGATACCCCAGTTGGTAAAGGTAAACAAAAAGTTTCTCAGGGTCAGAGTACTAGTAGGAGAGATGCTCCTGCTGGTGTGGTTTGTTTTAAATGTGGGAAACCTGGGAATAAGAGTAATGTGTGTAGTGCCAGGTAAAGAGGTATTTCTGTTGTGGTAAGACTGGACATGTTGTATCTGAGTGCAAGCATAAGGAGGTGATTTGTTTCAATTATGGCGAAGAAGGGCACATTGGTAGTCAGTGTCAGAAACCAAAGAGGGCGCAGGAAAGTGGTAATTTAATTAATTATTTAATTAAATTATTTTTGGATTATTTGTGAAGTTGTGTTATGATGATAGTTGATGTGTTGTTGTTATTGGATTTATTTATTCTATTAAGTTGTGGAATAATATTAGAATAATAATATTATTTGACGTGGGCTTATTCTAAGAACTAGAAGTAGTAGAAAGGGGGTGTAGGAGTTTTAAGCCCATTAAGACAAAATGAGAATTATAGGGTTAATATATTAGTTATTTAGAATTAATATGGAAAAGAAGTAGCAGTAAGAAGAGAAAGAAATAAGGGTTGGAAGAGAACGTGAAAGTTGCATAAAAGAAGGAAATGGGGCAGAACGGAATTCAATCGGAAAAGTCATAGAGCAACCTTCAATCCAAGGTAAGGGTGGGGTTCTGACTCTATAATAGGGTTTATGATGAGTAGTATGTGGGATTAGATGTGAAAAGTTGTCTTGTTTATGATTGAAATGTATATATTGTTGTATGATGAAGATCAATGATTTAGAGATGAGTAATGATGCCCTAATGCTGTATAATCGATGTAGAAATATAGGATTATTATAATTGATAATTACCTATGATTAGAGAATGTTTTTAGGGCCTGAGGCAGGGAAATCACAGTGAAAACACAGTGAAATTGCAGAAAATATTCATGACAGAACAGTATGAGTCGACCTCAAAGGCCATGCATCGACACATGCAGGCTTTTGGACCCAGGATGAGTCGATACATAGGATTATGCGTCGATACATGCAGTGTTGCAGGCTTAGTATGAGTTGATACAAGAGGGTTACACATCGACTCATGCATGTTTTTAACCCAGTATGCGTCGACTCAAAACATGATGTGTCGACTCATGTAGTCTGATTTTTGGCAGATTCGTTTCCAAAGGCCGTAACTTGAGTTTCCGGACTCCGTTTAAGCTTCCGTTTGAAGCGTCGAATAGATGACGCGATGAACTTCATTCTGAAGGATTAAAATGAAGAATAAGAAGAATAATCCTAGTAACCCAAATTAGGATTAGAGTTAGCTTCCCGCGTTAATCGCTATGATGATTTTTGAAGTATGATGAGGATAAGATGATTATAGATTATTGCTTGGTTCATAACAGTAAGATTAATGATGATAATGATGTAGTATTACAGAATAATAATATTTAGAGGTTTGTTAACTAGAGTTAAGCCTTAGATGATTAATTAATTATAGGCATTATCATGTTGTAGGCCTATGGCCAACATTGAGGGATTAACAATCTATCGTTGTATTGTTGTTGTGGCTGAGTTGCTATAAAATTATGTTGATGAATTACGTTGATGAAATTATGTTGATGAATTATGCGATGAATTATGAAATGAATTATGTTGATGAATGATGTTGATGAATGATGTTGAGATGCCTCTAATAATTGACAGCTATTAAGATGTAGGCTTCTGGCTAACAATGATGTTGTGTTGAGATGTTGTTAATTGTGGCTGTTACTACTATATCCATGATTGTGTCATATACATTGCATATCAAGATGGAGCCGAATGCTCATTAAGATGGCATGTATTGGTGAATATTAAGATGAAGGCTTATGCCTTGTTGATGCCTCTATTTATTGGCAATTATTTAAGATGGGAGTTCTGCTCTAATGGTACCACATGCATTTGCATAGTATTGAGTCACATTTTATGAATGCATAAAGAAGTTGTAAGTGTGTATATTGTTGGTATTCTGTTGCGATTATTGTTGTTTATGAGATGTAAAGTGGTGTTATTATATGAGTTGATCTAACATATTGTTTAACATACATTTTATTATATTGTTAGATATCTCACCCCTTCTGTTTGAATGTTACTCTTATGTTGGTAACGTGCAGGTAATCCAGAGCGAAGGCGGTCTACCTTCAGTAGTTCGAGTAGGTGTCATTGCTCTGATACGTGACACTCGGGGGGATGAACGCATGTTCCTTTTAGTTATTGATTATTTCAATTGTTGAAATTTAATTTTATTATTTCTAAGTATGTGTTATTTTGAAGTTGTTGTAATTGTTAGACAAAGATGTTATTATGATTCCGCTGGTAGATGTTCGAGTTGTTGAAATAAGAGATTAAATTATTATGCTGATGGTTCATCCGAAGTTTTAAAGTGTTATGTATCCACGTTGAATGCAATGTGCTTTTAAGTTGAATTTGTGGCATCCTGATTCAGTTGTATGAATTTTAAAACTCTGATTTACATTCATAATTGTCGGGTAGAATTGGGGTGTTACAGTATCCATCTGAACCCTTAATTAAGGAATTTCCACTTCGACTGGGAGTACCGCATCCATACCATAGACTAGTGAAAAAGGGGTTGCCCCAGTGGAAGTATGCACCGAAGTTCGATAGCCATGCATGGAAAAGGCAACATCTCATGCCAATCTTTATATGTTCTAACCATTTTCCGGACGATCTTCTTTATGTTCTTGTTAGCTACTTTGACTTCCCCATTCAACTTTGGCCAATAGGGTGATGAATTATGGTTCTCAATATTGAATTCTTCACACGTTTCCTTCATCATTTTGTTGTTGAGATTTGACCCGTTATCAGTGATGATCTTGTTAGGAGTTCTATAATGACATATGATTTCTTTCTTGATGAAGCGAGTAACAACTTGCTTGGTCACATTGTTGTATGAAGATTCTTCCACCCACTTGGTGAAGTAGTCAATAGCAATGAGAATGAACCTATGTCCATTAGAAATGCTCGGCTCAACCCGTCCAATCATATCAATGCCCCATATTGCAAAGGGCCACGGTGAAGTCATCACATTCAAAGAGGTTGGAGGAACATGTATCCTGTCTGCGTAAACTTGACATTTATGGCACATCTTCGCATACACACAACAATCACTTTCCATCGTCATCTAGAAATAGCCTGCTCGTAGGATTTTCTTGGCCATGTAATATCCACTGGCATGAGTCCGAAAAGAGCCCTCATGAATTTATCGTATGAAGGATTCTACTTCGTGTCTATCCACACATCTGAGCAGAACCGAATCATAGTTTCTCTTGTACAGAACGTCTCATGACAGTAAAAACTTGGATGCTAATCTTCTAAGAGTCTTCTTATCACAGATTTTAGCACCCTCGGGGTATTTTTGCTTCTCAAGATATCTTTTGATGTCGAAATACCATGGCTTTTTGCTCGACACGTCTTCAGTTGTCAGACAATGAGCAGGGAAAACGTGTGCTGGCTCCTTGTAATGAAGGATTATTATATTGGGTGCGTGATTTGGATAGATGACTTTGGTGGTTCCTGAAGGTACTTCTTAATCTTTTCGAAGTCCTCTTGACAACTTTCATCCCAATGGACATCTTGATTCTTGCGCAACAATTTAAAGATGGGTTCACAAGTAGCAGTAAGATGAGAAATGAACCTGGCTATGTAATCCAACCTTCCAAGGAACCCACGTACCTCCTTTTCATTTTTCGGTGTCGGCATATGTGATCGGTGGAAATAGAACTGACTGTTTTTTAAGCTGGTTTCGCGAAATGTCGCGGTAAGCAAGAGTCGCCACCGTCTTTTATGTTCTCCAACATGGAAAGGACAAAAGCACAGCAAAATTCCTTATTCGAGATGTCTCTCGGTTCGGGAGGTAGATTTATAGAAAGGGAAGGTGTTAGCACCCTTTCTATCCATGGTTATCCATGGGCTCTTAGGTACTTGCTCTTATGTTTTCAAAATTTGTTTGCTTTTCAAAGTGTGTGTGGGTTTTGAAAAAGTTTCGTTTGAAAAATTTCTAAGTAACTCTTGTATCTGTCCTCAAGAGTGTATGAAGTGTTTTTTTTGAAAACTTTTAGAAAGTGTGAGGTGCGAAAAGTTGTTTTTGTTTGTTTTGAGAAAGAGCAAGTACCCATGAGAATCTACCTACTCTAAGGAATTAAGCTGTGTAAGAGTCCTTTAGATAGTGCTATCCCACCATTGAGAGGTAGGTAGCACCATTATTGGAGTTGTTCGGGTTAATTCGATTATCGGGACAGTGTGGTCACCGAAGCAATGGTAGGACACCTTAGAAGTAACCCTAATGTCCTAGATCCTTTGTATCCGAGGCAACCGTTTCGAGGCGACTGGATCTTTAGGCAGAAGGGCGACCTCTAAGACACCCTATACTTGATGACCACGTTCGAGGCAACCAGTGAGGCGTACCTTAGGGGTGGTATGTGCATGTGTGTTGTTTCATGTTAATGTTTATCTTGTACATGTTACTTGTGAGCTACGGATTGATTTTATTTTTTCATACATTCTTTCATGCATTTTAACAGTTAAGAGTGCGGAAAATAAATTGCGGGAATGTAAATCTAGCTATTACAAGGCGCGGGTCTATACATCGCCAAAAACAAAAACCCGTTTTGGAAAATAAAGTGCGAGAATTTAAAAGGAAGCGATAAAGTTCTAATTATTACACTTCCTGAGCAGTTACATAAATATAATGAAAATAAATTAAAGCACGAGAGAATCGAATCGGGACGTCTTAGGGTGTTGACCCCTTTTTTTGAATAAGAATTGAATTTGTCCTTTTTTTTGTAATTAATGAAATTAAACCTAATTATTAATTAATTAATTTATTAAAAAAAAGAAAAAATGTTTTTTTTTGTATTTTTATGTTTTTAATGAAATAAAATAAAAAAGGAAATTAAAATTGAAAGTGAAAGACCTAATTCTAAATTAATTTTACTTATTAAAAAAATGTTAAAATTGTCCTAATTACACAACTAATTAATTAATGTTAGAATTTATTTACAAAATAAGTTAATAAATAATAAAATGTTTTTTTTGTTTTCTGAATTTTATGGAAAAATTAGTTATGTTAATTTAATGATAATAATAATAATGATAATAATTAAAAAAAGAAATTATAAGGAAAAGAAAATAAAAAAAGTAACAAAACCATGGGGGTGATGACCCATGTCTCCTGATCACGTTGATGCTTATGGTTCGTCCCAATTTCACCTGTAGAAAAAATACCTAAAAACAAAGCAAACAAACCCTAGGCATGGGTATTGTCATACGAAGCCTAAAAATGAAATTGAATATAACAGTTGCATTGGAAATCAGGCATGGAGTATGAATATGCTATTATTTTCCGGAAAAAGTGCAAGAATGGAGAAACACGACTCCATGTTCAGAAGTGATTTCGTGAGTACTTACAGTGCTATTCAGTGGACCTTAGGACGCGTTTGTGGTTGCTTTGGCTTCAGTGAGTGGCAAGGAAGAAAGCTACGTGCTTGCTTTGATCTGAAAACGCTTTCAACTATGTTTTTGGTCTCTCACTTTTTGGACAATTTTCAGTTTTTTGCTCTGGCCGTTTCAGGGATACTTTTTTTTTATGCATGAGGCTTGTCACACTTGCATATATAGTAATGAATGAGAATCAAGTCACATGATGAGCCTTTAACCATTGCAATGATGTTTTGGATTTCCTCTTAACCACCATTAAAGGCCTTTCAAGGCTTTGTCCAAAATTTGAATTTTCATGCCTAAATGATCTTTACACGAATTTGGTAGGTGTATTATGATGCATCAAAGTCATTCAAACCATAAGATATCATTTAATTAATTTTTTTGATTTTTATTTGAATTTTATGGATTTAAAATGAATTAAATCAATAAAATTAAATAAAAATAGAAAAAATTAATGTTTAATCTTGAAATTAATCATGGGACACGTGGGTGGCATGACAAGGCTGAATCAAGTGGAAGAAAGTAGACCCTTTTGTCAAAAATTGAAGTTTTAAGAATAGTTGACTTTTGCCATTTCATGAAAAATTCCCAACTTCTCCAATGCATATCTTGCTCAATTTTGATCATATGAACATGTTCTTGGACATTTTGGAAAGGTCTTGAAGTCCTCTAACCAATGCCTTTGGTCCCATGTCATTTTGATTTACCAATCTCAAGTTATGGTCTTTGACTTAAAGTGCATTTTTGTTGACTTTTGAAAATGAGCTATAATGTTAAAATTGATAACTTTTTGTGAGAGCATTTCTTGGACTTGGAATGTGAAGATGAGTTGTAGGAAATGTCATCCCCTTCAAAATGAGCATTGGATGGGATTTTTCTTATGAACCATGAAAAAGTTATGCCTTGGTCAAGTTACAGTTGACTTTTCAACTATCCAAAAATAGAAACTTTTGCATCTTGATGATTTTTGAGCCATGCTTATGGAATCATGATCAAGACTTGATCAAATGATGATTGTGGCTTCAAAAATAAGATGCTGACCAAAAATTTTGACTTTTGACTTCCAAATGACCATTTTGCCCCTACAATTGATTGTGAAGCAATTAGGGTTTTTGATTGTGCAACTTGACCTTGTGAGCCTTGAAACTTGGCATGTAGATGCTTGAAAATGTTTATAGGCATGTGGGACTTGATTGAGCCCTTGAAAACCTCAACTTCCTTGAAGGAACCAAAACCCTAATTTGACTTGCTTAGGAGGGTGTTTGAACTGTGCAACCCTTGAGTAGACTTGAGCAAATTGAGATGATGCTTGTCAAAACTTTGAAGAATATGGGAGGGAAAATTTTTGGGTACAACAGCATATCTTGTATTGCTCTTACTTTGTCTGGATCTACTTCAATCCCCTACTGACTTACGATAAAACCAAGTAACTTGCCCGATCGAACCCCAAAGGTGCACTTGTTGGAATTAAGCCTGAACCTAAACTTTCGTAGACGATCAAACAACTTCTGTAAGTGGACCAAATGTTCTTCCTCAGTTTGGGATTGTGCGATTATATCATCCACATACACCTCAATCTCTTTATAAATCATGTCATGAAAGAGAGTCACCATAGCATGCTGATATGTCGCACCAGCATTTTTGAGACCAAAAGGCATGACCCTATAGCAAAAGGTACCCCAAGGAGTTGTGAAAGATATTTTATCCATGTTTTCAGGAGCCATCTTTATCTGATTGTAACCCGAGAATCCATCCATGAAAGAGAACACTGAAGACTGAGCAGTATTATCAACCAATACATCAATATGAGGCAATGAGAAATCATCCTTTGGGCTTGCTCTATTCAAGTCCCAATAATCAACACACATACATACCTTACCATATTTCTTAGGTATAGGCACAATGTTAGCAATCCAAGGTGGATAATTTATCACATATATGAAACTTACATCAAGTTATTTCTGAACTTCTTCTTTGATCTTCAAAGCCACGTCTGGTCTGGTCCTTCGCGGCTTCTGCTTTACATGAGGACATTCTGGATTGAGTGGTAATATGTGCATCACTATATCAGTGTCTAAACCGGGCATGTCTTCATACGACCAGGCGAAGATGTCAGCATACTCTCGAAGCAACTCAATCAACCCCTTCTTTTCTTCACTTTGAAAGGAAACACGTATCTTGACTTATCTCTTTACCTCTTAAGTACCGAGATTGATAACATTTGTTTCTTCCTGATATGGCTGGATGACCTTTTCTTCCTGTCTCAAGAGTCTTGCTAGTTCTTCAGGGACTTCACAATCTTCCCCACTATCTTCGTCATCACGGTCAACTGAATTCTCAAGGATATTAGGAACCATAGCACTATCATTTCCAACGGAATTCGAGAAAAATCTGCATGATTGATGATTTTATGTTTTATTTTAGAAAGTGTAAGAAAATATTTAGAATATGAAAAGAAAAGCATTGCCATTTTTATTTTGAAAAGTAAAAGTAAAAGAAAAGACATGGATCAAAATTGTATGCGAAAGTGCTATTTTTCATTGAATTTTAAGCGAAGATTGAAACATAAGGGGGGCCCTTCTACAAGATGTCTCTATGCCTTGGGCTGGGCATATAACTTAATGGAAACATAAAATTACACATCAAGAAAAACAACTTCAGGGATATCCACGACAGTCCAATTGCTGACCTCCTGGTCTGGCGCAATCTGATAGATAAATCTGGAAACATCTTCATTGTCACCTTCATCATTTGTTGAGAGCACCTGTCTTTCTTTGCTTGTACCAACACTAATGAACACTTCAGAAATTGGGGGAACCTGCTTTCCTTTGATAGGAACCAAACTAGCTTACACGGAGGATGGTGGCTGATACCCAAGACCATAATGATCTTTCTTCTCAGGTACTTCAATTAATTTGCTCCAACCATCCTAGGGAGATCTAGCTTCCATGAGGGCTTTGGCATCATTCAAAGAGGCCATGGGTGCTTCATACTTCTTACCTTCCACGACGGGGAACCCGTCGACAGAAACAACCTCCAGAGCTTGAAAGGGAAACTCCTGCACCTCACCTTCCACTTCCATACAACGGTAGGTTGTCAGATTGTTAATTACTACATCTTCTTCTCCATAAATGATGACAACTTTGTCATTCACAATGAACTTCAGGCGTTGATGAAGAGTAGATGTCACAACTCCTGCTACATGGATCCATGGATGACCCAAAAGGCAAGTATAGGATGGACGAATGTCCATAACATAGAATGACAGATAGAAAGTGTGGGGACCAATATTGACAGGCAAGTCCACTTCTCCCTCCATAGATCTCCTTGAACCATCAAATTCTCGAACACTTAGGGTGGAAGGCCTCATCATCATCCCGTCCATATTCAGCTTAAACAGAGTAGCCTTAGGTATCATATTGAGTGAAGAACCTGTATCTACCAAAACTCGAGATAAAACCATATCCAAACACTTCATAGAAATATGCAGCGCTTTATTGTGGGCTCTGCCTTCAACTGGGAGCTCATCATCACAGAAACCAAAATAATTTCCTACAGCAATATTGGTTACGATCCCTTAAAACTGGGCCATAGATATGTCTTGTGTAACATGGGAAGAGCACAAAATCTTCAGTAAAGCGTTGCGATGAGTCTCCAAACACAAGAGAAGAGACAAGATGGGAATCTTGGATGGTGTCTATTTGAGTTGATCCACCACTTTGTAATCACTTCGCTTAAGAATCCTCAAAAGATGCTCTACTTCTTGTCCTACAGAAGGTTCAGGTTGGTTATCAATCACTTGCTTGCCCCTAGCCTTGGCCAGAGCATCACTGTTAGTTTCTTTGGGAGGCGGTGGTGGGGGAGAAAAGATCCTGCCACTACAAGTCATGTTACTATTTCCTATAATGTTGGTAATATTCTTGTCATCCGCTGGAGGACACTTGCACTTCTTCCCAAGAATATATACCATATTATACTCCCACGGGACTGCTTTTGAGTTGTTACATATATGAGGAATATGAGCTTGAGTTGTTGCGGGGGTAGCGGGAGCTTAAATCATTAGTGGCGTAGTAGGAGCCTGAATGGTCAACGGGGTACCTGGTGTTACTGAGATGCTTCTCGGATAATAAGGAATTTCCAAGACATCAATCTCTTCTTCTCGAAATATCTTCTCTACATGTAGGACACCTTCATCCATTAGTTGTTGGATAGACGTCTTCAAACTAGTACACTCTTCAGGTTTAGAGGAACATGTTAAGAAAAATTATGGAGTTCCTGCAGCACCTCATGCTCCCACAAATGTTCTCTAACAGTTCCTAATGAAATCTTGATCTCGTCAACCTTGGTCACCAGAGTATGTTCACTACTTTCTTCAATAGCATTGACCGCTGCCCCTGGGTTAGAAGGCATGGGATTATTCTGAGTATTGGGACCAGTAGGGTTGAAATTTATGGCCTTTGCATCGAGGAGGTCTTGAACTTTACATTTGAATGCTCTATAATTCTCAATCGTGTGGACTAGGGCTCCAGAATGAAATTCGCAATGAGCATTAATGTCATACCCCCTGGGGAGAGGATTAGGTGGTGGACCAAGTTCACGCAGTTGAACCAACTGATTGGCAAGTAACTAAGGGAGAAGCCGAGCATAGGACATAGGAATGGGATCAAATCTTCTTTCAGGCGCTCTTTGTCTCTGCAGAGCTCTCAGACCTTGAGGTTGTTGATTCTGTTGTTGATAATTTAGAGGTGGTGCAAATTGTTGTTGTGGAAAATACTGTGGTTGAGGAGTGAAAGGCCGATGTTGGGCCATCCAGGGTGCTGGAGTTGTAGTAGCATACACTTGAGGAACATATTGATTAGGAACAACAACATGTGTTAGGAAATAAGGAAACCAAACTTGAGGATATGCAGGAGCTTTTCCTTGGTTGATGGTGACAACACTAGTCTCACCCTCTTTCTTCTTGACTGTGATCCGTGGAAATAGAACTGACTGTTTTGAAATGCTGGTTCGCGAAATGTCGCGGTAAGCAAGAGTCGCCACCGTCTTTTATTTTCTCCAACAAGGAAAGGACAAAAGCACAGCAAAATTCCTTTTCGAGATATTTCTCGGTTCGGGAGGTAGATTATAGAAAGGGAAGGTGTTAGCACCCTTTCTATCTGTGGTTATCCACAGGCTCTTAGGTACTTGCTCACTATGTTTTCAAAAAGGTTTTGCTTTTCTTGTGTTTGTGGGTTTTGAAAAAAGTTTTTTTGAAAACTTTGTTTTAACTCTTGTATCTGTCCTCAAGAGTGTATGAAGTGTTTGTTTGAAAACTTTTGTCAGAAAAGTGTAGGTGCGAAAAGTATTTTTGTTTTTTTTGAAAGAGCAAGTACCTGAGAACCTCTACCTACTCAAAAGAAATTACGTTGTGTAAATGTCCTTTAGACAGTACTATCCCACTATTGAGAAGTAGGCAGCACCGTCGTTGGAGTTATTCGGGTCAATTCGATTATAGGGACATGTGGTCACCAAAGCAATAGTAGGACGCCTTAGCGGTAACCCTAATGTCCTAGATCCTTTTTATCCGAGGTAACCGTTTCGAGGCAACTTGGATCTTTAGACAAGAGGGCGACCTCTAAAACACCCTATACTCAATGACCACGTCGAGGCAACCAAGTGAGGCGTACCCTAGGAGTGGCATGTGCGAGTGTGTCAAGTTTCATGTTAAGTTATCTTTGAGCATGTTATGGTGAGCTACGAGTTGATTTTAATTTCATACAAGTCTTGTCATGCATAGCCTAGTTAACATACATCTAACGGTTAATAGTTGCGGAAAGTAAATTGCGGAAAATAAATCTAAACTATTACAAGGCGTCGGGTATTTACATCGCCAAAAATAAACCCTTGAAAAGTAAATTTAAAGAAAGTGATAAAAAGTCCTAATTAACGCTATTACATCCTCGGAGCAATTACTTAATAATGATCAAAAAATAATATGCGAGAAAAAATTGAATCGGGGAAGTCCTTAGGGTTTTGTCCCTTTTTGGGAAAGAAAGAAGTTTTTTTGATTATTTTGAATTAAATTAAATTACCTAGACTAATTAATTAACAAAAGGAAATATTTTAACCTTTCATGTGTTAAGAAAAATAAATAAAAAGAAAAAATAGTCAAAAGTTAGTAAAAAACCTAATTCTAATTTATTTTATTTATTGCAAAAAAAATATTGAAGTTAACCTAATTAAAAAAAGACTACATTAATTTGTTAGTATTTATTTACAAAAAATAATAAATTAAAGGTGAAATTAATAAATAATAATAATAAATAAAAAATATTACATTCTTAGTTTTCTGAATTTTATTATAAAAATAATTAATTTGGTTAATTAAATAATAATAATAATTAATTAAAAATAATTAAAAGAAAAAAAATATAAAAGAAAAAAAATAAGAAGAATAAACCAGGGGGGGTACTAGCCAAATATGGAGGTATTAGTTGCAATTTATGGCCCATTAAGCTGCCAGTCCGTTTGACTTTTTTGATTGCCCATGGTACGTATTGACTGGGAGCATGGTGGTCTTCCAATCATGACCACTGGATTTGAGTATAGGGACATCTGGCGCGTGGATATCTGAGGTACATGATGGACATCATCTGGGAAGCTGCATGTGAACACACACAAGAAAATAATAACAAGAGTTTTGGGGGACCTGGGATTCGAACCCAGGTCCCAATGATTCCAAGCCAACGCATCATCCACTACACCATATGCACACTTTTGTTATTATAATAATAAGAAAATATAATATATAAAAAATCAATTCATATGCTGTTAACATAAAAAACGCGCGCGCTGATTTGAACTAACCAATGATGTATCAACACATCATCATCTTCCTCGCTGAACCTGCAAAAACAATGTTAGATAGCGGGGGTTTTTAACCCCCACAAACTACAGTGGCGAAAAATAGCAAATAGAGCTGTGATTAACATAAATATTTCGCGAATAGTCAGTCTTGTTCGTCTTGGTTCAACGATTCCAACCATCTATCTTAGGAGTCCTAATTATTCCTGGATTGCAAAGCCCCAAATTCATAGCTCATGAACCCTAGAAATCGTCCATGGTAACTTTTGATTCTGTGCATTATAATTCAATTAACTTATGCCATTAGCTTCATATGGATTCAAGCAATGCAAAACAAACAAGAAATCATGTTAAATGCGCATGAATTGGACAATACGATTTTGAAAAAAATGTGCAAACCGTGATTCTGTTCTTAGTGATTTCTTGAGCTTTAGCGTGTGATTTCAATTGCCACACGTTCCTGGGAACCCCTTCAAGGTGTTAGAATTAACAAAAAGCTTTGAATCGCCCTGGAATATAGAAATCAGTTTTGAGTTTTTCTTGAAAAAATTTCAATATGCTATGGCTTTTCTGCAGCTTCTCTCACGTGTGTGGCATTAGGGTTAGCTTGTACATATATAGAGGAATGTAATTAGGTCACAATCTTGAGACAAAATCCTTTGAATTGATGATTGAATATTTGATTGAAAATCAAATCTTTTTGCATTTTCATGATTGGAAAAAGTTGCTAATTTTGGAGATTCTTGCATATTTGATTTGTACACGAAATTGCCAGCATATCTTGACCATGTTTGCTTCACAAAAAGATTGAAAAACCAAATCTTTGTATTTTCCTACAATTTAAATTAATTAAATGAATTAATATTGATTAAAAATCCAATTAATTAATAAAAAATAAGAAAATAAATTCAATTAAGCTTGATGGGTCGTGCATAGGCCATGAATGAAGTTTCAACAAGAAATTTGAGGCCCATTAGCAAAAAGAAGGTGTTTTGAGCAAAGTTGACTTTTGTAAATTCATAAAAAGTTCCCAACTTCTCCAATGAATATCTTGCTCAATGTTGATCATATGAACATGTTCTTGGACATTTTGGAAAGGTCTTGAAGTCCTCTAACCAATGCTTTTGGTCCCATGTCATTTGAATTTACTAATCTCAAGTTATGGCCTTTGACTTAAAGTGCATTTTTGTTGACTTTTGAAAAGGACCTATAATGTAGAAATTGATAACTTTTTGTGAGATCATTTCTTGGACTTGGAGTGTGAAGATGGATTGTAGGAAATGGCATCCCCTTCAAAGTGAGCATTGGATGGAATTTTTTTGATGAACCATGAAAAAGTTATGCCTTGGTCAAGATACAGTTGACTTTTCTACTATCCAAAAATAGTAACTTTTTGCATCTTGATGATTTTTGAGCTATCCTTGTGGAATCATGATCAAGACTTGATAAAATGATGATGGTGAACTCAAAATAAGATGTTGACAAAAAATTATGACTTTTGACTGCAAAATGACCATTTTGCCCTTGTAGTTGACTGTAGGTCAAATGGAGCCTTTGACTGTGCAAATTGGCACTGTGAGTCTTGAAACTTGGCATGTAGATGCTAGAGAATATATATGGACCCTTGAGACTTTATTGAGCCATTTAAAACCCCAAATTCCTTGAGAGAACCAAAACCCTAATTTCAGCTGGCTTATGAGGTGGTTTGAACTGTACAACTCTTGAGAAATCTTGAACAATTTGAAGATCATTCTTGACAAATATTGAGGTATATGGGAGGGAAAATTTTGGGGTACAACAGTTGCCCCTGTTCAATCTTCTTAAACCCGAGGATGTAGATTGGCTTGCGTGCCCTTCGTGATCCAAAGGTGGAAGATGATTGAACACTAAAGTGCCCAGAAATTTGCACTCGCATGGTGTAGTATCAGCAATGTGATGTCGGGAATGGGCTTACAGATGCCATTTGGAAATATGATGGATAGGAGGATGGGCTTATAGATGCCATCTGGAGATGTGACAGAATCCTGTCGGGGGATGGGCTTATAGATGCCATCTAGAGATTGCTTGTTGAATTGTGACTTGGTAGGTTGAAAGAAGGAACCTGTGTAGGGTTGCCTGATGATGAGTCCGTTTAAAACTGCATCTTGGAAGAGAAGGAATCGGTGTAGGGTTGCTTCATGATGGTCAAGTAGATAGTTGTCCTGTCTGGTTTCAGGTATTAATCTACAATCCGTCGTCCACAGATATTTCCTGGCTAGTTACAGGTGTTGATCTGGAACTTGAAGTCTGGCCGATGAGATAGTTTTCCTGTCTGGTTTCAGGTATTAATCTCTGATTTGAGAAAGAAAGATAGTTTTCCTATCTGGTTTCAGGTGTTAATCTTCAATCTCTTTATGTAGATACTTTCCTGTCTGGTTTCAGGTATAGATCTACAATCAATCGTTCACAGATATTTCCTGGCTAGTTACAGGTGTTGATCCGAGACTTGAAAAATGTTGGTCGAGATAGCTTTCCTGGCTGGTTTCAGGTATTAATCTCTTATTTGAGAAAGAAAGATTGTCTTCCTGGCTTGCTACAGGCATTGATCTTCAATCTCTTTATGTAGATACTTTCCTGTCTGGTTTCAGGTATAGATCTACAATTAGTCATCCACAGATATTTCCTGGCTAGTTACAGGTGTTGATCTGGAACTTAAGAAAGGGTGATGGCAATCATCCTTTGATTTGACTTTTTCCTGAAAAGGCAAAACATTAGTTGTATGCAATGTCATGATGTATGAAATGCATGATGTCATGATGTTCTCAAAAATAAATGAGATTGTGTCGTATGCGCTTTATCATGTATGTGAGCAAGAGATATGAAATGTGAAATGTTTATGAATGTATTTTCGTCTGGGAAAATAAATCCTTGACAGATGCCGGGAAGTTTGTTAAATCCTGGGCTGATGTTGAAGAATAGAGTTCTTCGTTTCCGCTGGGGATGATGAACGAAGGTGATTGTGTGAATAAACCGGTAGGAGAAGATGACTCCGTTGGGGAATAAACCTGGTGAAGAGATTACTCTGCAGGGAGTTACTCTATGGGGAAGAGATGCTTCACTGAGATTTTAGTGATAACTCCGCTGGGGATTCCGTTGCTAAGCTCTGTTGGGGATTTTGATGAACTCCGCTGGGGATAGGAAGAACTTCGCTGAGGACGATCTTTCCGTTGCAATTTGCCGAGGATAACTCAGTTAGACTCTGGTGGGGGATAACCTTCTGAATGTGGGTGAGGAGATGCATTTGCATTCTGCAGGGGACAAGCTTTCAGAATCTACTGGGTAAGATGATTCGACTCTCCTGGGGAAACCTTTTGGACCGCATTGGGGAAATGGCTCCACTGGGGTGTCTGTATTCCGCCAAGGAACAATCTTATATTTATGTCGAGGAATATTAAGACTGCCGAGGATGCTTGCTGAGGAATGTCTGTATATCCTGCTAGGGAATATTAAGATCTTCTGGGGATACCCAACTTTCCAGGACTGATGGTAGACCAACTCTGCTCGGGGGAGAGTATTGCTGACTTGCTGGGTATACTGTACCTTTTTAGGGCTGAGGAGAGACCAACTCTGCTTGGGGAGAGTATTGCTGAATCTTGCCTTACTCTGCGGGGAGTGGAGGTATCTTGGTCATATTCTTCAGCTGAACTTACCTTGGTACCTTGGTGGACAGAGCAGCTAGATCGCTTAGACAATTCTTATTGCCCCTATTTCCGATGTCACCTGTAATTAGTCCTTTGTTTCGTATGCAAGTATTTATGAACAGCAATTAATGTCAAATGCATATATCAAAAATGAACATTGGACGTTCTTTGCAAAACAAAACAGATAAAGGAAAAACAATTTGCAATTTTTCTGAAAAATGAATTTGTATTGATTTTGAAATTTGCCTGTAAATAGGCGTTTTTTGTACAAGAGGCTGACGTCCTAGTAAGAGAACACCGCCGAACAAAGTAGAGTTTATACAATTTGTGAAAAGGAAAACAAAACAACTATGTGAAAATCCCACTGGGTTCCAACTCTGCTATCGCCTTTATGTCTTCAAGCGTCTCATCACTTTGCTGCTTAGTTGAAGAGGAATCTGATTGATTGGTGCCGTCCGATCCTGATAGTTGATACTGAAGTCTGGATGCAGGGTGATCCTAATGAGACATAGTTTTATGCTTATCCCTAACTTTTGCCTGGACCGCCCTTTCGGGTTTTCAGTCCACCGGGATACCCATTTTTGCCCAAGCCGCCTTTTCAGGTTTTCGACTTGCCGGGTGTACAGATTTTTTTTATTTTCATCCCTTATTTTTGCCCGAACCCTTTTGGTTCGCCGGGAAGCCCTTATTTTTGCCTAGGCCAGTCAACCTAGCGGGTCTTTAATCATGCGTAGTATCTTTTTACTATGTCTGCATTGGCGGGGTGAGGAAGGTCGTCACCATCCATGGTAGTTAGAATCATCGCTCCTCCTGAGAAGATGTTCTTAACCAAAAATGGACCTTCGTACGTAGGGGTCCATTTGCCCCTGGGATCACCTTGAGGTAGAATGATGCGCTTGATTACCAGGTCCCCGACTTGATACTCTTGTCGTCTAACTTTCTTGTTAAATGCCTTGATCATCCGTTTTTGGTACGTCTGACCATGACAAATAGCAGTGAGTCTCTTTTCGTCGATTAGGTTTAATTGATCAAGCCGAGTCTGGATCCAGTCATCTTCGCTCAAACCTGCATCCTTCATGATCCGAAGAGAGGGTATCTAAACTTCAATGGGCAGGACTGCCTCCATGCCATATACCAAGGAATAGGGTGTTGCCCCTGTTGACGTCCGTGCTGAGGTACGGTACCCATGAAGAGCGAATGGTAACCTCTCGTGCCAATCTTGGTAGGTCACTGTCATCTTCTGCACAATCTTCTTGATGTTCTTATTAGCTGCTTCTACAGCCCCATTCATCTTCGGCCGGTAAGGAGAAGAGTTGTGGTGTTGTATCTTGAATTGCTCACAGAGCTCAGTGATCATCTTATTGTTAAGATTGGTACCATTGTCCGTAATGATCCTCTCTGGTACGCCGTATCGACATATCAGGTTATGCCGAATAAACCGTGCCACGACATTCTTGGTTACGGTAGCAAAGGAAGCTGCTTCGACCCACTTCGTAAAGTAATCAATTGCTACCAGGATGAAGCGATGCCCGTTGGATGCTGTAGGTCTGATCTCGCCGATCATATCAATGCCCCGCATTGCAAAAGGCCAAGGTGCTGTCAAGACGTTCAAAGGAACTGGAGGAATGTGCACTTTATCCGCATAGATCTGGCATTTGTGACACGTCCGAGAATGTTGATAACAGTCGGCTTCCATTGTGGACCAGTAATATCCTGCCCGAAGGATTTTCTTTGCCATGGTATGCCCACTGGAATGCGTCCCGAAGGTACCTTCATGCAACTCTGCCATGATCCTTTCTGCTTCAGTCTTATCCACACAACGCAGTAAGGTTGAATCATGGCTTCCCTTATAGAGAATGCCATTGCTGAGGAAGAACTTTGCCGCGAACCTTCTCAGAAACTTCTTGTCATTAATGGATGCACCCTCAGGGTATTCTTGAGCTTCAAGGTACCTCTTTACTTCATGATACCAAGGCTTTTCTGTCACCTCTTCAGTCTCAAGATCACAACAATGTGCAGGTTCATCCAATTTCCAAATAATGATTCGGGGCGCCTCATTGTCCCATTTGACTTTGAACATAGAAGACATCGTAGCCAGCGCGTCCGCCAACTGATTCTCCTCTCTTGGGAAGTGTTCAAAGGTTATCTCCTCGAAATGGGGAATCAACGTCAATACATACTCCTTGTAAGGAATAAGATTTGGGTGTTTCGTATCCCACTCGCCTTTGATCTGACTGATCACGAGAGCGGAATCTCCGAAGATACTCAGAAACTTGATCCTTAGGTCAATTGCAGCTCGAAGACCCATAATGCATGCTTCATACTCCGCCATGTTGTTGGTGCAGTTGAAACATAGTCGGGCGGTAAGTGGAGTATGAGAGCCTTTAGGGGATATGGTCACAACGCCAATGCCGTTACCCAAAGCGTTTGAGGCTCCGTCAAAGTGCATAGACCATCGGGATCCTTCCTCAGGTCCTTCATCTAGTCCAGGTATTTCACAATCAGTCACTACCATGATATTCTCGTCAGGAAATTCAAAGTTCATAGATTGGTAGTCATCCACTGCCTGATGTGCCAAATGGTCTGCCAACACACTTCCCTTGATTGTTTTTTGAGTCGTGTACTGGATATCATATTCAGTCAAGATCATCTGCCATCTTGCTATTCTTCCGGACAAGGCAGGCTTTTCGAAGATATACTTGATTGGATCCATTTTTGAAATCAACAGAGTAGTGTGAGTCAATATATATTGTCTCAGCCGGCGAGCAGCCCATACCAAAGCGCAGCAAGTTTTCTCGAGCAGTGAGTATCGGGTCTCACAGTCGGTAAAATTTTTGCTAAGGTAATAAATAGCATGCTCTTTTCGGCCAGACTCGTCATGCTGACCCAGCACACATCCCATTGAGTTGTCCAGTACTGTCAAGTATAGGATTAGAGGTCTCCCTTCAACTGGTGGCATAAGAATAGGTGACTCTTGGAGATACTCTTTGATTCTTTCGAAAGCGGCCTGACATTCATCATTCCAACGTACTACTTGATCTTTCTTCAGTAGCTTGAAGATTGGTTCACAGGTAGCAGTTAGATGTGAGATGAATCGGGCGATGTAGTTTAGCCGTCCTAGAAAGCCTCTGACTTCTTTCTCTGTCTTGGGCACTGGCATCTCTTGTATGGCTTTCACTTTGGCAGGGTCCACTTGAATACCTTTTTCGCTCACGACGAAGCCTAGTAGTTTTCCAGACCTCACCCCGAAGGTGCACTTGTTCGGGTTTAATCTCAGTTTGTACAACTTCAACCGGTCAAACAGCTTCTGTAGATGGTCAAGGTGTTCTTCCTCAGTTTGGGACCTTGCAATCATATCATCGACGTATACTTCGATCTCGTGATGGATCATGTTGTGAAACAAAGCAACCATGGCACGTTGGTAGGTTGCCCCAGCATTTTTCAACCCAAAAGGCATGACCTTGTAGCAAAAGGTGCCCCACTGAGTAACAAAGGTGGTCTTCTCCATGTCTTCGGGAGCCATCTTTATCTGATTATAACCGGAGAAACCGTCCATGAAGGAGAATACCTTATGCTGAGCAGTGTTGTCAACCAGAACGTCGATGTAAGGCAGAGGGAAGTCATCCTTAGGGCTCGCCCTGTTCAAATCCCTGTAGTCAACACACATTCGGACCTTACCATCCTTCTTCGGCACTGGAACCACGTTGGCAACCCACTGAGGGTAAGAAGTCACTGCTAGAAAACCGGCGTCAAATTGTTTCATAACCTTAGCTTTGATTTTCTCGGACATCTATGGACGCATACGACGGACCTTCTGTTTTACTGGAGGGCATTCTTCCTTGGTAGGTAGGTGATGAACCACAATGTCGGTATCCAACCCAGGCATATTGTCGTAAGACCAGGCAAATATTTCCACGTAGTTATGCAGCATCTGAATCAACCGTTGTTTCACACTAGACTCCAGATTGGCACCAATCTTGACTTTCTTTCTGTCTGTCTCAGTACCCAGGTTTACCGTTTCCACTGGCTCTTCATGTGGCTGAATGGCCCTCTCTTCTTGGAGTAGCAGTCTTGCAAGCTCACCAGGCACTTCGCAATCATCTTCACCTTCGTCTTCGGCTAAGTTGATCGGATTTTCGAAGTCATAACTGGCAGTAGCAGAGTCGTTACCAGTGAGATTCAGAGTGGATTGGGACCTGTATATGTGAGTGTGTATAAATAGCTGTTTTGCAATATATAATAAAGAAAGACAAGGAGCGCAAGATTTGAAATGCAAAAAACGTCCAATGCTTTTATTAATGATATATGAAAATGACACACAAAAGCCCTCACAAATGAAGCCACGGTGCCCCGGGTAAGACACCGGGCCATAAAGTTTCACAATATTATCTGTTACAAATTCAAAACAAAGGAGTTCATTACTGAGTGACAAAATTAATAGGGACGAAGTCTTTCGCTGTCCAGTTGTTTGGTCCACCGTTGGTCGTAGGGTAGATCCAGTTGTCGAATTCAGATTCCTCTACGTCATCTTCAATGGCATTTACTCCTGAGTTGCTGATGAACACAGGAGGTCTTCCAATCCTTGCCTTACGAACAGCCCCCTGAGCTTCTGCAGTGAAACCCAAACCAAACTTGTCAGTCTTCCGAGTGAAATCAGGAAGTCAGCCCCAGTTTGCATACTCACTCTTCTCGATAACAGCCCGGGCATCCTTTAAGGAAGCCATCTTCAATGGAGAATCTTCTTCATTCACAGTCTCTACTGATGCTAGTGTTTGAGGAACCTCTTCAAAGTGCTGGAATGGAGTCTCAATGAACTCCCCATCCATTTCTATGTATCGAAACGAGTTAAGGTGGCTGACCATGTATTCTTCCTCCCCCTGAACTGTCACAATCTTCCCCTTTTCTGGGTACTTCAGCTTCTGATGTAGTGTGGAGGTCACAGCTCCAGCCTTGTGGATCCATGGACGACCCAGCAAACAAGAATAGGACGGCCGAATGTCCATCACGTAGAATGTTGAATCAAAGACCTGAGAACCAACTCTGATTGGGATATCAACTTCACCATGCACCATTCTTTTAGACCCGTCAAAGGCCCGAACAACAATGTTACTTGGCTTTAGATCTAAACCCTCACAATCCAGCCTGTTTAGAGCTTTCTTGGGTAATACGTTCAACGAGGAACCAGTGTCAACCAGCACGTGGGCAAGAGTAGTGCCCCTGCATTCAATGGAGACATGCAGGGCATCGTTATGGTTCTTCCCTTTAGCAGTCAGATCGGCGTCGGAGAAACCCAAACCATTATCAGCAGTTAAGTTGGCCACACAATCAGTAAATTGATCAGCTGACGTCTCTTGTGGCACGTGGGCCGTATTCAAGAAGGTAATCAGGGCCTTGGCATGGGCCTTTGAACACAACAACAGTGATAGCATAGAAATCTTAGATGGGGTGTGCCCCAGCTGCTCAACTACATTGAAATCACTATTCTTGATAATCTTAAGAATCTCTTCCATTTCCTGTTTGGAAGCTTCAACAGTGGTTGTCTTTGGCGCCTCCGTCTGGGCAGGCATATCAGTAGCGATCCCTTTGCCACGAGCGTCAAATGACTCGGCAGCAGGGGTAGAAATAGGAATTTGATCAGGAAGGGAAGTAGGCACACTTGCGGGTGTGATGGCAATGGGTCTCTGGATGGCTGGTGGCGCAATATCTAGTGAGAAAAGCCTACCACTGCGAGTGACTTTAGCAGGCCCGGTGATGTTG
Organism: Vicia faba; assembly: GCA_948472305.1. Taxonomy (NCBI): domain Eukaryota; kingdom Viridiplantae; phylum Streptophyta; class Magnoliopsida; order Fabales; family Fabaceae; genus Vicia; species Vicia faba. Next base: position 1,343,227,453 of record OX451741.1, on the reverse strand, counting down.
CTGACACCGGTACTAGTATCAAACTCCTGTTTAACCCGAAGAACATAAATATCTGCCCCATAGTGCCACGGGACAGCTTTGTCGGATGTATAGGGGATGGGCCCCGGAACAGTGATGATTATGGGAGCAATCTTCTGAGCAGGCATAATTTTGACAGGCTTCCTCGGGGGAGCCTTAGGAGAGTTGTTAAAAATAGTAATAATGGACACTTCTTCAGTAGGGGTAGCAGGAACAACACTCTTCTCAAACAGGATTTCTTTATTATCCATCAGGTTTTGGATACCTGACTTCAACAAAGGACAACCAGCAGGTGAAACAGAACATAGATGGCAACCTTTACTACATCCCGGAAATAACCGGCTAGTAACAAGTTCCTTTTGACGGTCAACAACGGAGTAACAATATCATCCACAAAGGCTACATACAGGTCTTCCTCAACAACATTCACTCCATGCTTGGGCATGGGAGCAGTCACGACATTGGGCCTTTCGGGTGCCTCGAACTCTATCTCTTTAGCATCAATTAGGTCCTAGACCTTATTCTTCAGAGCCCAACAATCATCCGTAGTATGCCCCGGGCTGTCAGAGTGATAAGCGCAGCGGGCGTTAGGATTGTACTTTGGAGATGTTGTGTTTACAACCTTCAGAGCTTCTTTAATAGTTACCAGATTGGTTGTCAGTAGTTGCGGAAATATTTGGGACAGGGTCATACTGAGTCGAGTGAACTGCCTTCTGGGTCTCTCACCCCAGACTTGAAGGGTTTCTTCTCAGTGCTCGAGGAGGCACCTTTCTGTATCTTCCCAGACTTGATACCAGCTTCGATCCTCTCACCAGTCAAGATAAGGTCTGTAAACCCGGCAGAAGAATTCCCAATCAAATGGTTGAAGAACGGACCAGACAGGGTCCCCAAGAACATATCCACGAGTTCACGGTCAGTTAGAGGTGGTTGCACCCTTCCAGCAAGGTCTCTCCACTTTTGAGCATACTCCTTAAATCCTTCACCTGTCCCTAGTGACATACCTTGGAGTTGGGTACGCGTAGGAGCGAGGTCGGAATTATACTGATACTGCTTATAGAACGCACTAGCCAAATCCTCCCAGTTACGAATACTGGCTCCATCCAGCTGATAGAACCATTCGAGTTGAGTCCCTGAAAGACTATCCTGGAAGAAATGGATCCATAAATTCTTGTCAGCAGTGTAAGGTTGGATCTTCCTTACATAAGATCGGAGGTGCAGCTTAGGACAGGAAGCTCCGTCGTACTTTGCAAAAGCAGGGGCCTTGAACTTATGGGGAATCACCACCCCAGAGGATAAGCCTAGATCTCCAAAGTCCAACCCGGGCACATTCTGAATCTCCATAGCACTTAAATGGTCCTCCAACTGTTTGTACCTATCCTCAGCAGGAGGGTATTGTTCATCATTATAATCCGTCTCGTTGTCGGAGACCACGGGACTAGGAACCCTTCTCTCTTGGGGACTGTCTTTCCCTACAGAGGAAGTAGTCAGATCAACCTCATTTTGTAGTCCATTCCCAAATATGCATCCAGTGTTGAACAAGACAGTCCTCTTCTTCTTCTTATTCTTCTTCAGAATCAGAGTCTTCAACTCCTGTTGACCCTTGTCTAAGCTCATAACCAACTCTTGGAACTGGGCGCTCTGGGCCTGGAGGGCCTTGATAGCTTGTTCAGTAGTAGGTTCAGAAGTCATGATGATTGCTGAAATAAACAGCGAAGAAGATAAGTGACCTGTAAAAAGGGTACCTGTTATGCATATGATGCATGGTATGTTATTTATGCAATGCATTCAAGGGTTCGAAAATTCAAATTCGTTGTAAACAAAAAAGAACACACGTCATATTAAGAAGTAATTTATTTAGTACATCAGTGCCTCATGGGCGAAATATTACAAAATACTTAATGCCAAAAGACACTGCGCATCCTCTTTGGAGCGATGTAAGTGTTGAGGGTCTTTTTCTCGTGAAGTAGGCGGGTGAGCTCCAGAACCTTCTTCTCGCTGGCATGTAAACTGGCTTCAAGAGAATTTCGTTCTTCCTTTAGTTGGATCCAACTCTTCTGCATTTCTTCCCATGATGTTGGCATGTCAAGATGTTGGATGGTGTATGGGACCTCTCCCTCCATAACAGGCTCTTTGATCGCGGGGAGAATGTGAGGATATGGCATCATAAGCTTCTGGGAGCGGGTTCGTGCCCACTTGAGGTAAGGCTCAAGGGGGATGGAATTCTTGTGCCCCAGTGTCTTACTATCTACCTTGTTAGGCATCCTCCAAGCTCTGATGAACCTTTGTCAAAGTCCTTGCGCATCGTTGTCGAAGTCAAAAACTATGTCAGGGATCAACATGTCATGAGGGCCATCCCTCCGAGCATATCCAAATTGCCTCAAAGCCAGACAGGGGTTGTAAGTAATGCCTCCTCTAATTCCAAGTAAAGTAACATTAGGAAACTCTCCGCAACGATCAATGATAGTGACATTTTCTCTGGACCGAGAACACCAATGTATATCAGAATATGTAGTCATCAATCGTTATGACCACCTTAAACCCCGCTCGTTCTTCAAAACTGATTGTGGAAGGTGCGAAATAAACCACCTTGCCAGGAGAGGAGTACAACACATGAGAACACCTCTTTTTCTCATTGTTCGAGTGTAAAATGAATGGAGGATGTCCCCAAGAAATGTAGGTATGGGATTCTTGGACATGAAAATCTTGACAACATTTATATCTATAAGTTGATCAGGATTTGGGAACAACACCAACCCATAGACAAGGAGTGCCACAATCTCTTCAAAGGCTTGTAGATCAAGAGAATTCCAACATTCTTGTGCCTTCTCAAACAGGAACTTTGCCAAGAATCCCTTGACACCACTTCTGACTTCCCAATGCCCCTTGATGTCAGATGGTTGCAGACGTAATGCTTGAGCAACCTCTTCAATTTTTGGTTCCTTTTCCGTACCGTTGTAGGGTAGTTGACTAAGAATAGGAATTTTCAGAAGTTGAGAAAACTCTTCCAAAGTAGGCACCAATTGATAATCAGGGAAAGTAAAACAGTGATGCAAGGGGTCAAAGAACTGGAAGAGAACTTTTATCATATCATCTTCAATGTTGGTGTTGACCAAGCTGAGTAGTCTACCATGCCTTTCACTGAAGGGAGAGCTCTCGGGAATCCTGGATGTAAGCTCCTTGAGCTGAGGAGGGATCCTTACAAGGTTGACCTGAATTGTTTTCCTGTGGAGAGACTCCATGTCCTACAAAACAAGAACAAAGATGAAGATTCGCACCCTTGAAGTGGTTAGCAAATGCATATGATGGGTTATGATGTTATGATGTTATGATAAAGGCACACCACAAGTATTCACAAAAGGCAAACATGGTAAAGGCACACAAGTCACACCAGACAACCCTTAGAGTTTAGGCCAGCATGAAGTTTAGGTACTACCCTCTTGAAGTTGGTTGGCTCAACACATGTCCTATGAATAGTAACCGAGTTCTAAGGAGCTCAATATCATTGGATTGTTTTCTATGTTCATCTTTTTGATTTAGCCACTTAATTGGCGACCAAAATATTCCAAGAAAACAACCCTCAATGAGTGTAGTATCGAGTATCTACCAACTTCGGACTGCACCAAAGTCGGTCATCTCACTACCCCTAATAAAGGCCAGGATGGTCAAGTAAGGTTCTAAGGTCAGTTGATGCTTCACGATACCATGCGGCGGCCCCGTACTCTCCTTTACTTGACTCAAGGGTTACCGGTACTCACCAAAGTGCAACATCAATGTAGAAACTGCTTCAACCATGTCGGTATACCACGCACAGTTCCCTCACAGTTTGTTGCTACTTCTAAAGGGTATCCCCAGATCCGGGTTAGGATCTATAAAACTCCGATACAAGCCCATAATATTAAAGCATTCAAGGCATACAATTGAAAACATGGTGATCTAATCCTAAGGTACACCTTACTTATAAATGTCCCCAGCAGAGTCGCCAGTTCTGTGATCGGTGGAAATAGAACTGACTGTTTTGAAATGCTGGTTCACGAAATGTCGCGGTAAGCAAGAGTCGCCACCGTCTTTTATTTTCTCCAACAAGGAAAGGACAAAAGCACAACAAAATTCCTTTTCGATATATTTCTCGGTTCGGGAGGTAGATTATAGAAAGGGAATGTGTTAGCACCCTTTCTATCCGTGGTTATCCACGGGCTCTTAGGTACTTGCTCACTATGTTTTCAAAAATGTTTTGCTTTTCTTGTGTTTATGGGTTTTGAAAAAAGTTTGTATGAAAACTTCGTTTTAACTCTTGTATCTGTCCTCAAGAGTGTATGAAGTGTTTGTTTGAAAACTTTTGTCAGAAAAGTGTAGGTGCGAAAAGTATTTTTGTTTTTTTGAAAGAGCAAGTACCTGAGAACCTCAACCTACTCAAAAGAAATTACGCTGTGTAAATGTCCTTTAGACAGTACTATCCCACTATTGAGAAGTAGGCAGCACCGTCGTTGGAGTTATTCGGGTCAATTCGATTATAGGGACATGTGGTCACCAAAGCAATAGTAGGACGCCTTAGCGGTAACCCTAATGTCCTATATCCTTTTTATCCGAGGCAACCGTTTCGAGGCAACTTGGATCTTTAGACAAGAGGGTGACCTCTAAAACACCCTATACTCAATGTCCACGTCGAGGCAACCAAGTGAGGCGTACCCTAGGAGTGGCATGTGCGAGTGTGTCAAGTTTCATGTTAAGTTATCTTTGAGCATGTTATGGTGAGCTACGAGTTGATTTTAATTTCATACAAGTCTTGTCATGCATAGCCTAGTTAACATACATCTAACAGTTAATAGTTGCGGAAAGTAAATTGCGGAAAGTAAATCTAAGCTATTACAAGGCGTCGGGTATTTACATCGCCAAAAACAAACCCTTGAAAAGTAAATTTAAAGAAAGCGATAAAAAGTCCTAATTAACGCTATTACATCCTCAGAGCAATTACATAATAATGATCAAAAAATAATATGCGAGAAAAAATTGAATCGGGGAAGTCCTTAGGGTTTTGTCCCTTTTTGGGAAAGAAAGAAGTTTTTTTGATTATTTTGAATTAAATTAAATTACCTGGACTACTTAATTAATTAACAAAAGGAAATATTTTAACCTTTCATGTGTTAAGAAAAATAAATAAAAATAAAAAATAGTCAAAAGTTAGTAAAAAACCTAATTCTAATTTATTTTATTTATTGCAAAAAAAATATTGAAGTTAACCTAATTAAAAAAATACTACATTAATTTGTTAGTATTTATTTACAAAAAATAATAAATAATAATAATAAATAAAAAATATTACATTCTTAGTTTTCTGAATTTTATTATAAAAATAATTAATTTGGTTAATTAAATAATAATAATAATTAATTAAAAATAATTAAAAGAAAAAAAATATAAAAGAAAAAAAATAAGAAGAATAAACCAGGGGGGGTACTGGCCCAATATGGAGGTATTAGTTGCAATTTATGGCCCATTAAGCTGCCAGTCCGTTTGACTTTTTTGATTGCCCATGGTACGTATTGACTGGGAGCATGGTGGTCTTCCAATCATGACCACTGGATTTGAGTCTAGGGACATCTGGCGCGTGGATATCTGAGGTACGTGATGGACATCATCTGGGAAGCTGCATGTGAACACACACAAGAAAATAATAACAAGAGTTTTGGGGGACCTGGGATTCGAACCCAGGTCCCAATGATTCCAAGCCAACGCATCATCCACTACACCATATGCACACTTTTGTTATTATAATAATAAGAAAATATAATATATAAAAAATCAATTCATATGCTGTTAACATAAAAAACGCGCGCGCTGATTTGAACTAACCAATGATGTATCAACACATCATCATCTTCCTCGTTGAACCTGCAAAAACAATGTTAGATAGTGGGGGTTTTTAACCCCCACAAACTACAGTGGCGAAAAATAGCGAATAGAGCTGTGATTAACATAAATATTTCGCGAATAGTCGGTCTTGTTCGTCTTGGTTCAACGATTCCAACCATCTACCTTAGGAGTCCTAATTATTCCTGGATTGCAAACCCCAAATTCATAGCTCATGAACCCTAGAAATCGTCCATGGTAACTTTTGATTATGTGCATTATAATTCAATTAACTTATGCCATTAGCTTCATATGGATTCAAGCAATGCAAAACAAACAAGAAATCATGTTAAATGCGCATGAATTGGACAATACGATTTTGAAAAAAATGTGCAAACCGTGATTCTGTTCTTAGTGATTTCTTGAGCTTTAGCGTGTGATTTCAATTGCCACACGTTCCTGGGAACCCCTGCAAGGTGTTAGAATTAACAAAAAGCTTTGAATCGCCCTGGAATATAGAAATCAGTTTTGAGTTTTTCTTGAAAAAATTTCAATATGCTATGGCTTTTCTACAGCTTCTCTCACGTGTGTGGCATTAGGGTTAGCTTGTACATATATAGAGGAATCAAATTAGGTCACAATCTTGAGCCAAAATCCTTTGAATTGATGATTGAATATTTGATTGAAAATCAAATCTTTTTGCATTTTCATGATTGGAAAAAGTTGCTAATTTTGGAGATTCTTGCATATTTGATTTGTACACGAAATTGCCAGCATATCTTGACCATGTTTGCTTCACAAAAAGATTGAAAAACCAAATCTTTGTATTTTCCTACAATTTAAATTAATTAAATGAATTAATATTTATTAAAAATCCAATTAATTAATAAAAAATAAGAAAATAAATTCAATTAAGCTTGATGGGTCGTGCATAGGCCATGAATTAAGTTTCAACAAGAAATTTGAGGCCCATTAGCAAAAAGAAGGTGTTTTGAGCAAAGTTGACTTTTGCAAATTCATAAAAATTTCCCAACTTCTCCAATGCATATCTTGCTAAATTTTGATCATATGAACATGTTCTTGGACATTTTGGAAAGGTCTTAAAGTCCTCTAACCAATTCCTTTGGTCCCATGTCATTTGGATTTACCAATCTCAAGTTATGGCCTTTGACTTAAAGTGCATTTTTGTTGACTTTTGAAAAGGACCTATAATGTAGAAATTGATAACTTTTTGTGAGAGCATTTCTTGGATTGGAGTGTGAAGATGGATTGTAGGAAATGGCATCCCCTTAAAAATGAGAATTGGATGGAATTTTTATGATGAACCATGAAAAAGTTATGCCTTGGTCAAGATACAGTTGACTTTTCTACTGTCCAAAAATAGTAACTTTTTGCATCTTGATGATTTTTGAGCTATCCTTGTGGAATCATGATCAAGACTTGATCAAATGATGATGGTGAACTCAAAGTAAGATGTTGACCAAAAATTCTGACTTTTGACTGCAAAATGACCATTTTGCCCTTGCAGTTGATTGTAGGTCAAATGAAGCCTTTTACTGTGCAAATTGGCACTGTGAGTCTTGAAACTTGGCATGTAGATGCTAGAGAATATATATGGACCCTTGAGACTTGATTGAGCCATTTAAAACCCCAAATTCCTTGAGAGAACCAAAACCCTAATTTCAGCTGGCTTAGGAGGTGGTTTGAACTGTACAACTCTTGAGAAATCTTGAACAATTTGAAGATCATTCTTGACAAATCTTGAGGAATATGGGAGGGAAAATTTTGGGGTGCAACATTGACGAATCCAGAAAATGGCTTTCTACCAATGCTAGTGTTGTTATTGGTATTGTTAGGGACACCTTAGATCATTCCAGCTTTAATAGAAGTTTCAACATGTTCTCCAATAATGACCATATCAGAGAAATAACTAGAGGTATTGCTGAGCATGTGTTGGAGATAAGGACCTCACAGAGTACCCATAAACAAATTAATCAGTTTACGATCCAAGAGAGGAGGTTGGACCCTTACAGCCAGTTCACGCCATCTTTGAGAGTACTCTTTGAACAACTCTTCAGATTTCTATATTATCCCTTGAAGATGAGTACGGCTAGGAGCCATGACAGTATCATAATGGTAATGTTTCAAAAAGGCGTCAGCAAGTTCTCCCCAAGTACTGACATTATTTCTTTCTAGTTGCATATACCAATCCAACGATGCCCCGGTCAAGCTATCTTGGAAGAAGTGCATGAGTAACGGTTCATTTTCAGCATAGGCCGCCATCTTGCAACAGTAGGAATGGAGATGAGTCTCTGGGAAGGAAGTGCCTTTGTATTTGTCAAAATTAGGAACCTTGAACTTGGGAGGGATAACTACCCCAGGCACGAGACACATTGCAGCAATATTGAATCCCGAAGTCTTAATACCCTCCATGGCTTTGAGACGCTCTTCAAGAGCATGGTACGTCTTTGTAGTTTCAGCAAATCCAGCGGCAAGATTCACGTGGGGTTCATCAAGATCAATGACATCGTGATGATCATCAACATCATTCCGAGGAGCTCCAGTAGGGGTCTCAACATTTGCATCATCATTCCTTCCATTTGCAGAAGTGGAGGGAGCAGCAATAGCAAGCTTGGCAACACTTTGATGTAACTCTTCTTGACCCTTGATGACAACATGAAGGGTTTCCATAAGCTGATCCATGCGAGTTCCCATGGTGTCCATATCTCAATGGAGAGCATTCTGATTCTCTTCAAAAAGATCCATAAGTCTTCGCTGGTTGCTTCTTGTATGGTAGGGATGTAGAGAAGTCGTCTTTGCTATTCACTGAAGTCTAATGGAAAAGGAACACCAATAAGTTTTTGTTGTGAATAATGAATGCATGATATTATGAATGAATGTTCTATCTTCATTTCCGAGAAAATCCAAAGACTCGTCGGTCCTTTTAAAATTTTTGTTTCCATTTTTTAAGAGCTCGACCAACGAGGCTTGTCTTTGGAATTCCTTAGATATGAGATGTATATACATGATGGTATGATGTCATGGTATGCTATGACATGAGATTTCAGCTCCACATATTCTGGATAACCACTGCGTAGTACTTTGCATAAACTGAAAGTAACAGGATCAAAAGTCTGACGTCACAAATATGGAGTTAAAGTAACCATCCATAAGGTATGTACTAAGGGTTCATCACCTTTCAGATAAGGTTCTAGGTAAATCTCAGAGTCTACGCTCTTCCTTTGGATATTACCGAAGTCCCAATTACTTGGTAATAAGTAATATTTGCAGGAAAAACTCGTCCGAATGCAGCATCGCATGACAACTACTTCCGGATTACTCCGTTAGTCTCCGCGCTACACCTAAAAAGGCCAGGATGGGTTGATGGTTCTACAACTCTCAGCTTCTCTGGTTCCCAGGTCAAAAGCAACATTATCTTCCCAATTACTCGGTAAACAACGCCACAATCAAGGGGACCTCCACTGAGTGGGGGATTTTATACCTCCTTCTTCGGGATTACTCCCTCAAAGTTAGCATGACTATACCGCCCATCCTAATCCTATGTGTAACCCAAATCCAGGTATAGGACTTATCAAATGTAATCACCCAACCCAACATCACAACATATCCAGAATATGTGAGTAGCAACAATAATAATGCAATATATACAAAAGTAAACAATAAAGCAAAGAAATAAAGAGGTAAAGAAAAATAAAGCAAATAAGTAAACACCCAAAGAGACAAATAACTAGGAGAGACTCGCGAAAGAAAGGAATCCCCAGCAGAGTCGTCAGCTGAAGCTACCCGCAAAAAACATAGAGTTGCCACCGAACTTTTATTTATCCTGAAGGAAGGGGAAATATCGAGAAAACCACAAGAGGATGGATAAGATGGTCTTGCAACCAAGAGAAAGGGTAAGGGAGTCGGTTATACGAGGGGAATGTATTATCACCCCTCACATCCATTGTACTCATGATCCATTTTGTTTGTTCGCTTCTAAGGGTGTGTTTATCTATAACTATACTTGCTTAAGGGGAAATAAATGGTTTTAATTAGTGCGTTCGTGAGGGTCTCGCCACCCTTTGCCTAGGTATCTAGTGAAGGAATTAGAACACCGTAGTTCTTCTAGAAAGTGTTTTTTTGTTGGTGTTTTTTAGTGGATGATGTTAACACACACATTCTGGCAATAGGCACGGCCTGTATCGTGGTAGAATGGAGATAACATTCTGGAAATACGCACTCGAGTAATGATTAAATGTTTTTGGATTTTTTATTTGTGAATGATAAGTTTTAATTTTAATTACAAAAAGAAAAAGTCTAAAGGGGAAAGTTTACCCTAATGTTTTTATGTATAGTGGTGAACTAAAAGTCTACCTCGACATAAAGCGATCAAAACGGGATTTAATCGCCTCATGAAGCTACCTAAGGGAGTATGATATCAAGGTTTGAATGAGCAACTAAAGAAACTTAAATTCTAAATATTTTTTTATGGTTTTTTATCAAGCTAAACAAAAGAAAAATAGTATTATAATATTTTTATGACTTTTTCTCATGTAAGAAAAGGGAATATTAAATAACTAAAATTCTAATGTTGTGATTTTTTTGAATAAAAGAAGTATTTAAGAAAAATTAAAACGATATTCTAAAATATTTATCATTTCAATTAAAGGAAATCAAAATCCTAACCTAAGATTTTTTGTTTGAAGCTTTTTTTTTTGTGTAAACAAAATATAAAGACAATGCCAATATATTTTCTATTATATCATGCTAAGAAATTAAAATTAAAACAAAGAAAAAAAGAGAATTCAAAATAAAAAAAAGTTAAACAGAATTAAATAGGGGCTTGAAAGTAAGACTGTGGGTGAAGTAGAGTAATTCCCATTGGGCTTAGTGTAAAAAAAGGTTTAAAGCCTAAAATGGTTCAAACAAAATAGCAAACAAAAAAATAAATAACCTAGCTGGACTTGACCGGGTTGGTTCCAGACCCAACTTTACTCTTAAGCCTACGGGTTGTGAAAACCCTAAAGCACCTTCATGCTCAAATCAGCCACAAACACACAGATCACTTCCATTTCCTTATGCAGTCCTCTGTTTTAACTCTCTCACTCTCTGTTTGAATCAAATCCTTCTTATGATCAAACCTTCTTTCTCAAACCCTCTCACGATTTCACCAATTTGTGCATCTCACAAATTTTCACTCAAACCTTATCTTCATCATGCTCTCCTGGATCCATGTGTATTAATGCAATAACAACGAAAAAAAGGCTCAATGTTACCATAAATGATCGATGTCGTGCAAACAAACAAGACAAAAACATAAATTCAATCGCGAGAAAGCAACATTGAATAAAGGAAAACGATTGAACAACAAGAATTAATAACAACAGATTGCAAGAAGAAGAGATTTTGCGATAACAACATCAACTGAAAGCGAGAGAAGGCATACTTTCGGAGAGGAGGAATTTTCCAATAATTGTTGAGGTATGATATCATTTTTCCTATTCTTTGACTTGAATTTATGTCATGGTTCTACTGCGGTTATGTTTGAAAGATGATGACGAAATTGAACGGTGTCGGATTCTTGCTTTGCAGAAACGTGTGAAATTGTCGGTGTTGTGATTTGTTGCAGTTTCAAGAATTTGATGCTTGGGGAAAGACTTGAAGCTTCAGCATCACCGAACTATATATTTCCAGATTTTTAATACTTTTTATTTGTAGTTAGGGTTTTTGAATCTATTCGAGACATTTGTTGTGAATAGTTTGGAATGTTATCGTCTTTGTATCGTGGTTTTTTGTGGGAGGTGGATTTGAGGTCAATGAAGTAGTGAATGGTGGTATAGGGAGGAGTTCTTGAGAGATTTTTTCTCTGAAATCGTAGTGTTGAGTTGGGATATCAGTAAGTGGACATATTTGGCATTTTGGAATGTTGGATTTTGAAGGATAGTGATGGTGGTGATTTAGTGGTGAAGGTTATTTACGATGGAGGTTGAGTTGCGGGTGAATCGTGTATGAAAATTATGGTTAAAAAAATGAGAGGGTTCTTCCCTTTTTCTGTCTGTGTTCAATGAAACAGTGGTTTTATAGTGAGATGAGGGTAGGAATTGGAGGAAAGAGTTATATGGTTTAAACATAATTGGTTTGCTGAATTTTTGATTTTTGGGGATGCAGGTTTAGGTTTGCCTATTTTGATATCATTTTCAGGATGTTTTGACTATTTTTTTTCCAGACTATTATGACAGTATGCAGCAGAATGGTAGCAGCAGTTTTTCTTACTATTTGCATACAAAGTTGTAGCAGACTTTGGACTGGTTTTGGTTAGGTTACATCTTTCTAAAATCTATTCTTTTCCTCTTCTTCTATCTGTGATGTAGAGCTATTCTGCTTTTTTCTCAAAATTCTGAAGGGTTTGACAATTTTAGGAAAATGATGATGCAATTAGGGTCCTAGCTACTTGATAGCTTGCATTGTCTTGTGAGCTGCTGCCATTTTATATTTGCTGCTGTTTATGGATTTTTTAGCTGTTGTCTACTATTTTTGTATGTCTGTTTTAGGCTGTTGTTTTGCCTTTGATTGCTTGCAGCTACTGTTTGCCCGTTTGGGCTATTGCTTTGCTTGTTGCATTGTGCTGCTGTTTTGGTTATTTGGCTGCTTGCTTGCCTGTTTGAATGATGTGGGCTGCTGTTATGTTGTTTAGCAGTTTTGCTACTGCTATTTTGGCATTTTTGTGCTTTTCTGTTTTGCAGTTTTGTGCTTTGCTGTTTTGGTAGTTTCATATTTGGCCAATTGGGATTGTTTCTTTGACACCAATAAGCAGGGCAACATGCCTGACTTTTGGAAATGCTTCTGACTGGCTTTATTTTTGTAGCAAAACTGTTTGTAAATCTCTTTTCCTTTTGTGAACCAAAAGCCCAAACTTTTTTGATTTGCAAAATAGGAGAAGATAGCCTATGATTGAAAATAAACCCTTTTAATTTCTGATTCCAAATACAAACCCTAATGATGAAATGAACATTCTATTTTAACAATTAGTTCTTGTTTAGAATTTTATTCACATATTAACGGTTTGCTAACTCTTTCCCTCTTTCTTGTTTCATGAGCAATGAAGATTGGATGGGAAAAGCAAGGTTGAAAGATGAAGATGCCGTGGCAAGCAAGGAGCTTGGAATTCTCTTGAAGAAGAAGCGAAGAAACTTGAAGAACACTTATCTTCTTTTTGTAAACAAAATATTTGTAACTTTGAATCTCAAATTTGTAACTTGCTTTGTAAATTTCCCACAAATGTAATGAATACGAAACTTGAATGTCTTCTCGCTGAACTTTTAAGAATGATGAACTTGTTGTATGGAAATTAGACAATTCTTGAATCTCGGTTAAAATTTGAAATTCACACTTGAATGTTTTGAATGATACATCTTGCCTTTGTAACTTGAACTTTAAGAAATCACATATGACCTTTGTAACTTGTATTTCAAGTAAACCATATGCCTTGTCTTCTAACCTCACTCTTCCTATCGTGTCAAAATCAAACTTGCATTCTCAATAAGAACCATAACCTTGATGTCTAAACTACAAGTGACTTGTAACTTGAAATAACAAAAACATGCCTTGATTATCATACGAGTTCACAACATCATCTCTTGTTTCATGGCTTAAACACTTGCAATATTAGTCACAAACCCTTGACCACAATTTTGAAATACTTAACATGCTCAACTATGATGATGCACATTGATGAAGAAAGATCTCGAAGTATTGAAGATAATCAAAACCCTAATCCAGGACTTTGAAGAATATCCCCGTGACTTGACGAAGAAGGAAACCCATGATACCTTAGAACTTCGTTCCACAATCCACTGCTCAAGAAACTAGATGAAACTGCCTTTAACTGATGAAGGGACCTCAACCAATATGAAACCCTAGTCTTGCACAAATGCTTCCTCTTGAACCAAAATACCTTATTCAATGCAATGCATGATATGCAAGTGAACAAGTGAAGATGATATAGATGAAATGCAAAGTCTGAGCCAAACAAAAGAAAAAGGTAGGACAAATTTGGGGTACGACAGAAGGAAGCCGACGTAGTCAAAGAGATCCCGCTCCTACGTTCTGCTCGAAGGGAGTTTATATAGAAAAAGTCACCCACATCCTACATGAGATCTACGAAGGAATCAACGCCCAACAGATGGGCAGAAAGTGCCTCGTCAGGAAAGCATTGCGAACAGGATACTACTAGCCCACTGTGTAACACGATGCCGGAGAGCATGTGAAGATGTGTGAAAAATGCCAACGTCACAGGGATATGCACTTAGCACCTCCAAACGAGATCAAATCTCTCTCATCCCCCTAGCCTTTTGCTTGGTGGGGCATGGATCTCCTCGAACCATTTGTGAGGAACCAACCAAAATAAATACTTGATAGTGGCTGACGACTACTTCACCAAGTGGATAGAGGAAGAAGTGTTAGCCAGAATCAAGATGTGAAACGTCCTCCGTTTCTATAAAAGAAACATCATCACCAGATTCGGCGTAACACATGCCATTGTCACTCACAACGGAACACAATTCATAAACAAGAAATTCCAAGAATTTGTTACAAAGTTAGGCACCGTCCAACACTTTGCCTCTTTCAAACATCCTCAAAAGAACGTGCAGGATGGGGCTGCATATAAGGTAATCCTTCGAGGTCTCAAACGAAGACTGTACGAAACTAAGAAGAGATGAGTCGAAGAGCTACACAACATACTCTGGGGCTACCGAACGACATCTCACGCATCAACCGGGGAGACCCCTTTCCGACTAACGTACAAAATCAAGGATGAAGGATAGAAAAACACAAGAAAGGGGGTTTGAATTTTGGTTTTCAAAAAATAAGGCTATAAAACACGTTGGTTATCCTGATTCATTTTGAACTCAAAACTACTCCAGTCCTCTCGCCAAGGTGATTTCGCGTCTCTCAATCAAGGTCTTAATCCACTAGTCACAACTGATTACAATTCACGAAGAAAACTGTCAACATAATCTTGAGATCAAACCACAACTTGGTTTCTCAAGGAATTACACTGTTTAAAGAAATATACCGTGTTTACAAATGCTTCTAATAAGCTATATCAGAATTGTGATTTTTACACAAAATTGCAGCATAATTATATTTCAAGAGATAAAAATAATAGAGAATTTTGGTTGCTCTTGTTTGATATACGTGTAAGTGTTATCTTGATCCATCTTCATCATCTCTTTAAAATAGAAAAATATTTGATCCGTTGGAGACATAAGAACTTACTTTTGGAAGGTTGATTATTTGAGGTGTTATTGTTCTTTCCAAAAATACAGATCCTGTCTAGGTCCAACCATTACTTTTGATCATGTAATATATTGTCATAAATGTAATGTTGGATGTTCATTCCTTTTAGAGTTTCTTGAGCTTGACTACATGTAATCAGAACTTTGAACGTGACAGACACGTTGAAGTTTTTTTGTTTTTCAAAATTTTACTCATCAGAGTATAACTTGCAGTTTTGTGCTTTAGAAGTTATAACATCATAACTTCTTTTCTTCAGGCGTGTTATTTTGGATTTGCTTCTAAATTGTATGCATATTCTGGTCAGAGTTTTAATGTTTAATTCAGTCGTCATCTTCTATGTTTTTTCATCAGAACTTCTCTGTATATTTAATCAAATGATTAGAGTGCATAATTTTTCTTCACAATAATTATGTATTTGTTATCTTCAAAACTAATAATTGGATGTAGAACCAAACTATGTTCTAACAGAGGATTTCATCCCCATCGAAATCAGAGAACCATCAAGGCGGGCTGAAGTTCCCCTCAACATAGAAATGAAGGACAAGGCCCTACAGGAGGAGCTCGACCTTGTCGAGGAAGTCCAAACTGGGGAAGCCTTACAAGAGGCTTCCCTCAAACAGAAAACCGCCATAAGATGCGACGAGAGTCATACAGTGAGAGTTTAAAGTTGGTAGCATGGTTCTTAAGAGAAATCATAAAGAATCTCGCAAGGGCAAGCTTGCTGCGAACTAGGAAGGCCCATAACGCATCCATTCAAAAATAGGTGGGGAACAACTTGCTCCACCATGGAACACAGAAAAACTTAAACAATATTATATTTTAGGCACTAGAACAATCGGTATGCTCCGTCGAAACGACGAGCACATCAGTCCTGACCATGCGTGTATGCTCGGGTACAAGCATATCACTCTGAATTAAACGAAAAGGCAAGTCTCCACTCTTTTTGACGAGCAGGTATTTATCTCGACATGGAAAACTCAAACGAGCTTAATTGTTATCGTACCACGATGGCAAAACACCTAGCTCACGATGGGAAGTTCACGCCGCTGAGCTCAGGTCATCGAAACGAGACCTGCATTTTGGCCCATGCTCGGAAACCACCCCGACCATTTGACCAGTCTCCCCACATCGGCGAACTCAAAACTAACGAGCAAACCCCCACAAACTCTTAATCAGTATAAAAGTGTATCAAGTAGACGTGCATACAAACATGCTATCAAAACTAATAATTGGATCTAGAACCAAACTATGTTCTAACAATCTCCCTCTTTTTGATGATGACAAAACTACATATTTTGATGAACAATTTACAATTTTCAGAAGATAAAAATTTCAGAGTCTCCCTCTGAGTTGAATACTCAGATAAAATTTTAAATAAAAAATAGATACTTCCCTGAAAAAGATATCATAGCATATGATGGATGATCTGAGAAGCCTATGTTGAAGGCAGGTAAGGCATACCTAAAGTTCAGAGTGATACTTTCCCTTTAAGATTTCAGAAACATTGAAACAGAAGTTACGTTATTTAAAATGTTTAAGACTTAGTCCAAAACTATTTATATCAAAATATTTCACTTTCTACCCCTTTTGTCATAAATAAAAAAGAAATAAAAACACGTAATCAGAGCAAAAAGTTATGCATTTAAAAATAGATACAAAACAACCAGAGGATAAGCAAGAAAGGAAACATAACAGAAACATAACAAGAGAAACAAAAGATGAGATCTAAAGTTATGAAGGTGGAAGACGTGTGAACAATGCTTATAGAAGACCTTTGATCTGATTGTTGGATTCTTCTTGTTTGTGCAGCAATCCTTTAATCTCCTTGTTGGTTTCATATTGTTTATCCAACCTTTCCTTAACCACTTTATTCTGTTTCTTCAAATCATTCAGAGTTTTCAGCATAAGAGAAGTTGGAGCCATTTCTTCAGCGGGGACCGTTTCTTCAACATTCATACTAGCAGAAGATTCTTCAAAAAAATTTCCTCTGTCTTGAAAGATGACTAGCGAATGAGGTTCAGGAGAGGGTTCTTGATTTTATGGTAGAGATAACCTGGGAGAGTTGTCCATATGAAGAAGAGGTTTCCTTACCCATAGCTTCAACACTTCTTCCTTGAAGATGTTTAGCTGGTCACAGAAGTTCTGTTGAACAATCTCGTAGTTGAGCTCCTTCATCTTGAGATTCATAATTAAAAAAATTTCTGAACTGAGTCCAGAGGTATTCATAGGCAGCTGGATTAAAGTTATTTAAGCAAGCCTACTTCAGAGTTTTAACCCATTCTTGCATTTCTGTCTCAAAAACCGACAATGATTTAACAACATCTGATTTGGATGGTTTAGGTTTTTGTTTTGGGATGCCTATTTTCTGAGAGGAGTTGATGAGTTTGTTCAAATCTTGTTGATCAACTACAGTTCATAGAGGATCTTCTGTTAGATCTATGGGAGTCGAAAGGTTTGGAGATTTGGGAATGATAATAGGGGAGTTTGGTGGTGTTGATTCATAAGGAGAGGGAATATCTGGAATAAAAGTTTTCTGGGATCGATTGGTGATGGTATGTGGTGGTTGAGTATAATTGAGAGGGAAGGTTATGCCTGGTATTATTAGTGTGGTTTCAGGATATTTTTCAAAAACAATATTTAGATTTTCTGGTTGGGGAACATCAAAGAGTGGATCATATTGATCAATATAAGACAGAACTTGTGTGAGTTCTGGATGAGTTTGAGCAATATTGGTAGAAGGTTAATTGACTAGATTTTGATTAGTGGTTGTGGTTGGATTGGTTACAAAGTTAAAATCATCAAGGGTTTGTTGTAAATTATGTTCAAAAGGTTTTGGAGAAGAAGGTTCAGATTTTGTTAAAAGTAATTATTCAATACTAGAAATAAGAGAAGAGGTACCTTTATTTTTAGCAGCTTTGTGAGAATTTCCTTCACCAGCAGCTTTCCTTTTCTTTGACTTTCTGAGAGCAACTTCTAGTGGTTGTTACCGAAGATCTTGGATATTTACCTATGGAGTTGTTCCATCTCTTTTGCAGGCCTCTAGATATCTGACAACTATATCAGGAGATTAATCCATCTGGGTGAAGAGAGGAAAGTCATCCAGATGAATTCTTCTTGTAAAGATAACTTCTTTCACAATGCATGTTGGGTGCTTCTTGATGGTATCAACGATCTTCATCTTTTTGAGGTTTTTGGCGTTGAGGGTTTTTCCAATGAATGTTTCCAGCTCACTAACTTGACGAGCTTCACTCAAATGTTCTATCAGCTTATTTTATGTCAGAATATCTGAGATCATCCTTCCCAAAGGAATCAAAACTATTTTGGACTTTTCTTCTTCTATTGTTTCCTTGACTATGGTCTTCAGATGATTGAACATAAGATGAGGTAGGTTGATTCTGACCTTGGTTACAATTGTTATTTTTGAGAAGAGGAAGCCATTGTTCATAAATCTTAGGTTTTCAGAAGAAAATAGGAGAAAAAAACAAGTTCGGAGAAAACAAATTGTGTGTGAGAGTTGTGGTGAAAAAAGATTGTGAGAGAGGTGTATAAATAGCCAACAAAAAGAAAAGAAACATGAAATTAATAACAATAAATGAGTTCTGACAAAGGGGATAGCATGGAGATATTTGAAATAGTTATCAATGTGACTCGCACCTCAATGCATCAACTCAAATGTTTTGGCCCTTAAGAATTTGAACACGTGTTCAACTTCAAGAGTGACATTACGTTTTAGGGTTGACAAATATTTATCTGGTGAACTGCAAGATTCTATCTTGAAATGAAACGTTTTAGTTATACATTAAGATCTTCTAGATAGTTTCTGAGTCAATTTTACTTCTCACTTCTGAAGAACTATTACTCAGATGTTCACACAAAAAAAATCAGAATATTCTGAGGGTTAAGTATACAAAAGTTACATTTTCATTCTGGACATAATTCCATACCGAGATGTTTTAGAATAAAATTAAATTTATCTTCAGCAAGGGGTTTTGTAAAAATGTTAGCCCATTGATGGTCAGTGTCTATAAATTTTAAGAAAAAAATCCCATTCTGAGTATAGTCCCTAATGAAATGGTGTTTAATTTCTATATGTTTAGCCCTAGAATGTAAAATAGGATTTCTAGAAAGACAAATAGCAAAAGTATTATCACACAGGATAGGAATGTTACTCTCGTATATATGATAATCTTCAAGATGACTTTTCATCCAGAGCATCTGAGTAATGCATCTAGCTGCAACTATATATTCATCTTCAGCAATTGATTGTGGAATGATGGATTGTCGTTTGCTGGACCAGGATATTAAGTTGTCTCCCAGAAATTGGCAGCTTCCAAAAGTACTTTTTCTTTCTATTCCATCTCCAACAAATTCCATATCAGTATATCCTATTAATTTATATTCTATGGATTTTCTATAAAAAACCAAGATTAGTAGTAACTTTTAGATACTTGAAAATTCATCTAACTACTGTTAAGTGAGATTCCTTGGGATCTGATTGGAATCTAGCACATAGACAAACGCTATAGAGAATATCAGGTCTTGAAGTAGTTAAATAAAAGAGAGAACCAATCATACCTTTGTAGAGCTTCTGTTCTACTTTCTTACTTACCTCTTCTTTTTCCAGAATGCATGTAGGATGCATTGGAGTTTTGGATGGTTTACTTTATGACATATCAAATTTCTTCAGAAGTTCTTTAACATATTTGCTTCGATGTATAAATGTTCCTTCTGGAGTTTGATTAATTTGAATTCCCAGAAGGAAGTTGAGTTCTCCCATCAGACTCATTTCAAATTCTGCCTGCATAGAATTAGAAAATTCTTTGCCCAACGAGGCTTTAGTAGATCCAAATATAATATCATCTATGTAAATTTAACAAATCAGAATATCATTTTTAAGTGTTGTACAAAATAAAGTTGTTTCCACTTTTCCTCTGGTAAATTCTTTTTCTAAAGAAAGTTACTTAGTCTTTCATACCAAGCTCTGGGAGCTTGCTTTAGACCATATAATGATTTCTTAAGTTTATACACATACTCTGGATGTTTTGTGTTTTCAAATCCAGGGGGTCGGTGCACATATACTTCTTCATCAATGTAACCATTTAAAAAGGAACTTTTGACATCCACCTGATAGAGGGTGATTTCATTACTTAAAACGAATGAAATTAAAAGCCTGATAGATTCTAACCTGGAAACTGGAGTAAAGGTCTTTGTATAATCTATCCCCTCTTGTTGATTATAACCTTGTGCAACTAGTCGTACTTTTTTTATAACGACTTCTCCTTGTTCACTTAACTTGTTTCTGAAGACCCATTTAGTTCTAATGATATTGAAGCCTTTTGATTTCAGAACTAGATCCCATACATCATTTTTGGTAAATTGATTTAGTTCTTCCTGCATTGTAAGTATCCAATCATTGTCTTGAAGTGCTTCGTCTATGGAGGTTGGTTTGATCAAAGATACCAATCCCATGAGAGACTCTTCAGTATTTTTGAACGTAGATCTTATTCTTATTGGATCATCCTTCTTTCCCATAATCACATCTTCAACATGTGTTGATCTTTTTCTGGACTGTCTTTTCTGGATGGGTTCTTCAGAAGTTTTTGTAGTGTTGGTGTTGATGCCTTTTTCTGCATTGGACTGAGTTTCTGAGCTTTTATCAGAAAATCTGTCTTCAGTACCTGTAATTTGAACTTTTATATCTACAAAATTTTCAACCTTCTTTGACTTTTGAGAGCCAAGCTTATCATTAAATATGACACTAATGGATTATTCTACAATTCGTGTTTTTGTGCTATATACTCTATAACTTTTAAACATTCAGAGTATCCTAACATAAAAAAACTTTTGTGCCTTAGAATCAAACTTTTTTAGATGTTCTTTGGTGTTCAACATATAACAAATACATCCAAATTGATGGAAATAAGCAATGTTGGGCTTTTTATTCTTCCACAATTCATATGGAGTCTTTTCTAGAATAGGTCTTATGGAGATTCTAATCAAAATGTAGCACGTTGTGTTAACTACCTCTGCCCATAAGTGTTTAACAATACTAGTCTCATTGATCATGGTTCTGACCATTTCTTGTAGAGTTATATTCTTTTGTTCTACAACTCCATTTTGTTGGGGAGTTCTAGGACAAGAGAAATCATGAGAAATGCCTTTTTCATTAAAAAAAATTAAAAAATTTATTTTCAAACTCTCCACCATGATCACTTATGACTTTTACAATTCTAAACTCTTTTTCATTTTGAACTTTGTTACAGAAAGTAGAGAACACAAAGTGTGACTCATCCTTGTGTCTTAAGAACTTTACCCATGTCCATCTGCTATAGTCATCTATGACCACTAATCCATACTTCTTGCCACTGATGGATGCAGTTTTCACTTGTCCAAATAGATATATATGAAAAAGTTCTAATGGTCTAGAGGTAGAAACATCATTTTCATATTTGAAAGAGGGTTTTGCAAACTTATCTTTTTGATAGGCTTCACACAAAGCATCTGAGCTGAACTTCAAGTTAGGAAGTCCTCTGACCAGATTGAGTTTGTTAATCTGAGATATTCTTCTCATACTAACATGCCCCAAACATCTGTGCCATACCCATTTCTCATCGTTAACATACATAAAACATTTTACATTCTGACTCTTTAGTTCAGAAAGTTTAATCTTATAAGTGTTGTTCTTTCTCTTGCCATTAAAACTGATAGTTCCATCATTCTGACTAACTTCTTTGAAGAACTTTTAATTAAAGATTATATCATAACTGTTGTCACTTAATTGACTTATGGATAATAGATTATGCATTAATTCATCTACTAAGAAAACATTAGTTATAGAAGGAAGTGTGTTGTTACCAATACTTCTAGAGCTAATTTTTTTTTCCTTTTTGATTGCCTTCGAAATCTACATAACCTCCAAACTTAGGTTCCAGACTTTGGAACATATGCTTTCTTCCTGTCATGTGTGAAGAGCATCCAGAGTCCAAGTACCAAGACTGGTGTTTCACCTTTGCTGTTAAAGACATCTGAAACATATATGATTTTATCCTTAGGTATCCATATCTTTTTTGGTCCTTGCTGGTTAAAGTTTCTAGAATTCTGATTGAATTTTGGTTTATCAATAGTGTTCACAGAATAAGATTCACTTGTGTATTTTATGTCATGTGTGTGTCCATATGTGAAATGTGAATTTAGGGGAGTGTATTTTAGGACCATGCCATCAACTTGTTTTGGTTGATATGGTTCTTCCCCTTTTGGTTTCACATATCCTATACATTTTCTGCCACTTCTGCTAACAGCATAGATCATTGAGGTATCTTGAATCTATATATGTTTCTAGCTAGAAAATTTTGAAAGTTGTGATCATATTTTTTTATGATGTTATCAGAACTATTTGAAACTTATGAAACAAATTCTTTGCGAGTTTTTTGTAATTCATTGTTAATGAAGGAATTTTCATTTTTAAGTCTAGAATTAATTTCTTTTAGCTCATAGGTTCTTGTTTTTAGTTTCCTAGTTTCTCCAGTTTCAAATACAAGACCGTGTTTCAGGTTCTCGTATTTGATTCAAAGTTGCTGATATCTTTCAAGAATTTTAGAGACACTATCTTTTAATTGAGATCTAGAGAATTTTGATAATACCTCTTCTGAGTCTGATTCAGATTCTGATGTATTTGTGTCTTCTAATATGTTGGTCATTAATGCTATATTGGCTCGTTCATCTTCTGATTCCGACTCTGCTTCAAACGATAATGAGTGATCACACGTTGCCATAAGAATTTTCTTCTTTTCTTTGAAGAACTTCTTTTTAGGCTTTTCTTTATGAAGTTTGGGGAAGTCGCTTTTGTAGTGACCTGGATCTTTGCATTCGTAACAGATGACATCTTTGTTGCTGATTTTTTGTATCCAGAGGATGATTCAGAGTGATTATCTGTTCTTCTAGGGTTTCTGATTTTCCTTTGTCCGTGCTTCCATGGCTGATGGACTCTTCTAGAGAGAAGAGATAATTCATCCTTTTCTGATGAGGATCCACCATAGCTTTCTTCTTCTATCTGAAAAGCTTTAGTTTCATATTATTTTATTAGATTTAAGAGCAAGAGACTTACCTTTCTTCTGGGGCACATCTTCTTCTAGTTCTATCTCGTGACTTCTCAGAGAGTTTATTAGTTCCTCTAGTGAGATAGTGTTCAGATATTTGGCTAACGTTAAAGCTGTGACCATAGGTCTCCACTTCTTGGGTAAGCTTCTGACAATTTTCTTTACATGATCTGCTGTGGAGTATCCTTGTCCAGAACTTTGAAACCAGCAACCAGAATTTGAAACCTTGAGAACATTGTCTCAATAGTTTCATCTTCTTCCATTTTGAAGGCTTCATACTTGTGAATAAGTGAAAGAGCATTGGTCTCTTGGACTTGTGTGTTGCCTTTATGTGTCATTTTTAGAGATTCAAACATGTTCTGAGCAGTTTCTCTGTTAGTGATTTTATCATACTCAATATATGAGATGACACTCAAAAGGCTTGTTTTGGCTTTGTGATGGTTTCTGAACTCTTTCTTCTGTTCATATATCATCTTCTTTCTAACGATCTTCTGACCTTTTCCTTCAACTGGATAAATGTAGCCATCAGTTACCATGTCCTAGAGATCAGCGTCATGAGCTAGAAAGAAACCCTCGATTCTGTCTTTCTAGTAATTGAAATTTTCTCCATCAAAGATTGGCGGTCTGCCGCTGATTTTGTCCTTCTCATCATGGTTTTCATTGTTCTTGTTTTTACTTGGTTCCACCATAGTGTTTTTATTTTTAAGGATCTTTTTCTAACACAGTTAAGTGTCAGCACCCAGAATGAGGCGCTCTGATACCAATTGAAGGATAGAAAAACACAAGAAAGGGGGTTTGAATTGGGGTTTTCAAAAAATAAGGCTATAAAATACGTTGGTTATCCTAGTTGAACTCAAAACTACTTCAGTCCACCCGCTAAGGTGATTTCGCCTCTCTCAATCGAGTTCTTAATCCACTAATCACAAATGATTACAATTCACGAAGACAACTGTCAACGTCTTCTTGAGATCAAACCACAAATTGGTTTCTCAAGGAATTACATTATTTAAACAAATATATTATGTTTACTAATGCTTCTAATAAGCTATATCACAACTGTGATTTTTACATAAAACTGCAGCACAATTATATTTCAAGAGATAAAAATAATAGAGAATTTTGGTTGCTCTTGTTTGATATGCGTGTAAGTGTTATTTGGATCCATCTTCATCGTCTTCTTTAAATAGAAGAAGTATTTGATCTGTTGGAGACATAAGAACTTATTTTTGGAAGGTTGATTATTTGAGATGTTAATGTTCTTTCCAAAAATACAGATCCTGTCTAGTTCTAGCCGTTACTTTTGATCATGTAGTATATTGTTATAAATGTAATGTTGGATATCCAGTACTTACAGTTTCTTGAGCTTGACTGCGTTGTTAGACGGTGTGGCAAGTGATCGAGAGGGGGGGGGGGGTGAATAAATCACCTCTTACTTTTTCAAGGATTTAAATTTGTGTTATCAAAGCGAGTTGAAAGCAGCGAAAATCAATATCCTGAATCAATTCCGTCTACTTTGAACCGACTACTAGAAAACTTGACATGTGAAAACTTTTCTGGATTTTTATTAAATGAAATGGATGAATTTACAACTCAGAAATCTTGAAGTTTCAATGCACTTATCATAAAACAGTATTTCCAATGAATTTACAAATTTGATAGGAATTTTGTTAAACAATTGGCGTATGTTTGTATAATGATTTAATAGTGGTGGTTTGGTGAAAATGTTTGAGCCACTATGTTTATCATGGGACTGTAAAACTTAGCACTCCAATTGAATTGAAAAATTATAGAATATGTAAAATTATAAAGAGAAAGAAAGAGAGAACGATACGCAGGCATTTTGGTAAGGAAGTTCCCCAATGTCGTCCTCGCGTGTGGGTACGTCTCCCTCTCAATTTCACAATCGAAACTGAGAACTTTAATATCATTATGTTGAATATTTGATAGCAAGGTTACACTACACAGAAAGAAATAAATCCCTATGATCTTCTTCTTCTTGTAAGAACCACCACTTGATATGAGCTTTATCAAGATTCCCTGCAAAGTCACCGAATGATCCTCCGCTTCCACGACCTATTTGTTCAAAATCCTTCCGATTTCCAAACCCCTCGCTACGGCTGAATCCGACTCGCGTGACCGTGGCTGACAAAACCCTCAAGAACACACCCGTTCTTGAAGGACAAACCCTCTGGTTTATTTCTTGAAGCTTCCTCTTCAAACTTCAACTCAGCTAGACTTCTTCAATACACAGCTGAACGTTATCTCAAGACGCTTGATTCAATTCAACAAGGATGTTTGATTTTCTTTGTTGTTGTTGAATGTAAGATGGTTAAGAAGATGATGAAGATGAAGGAATGAAAAGCTTCTGGTTGCTCACAATTGTTTTGCACGCAATCTTCTATGTTGCTATATTGCTTCTGAAGAAATGTTTGCTTATATTTATAACAGATAACGGTTAGTCAAAAAGAAAGTGATATGAGTCGATGCATGTTGGTCATGTGTTGAATCATGTTAGTTATATGTAACAGGAAGAGTCAATACATTATGTTTTGAGTCGATACAAAATCATGTTATAGCGTTTTACAGAACCAACACTTTTATACCCGTCGACACATAATGCGTATGTGTCGATACATACTGATTGTAAATTTAACTTTTGAATTTAAAACATAGTATGAGTCGACACATGATATTATGTATCGATACATATAAGTTTCAAAATGTTTTCCAGGGTCATCAGAATGTTTAGTGTTGACACATAAGGTTTTGTGTCGATTCATACAAGTATTACAGGGGCATCAAAATATTATGTGTCGATGCATGAAATTTATGTATCGATGCATGCAGTTTTTAGATTAACATTCCAGGATCATCAAAGAGTTATGTATCGATACATAATAGTTTTGAGATACAATTCCAGGGACTTCAGAAAGCTATGTATCGATACAAAACTTGATGTGTCGACTCATAATGATGCATTATGAGAGAAATGTAATTTTGGCTTATTCAAACATGTTATATTATATTTGCAATCATTCAAAATCAATCTATGAAGGGGTTGCTCACAAACTCCCCCTTTTTGATGATGGCAAATATCTGATGATGTGTTGTGATATAGTGTGAATGAAAAAAGCTTGCTCCCCCTGAGTTTGTGTATCTTCTTCCTAATACAAGCACAATCTTCACTGACATACTCTTCTTCTCCCCCTTTGACCATATCAAAAAGAGAATAAGCAATAGTTTCAAGAAACTCAGCACATAGGAAAATTTATATACAATTTCAGCGGTTAATGGACTTGGCATTCACACAGAATGTCAGGCATAAAGTTATCAATAAGTGAGTAAATAGTAGAGTAAACATAAAGTAATCACGTTAAAAGTAATGCATTGGCAGATAAAAAGTTAGATCACATAAGCACGATAAAATGTTTGAAAATGACATTTATACAAGCACTTGAAAGAAACAAAATGAGTGAGTCAAGGGAATATGGATTTTGACAGATTTTGCAGTTTTTACACAGTTTCTTGCTAGCAAGGGAATATGGTATCATACCAAAAAGATGACTTATCTGAAGTGTGTTATGCATGCCTAGTGATATGATGTAAATTGCGTATGTCAAATTCAAACAATTTATGTAAAAGAGATATACGAAGACATTTTCAGTGAACATTTAGATCAACTTATAGGTGATTGAGGGTGAAGATAAGAAGGATATTACCTCGTTTGGTTAGATAAGTGAACACACGTACTAAAGCTGAAAAAGCACATCTTAACAGTATGATGTGACATAGATATATTTCAACTACATATATGTTTAGGACATCACGTATGAGAGATCTAAAATCCCTAGCTCACGGCGGATGTTGAAGAAGAGGTTCGTTGCAAGTGGTTTTGTAAAGATGTCAGCAAGTTGATTTTTAGTATCAACATGCTCAAACGTAACATCCTCCTTTTCAACATGATCGCGTAGAAAGTGATGTCTAATTTCTATGTGTTTAGTGCGTGAATGTAAATCTGGATTCTTAGTGAGGTTTATAGCACTTGTATTGTCACATTTTATTGGAATATGTTTTAATTGAATATCGTAGTCTTGTAATTGTTGCTTCAGCCATAAGATCTGAGCACAACAGCTACCGGCTGTAACGTATTCAGCTTCAGCAGTTGACAAAGCAACAAAAACTTGCTTTTTGCTATGCCAACTTATTAAAGAGTTTGAAAACAAGTGACATGTTCCACTAGTGCTTTTCCTATCTGATTTGCAGCCAGCAAAATCAGAATCAGAGTAACCTACTAAACTGCAATCGCTTCCCTTGGAATACCATAGCCCATACTTAGGTGTATTATTGAGATACCTAAGTATACACTTGACAGCTTTCAAGTGGGATTCCTTAGGATCCGATTGATATCGTGCACACATGCAAACACTAAACATGATGTCAGGCCTAGATGTTGTAAGATACAAGAGTGATCCGATCATACCTCTATATTTCTTGACATTGACACTCTTACCGTGTTCATCCTTGTCTAAATTTCCGTTGGTAGGCATGGGAGTATCAATTGGTTTAGAGTTGTTCATCCCAAATCGTTTAAGCAACTGTTGGAAATATTTTGTTTGACATATAAGTGTGCCTTCATTGATCTGCTTTATTTGGAGACCGAGAAAGTAGTTTATCTCCCCCATGAGGCTCATCTCAAATTCACCCTGCATGACTTTGGAAAATTCCTCGACCAAGTGTAGATTAGTTAAACAAAAAATAATGTCATCTACGTATATTTGAACTAAAAGGATGTGCTTTCCTTTATCTTTAACGAAAAGAGTAGTGTCCACTTGACCTCTTGAATAGCCATTATCAAGTAGAAATTTACTAAGTCTTTCATACCAGACCCGAGGAGCCTGTTTAAGACCATATAAAGCTCGTTTTAATTTAAATACATGATCTGGATATTCGTTATTTTCAAAACCGGGAGGTTGTGAGACATACACTTCTTTATTTATGACTCCGTTAAGAAAGGAACTCTTTACATCCATTTGATAAAGCTTAAAATCTTTTGCACACGCATAAGCGAGCAAAAGACGTATAGCCTCAAGGCGAGAAACTGGAGCATAAGTCTCCTCATAATCAATGACCTCCTCTTGGTTATACCCTTGTGCTACCAAGCGTGCTTTATTGCGGATTATCATTCAGTTTTCATCAAGTTTATTTCTAAAAACCTATTTAGTGCCTATGATATGATGGTCTCGCGGACGAGGGACAAGTTCCCAAACGTCATTTCTTTTAAACTGATTTAGCTCATCTTGCATGGACATTAGCCAAAATTCATCAATCAAGGCCTCTTTGGCATTCTTAGGTTCTACTTGTGAAACGAAAGAAAAATGATAACAAAAATTACTTATCTTGGAGCGAGTCATTACTCCTTTTGAGATGTCTCCTAATATGTTGTCAATGGGATGGTCTTTAGAGGAATTCCAAGCTAGTGGAAGATCATTTGCTTCCATTTGCTCTTCTTCCTCATCTTTTGAAGGGCTTGTATCTTTTTCTTCCTTATCATCAATTGTTTTGGATTGGACATTTTCTTCAACAATTTCTTTGAGTATATTTTCAGTAGATACACCTGCACTATCAAGAGAAATACCTTTTCCGACACGTTTCAGATAAGATTCATCAAAAGAGACATGAACTGACTCCTCAACTGTAAGTAGACGTTTATTGTATACCCTATATGTTTTGCTTGATTGTGAGTATCCGAGAAAGATACCTTCATCTGCTTTTGCATCAAATTTTCCAAGATTTTCTTTTCCATTATTTAAGACAAAACATTTGCAACCGAATACATGAAGATGTGACAGGTTTGGCTTTCTTCCTTTCAAGATTTCATAAGGTGTTTTATCCAAAATTGGACAAATGAGTATTCTATTTAAAACATAGCAGGCTGTGCTAATTGCATCAGCCCAGAAATATTTTGGCAATCCACCTTCATTGAGCATAGTTCTTGCTAGCTCCTCTAAGACGCAATTTTTACGCTCCACAACTCCATTCTGCTGTGGAGTTCGAGGTGCTGAAAAATTATGCTCAATACCATGCTTGTCACAGTACTTATCAAAGAGATGGTTTTGAAATTCACCTCCATGATCGCTTCGAATTGCAATTATTTTCAATTCCATTCTATTTTGAGATAGTTTTGCAAAACTCTTAAAAGCAAAAAAAGTTTCATTTTTGCTATGAAGGAATATAGTCCAAGTAAATCTAGAGTAGTCGTCAACAATAACAAAACCATAATAATTTCCTCCTAAACTTTTTGTTCTAGAGGGTCCAAAAAGGTCCATGTGGAGAAGCTCAAGGGGTCGTGAAGTGGAAATCATGTGTTTGGATTTGAAAGAGACCCTTGTTTGCTTTCCCATTTGGCACGCATCACATAGGTGATCCTTTGTAAATTTTATCTTTGGAAGACCTACTACTAGATCCTTGGATACAACCTTATTAAGCAAATCAAAGTTAACATGCGCTAAGCGTCTATGCCAAAGCCATGAATCATCATTCAAGGTGACTAGACACTTAGTGTTTGTTAAGGATACATCAAAAAGGTCAAGCATATAGACATTGTTTACTCTAATTCCCTTAAACACAATATCTTTTTCAGTATTTTCAATTATGCAACAAGTATTTATGAAGGTAACTTTATAACCTTTGTCACATAATTGACTAATACTGAGCAAATTGTGTTTAAGCCCCTCTACTAAATGGACATTAGAAATAGTAGTGATAGAGGGATTACCTACACTACCTTTACCGAGTATATCTCCTTTGTTATTGTCTCCATAGATAACAAATCCTTTCTTCTTTGCCTTGAAGTCAATGAAGAGCGATATGTCACCAGTCATATGCCTTGAACACCCGCTGTCTAAAAACCATCTTCTATCCATGGGTGTGAGGCATTTTTCCTGCAATATCAAAAGAGAGAGGTAGGTACCCAATTTTTATTGGGTCCATGTGGGTAAGTGGTAACATGGTTGCCTTTAGGCCTCCATTGGTAAATGCCTTTAGGAACAAGGAACCTCCTAAACTTGCATTTTTCAATGGTATGTCCAAAGTGACAATAATAATGGCATAAACCATGATGATGATGTATTGTTTTACTTCTTCTCATTGTATCCTTTGGTAATTTTAAAACAAAAGAGTATTTTGAATACGGTGGATTTAATGTTTTCTTAAAAATTTTAGGATCGATTGCAAAAGTAACTTTGGGCTGTAAAGCTTTTTCTAATTTGGCATTAAGAGTCCTAACCTCTTGCTGCCAAATATGTAAATCTTCACATTCCCTTCTGGGAATACATCTTGTAACATCCTTATCTTTTGAACTTTCTGCAATACTAGCTTTTAGACTTTTTAAGTCTTTTTCAGCTTTATAGACTTTACTCTCGAGAAATGAAAATATTTGTTTATCAGAGGATAATCTCTTAAAGGCATCTTCAGCTTTGTATTGCAGTTTTTCAAAAGCTAACTTTAGTTCAGAAAAGGTCATAGAAGAAAAGTTGTTAGGATATGCTTGTCTTACATGTTTGTTGTGGTTGTCTTTCTTGTTGTAGAATTGATTTTTTGTATGTGCCATCAGACATAAATTTTCCCTTTCATCACTACAACTTGAACTGTCATCGTCTGATGAATCGCTATTGCTTTCCCACGCAATATAAGCTCTTCTTTGTTTGTTGAACTTCTTTGGTGGAGCTTTTTCCTTATCCTTTTTCATCTTGGACAGTCTGGTTTGTAATGTCCAACTTTACCACAATTGTAACAAGGTCCTTTACCTCTTTTCTTTTTATTTTCTTCTTGCCTTGGTTCTTTGGATTGTTTTCAAAAGCTTATGAGATTCTTATCGGAGTGCTTGATTCCATTCTTTCGGATAAATCTATTGTATCTCCGAACAAAAAGTCCCATTTCTTCATCATCAGAATTTTCATCACTAGTTGAGCCATTATCATCTTTCTCTTTGGTTGAGGACTTAGAGCTAGAAGTCATTAGAGCTATTGACTTCTTCTCACCCTCCCTATCTTTGTTCCTTTCTTTCTTACTCTTATTTTCGTATTTTTCAAGACTTTGCAATTCTTGTTGATGTTCTTCCAGCTTTCCAAATAGAGTTGTAATGGTAAGCGTAGTGAGGTCATTTGCTTCCTTGATAGCTGTTACTTTAGGTTGTCATTCCCTGCTAAGACATATCATAATTTTATTAGTATCAATTTCATTGGAAACAGGTTTTCCAAGTGCATTTAAACGACTCACAAGATGTACGAATCTCTTCTGCATGTCAGAGACAAATTCTCCTTGCTTCATGTGAAAGAGCTCGAACTCTTGATTGAGTGTATTAATGCGGGATTGTTTAACTTCAGTTGTGCCTTCATGGGCAATTTCTAAAGCATCCCACATTTCTTTAGCTGACGTGCAGTGAGACACCCTATAATACTCATCAACACCAAGTGCTGAGATCATCATATTTCTGCCTCTCCAATCGCACGGCCATTTCTTTTCATCCATTTCATTCCATTGATCCTCAGGTTTAGGTACTATTGCACCTGCATCATTCCTCACGGTTATTTGAAAAGGACCATTTTGAATGGCAGTCCATACGTTCCTGTCAATGGAATTTATGTGTACTCGCATGCAGTCTTTCCAGTAGCCATAATTTTCACCATTGAAAATAGGAGCTCTATTATACGCCCCATTTGGTTCAAAGGCCATAGCGTTATGAGTAGATACAAAGCACCAACTAACCGGTGCTCTGATACCACTTGTTAGACGGTGTGGCAAGTGATCGAGAGGGGGGGGGGGGGGGGGGTGAATAGATCACCTCTTACTTTTTCAAGGATTTAAAGTTGTTTTATCAAAGCGAGTTGAAAGCAGCGAAAATCAATGTCCTGAATCAATTCCATCTACTTTGAACCGAATACTAGAAAACTTGACATGTGAAAAATTTGCTGGATTTTTATTAAATGGAATAGATGAATGTACAACTCAGAAATCTTGACGTTTCAATGCACTTATCATAAAACAGTATTTCCAATGAATTTAGAAATTTGATAGGAATTTTGTCAAACAATTGACGTATGCTTGTATAATGATTTAATAGTGGTGGTTTAGTGAAAATGTTTGAGCCACTATGTTTATCATTGGACTGTAAAACTTAGCACGCCAATTGAATTGCAAAATTATAGAATATGTAAAATTATAAAGAGAAAGAAAGAGAGAACGATACGCAGGCAGTTCGGTAAGGAAGTTCCCCACTGTCGTCCTCGCGTGTGGGTACGTCTCCCTCTCAATTTCACAATCGAAACTGAGAACTTTTATATCAATGTGCTGAATGTTTGATAGCAAGGTTACACTACACAGAAAGAAAGAAATCCCTATGATCTTCTTCTTCTTGTAAGAACCACCACTTGATATGAGTTGTATCAAGATTCCCTGCAAAGTCACCGAATGATCCTCCGCTTCCACGACCTGTTTGTTCAAAATCCTTCCGATTTCCAAACCCCTCGCTACGGTTGAATCCGACTCACGTGACCGTGGCTAACAAAACCCTCAAGAACACACCCGTTCTTGAAGGACAAACCCTCTGGTTTATTTCTTGAAGCTTCCTCTTCAACCTTCAACTCAGCTAGACTTCTTTAATACACAACTGAACGTTATCTCAAACCGCTTGATTCAATTCAACAAGGATGTTTGATTTTCTTTGTTGTTGTTGAATGTAAGATGGTTGAGAAGATGATGAAGATGAAGGAATGAAAAGCTTCTGGTTGCTCACAATTGTTTTGCATGCAATCTTCTATGTTGCTATATTGCTTCTGAAGAAATGCTTGCTTATATTTATAACAGAAAACGGTTAGTCAAAAAGAAAGTGATATGAGTCGATGCATGTTGGTCATGTGTCGACTCATGTTAGTTATATGTAACAGGAAGAGTCGATATATTATGTTTTGAGTTGATACAAAATCAGATTATAGCGTTTTACAGAACCAACACTTTTATACCCGTTGACACATAATGCGTATGTGTCGATACATACTGATTGTAAATTTAACTTTTGAATTTAAAACATAGTATGAGTCGACACATGATATTATGTATCGATACATATAAGTTTCAAAATGTTTTCTAGGGTCATCAGAATTTTTAGTGTCGATACATAAGGTTTTGTGCCGATTCATACAAGTATTACAGGGGAATTAAAATATTATGTGTCGATGCATGAAATTTATGTATCGATGCATACAGTTTTTAGATTTACATTCCAGGATCATCAAAGAGTTATGTATCGATACATAATAGTTTTAAGATACAATTCCAGGGACTTCAGAAAGCTATGTATCGATACAAAACTTGATGTGTCGACTCATAATGATGCATTATGAGAGAAATGTAATTTTGGCTTATTCAAACATGTTATATTATATTTGCAATCATTCAAAATCAATCTATGAAGGGGTTGCTCACATGCATGTAATCATAACTTTGAATGTGACAGACACGTTGAAGCTTCTTTGTTCTTGAGAATTTTACTTATCAGAGTATAGCTTACAGCTTGGTACTTCAGAAGTTATAACATCAAAACTCCTTTTCTTCAAGCATGTTACTTGGATTTGCTTCTAAGTTTTACACATATTCGGATCAGAGTTTCAGTGCATAATTTAGTCGTCATCTTCTATTCTTTTTCATCAGAACTTCTCTATACATTTAATCAAATGATTAGAGTGCATGATTGTTCTTCATAATAATTATGTATTTGTTATCATCAAAACTAATAATTGGATGTAGAACCAAACTATGTTCTAACAGAGACTGTCATCCGCATCAAAATCAGAGAACCATCAAGGCGGATTTAAGTGCTCCTCGACATAGAAATGAACGACAAGGCCCTACAGGATGAGATCGACCTTGTCGAGGAAGTCCGAACTGGGGATGCCTTACGAGAGGCTTCCCACAAATAGAAAATCGACAGAAGATACGACGCCAGAGTCATATGACAAGAGTTTGAAGTCGGTAGCCTAATCCTTAAGAGAAATCACAAAGAATCTCGTGAAGGAAAGCTTTCCGCGAACTGGGAAGGCCAATACTGCATCCATGCAAACATAGGAACCAAGGCCTATTACTTAGAAAACTTAATTGGGGAACAACTTGCTCGACCATGGAACATAGAAAAACTTAAACAATATTATAGTTAAGGCACTAGAACAGCCGACATGCTACATCGAAATGACGAGCACATCAGTTCCGGCCATGCGTGCATACCTAGATACAAGCATATCACTCCGAATTAAACAAAAAGGCAAGTCTCCATTCTTTTTTACGAGAATATTCTTAGACTTACATGGAAAACTTAAACGAGCTCAATTGTTGTCGTACCACGATGGTAGAACACCAAGATCACAATGGGAAGTTCACGCCTCTAAGCTCAGGTCCGAGAAACGAGACATGTGTTCTGCCTCATGCCCAGAAACCACCCCGACTGTTTGACCAGTCTCCCCACACTGGAAAACTCAAAACTAACGAGAAAACCCCCACAAACTCTTAATCAGTATAAAAGTGTCTCAAGAAGACGGGCATACAAACATGCTATCAAAACGGACAATAAATCATGCACAAACAAAGTTGAAAACACTTAAATGATGCATAATAAAACAACCGACAACCACAGTCAAAAAATTCTAAAGATGACCACAAGGGCCACAATTGTATGTAAGATTACATAACAGAGGCCCAAGGCCCCCAACCAAACAAAACGAACATGTGGCCACAAGGACCATGATTGTTTAAAAATTACATAAACGAGCAAAAACCCAGGAAAAAATTAAAAAATTACGTCACGCAGGCCAGAACAAAAAGAGCAAAAATAAATTTATCAAATATCGGGTTGAAGTCCCTCCTCATTTGCATCGGCTTCGGGAACAGGCTTTATGTAAGAAGGCTCCCCGACCAAAGAATCCTCATCAGTCCGAAGGAACTTAGGGATAACTGTCTTTCCATCGAACACATAATAATGGAGCCCCATTCCGACCGTGTTGAACTTGATGTCAGGATTCAGAACACGAAGCTGCGCCACTACATTATCAAAACTCCCTTCAGCATTGGCCAAGTCGTCATCCACGGCCAGTTGGAGACAGGAAACTAAGTCGGCACGAGTCTTCATACCTTTTCCCTCTTCTGGATCATCCTCGGAAGGAGTTGATTCAGCCCTCAAGGACGCCACCAACTCCTTGAGAGCTTTCTTCTTAAGCAGAAGGGTATCACACTCCTCGGCCACCTTCATCAAGCTCTCAACCGCCATGTTCCGGGCGGCCTCCCCGCTGGCGCACTCCTTCTCGGAAGTCACCAGCTTGGCCTACAATTTCCTCATCTCGACTTCCTAAGAAGTACCTCCCTCATTATACGCAACGACCATCTCCAAAACCATCATGGAGACACTAGCATCTTGAGCCAACGTCGCCCTCTTTCTCAAAAGATCTAGCTCCTCAAGAAAAAGCGACTCAACTCGGGGAAGTTACATAGTGTCTGCCTCGAAGAAAGTCTTGTTATGCCAACAAGAAGGCAGGTCGAACCAACCCTTTTCCTTTTTTCCCGTCAGATCAACCATGCCCGCGGAGCGTTGCCTTTTGAACCTCGAAGTCACTTGCTGGGAATAGAGAGCTCCAATTGTTGGACCCCCGCATCACCTGGCAAGGGTCCGAAATTTTTTTGCACCTTATTCGCCTTCATGATAGCTGCTTTAGCCATGCACTCCGCAACGAGATTCTTTTTTCTGCAAAAAACAATAAATAAGAGTTAGCAAACAAAGATAAATAATCTAGCATACTTATCGAGTCGAAATAAAGAATAAACTACCTAAACACGCCACAGGACCCATGTTCTTATGGATCTCCTTGACATTTATAAGACCAGGTTTGTAAAGAAAAATTCCATCCTCTTCAGTCAACGACCTTCCCCCTTTGCCCATATGTTGGACTGGGGGGATCCTCATAACAAAGGCCGAGAGACGGTCATGATTAGCTTGGTCCTCGGCACCCAGCTGCCCCTTCTTCAATATATAATGGTCAGTCCCATCATCATAATGTTTCCTCGACCAATGAAAGTGAAACTTTGGCACCAGCTTCGCCACCGGGTTCCCCTCCTCGTTCAGCCGAGGTTTCCCGATCTTGTCGACCAGTTGAATGATCCTCAAAACGTTCAGCAGCGCCTTCCTCAACACAGGACAAACCAGCATATATCTCCTCTTAAAATCTCGAACTGACTCAAGGTAAGATTTAAACATCTTCCTGTTCACCTGCTTGAGGGAAACCCATGCGAACTGAGCACCATGAGTGCTCGGTTGAAGGTGGAAGAAGTAGAAGAACAAAGGAATAGTAGCCCCTATCTACAGATAATCACACAAAATCTTGAAATACGGCAGGAAGGCAATTGAGTTGGGATGCAACTTCAAGGGAGCAAGGCGGAGATGCCATAGAACGATCATCTGAAGGTAATTAAAAGGAAGTTTGAAACCCATCTCTCGAAAGAGAATCTCGTACATAGGGATATGATTCGGTTCAAACTTCAAACATATCTGGTGATTCAGATTGGGTATTGTTGTACCCTAAACTCTTTCCTCCTTTTCTCAAGTCATTTTCTCATAAGGGTTTTCAAAAGGGTAAGTTTACACAAGTACAATTGGATTTTTGGCTTTCACGCATCGAATCGAAGAAGAGGAAATTTTCCTTGATTCACAAGCTTTGATTGGGCGCTGGGCCTCCTTCGATCAAGCTTAATTCACAAAGCTTCTATAGAGCAAAAGGCTCCTTCAAATTGCCTTTGATTCACAAGGCAAAAGGCCCCTTCAATTTGCCTTCGATCCACAAGGAAAAAGGCCCCTTTAATTTGCCTTTGATTCACAAGGCAAAAGGCTTCCTCAGACCTTCCTTCGATCCACTAGGAAAAGGCTTCATCATGCTTGCCTTTGATTCACAAGGCAAGAGCTTCTTTCATGTGTGCTTAGACCCACAAGTAAACGACTTCCTCTGTGCGTGCCTTCAGCGCACAAGGCAAAGGCTTCCTCTTCATGCTTTCCTTTGATTCACAAGGCAAGAACTTCCCTCATGCTAGCTTTGACTCCACCTTTAAACCCTTCAACACACAGTTTTCCACACTTTAACACACAAGAGGGTCCCTTCAAAGAAACTTTCCAAAGGTCCCTTCGAAGAAGCATTCCAAAGGTCCCTTCGAAGAAGTATTCCAAAGGTCCATTCGAAGGACACACAAATGGTGCCTTCGAAGGACCTACAATGGGTCCATTCGAAGGATACATTGTTATGGGAAACCATTTTGTTTTTTTGACGAATCTTGGTCCAAGATGCTTGCTGGCCAAAATCCTGCATGCTGCCAAGCCCAAGCCTCCTGCATAATTACATTCGAAGGAGGTAACAAAAGAAGCTTCGACTGGCCAAAAAGGAGTTTTCGATTGGGCTAGTTGAAAAGTTTC
Organism: Vicia faba; assembly: GCA_948472305.1. Classification (NCBI taxonomy): domain Eukaryota; kingdom Viridiplantae; phylum Streptophyta; class Magnoliopsida; order Fabales; family Fabaceae; genus Vicia; species Vicia faba. The sequence continues at coordinate 1,343,189,695 of OX451741.1, read as the reverse complement.
AAAGACAGATAATGGCTCAATCGAAGAAGCCACAATGATGAGGCTTGAAGCCACTTGAAGGAAGCAACTCAGGGTCAACCGAAGAACAAGGCATGGAGGCATTCGAAGGAGTTAGGGAGTGAAACATGTCCAAGTTCACCCCAAAACCCAAAAGGGTAGGAATTCATCAAAAAAAAGGCAATCCATTAATTTTTATGATTTTGCCTTCAAATCCTGGTTAATGGATGTACCTTGCCATTTACACTCTCCTCACACCCCTATAAATACAAGGCTAAGGGCACATTGCCAAGGACACAAAAAAGGAACGGAAACATTTTGCCACAGAAATATTCTTGCAGGGACATAAACATGCTGCCAGCAGGAGGAGACAGACTGCATCACATAGGATACCAATTGAAGCTGCAGACGCATTGCCAAACGAAGGAATTTTTTCCACATACGCACATTGCCTCACAAGAGCTCCATAAAACTTCCAAAGTTCTAATAAGATTGTCCGAATCGAAGCACCCCACCGATAATAAACCTTCGATCTTCATTTCATTTCATATGTAATTTGATTTTATTGTATAATCATGTTGCATAACATTTAAGATGGTTAGTGTGTTATATGTAAAGTCTAAAGTAACATGATACCTTTACTGAGGCATGACATTCATTCGAATCTTAAATTCAGCTCAAATGGTGGAGAAGGATGTGTGCAGTCGAAAGGACCGGGGTTTTATACCCAGGCCTTGAAATTTTGTTTTCTCTAACATTTTATGCAGATTCAATGCTTCCTGACTACACACGCTCACTATACACCATCAAGTCCAGGCCATCAGACGCACATCTGATCTGGATCCAACGCCCTGAGCGCACAGCCTCACCATAGGCCCTTTTGAGGATCTCAACACCAGATCCAACGCCAGCCTGGGCCATCTCCTGATTTGGGCCTAACAAAACCCAATTCACACCCCCTTAACTCTTCTTGCGTCCCAGGCCCATTTTTATTTATTTATTTATTTCATTTACTGTTTTGATCCTATTTTTATTTATTTAATCAGTAAATAAAACATAAAAATAACAAAAATAGATTTTAGGATTTTCTTAACTAAATTTAATTTTTGTAAATTAATTTTATTTTCACTTTTCTTATTTTAAAATCAATTAGAATTAGGACTAATTAGTTTCAATTCTTTTCATAAATAAAAAATGCCAAAATGCTAGATTTATTTTAGATTTATTTTTAGTTAATAGTTTTGCTTTCTTTCTCATTTTTAATTAATTAGACTTAATGTAATTCAACATTTTCCCCATAAAACTGAAAAAACAACAAAAATATTTTCTTTCAATTTAATAACTTTTAGGGTTTTAGATGTTATTTCCATTACGCGCGCATTTATTTACTTTCGCACTTTTTCATATTATTGTAACTGTCTGCTGGGATGTAATAGACAATAACTAGGACTTTTACATTTTTACTGATTTACTTTTCCCTGTTTTGGACTATGTAATTAATCCCCCTCCCCAAGCCATGTAATAGCGTAGCTTTAATTTCCACACTTTAAATTCTTGTACAAATATCAACTGTTTAAATGTATGTTAATAGGATTGTATGGCAAGAAATTAAAAGCAACGTTAGCAAACCTAACATCAAAGGAAAATAACTGAAACAAACAAACTTGCATATATACACCTCTAGGGTTTCCCACTTTGGTTGCCTTCGGAAAATAGTCACAACTCTCAAAACGAGAGAGATTTTAGTGGCTACCCTCTGGTTTAAAAAAGATCATAAGTCCCTCAATGACCCTCTCGATGTTGCCTTGGTAAAACAATGATCTTAAAACCCTAGGGTAGTTACTAAGGTTTCTCGCCCAGTTGCCTTTGTGACTATAAACGACCCTTAGAATGTCCCTCAAACATCCAACGATAGGGCTACCTACTCACTAATAGTAGGCTAGCACTGTCTAAAGGAAAAGAGGAAAAGAATGATCTTTTCGATTAAAAATAGATAGTTGTTAGATGCTTGCTCAAAAAAAAAATTTACACCTACACAAAAAACATTTCAAAAACATTTTCAAAAGCGCTTTATCAACACTCTTGAGGACTGATACAAGAGTTATCATAAAGCAAATTTCCGCACTAAGGCATTTCCAAATACTTTTCAAAAACAGACAAAGCACAAAGTATTTTAAAATATGAGCTAAGCATCTAAGAGCCCGTAGAAAACTACAGATGGAAAGGGTGCTAATACTTTCCCTTTCCATCATCTACCCCCCTTACTCAGAAAACTCTCGAAAGGTCTTTTTCTGTTCTTTTCACCCTTTCCTTTGTTGGATAAAAGAAAACTTAGTGGCGACTCTTGCTTACCGCAACATTTGTGAATACAAATGCAAAACCAGTATAACAGTCGGTTCTGTCACCATATCACAGAACTGGCGACTCTGCTGGGGACTCAAGAAAAAGTGGGGTTACCTTAGAGCTTAGATCATATTTAATTTTCATTCCTTGTATGCTTTGATTTCTTTATCTTTAAGGGTTTTTGCTTGGGTTGTAAAGATCCTACACCCGGATCTGGGACACCTTTTAAGTAAGTAGCAATAGAACGTGGGGACTGTGCGGGATATACCGACACAGTTGATGTGATAGCTACGTTGGTGTGACACATTTGTTAGTACCAATAGCCCTTGAGTAGTCAAGGAGAATACGGGGCCGCTGTGTGGTGTCATGAAGCACCAACTGACCTTAGAACCTTTAATTGAACAACTTGGCCATTAGGAAGTAGTGAGGTAACCGACTTTGGTGCAGTCTGAAGTTGGTTGATACTCGATACTACACTTATTGAGATCTTACTTTCGGGATATTTTAGTCGCCAATAAAGAGGCTTGCGCTGAAACAATGCCCAATGAAGAAAGATGAATGATATTGAGATTCCCTAGAACTCGGTTACTATTAATAGGACAGGTTGAACCAACTATACTTAAAGAGGGTACTTACCTATTGTTGTACCCCAAAATTTTCCCTCTCATTTATCAAGACTTTTCTCACAAACTCAAGACTGGATTAGGGTTTGACCAACTCAAGACATCTCATCACGCACTAATCACCCAAAATTAAGGTTTGAGATTTCACTAGGATTTTTGGACTATCAATGCTTCATATGACTTTTAAACATCATTATGGACCCCTAAGATTACTCATCACAAGTTTCAAGCCTTGAATCATATTTTTGATCAGACAATTGGACAGTTGACCTAAAAATCAACTGTATTGGGGAAAAAGTCAACCATGGCCAAATTACAGTCAAACTTCATACTTTTTGATCCACATCAACATTTTAGACTCGTGTGTATCATTTGATCAAGTTTGGACCATAATTCCTCAAGAAATTTGATCAAATCATCAAAAGGGCAAAATGGTCAAAATTAGGGTTTTGACTGAGAAAGGGCAATTTCTGATTTTTGACCTAGCAAATGACCAATTGATTTGAAGCATGATTTCAAGGGTTCAATTGTATCATCTTGACCTAATAACATGGTTCAAAACATTGCAATTTCATTGGATTGACATATGAAATTTGCAGTCAACTGATCAAAAGTCAACTGTATACTGAAAAGTCAAACTTTGACTTTTTGGTCAAAATCAAGTACCAAGGATCAAAATTCATCAAAACATGTCAAAATATGAAACTTGTTCATTAAGAAATCAAAGATTGAAGATTTGGTTTGGAAATTTGAATTTTTCTTAACTTAGAAATTTTTTTAAGTATAGAAAATTTCTTATTTTTTCTCAACTTTAAGCCATTTTTTCACCATGATACAAGATGATTCAAAGAAAGTTCCCAACATGAAAGTTGTAGATCTCCATGAAATATAAAACTTTTATTCACACATTTTTCCCTAAAGATGCTTGTATCTCAAGATATAATTTTGTGAATACATGCCCATGAACTAAAATAACTTAGTGAAATTTTTCCCTAATTTAGGCAGGTTTTTGACCTAACTTCATGGCAATTTTTCACCAGTTCCAAGAGGAATCTTGAAATACATTTCAAAGATGAGTTATATATCACATTTCAAGCTTTCCAAAATGTCCAAGAACTCCTTGAGATCATTTTTCAGTAGGGAGAATCGAAGAGATGAAGTTGGCAATTTCTCACTTTGATTTCAAGCCATTTCATGAAGAACAAAATTCAAATCTGAACCTATGCTGCCTAATCCTTGCTTTACAGATCTCAAACTTGCTTCTCACTTCATAATTTAATGCTTACACAGATGATAAATCCTTAATCCAATCACAAGAGTCTTTGTCCAAACTTTAATTCCATAAATGGCACAAAGATGCCATTGCCATTTTGGGAAAGCATAACTTTTGCAACTTTTCACTTCTTGAGCATTAGACCTGTTTTCTCTGCACACACAAGTACTATAAACCAAAAACAAGTTGCCTAGAACTTGTACCAACTCCAAGCAGGCCTGTACAAGCATGTAGAGAGTGGTCTCTTCACCTTTCTTAAAAAACAAGTAAGAGTGCAAAAAGGCTATAGCTGAGAAATTTGTTGTGGAGTGGATAAAAAACCTTCTCTATACTTATACACAAACAAATTACTACTTAGAACACAATTGCTCAAGGTCAGAAACACTCCAAAACTCCCTATCAGTAAAAACCTGTCAAAATTGGCAATTTGAGACCAAACATAGCAATCCACAAATTTACTTGTGCGTTTCAAGTTTTAATCACTCAAATACCTTATCTACCTCATATCTAAGTGTTCCAGACCATCATCCCTTCATTGTAACTCCTCCTTCTTCATCTTCCTTTTTTGTTTTTCAAGCTTGCAGGTTGACTTGGATAGAGAGATTCAGTCACTTTCAAAGCAAGGCAAGGATTGGAACACACTCAGGGAGGTTCAGGCAAGCTAAAGGAATCTTCGGGCCTTCATAAATCTCACTCAAACTCCATTCACGATCTCAGCTGATAGAGGTAAGAACTCCAACTTTTATATCTTCATACAGGCATCCACTAGCCACGATTTGTGAAAGGAAAATGTAGATATTATTGTGCTAAAGCCAACCATGTTCATAAATTTCATTTATATTCATTGTTTATAGAGAATTTTAGAATCCAAATTTCTGTAAAAATTTGGATTGAAATTAGGGTCTTTTAAATTCGCTTTGAACTTTGATTGTTAGTTTACATGATTTACATGGTTGAAATCGTGGGAAAGAATACTATCATTTTCATGTTGGAAGTTTCCATTTTCATGAAGAAATGAGAAAGATACAGAGGTTTTGGCTAGCTTGAGGAAGAAGATTAAGTACATGGCTAGGAGTTGTTTTGTGTTATGTATATTTTATTTCATATGAACTAACGGATGTACAGCCACCCCAGTGGCAAGGTAGCGCGCTGGAAATGCATAGGTCATGGGTTCGAACCTTGGCGCTACCTTTTGCATTTTTCTCATTATTCAGCTTCATTTTTGGCATTTTTGGCAGCGCAGGCTTAACTTCTGGGCTTTCCATTTTTTTTCTAACATTTACCTCCCTTTCTCCTTACAGCACCCCTGGCCCAATCCTTTTATTATTTGTTTTTATATTCATTTTTTATTTTATTAAACATTTTCTTTAGTATAAAAAAATCATGAAAACATAAAATATGATAAATATTGCATATTGATTTATTTTATTTTTATTTTCACAAAAAAAAATATTTTTTTTTATTTAATTATATACTAATTATTTTTCTTAAAGAAACTTTTAAAATAAATTAAATTTAGATGTATTTTTATCCTTTTTTTTTCATACTCATAAATATTTATTTTGACATATAAAAAGACTAAATATTCCACAAAATATTATCTATTATTTTTAAATACAAAAAAATACACAAAAATAATACTTAAAGAATTTTATTCTCTTTTAAAATTAGAAATTAGGGTTAACCACATTTTCAAGAAATATTTTCCTTTTCTTAAATTATTAGGATTAGGTCAAAACCCTTTTGTATATGAAAAACAAAGCAAAAAACCTTTTTCTTGCATATATATATATATATATATATATATATATATATATATATATATATATATATATATATATATATATATATATATATATATATATATATATATATATATATATATATATATATATATATATATATATATATATATATATATATATATATCATTGCATATTTAAATTATATGGTATATTGTTTATTCAAATACTTGTACAAATTCGATTTGGTTGTAATAGCTTAATTAGATTTACATTATTGCAAATCCTCATTCATAATTTGTATTCCCCCCTCTCATAAAATATTGTAATAGCGTAGTAATCTTTAAGTTACGCGATTTACCGCTTTTATATACCATGCTAGTAATTAGGATTTGTATAGCAAGATAAAAAAAATCAAATAGAAAAACCCTAAATCCAAGACAAAATCAAAGCATAAAAATAACACACTTTCACACAAGCATCCTTAGGGTATCTCCACTTGGTTGCCTTATATAAAAATGGCCATATTACGCATGCGAAGTATCTTGGCAAAAACAAACAAATATAAGATCATAGTCCCTCGATGACGCTATTCAAAGTTGCCTTACAAAATGATCTTGGTCCCTCAAAAAATGCTAAGATACTTTGCAACATTGCCAATCATGGTTATACGATGACCCACGCCCGTCCCATTTACATCCAAAGATAGGGTTGCTTACCAAATCAATGGTAAGACAACAATATCAAAGGAAAATAAAATGAACAAGAAAGACATTTGAGTAGGTAGATTACTTCTAGTTACTTGCTCCATTTCAAACAACTATCCATGCTATTTTCAAAACAAACACCTACACACTTTCAAAACATCTTACAAACATTGAAAACATTTTCAAAAAGATCAACATCTTTGTATACATTCTTACGAACGAGAATCATTACAAAGATTGCCTAAACAATAACCTCTTTTACAAAATACTTTCAAAACTACACAAAGCACTATTTCAAATAACAAAAGCAAGTGATCTAGCAAGTAACTAAGAACCCATGGAAAACCATGGATGAAAAGGGTGCTAATACCTTCCCTTTTTATAATCCACCCCCCGAACTCAAGAAACAATATCAAAGGTATTTCCTGTGCTTTTTCACCTTTCCTTTTGGATAAAAGAAAAGTCGGTGGCGACTCTTGCTAAACCGCAACATTTGCAAACACAAACGCAAAACCCTCAAGTCAGTTCTCCCACCATATCACAGAACTGGCGACTCTGCTGGGGATTATTATAAAATTGGGGTTACCTTAAGGCTAAATCACATTTATTTGCTTACATTGTTTGACTTGTATGCTTTACATTATGGTTCTTTGTTTGGGTTTGAAATCCTCTACCCAGATTTGGGATACATTATAGGTAAATAGCAACACATTGTGGAAACTGTGCAGGGTATACTGACATGGTCTAAGCAATATCTATGTTAGTGCGACATATTTGTGGGTACCGGTAGCCTTTGAGTTAATCAAAGAGAATACGGGGCCGCTGAGTAATGTCATGAAGCACTAATGAACTTCTAGAACCCTTTACTTGACCAACTTGGCCTTTAGGATGTAGTGAGATGACCTGCTTTGGTGCAATCCAAAGTTGGTAGATACTCGATACTACATTTATTGAGGGTTGGTTTCTTGGGATATTTCGGTCGCCATTAAAGAGGCTTGAGCTGAAACAATGACCAAGGAAACAATCCGGTGATATTGAGCCCCTTAGAATCCGGTTACTATTATTAGGACAGGTTTAAGCCAACTAAAATTCAAGAGGGTACTTACCTATAAAACCCCATTCAAGCCTAAACTAAGAACTTGTTTGCTTTGCTTGTATATGCATACTTGTACATAACATCATAGACATTATGAACATCACATGCATCCACTAACCATCTCAAGGATTTTGGAGATTCATCTTTGTTCTTGTTTTGTAGGATATAGATTCACTTTGCAGGAAAACTATCCAAGTCAACCTTGTGAGAATTCCTCCGCAACTTAAGGAGCTCGCTTTAAGGATCCCTGAGAACTCTCCATTCACCGAGAGACATGGTCGTCTACTCAACTTGGTCACCTCTAACACAGATGCGGATATGATGAAGGTGCTCTTTCAGTTCTTTGATCCTTTGCACCATTTCTTCACATTTCCCGACTATCAGCTTGTGCCTACTTTAGAAGAATTCTCTCAACTCTTGAGGATTCCTATTCTCAATCAACTACCTTTCAACGGTACGGAAAGAGACCCAAAGCCAGAAGAGATTTCTCAAGCTCTACACTTGCACTCATCTGATGTCACAACTCATTGGGAAACTAGGAGTGGTGTCAAAGGCTTCTTAGCAAAGTTCCTGTTTGAGAAAGCCCAAAGCTGTTGGAATTCCTTAGACTTGCAAGCCTTTGAGGAAATTGTGGCTCTTCTTATCTATGGGATGGTCTTATTTTCTAATCCTGACCAACTCATAGATGTGAGCACCGTCAAGATCTTCATGTCACGCAACTCGGTGCCTACATTGCTAGGGGATATCCTACACTCTTTTCACACTCGCACAATGAGGAAAAGAGGTGTCCTTATGTGTTGCACTCCTCTCCTGGCAAGATGGTTTATTTCTCATCTTCACCAATCAGTCTTAAAGAATGAGCAAGGTTCAAGGTGGTCACAAAGGTTAATGACGCTCAAACATTCAGATATTCATTGGTGCTCCCGATCCAAAGAGAATGTTATCATTGTTGACCATTGTGGGGAGTTCCCTAATGTCCCTCTACTTGGCATTAGGGGAGGTATCACCTACAACCCATGCTTAGCTTTAAGACAGTTTGGTTACGCCCAAAGGGATGGCCCGCACGAGATGCTGATTCAAGGTTTGGTATTCGACTACGACAACGACGATCAAGGTCTTCGCCAGAGATTCATCCGAGCTTGGAGGATGCTAAACAAGGTGGATAGAAAGACTTTAGGGCACAAGAATTCCATCCCTCTTGAGCCTTACCTCAAATGGGTACACACCCAGGCTCAAAGTCTTATGATGCCTTATCCTTCCATTCTTCTGGTAATTATTGAGCCTGTTAAGGAGGGAGAAGTTCCATACATTATCCTACATCCTGACATGCCCACATCTCTTGAAGACCTACAAAGGGAGTGGATACAGCTCAAAGGAGAGCGAGATACTTTCAAAGCCCAATTCTACGCAAGCGAGAAGAAGGTTTTGGAACTCACTGGGCTACTTCATGAGGAGAAGACTCTAAATGCCTACATTGCACCAAAGAGGATGCGCATTACCTTTTTATCTTAGAGTTTTGTATTATTTTGCCCAAGGGGCATTGATGTACTCAAACTTTATCTTATTAATATAACGTGTGTTTATTTTTGTCTAAAACAAACTTGAATCTTTAAAATCCTTGAAAACATTGCATATACACATATCATTCATCATAACATAAACAGGTCTTTCACAACGAGTTTCCTCATCTCTCTACTGTTTATTTCAGTAAGATGGATCTCGAACAGACAGTCAAAGATCTCCAAGCTCAGAACATGCAGTTTCAACAGTTGCTCATGACCCTAGCCAATGGGCAAGAAGAGTTGAAGCCTCTACTGGCTGAGGAAAGGAAAAAGAAAACAAAGAAGGTCACCGGGGTTTTAAACATGGGGAGAAGGTTTCAAGGGCAGACTAGAAGAACCTTGAATTTTTCTACAACATCCGGTGAAGGAGAGGGGAAAGGAAAGGAAACATCTGTCCTGTCAGAATCTGAAGAGGAGGAAGAAGAGGAAGACTACTATGAGGAATAGTATCCTCCAGCTGATGATAAGTACATACATCTTGAAGAGCGTTTGAGCGCTATGGAAGTACAAAAGGTTCTAGGCCTAGAATTTATAGAATTGGGGTTAGTGTCAGGAATTATGATTCCTCCAAAATTCAAAGTGCCTTTGTTCGCAAAATATGATGGGGTGTCATGTCCTAAGATGCACCTCCGATCATATGTGAGAAAAATCCATCCACACTCTTCTGATAAAGACTTGTGGGTGCATTTTTTCCAAGATAGTCTATCTGGAACACAACTCGACTGGTTTTACCAACTGGAAAGGGCCAACGTCCACAATTGGGAAGATCTTGTTGCAGCTTTCTACAAGAAATATCAATATAATGCTGATTTGGCACCTACCCGTACTTAACTTGAGAGTATGGTTATGGCTTCCAATGAGGGTTTTAAGGATTACGCGCAGAAATGGAGAGATCTAACTGGAAGAGTTCAGCCCCCTCTGTCTGAAAGGGAATTGGTGGACATGTTCTTAGGCACTCTATCAGGCCCTTTCTTCAACCATTTAATTGGAAGCTCATCTGCAAGATTTACTGAGTTAATACTGACCGGAGAGAGGGTGGAAGCTGGCATAAAAATGGAAAGATTCAAAAGGATTCATCTTCTTCTACAGCTGTGAGGAATCTATTTATTAGGAAGAAAGAAGTAGCTGCTGTATATCCACAAAGGAACCAAGGGAGATCCGAACGCCGACCAATGGTAGGGGTGTTATGATCCCAAAGCCTACATCTGATCAAACAAGAAGTAATCAACCGAGAATGGAAAGGCCAGTTCGAAAATTCACCAAAATCAATATGACTCTGTCCCAAGTATTACCGCATCTTCTGAAATCCAATTTGACAACTTTAAAAGAAGCTCCAAAAAACCCCAACACAGCGTCCCCTCATTATCACCCAAACGACCGTTGCACATATCACTCCGAAAGTCTGGGTCATGACACTAACAACTGTTGGGCTTTGAAAAAAAATTCAAGACCTTATAGAGGCAAAAGAAATTGAGTTTGATGCACCCAAGAAGCCAAACTTCATTTATGCTCCTATGCCCAGACATGGTCACAACACCAATGATATTGAAGAAGATTTATTTGTTACCATAGTTGATGAACTCATGACTCCACTCGCAATCATTAAGATAAACTTGTTAAAAGCCGGTGTATTCCTGGTTTGTAATAAAGACTTCCACCTCTGCTTATCCTCACCAACTCATTGCCTTTTTTTGAAAACAGGCATTCAACGCTTGATAGACAACAAAGCGATCCTGTTTGAAAGTACTCCTGTTTCACCTGTTCCTGTTGAAGACGTTTCAATCATCACCATCTCCGCCAATTCTTCCTGGGTCCCCAAAAAACCTGTTAGAATTACATCTGTTCCAAAAGCTACTCCTCTTATAATCACAATTCCTGGGCCAATCCCATATGAATCAGACAAAATTGTGTCGTGGAATTACGGTGGGGACATCTACTACCATGGCATCAAACAAGATGGGCTGGCCGCCAAAGAGATAAGCTCCGAAGAAGAAGACTCCGACATTAGCAATATTGACGGAACCAGTAAGATTACCCAAAGCGGTAGAATCTTTTCTCCAGAAATTGCCCTCCCAAAGGCAGTTTTTGGACTTGTGGCTGCTCCAAAGGTTACTTCTGTACCAATAATCATCTCTGCAAGTGCTCCTATTGACGAAGACGATACAACCCCTGATGTCATTCCTACCAACACTCCTGCTTCTGAAACTCGAGGAAAAAGTATTCAAGTGGAGCCTGTCCAGACGAAGGCTCAATCACTGACTATCCCCGAGACCTCCAAGAAAGAAATGGAGGAGATTTTAAAAATAATAAAGAGGAGCGACTACGACGTAGTTGAAAAGTTGGGGAAAACTCCCTCCAAGTTCTCCATGCTGGCATTGTTGTTGTATTCTGAGGCACATGCGAAAGCCATAGTAAAGTTCCTAAAGACAGCCCATGTGCCTCATGAGACGTCTGCTGATCAATTTCAAGATTGCGTGGCCAGCTTGACAACAGATAACGGCCTAGGCTTCTCAGATGTTGATCTGACACCAAGGGGAAGAAAGCACAACGAGGCATTACATGTCTCTTTGGAATGTAGAGGCACAACTCTGGGCCATGTCTTGGTGGACACTGGCTCATCTTTGAATGTTTTACCGAAGAAAGCCCTCGACAGACTGGACTGCGAAGGACTAACGTTGAAACCAAGTAGCATAGTCATAAGGGAATTTGATGGCTCAAAGAGGATGGTACACGGGGAGGTGGATATCCCCATAAAGTTTGGGACTCAGACTTTCAATTCAACCTTTTATGTAATGGACATCCGTCCCTCTTACTCCTGCCTGTTAGGACAGCCATGGATCCATAATGTTGGCGCTGTCACCTCTATACTGCACCAGATGCTGAAATATCCGGTCCAAGGAAGGATTATCACTGTCCACGGAGAGGAAGAATATATGATTAGCCACCTCAATTCCTTCAGGTATGTGGAATTGGATGGCGAGTTCATTGAAACTCCTTTTCAACATTTCGAAGAAGTCCCCCAAGAGGTAGCAGTGACCAAGACTGTATCCCAGATTCCCAAGATTACAATACCTCCACTCCGGATGTCATCTCTGAAGGACGCCAAAGCAGTAGTAGAGGATGGTGGATGCACCATCTGGGGGTAACTTCCGAATATTCCGTATAAATTTGACAAGTTTGGCTTAGGGTTCACTTTAAGTGCTCAGAAGGTTGTACGCCGTGCCCATGCTGGAGGGCCACCCTTGAAGATTAGCAACCAAGAGGTCAACGTGGTAGAAGATGGTGAAGAGGATTGCATCTTAGAGGATTGGATATTTCCAACTATCAACGGAAGACTCCACAATTGGGAGGCCAGAGACTTCATCCCGATAACTTTCATCCCTCAGTAATTTATCTTTTACATTTTGTTGGATATGTAATATTGAAAAACAATTCGCACTCTCAAAACCTTGTGTCTTACCCGAGGCACAATGGTCCATTTGTAAGGGTTATTATTTCATCTTCATATGAAATTCAATGAATCATGGACGTTTTTCGCATACAAACTTTTGTGCTCATTGTTTTTCTTTTACATTTTATTTTTAAGGATGGCTATACCCTTACACACACCCACACTCACAAATGCAGGTACACCTCCATTTTGGATCCCATGGGTAACGATACTGCTATGGCAATTTGTGACTCTGAGGATCTAATCTACCAAGTCGAAGACGAAGGTGAAGAAGATTGTGAAGTACCAGGGGAACTGGCCAGATTACTACAACAAGAGGAAAGAACCACTCATCCTCATGAGGAACCTGTGGATACAATCAACTTGGGTACCGAGGAGGATAAAAAAGAGGTCAAGGTGGGTGCCAATCTGGAACCTAGTGTCAAGGAGCGTCTGATTCAGCTGTTGCATGATTATGTTGAGATCTTTGCTTGGTCATATGAAGATATGTCGGGACTTGATACAGACATCGTGGTAAATCGTCAGCCTACAAGAGAAGATTGTCCACAAGTAAAACAAAAGGTCCGCCGCATGAGACCTGATATATCAGAAAAGATCAAAGCGGAGGCCATGAAGCAATTCAATGCTGGATTCTTGGTTGTCACTTCCTATCCTCAATGGGTTGCCAACATTGTTCCCATACCTAAAAAGGACGGCAAAGTACGAATGTGCGTGGACTATAGAGATTTCAATAGGGCAAGCCCTAAAGATGATTTTCCACTCCCCCACATTTATGTCCTGGTTGACAATACGACACATCACAAAGTGTTTTCCTTCATGGACGGATTCTCAGGTTACAACCAAATCAAAATGGCACCTGAGGACATGGAGAAAACTACATTTGTCACACAGTGGGGAACATTCTGCTACAAGGTGATGCCATTCGGACTGAAGAATGTTGGGGAAACCTATCAACGCGCCATGGTAGCTTTATTTCACGACATGATACATCATGAAATAGAGGTCTACGTAGACGATATGATAGCCCGATCACAAACAGAAGAAGAGCACTTGGGTCACTTACAAAAGTTGTTTGAGAGATTAAAGAAGTACAAGCTAAGGTTGAATCCAAACAAGTGCACATTCGGAGTACGGTCCAGTAAACTCTTAGGTTTTGTCGTTAGTAACAAGGGTATTGAAGTCGGTCATACCAAAGTTAAAGCAATATAAGAGATGCATGCTCGTCGTACTGAGAAGGAAGTCAGAGGATTCTTGGGACGCTTAAACTATATTTCCAGATTCATTTCTCACCTAACAACTACTTGTGAGCCAATCTTCAAGCTATTGAAGAAAGATCAAGTAGTCAAATGGAATGATGAGTGCTAGGTTGCTTTTGACAAAATCAAAGAGTACTTACAAGAGCCTCCTGTGTTGATGCCACCAGTCGAGGGAAGACCACTGATCATGTATCTGACTGTTTTAAAAACTCAATGGGGTGTGTATTGGGGCAGCATGACGTGTCTGGCTGAAAAGAGCATGCTATTTATTACCTGAGCAAAAACTTTACCGACTGTGAAACCAGATATTCACTGCTCGAGAAAACTTGTTGCGCTGTGGCATGGGCTGCTCGCCGACTAAGACAGTATATGCTGACTCATACTACCTTGTTGATATCTAAGATGGATCCGATAAAATACATCTTCGAGAAGCTTGCTCTTTCTGGGAGGATAGCTAGATGGCAAATGATCCTAACAGAATACGACATACAACATACTACCCAGAAAGCTATAAAGGGCAGTGTATTGGCTGATCATCTTACTCATCAAGCTGTAGAAGACTATCAGTCCATGAAGTTTGAATTCCCGGATGAAGACATCATGACATTAGACAATTGTGAAGAAATCAGGCTATATGACGGACCTGAACAAGGATCCCGTTGGACCCTGTTCTTTGATGGGGCATCCAATGCACTTGGTAATTGTATCGGCGCTGTACTCATATCTCTGGAAGGGTGTCATACTCCCTTTACTGCCAGAGCTTGCTTCAATTGTACAAACAACATGGCGGAATACGAAGCGTGCATATTTGGTCTCAGAGCTGCCGTAGACTTGGGAATCAAATCCTTAGACGTATTTGGAGACTCAACTTTGGCCATCAGTCAGATCAAAGGGGAATGGGACACTAAGCAACCAAACCTTATCCCTTACAAAGAACATGTTTTGACATTTCTCCCACATTTTGAGAAGATTACCTTCGACCATTTCCCGCGAGAAGAAAATCATCTAGTAGACGCTCTAGCCACAATGTCATCTATGTTTAAACTTAATTGGGATAACGAGGCTCCCCAGATCAACATTAAACGAAGGGATGAGCCAGCACATTGTCACGAGATTAATACTGAAGAGGTAGTGGACTAGCCTTGGTTTCATGAGGTCAAGAGGTATCTCGAGGCTCAAGAATATCCAGAAGGAGCTTCAATCAATGATAAGAAGTTCTTAAGGATATTCTCTGCTAAGTTCTTCCTTAGTAATGGCATCCTGTACAAATGCAATCATGACTCCATTTTGCTTTAGTGCGTGGATAAGGTTGAAGCTGAAAAGATCATGGATGAATTACATGACGGTACTTTTGGCACCCACTCCAGTGGGCATACGATGGCGAAGAAAATCCTACGGGCAGGCTACTATTGGTCTACCATGGAAGCAGATTGCTATCAACACTCTCAGACTTGTCATAAGTGTCAAATTTATGCTGACAAGGTGCACGTACCTTCGGTTCCTCTAAATGTCTTGACGGCTCCTTGGCCCTTTTCTATATGGGGAATTGATATGATTGGAGAGATGAAGCCAACATCCTCCAATGGACATCGCTTCATCCTAGTGGCCATTGACTATTTTACAAAGTGGGTCGAAGCAGCTTCCTTTGCTTCCGTTACTAAGAATGTTGTTGCCCGATTCATCAAGCAAAATATCATTTGCCGGTACGGTATCCCGGAAAAGATCATCACTGACAATGGTACAAATCTCAACAAAACTATGATCACCGCCTTGTGCTAGCAATTAAAGATCCAGCATCACAATTCTTCTCCCTATCGGCCAAAGATGAATGATGTTGTCGAGGCTGCAAATAAAAACATTAAGAAGATCATACAGAAAATGACAGTCACATACAAAGACTGGCATGAGATGTTACCATTCTCTCTCCACGGGTACCGTACCACGACTCTCACATCAACCAGGGCAACACCCTATTCTTTGGTTTACGGCATGGAGGTTGTCTTGCCTATTGAGGTTTAGATCCCCTCTCTGAGAATTATGAAGGATGCGGGATGGAATGAAAATGATTAGATCCAGACTCGACTTGATCAACTGAACTTAATTGATGAAAAAAGACTACTGTTGTTTTCCATGGTCATATGTATCAAAAATGGATGATCAAGGCTTTCAACAAGAAAGTCAGACGCCAAGTATATCAAGTTGGGGATCTAGTGATCAAACATATCATCTTGCCACAAAGTGATCCCAGGGGAAAATGGACTCCTACCTATGAAGGACCATTTGTAATCAAGAACATATTCTCCGGTGGGGCAATGATCTTGGCCATCATTGACGGTGACGACCTGCCACACCCTGCGAACACGGACATAGTCAAAAGATACTACGCATAAGAGACCCGCTAGGTTGACACACCTAGGAAAAACAAGGGACATCCAGGCGAACCAAAAGGTTCGGGCAAAAATTAGGGATAAAATGAAAAAAATCTGTACACCTGGCAAGTTGAAAACCCGAAAGGGCGACTTGGGTAAAAAAGGGTTTCCTGGTGGACTGAAAACCCGAAAGGGAGGTCCAGGAAAAATTTAGGGAATTAAAGCGTATGACTATGTCCCGTCGGATCACTTGACGGACAACCTTTGTCTTCCACTGATAAACTCAGAGTTTTTGATCAATTCAATCATCTTCGGACAAGGCAAATAGACAAGATGCTCGGAGATATGAAGGCTATAGCAGAATGGGAACCCCATGGGATTATTACACATAGCTATCTTTCTTTGTATCAAAATTTTCTTTTTTTACGACAGCATTCTCTTACTAGAATGTTTGTTCCCTTTGTACAAAAACACTTATTCAAAGTCAATACAAAGATATCCCTTTGAAAGTGCAAAAACTATTTGTCTTTTTCTTTACGCTTGTGTTTTGTTTACAAAAAACGTCCAATGATTCATTGATGAACATATGCATTTGAACATGATTACGACTTACAAATAAACAAAATGAGAAGACAATTACTAATAGGTTGAAAGAATAGGAAAATGTCTCTAGGCCATTCCATAAGTGATCCCCTACAGTACGTCATTTAAATCCCCAGCGGAACAAAACTTCAAGTTTTTAATCCCCAATAGAAATCTTCAAATTTCTCAGGATTCCCCAAAGCAGATCTTACAAGCAGTACATGGCACTGCCCTCACAACAGAATTTACTTCTCTCGACAAAAGTTCACCAGTACTTCAACTTCAAGACATGAAAATTCAACATATCCTCAACAGCATTCAGGGATTTATTTTCCTCAATCAAACGGAAATACAGCAAATCAGCTCACATGTGCATACATTGCATCCATATATTATGAGCATTGATAAAGCAAATACATTGCATCATACATTTCATGCAAATATAACTTGGTGTTTCAGCTAACATTTTACCCTTTTCAGGATAATATTAACAGCTACCATTAACAATATGCAATCATGATATAGTACAGATACACTCCAGACACGGATGCCATTCTGATACTCATTCAGATTCAACTTCATGATACAGTACGAATACACTCCAGACACGGGTGTCATTCTGATACTCATTCATATTCAACTTTCAGAGACAGTACAGATACACTCCAGACACAGATGCCATTCTGATACTCATTCAGATTCAACTTTCAGATACAGTATGGATATGCTCCAGACACGGATGCCATTCTGATACTCATTCAGATTCAACTTTCAGATACATTACAGATACGCTCCAGACACTGATGCCATTCTGATACTCATTCAAATTCAACTTTCAGATGCAATACCGATACGCTCTAGACACGGATGCCATTCTAATACTCATTCAGATATAACCTTTCAGATACAATTCAGATACGCTCTAGACACGGTCACCATTCTGATACTTATTCTTTCAGCTTATAACTTACAATTCAACAAACGTTCTTGGATGGCATCTACAAGCCCATCTCCGACAAGATTCTATCATCTCTCCAAATGACATCTGTAAGCCCATGCCTTCTATCATCACATCATCGAGTGCAAATTTATGGGCACTCTAGTGTCCAATCATCTTCCACCTTCGAGTCACGAATGGAAAGATTCGCCAATCTAACTCTTCAGGTTTAAGAAGATTGAACAGGGGCAACTGTTGTACCCCAAAATTTGTCCTCTCATTTATCAAGACTTTTCTCACAAACTCAAGACTGGATTAGGGTTTGACCAGATCAAGACATCTCATCATGCACTAATCACCCAAAATTAGGGTTTGAGATTGCACTAGGATTTTTGGACTATAAATGCTTCATATGACTTTCAAACATCATTATGGACCCTTAAGATTACTCATCACAAGTTTCAAGCCTTGAACCACATTTTTGATCAGTCAATTGGACAATTGACCTAAAAATTAACTGTATTGGGGAAAAAGTCAACCATGGCCAAATTACAATCAAACTTCATAATTTTTGATCCACGTCAACATTTTAGACTCATGTGTATCATTTGGTCAAGTTTGGACCATAATTCCTCAAGAAATTTGATCAAATCATCAAAAGGGAAAAATGGTCAAAATTAGGGTTTTGATTGAGAAAGGGCAATTTCTGATTTTTAACCTAGCAAATGACAAATTGATTTGAAGCATGATTTCAAGGGTTCAATTGTATCATCTTGACCTAATAACATGGTTCAAAACATTGCAATTTCATTGGATTGACAGATGAAATTTGCAGTCAACTGATCAAAAGTCAATTGTATACTGAAAAGTCAAACTTTGACTTTTTGGTCAAAATCAAGTGCCAAGGATCACAATTCATCAAAACATGTCAAAATGTGAAACTTGTTCATCAAGAAATCAAATATTGAAGATTTGCTTTTGAAATTTGAATTTTTCTTAACTTAGAAATTTTTCTAAGTATAGAAAATTTCTTATTTTTTCTCAACTTTAAGCCATTTTTCACCATGATACAAGATGATTCAAAGAAAGTTCCCAACATGAAAGTTGTAGATCTCCATGAAATCTATAATTTTTCTTCACACATTTTTCCCTAAAGATTATTGGATCTCAAGATATAATTTTGTAAATACATGCCCATGAACTAAAATAACTTAGTGAAATTTTGCCCTAATTTAGGTAGGTTTTTTATCTAACTTCATGGAAATTTTTCACCTAGTTCCAAGAGGAATATTGAAATTCATTTCAAATATGAGTTATATAGAACATTTTAAGCTTTCCAAAATTTCAAAGAACTCTTTGAGATCATTTTTGAGTAGGGAGAATCGAAGAGATGAAGTTGGCAATTTCTCACTTTGATTTCAAGCCATTTCATGAAGAACAAAATTCAAATCTGAACCTATGCTGCCTAATCCTTGCTTTACAGGTCTCAAACTTGTTTCTCACTTCATAATTTAATTCTTACACAGATGATAAAGCCTTAATCCAAGCACAAGAGTCTTTGTCCAAGCTTTAATTCCATAAATGGCACAAAGTTGCCATTGCCATTTTGGAAAAGCATAACTTTTGCAACTTTTCACTTCTTGAGCATTGGACCTGTTTTCTATGCATACAAAAGTCCTATAAACCAAAAACAAGTTGCCTAGAACTTGTACCAACTCCAAGCAGGCCTGTACAAGCATGTAGAGAGTGGTCTCTTCACTTTTCTTAAAAAGCAAGTAAGAGTGCAAAAAGGCTATAACTGAGAAATCTGTTATGGAGTGGATAAAAAACCTTCTCTATACTTATACACAAACACATTACTACTTAGAACACGATTGTCCAAGGTCAGAAACACTCCAAAACTCCCTATCACCAAAAACCTGTCAAAATTGGCAATTTGAGACCAAACATAGCAATCCACAAATTTACTCGTGCGTTTCAAGTTTTAATCACTCAAATACCTTATCTACCTCATATCTAAGTGTTCCAGACCATCATCCCTTCACTGTAACTCCTCCTTCTTCATCTTCCATTTTTTTCAAGCTTGCAGGTTGACTTGGATAGAGAGATTCAGGCACTTTCAAAGCAAGGCAAGGATTGGAACACACTCAGGGAGGTTCAGGCAAACTAAAGGAATCTTCAGGCCTTCATAAATCTCTCTCAAACTCCATTCACGATCTCAGCTGAAAGAGATAAGAACTACAACTTTTATCTCTTCATACAGGCATCCATTGGCCACGATTTGTGAAAGGAAAATGTAGATATTATTGTGCTAAAGTCAACCATGTTCATAAATTTCATTTATATTCATTGTGTATAGAGAATTTTAGAATCCAAATTTCTGTAAAAATTAGGTTTGATATTAGGGCCTTTTAAATTCGCTTTGAACTTTGATTGTTAGTTTACATGATTTACATGGTTGAAATCCTGGGAAAGAATACTATCATTTTCATGTTGGAAGTTTCCATTTTCATGGAGAAATGAGAAAGATACAGAGGTTCTGGCTAGCTTGAGGAAGAAGATGAAGTACAGGGCTAGGTGTTGTTTTGTGTTATGCATATTTTATTTCATATGAACTAACGGATGTACAGCCACCCCAGTGGCAAGGTAGCGCGATGGAAATGCATAGGTCATGGGTTCGAACCTTGGCGCTACCTTTTGCATTTTTCTCATTTTTCAGCTTCATTTTTGGCATTTTTGGCAGCATGGGCTCAGCTTCTGGGCTTTCCATTTTTTTCTAACATTTACCTCCCTTTCTCCTTACAGCACCCCTGGCCCAATCCTTTTATTATTTGTTTTTATTTTCATTTTTCATTTTATTGAACATTTTCTTTAGTATAAAAAAATCATGAAAATATAAAATATGATAAATATTGCATCTTGATTTATTTTATTTTTATTTTCACATAAAAAATATTTTTTATTTATTTAATTATATACTAATTATTTTTCTTAAACAAACTTTTAAAATAAATTAAATTTAGATGTATTATTATCCTTTTTTTTCATACTCATAAATATTTATTTTGACATAAAAAAAGACTAAATATTCCACAAAATATTATTTATCATTTTAAATACAAAAAATACACAAAAATAATACTTAAAGAATTTTATTCTCTTTTAAAATTAGAAATTAGGGTTAACCACATTTTCAAGAAATATTTTCCTTTTCTTAAATTATTAGGATTAGGTCAAAACCCTTTTGTATATGAAAAACAAAGCAAAAAACCTTTTTCTTATATATATATATATATATATATATATATATATATATATATATATATATATATATATATATATATATATATATATATATATATATATATATATATATATATATATATATATATATATATATATATATATATATATATATATATATATATATATATATATATATCATTGCATATTTAAATTATATGGTATATTGTTTATTCAAATACTTGTACAAATTCGATTTGGTTGTAATAGCTTAATTAGATTTACATTATTACAAATCCCCATTCATAATTTGTATTCCCCCTCCCATAAAATATTGTAATAGCGTAGTAATCTTTAAGTTACGCAATTTACCGCTTTTATATACCATGCTAGTAATTAGAGTTTGTATGGCAAGATAAAAACAAATCAAATAGAAAAACTCTAAATCCAAGACAAAATCAAAGCATGAAAATAACACACTTGCACACAAGCATCCTTAGGGTTTCTCCACTTGGTTGCCTTATATAAAAATGGCCATATTACGCATGCGAAGTATCTTGGCAAAAAAACAAATATAAGATCATAATCCTTCGATGACGCTATTCAAAGTTGCCTTACAAAATGATCTTGGTCCCTCAAAAAATGCTAAGATACTTTGCAATATTGCTAATCATGGTTATACGATGACCCACGCCCGTCCCGTTTACATCCAAAGATAGGGTTGCTTACCAAATCAATGGTAAGACAACAATATCAAAGGAAAATAAAATGAACAAGAAAGACATTTTAGTAGGTAGATTACTTCTAGTTACTTGCTCCATTTCAAACAACTATCCTTGCTATTTTCAAAACAAACACCTACACACTTTCAAAACATCTTACAAACATTGAATTTTTTTTCAAAAAGATCAACATCTTTGTATACATTCTTACGAACGAGAATCATTACAAAGATTGCCTAAACAATGGCCTCTTTTACAAAATACTTTCAAAACTACACCAAGCACTATTTCAACCAACAAAAGCAGGTGATCTAGAAAGTAACTAAGAGCCCATGGAAAACCATGGATGAAAAGGGTGCTAATACCTTCCCTTTTCATAATCCACCCCCAAACTCAAGAAACAATCTCAATGGTTTTTCCTGTGCTTTTTCACCTTTCCTTTTGGATAAAAGAAAAGTCGGTGGCGCCTCTTGCTAAACCACAACATTTGTGAACACAAACGCAAAACCCTCAAGTCAGTTCTCCCACCGCATCACACCTACAAACCCCATGAAAGCATGAATCTAAGGCTGCTTGTGTGACTTGTTTGTTTTTATTATCTAACAACCTGAATTCCTTGCAGGGTTTTGTAATTAACTGATGATGTGAGTCATTATCCAATAACCTGGACTTCTTACAAGACTTACTTGTCTTCACCACCTTACACTTATGCTTGGTGCATAGCATACACATCATAACATCATACCATAACATTTCCTTAACCATTTCAAGGATCTCAAGGGCCTGTGATGCGGGTTATGATGAACCAAACGTCTATAAGGGGCAAGGGGATTTATTTTCCTCTAGCCAATACTGCCAAAAGATCAAAACACGATAACTTGAGTCAGGGGATATAACCCACTTGATATGGTGAGCTTGATTCTAATAGAAGGACATTCAAAAATTTGAAGTTCTTCAATCAAAGCTGCAGTCAACTCCTAACATCTTCTTGTGTTTACCCCGCGAGATTCGTCAAAACATTTACATATCATGCATGTCATCGCATAACAGGTATTCTTGAGACAGGTTTCTTATCTTTTTGTTGTTTATTTCATCAAAAAGAAATGGCTCTTGAATAGACAGTAAAGGACCTTCAAGCTTAAAACGCTCAGTTCTAACAAATGTTCCTGGCTCTGGCTAAGGGGCAGGAAGAACTGAAAGCTCCTGTCATCAAAGAGAAGAAGAAAAAGGAAAAGAAATCGGCTGGCGTCTTAAATATGGGAAGACGACTTAGATGACCTGCCAAGCGAGCTCTAGATCTCACAACTCCATCAAATGAGGGGGATAATCATGAAGAAGATAACAACTTGGGGACTGATGAAGAAGAAGTTGATTACTCTGAGGAACAATATCCTCCCATTGATGATAAATATAAACAGCTAGAGGATCTCCTCAATGCTATGGATATTCAGTAGGTAACTGGCGTGGACTTTTAAGAGTTAGGGCTGGTTTCTGGAGTGGTCATCCCACCAAAGTTCAAGGTTCCCATGTTTGCTAAATATGACAGGGTCTCTTGTCCTAAACTTCACTTGAGATCATACGTCAAAAAGATACAGCCTCACATTGCTGACCGAAAGTTATGGGTCTATTTCTTCCAAGAAAGTTTGGCTGGAACTCAACTAGAGTGGTCCTATAAGTTAGAAGGAATCAAAATTCATACTTGGGAAGACTTGGCTGCTACTTTCTACAAGCAGTACCAATACAATGCTGACTTGGAACCAACTCGAGTGCAATTGCAGAATATGTCCATGGGCTCAAGATAAGGGTTCAAGGAATATGCACAGAAATGGAGGGATTTAGCTGGCAGGGTGCAACCTCCTCTGACTGATCGGGAAATGGTAGACATGTTCATGGGCACTCTAAAAGGTCCATTCTTTAATCTATTAATTGGGAGTTCTTCATCCGATTTTACAAAGATGGTTCTGACTAGGCAGAGGATCGAAAGCGGTATCAAGAGTGGGAAAATTCTGATGGCCGCATCTACTAATAATGAGAAGAGACCATTTGGGGTAAAAAATAAAATAACGTTGCCTATGGTCAAAGGGGCCATAGTAAAAAGGACCACCATCAGTCCGTGGGAGCGGTGCTAATCTCTAACCCTACACCTGTTCAACAATGACAAGGCAATAGGCCTATGGTAAAGTACTAATGCTTGCTTGAGGCGTCAGATCTGGCAGGAGATTGATCCAATGATGTGGATCTTAGGCGCATGATGGACGCTTGGATTGTGAAGCTTACAGGATATGCAATTGAACATTGAGAAAAACATAAAAGTACACGCCTGGGATCAAACCCAAGACGTTAGCTTCACACACTCCTTCCTTAACCATTTGTGCTGGGCTGCTCATTCATACATATAATTAAACAATTAAAACAAAAGGGAAACAAGGTGCTAGTGCTGAATCAGCCATGACACACATGTATGGCGGGGGCCATGGTGACTCAAAGAGCTAATCAGATGTGGAGAGAGGTATTCAACGTTTGGATCCAGCCAATAGGATTATTAGGAATAGCCACGCATGCTTGGGTCGTCTCCTGTGAAAGTTAAGACACCAGCCACGGTGGCTCCGGTCACCCTCTCCGGCGACACCCAAAAACGAAACTTGCACAACACGCGAGATCAAGGCATAAAAAAGGACCTACCCCCCTTAAAATTTCCCCAGGAATTCAATGGTTGTATCCATTTGATCTAAAAGTCCATGTATCACTAAAATCGGAACTTCCTTCTCTCCAAGCCCTAACAATGGTGATTTGCAACCCTGGCCTCGTTTCTTGCATGTAATACGTCAGAAAATTCACAAATAATCATAATAACATGAATGTGTATTCAAAAGGTATTGATAGCAAGAATTAAGTGAGTTTGAAATCCAAATTCTTACCATAAGATGGAGGATCGGACTGGGGTGATGCAACATGCTTTGGCCTTTGCAAATGGACTGGTTCACCTCTTGGAATCCTCAGAAGGATGATGGAATGACTGGAGATGATTGAAGGAGGATAGAGCGTGCCCTTTTGAAAATTTCACTTTCTTTGATATTTTGGAATTTTTGTTTTCTTTTCTTGAGGGAGGTTGCGCGTTTTTTTCTTGTCCCTTAGGGTTGAAGAGCCTTTGCTTATGTATGAGAATCAGATTAGGGTAACATTTGCGGAAGGAATCCAAAGAATAATGGAGTTTTAATTTTTCTTCAAATCATTATATTTTTGCATATTTTCTTTCCAATTCCAAGCTTGCACGATCTCCTTGCCATGTGACAACATATTTTGTTCCACATTTAATGAAAAATAGATTTCAAATTAAACTTAACATTATTTCCATCATTTACTTATTTAATTTTGATTTTTAATGAATAAAATTTCAAAATAAATAGAATAAATAATAGAATAATGCATGTGTGGGTTTATGGGTTGTGGACCATGTTAGGAACAAGATTCAAACTTGAAAATATAGGCCCATTTGGAGAAAATTCCAATTTGGTCCAATTTGGCTTTATGCAACTTTCCAAAAAATAGTCAATTTTGACAATGCACATTTCCCTCAAATTTGACCCTAAGAGGGTGTTCTTGGACTTTTTAGAAATCTTAAGATGTCCTATAAACAACCCTTTTGGTTGCACCTCAATTGGATCTTCCATGTTCATGTAAGAAGCTTTGACCCAAAAGGTGTTTTTGTTGACTTTTTGAAATGACCTATAATGTCTGAATTCATATATTTCCATGAGTGCATTTTTAAACTTGAGGGCTGAAGACGAGTTGTAGGTAATTGCATCCTCTTCAAAATGAGCCTTGGATGATAAATTTCTGATAAAGCATGAGAAAGTTATGCCTAGTTAAAGTTTGGTTGACTTTTGTTATAGAAACCCTAATTTAGCAACTTTTGAGTTTTGATGAATTAGGAGCATTCCTTGAGGAATTATGATCAACCTTTGATCAAATGATGGATAATACTTCAAAATATTTATGTTGACCAAAAATCTTGAAGTTTGACTATATGTGGGCCACAGTTGACTTTTGACCTACTACAGTTGATTTTTAGGCATTTGAGCAGTTAAATGAGCAAACTTCTTGTGCAAGGAATAAAACTTGACATGGATGATCTTAAGAACATATTAGGGCAATGGAAATCATTTTGGACACTTGGAACTCAAACATCTTGATGAAAATGGAAAGCCTAGTTTGAGGCTCATTTTCTTAGGCGAAGGATTTGTCTGGTCAATCCTTAGGCATCCTTCGGCAAGTTAAGGACTTCAATGAGTATATTTTGAGTAAAATGGGAGGGAAAATTTTGGGGTACAACAGCTGCCCCTATTTAATCTTCTTAAACCTGAGGATGTAGATTGGCTGGTCTGTCTTTCGTGATCTGAAGGTAGAAGATGATTGAACACTAGAGTGCCTAGAAATTTGCACTCGCATGAAGTAATACTGATTGGTGATATCAAGAATAGGCTTAAAGATTCCATTTGGAAGTCGACAGAGAATCATCGAAGATGGGCTTAAAGATGCTATCCATAAAAGATATTGGTTGCATAAGAGATTCCTTTACGAGAATTCATGTACCTGCCGTTGAGAAAGACTTCACCGTGGAATGTTGATTTATGTCCGGGGAAATAAAGTGTAGGAGCTTTGGTTGTCCATTACTCTACTGGGGAATTAAATCCTGATTGAGGAGGTGGAAGTAAGTTGCATATATGGTCAGGGTCCAGGCTGCACAACGACTTACTAGGGAAATGTGAAATCGACCATATCTGGTCGGGTCCAGGTTTTAGCAGTGTTGTAAGCTGTTGTCCGGAGATAAAAGAGAAGGAACCTGGATAGTATGGTTACTTAGGAATAAAAGCATGGGTAGTAGGGCTTATGGGATGGAACATGGATAGTAGGGTTACTTCGAGATGAAATCCTGGATAGTAGCTACGAGAAGAAACCTGGATAGTAGGGTTACTTCGAGATGAAAGCCTGGATAGTAGGGCTATGAGAAGAAACTTGGATAGTAGGATTACTTCGAGATGAAAGCCTGGATAGTAGGGCTATGAGAAGAAACCTGGATAGTAGGGTTACTTAGGAATAAAAGCCTGGATAGTAGGGCTTGTGGGAAGGAACCTGGATAGTAGGGTTACTTCGAGATGAAAGCCTGGATAGTAGGACTATGAGAAGGAATCTGGATAGTAGGGTTACTTCGAGATGAAATCCTGGATAGTAGGGCTATGAGAAGAAACCTTGATAGTAGGGTTACTTCAAGATGAAAGCCTGGACAGTAGGGCTATGAGAAGAAACCTGGATAGTAGGGTTACTTCAAGATGAAAGCCTGGATAGTAGGGCTATGAGAAGAAACCTGGATAGTAGGGTTACTTCGAGATGAAAGCTTGGATAGTAAGGCTATGAGAAGAAACCTGGATAGTAGGGTTACTTCGAGATGAGATCCTGGATAGTAGGGCTATGAGAAGAAACCTGGATAGTAGGGTTACTTCGAGATGAAAGCCTGGATAGTAGGGCTATGAGAAGAAATCTGGATAGTAGGGTAACTTCGAGATGAAAGCCTGGATAGTAGTGTTGCGAGAAGGAACCTGGATAGTAGGGTTACTTCGAGATAAAAGCCTGGATAGTAGGGCTATGAGAAGAAACCTGGATAGTAGGGTTACTACGAGATGAAAGCCTAGATAGTATGGCTGCAAGAAGGAACCTGGATAGTAGGGTTACTTCAAGATGAAAGTTTGGATGGTAGGGCTTATCTTTTTTTATCACGTAGATTAGTTGACCCGTTTCGTTTCAGGAACTGATTTTTCATTAGCTGTCTGCAGATATGACATGTATAATGGCTGGAATTGTTGGTGATAATTGTCTTTCCTGAAAAGATAACGGGGTTAATGATATGCGATGCATGAAATGTATTATGGGATGATGTTCTCAAAATAAATGAGATTATGCTGTATGCAATATGTATGCGCATATCATGATGTATGAACATGAGATGCTATTGTGACATATTCGAGTCTGGGAAAATAAATCCCTGACTGTTACTGGAGAGTATTGGAAACTGAATTTCTGACCGTCGTAGAAAAAGTGGTTCTTCTACTTCTGTCGGGGATGGTAAATGGAGATGACTATGCTGGGGATTTAATCCTTTCTGTTTGTGAATATTCTGCCAGGGAGAGACTCTGTTTGAGAATAGCTCTGCGGGGGAATAATTCTTTTGGAAACTGAATTTCTGTAGCTGGAGGGATAAACTCTGTCGAGGATTGAGTTTCCGCATTCAGGGAAATAAACTCTGCTTGGGAGACAAAATTTATGACTCGCTTGCGATTATGATATTCGGCTGGGGGAATATAACTATTAGTTCTCTGAAGGGAACCAGCTGGGGAAAGTACCTCCGGTTTTGGGGAAGCTGGCATCAATGCTTTGATTACCTTTACTCTGTGGGGAGTACAAATGTCACGAGGTCGTATGTACTGATGACTTTGTTTCAAGGTTGTCTATGCCCTGGTACCTGCTGGACAAAGTAACTGCCAGGTTTGACATTTTTTATTTTTTCCCCTGTTTCTTAAGTTACGAGCAATTGTCTTTTCGTTTCTTATACAAACATTTGTGAACAACAATCATATTCAAATGCATATGTCAAGAATAAATCATTGGAAGTTTTTGCGAAACAAAACAGAAAAAGAAAAGCAAATGATTTTGTAAAAAATGACTTGTATTAATTTTCGAAGTTGGCCTATAATACGCGTTTTTGTACAAGGAAGCTAACACTCTAGTAAGAGAATGTCACCGTAAAAATGGAAGCTATACAATATTATGTACAACCAAAAGAAAACAGCTATGTGCAACAATCCCATTGGGTTCCAATTCTGCCATTGCCGCTATGTCTTCGAGCGTCTCATCACTTTGCTCCTTATCTGAAGCTGATTAAACTGATTGGTGTCGTTTGAGCTTGATACTTGATACTGAGGTCTGATCGCAAGGTGATCCAATGGGACATAGTGATACGCTTTACATCCCTAACTTTTTCCTGGACTTCCCTTTCGGGTTTTCAGTCCACTGGGATACCCTTTTTTTCCCAAGCCGCCTTTTCAGGTTTTCGACTTGTCGAGTGTACATATTTTTTCGTTTTCATCCCTTACTTTTGCCCTAACCCTTTTGGTTCACCGGTAAGCCCTTATTTTTACCTAGGCCAGTCAACCTAGCAGGTCTTTTATAATGTATAGTATCTTTTCACTATGTCCGCATTGACAGGGTGAGGAAGGTCGTCACCGTCCATGGTGGTTAGAATCATGGCTCCACCTGAGAAAAAGTTTTTGATCACAAATTGCCCTTTGTATGTGGGAGTCCATTTTCCCCCGGGATCACCTTGAGGCAGTATGATGCGCTTGATTACTAGATCCCCGACTTGATACTCTTGGCGTCTGAGTTTTTTATTGAAAGCCTTAATCATCCATTTTTGATACGTTTGACCATGATAGACAGCAGTAAGTCTCTTCTCATCGATCAAATTTAGCTGATCAAGTCGAGTCTGGATCTAGTCGTCTTCGTTCAAGCCGGAATCCTTCATAATCCTCAAAGAAGGGATCTGGAACTCAATGGGTAGGATTGCCTCCATGCCATATACCAAAGAATAGGGTGTTTCCCCTGTCGACGTCCGCGCTGAGGTACGGTACCCATGAAGAGAAAATGGAAACATCCCATGCCAGTCTTTATATGTCACCGTCATCTTATGTATAATCTTCTTGATGTTCTTGTTAGCCGCTTCAACAGCGCCATTCATCTTCGGCCGGTAGGGAGAAGAGTTATGATGATGTATCCTGAATTACTTACAGAGCTTGATGATCATCGTGTTATTGAGATTCGTACCCTTGTCAGTGATAATTCTCTCTGGCACACCATACCGACAAATCAGGTTATGCTTGATGAACCGCGCTATGACTTTCTTGGTAACGGTAGAAAAGGAGGCGGCTTCCGCCCACTTTGTGAAGTAATCAATGGCCACCAAGATGAAGCGATGCCCATTCGAAGCGGTAGGTCTGATTTCTCCGATCATGTCAATACCCCACATTGAAAAGGGCCAAGGATCTGTCAAGATGTTCAAAGGAACCGGAGGCACATGCACCTTATCAGCATACGTTTGGAACTTATGACAAGTTCGGGAGTGCTGATAACAATTTGCTTCCATATTGGACCAATAGTATCCTTCCTGTAGGATCTTAGCCATGGTATGTCCACTGGAATGGGTTCCGAAGGTACCTTCATGTAAATCTATCATAATCCTCTCTGCTTCTCCCTTGTCTACACATCGCAGTAAGGTAGAGTCATGATTGTGCTTGTAGAGGCTTCCATTACTGAGGAAGAATTTTGCAGCGAACTTTATCAAAAACTTCTTATCGTTGACAGATGCCCCCTCGGGATACTCTTGAGTCTCGAGGTACCTCTTTACTTCATGAAACCAAGGTTTATCTGCTACCTCTTCAGTATCAATCTCGCAGCAGTGTGTTGGTTCATCCATCCTTTCAATGGTGATTCAGGGAGCTTCGTTGTCCCACCTGACTTTGAACATATAAGACATGGTAGCTAGCGCGTTCGCTAACTGATTCTCCTCTCGTGAGAAATGTTCAAATGTTACCTCCTCAAAGTGTGGGAGCAACGTCAGCACGTTCTCTTTATATGGGATGAGGTCCGGATGCTTCGTATCCCATTCGCCTTTGATTTGACTTATCACCAAGGATGAATCCCCGAAGACATTTAAGAACTTGATCTTGAGGTCGATAGTGGCTTTGAGACCCATAATGCAGGCTTCATACTCCGACATGTTATTAGTGAAGTTGAAACATAGTCGGACAGTGAAATTAGTATGACAACCCTCAGGAGATATGATTACAGCGCCAATTCCATTATTGAGTGCGTTCGAAGCTCTTTCAAAAACCATGGTCCATTGTGATCCCTCCTCAGGTCCTTCATCCGGTCCAGGTTCTTCATAGTCAGTCACCCGCATAATACTCTCATCCGGGAACTCAAAATTCATGGACTGGTAGTCATCCACGACCTGATGAGCCAAATGATCGGCCAATACACTTCCCTTGATTGCTTTCTGGGTTGTATATTGTATATCGTATTCAGTTAAGATCATTTGCCATCTTGCTATTCTTCCGGAGAGAGCAGGCTTCTCGAAGATGTACTTGATTGGGTCCATCTTAGATATCAACAAAGTAGTGTGGGCCAGCATATACTGTCTTAGTCAGTGAGCAGCCCATGCCAAAGCGCAATAAGTTTTCTCGAGCAGTGAGTATCTTGTCTCACAGTCGGTAAACTTTTTGCTAAGGTAGTATATTGCGTGCTCTTTTCGACTAGACTCGTCATGCTGCCCCAGCACACACCCCATTGAATTGTCTAGCACTATTAAGTACAATATCAAAGGTCTTCCTTCAACCGGAGGCATCAGAATTGGTGGTTCTTGAAGGTATTCCTTGATTCTTTCGAAAGCAGTCTGGCATTCGTCATTACACTTTACCACTTGATCTTTCTTCAGGAGATTGAAGATTGGCTTACAAGTAGCAGTCATATGTGAAATGAACCTGGCGATATAATTCAGGAGTCCCAAGAAACCTCTAACTTCCTTATCTGTACGGGGAGTTGGCATCTCTTGTATGGATTTTACCTTTGTGGGGTCTACCTGAATACCTTTGTCACTGACGATGAACCCTAGAAGCTTACCAGACCTTACCCCAAAGGTGCACTTGTTCGGATTTAGCCTCAGCTTATATGTCTTCAACATGTCAAACAGCTTTTGTAGATGGTTGAGGTACTCTTCCTCGGTTTGGGATATGGATATCATGTCATTGACATAAACCTCGATCTTATGGTGAATCATATCGTGGAACAAGGCGACCATGGCTCGCTGATAAGTTGCCCCAGCATTCTTCAACCTAAAAGGCATCACCTTGTAACATAAGGTGCCCCACTGTGTGACGAAGGTTGTCTTCTCCATGTCTTCAAGAGCCATCTTGATCTTGTGGTAGCCAGAGAAACCATCCATGAAGGAGAATATTTTATGATGTGCGGTGTTATCAACCAGAACATCAATGTGGGGAAGTGGGAAGTCATCCTCAGGGCTTGCCCTGTTCAGGTCTTAGTAGTCCATACACATCCGCACCTTACCGTCCTTCTTTGGATCGGAACAACGTTAGCAACCCATTAGGAATAGGAGGTTACGGCTAAGAACCCAATGTTGAACAACTTCATGACCTCAGCTTTAATCTTCTCTGACATTTCGCGGCGCATACGACGGACCTTTTGCTTAACCGAAGGACACTTTTCTTTAGTCAGCACACGGTGTACCATAATATCAGTGTCTAAACCAGGCATATCTTCATATGACCAGGCAAAGATCTCAACATAGTCGTGTAACATCTATATCAACCTCTATTTGATCTTTGTCTCCAGATTTGTGCCGATCTTGACTTCTTTTCTATCCATCTCTGTGCCCAAGTTTATCTTCTCAACTGGCTCTTCATGAGGCTGTATAGCCCTCTCTTCCTGCTGTAACAGTCTAGCATTTTCTCCAGGTACTTCACAATCTTCCTCACCTTCGTCCTCTGCTTGGTTGATCGGATTTTCAAAGTCATAGCTGGCAATAACAGAACCGTTATCAATGGGATCCAGAGTGGATATGGATTTGCAGTTTGATACGTGAGTGTGTGTAAGAGCATAGCTGTATTGATAAAGTGAAAAGCAGAAAAGAAAAATAGAGAGCGCAAGATTTGTATGCAAGAAACGTCTAATGTTTTATTGATGACATGTGAAAATGACATATAATAGCCCTCACAAACAAAACCATTGTGCCTCAGGTAAGACACAAGGCCGTAGAGTTTAAATTGTTTATTACAAACTTGGAAAATAAGTAAGACAATTACTGCTGAACAAAAGAAATTGGTATAAAATCTCTGGCCGTCCATTTACTAGGTCCACCGTTGGTAGTCGGGTAGATCCAGCTATCAATATCAGAATCTTCCTCATTGTCTTCAATAGCATTGACCCCGCGATTGCTGATGTGTAGGGGAGGTCCTCTAGCCTGAGCGCGTCGAACAACCCTTTGAGCTCCTGAAGTAAAGCCCAAACCAAATTTGTCAGTTTTCTGAATAAAATCAGGAAGTTGTCCCCAATTGGTACACCCACCTTCTTCAACTGCTGCTCTGGCATCCTTAAGAGAAGCCATCTTCAGAAGAGGTTTGATGCTGGTGATAGTCTCGGTTGACGCCAAAATCTGGGGAACCTCTTCAAAGTGTTAACAAGGAGTCTCTATGAATTCCCTGTCCATATCCACATACCTGAAGGAGTTCAGGTGGCTCACCATATACTCCTCTTCACCATGCACAGTGACAATCTTCCCCTTCACTGGATATTTTAGCATTTGGTGCAGCGTAGAAGTAACAGCCCCAGCTTCATGGATCCAAGGAAGACCCAACAAACAAGAGTACGATGTCCTGATGTCCATCACATAAAAGGTGGACCCAAAGGTCTGAGAGCCCACTTTGACAGGGATGTCCACTTCCCCATGCACCATTCTCTTCGATCCATCAAAAGCCCTCACTATAATGTTACTGAGTTTTAGGGTCAAACCTTCACAATCTAGTCGATCGAGATCCTTCTTAGGCAGAACATTCAGTGAAGATCTAGTGTCTACCAGCACATGAGCCATAGTAGTGCCCCTGAATTCTATCGAGACATGCAGAGCATCATTATGCTTCCTCCCCTTTGGTGTCAAGTCGGCATCTGAAAAACCCAACCCATTATCAGCAGTCAAACTGGCCACACAGTCTTTGAATTGATCGGCTAAGGTTTCTTACGGCACATGCGCAGTCTTGAGGAATGCAGTCAAAGCCTTTGCATGGGCCTCATAACATAACTGTTGTACCCCAAAATTTGCCCTTGCAATTTTCTCAAGAAATGCAAATTAGGGTTTGAAATGGAATTTTTCATAACTTAGAATTTTTCTAAGTTATGGAAAACCCTAATTTTTTTCCCAACTTTGCCCCACTTTTTCACCAAGATTCATTTGGATTCAAACAAAAGTCAAAACATGAAAGTTGTAGCTTGTTGCATAATCTACAACTTTGATTCACAAAGTTTTCCAATTTGAGGCTTGTATCTCAAGTTACAAATTTTTGAATAAGGGCACTAAACCATTCTTAACTTAGTGAATTTTTTGACCTATTTTGACAAGGTTTTCTACCCCACTTCAAGGCCATTTTCCAAACACTTCCACTTGGAATTTCAATTTGCATTTCAAAGATGGATTGTATTACACATTCCAAGCTTTCCAAAATGTCCAAGAACTTCTCAAACAACCTCATGGTTAGGGAGAATCGAATTTTGCAAAATGGGCAAAAGTCACTTTGATTCATGACCATGTACATGTTCATACACTTTGCAATTTTTCAAAACAGCATGGGCAAGCTAGTTACAGGCCTCTAATCCTTTTCTTACTCAATAATTAAATGCCAATCCATTGTGTTTTAGCTTTGTTTTGTTCATATAGTCATTACACAAGGAATTAAGCCTTAATTGGAAAAAGTGGTTTATCCATTTTTGAAAAGAAGAACTTTATGTCAAGTTTGCAAATCAAATGGTACAATGCATATCTTTGGACACAAGATTCATGGACATAACACACTGATCAAGACAAAAAGATGCAGGTTTTCAGGCTTAGGCAGGCAGAGATAGAAAAAAGATATAACACAAGAACAAACACAGTTCAAGGAGGAGACAGAAAATATACAAAACTCACAACCTGCATATGCAAGAAAAACACATACTGAAGCAAACAAAAAGCTCAGAAACCAGCAATACATGGCCTAAGAAACTTCATAACCTCAAACATGAACAACCATACCAACATAACCTGCTGAAGCACATTCAAACCAGTCTAAACCCATAACCTGCATCAGTCAAAAACCTGTCTAAATCCATAACCTGCATCAGTCAAAACCTGTCAAAACCCTCACCATACTGCAAAAACCATAAAACATATACAAACACCACAACCCTGCCAATAACTCACACCCAAAGAGAACCAAGTCAAAGCCTAAACCAAAGCATCATACCTGCTAGCAGTGTCAAAAACCAGAAAAAAACAGTTTTTTTAATACAACTTCCACTGGTGGAAGTATAGTATAACAAGTGTCAAAAACCAGAAAAAACAGTTTTTCAATACAACTTCCACTGGTGGAAGTATAGTGTAAAAAGTGTCAAAAACCAGAAAAAACAGTTTTTCAATACAACTTCCACTGGTGGAAGTATAGTGTAAAAAGTGTCAAAAACCACAAAAACCAGTTTTTCAATACAACTTCCACTGGTGGAAGTATAGTGTAAAAAGTGTAAAAAACCAGAAAAAAACAGTTTTTTCAATACAACTTCCACTGGTGGAAGTATAGTATAAAAAGTGTCAAAAACCAGAAAAAACAGTTTTTCAATACAACTTCCACTGGTGGAAGTATAGTGTAAAAAGTGTCAAAAACCAGAAAAAACAGTTTTTCAATACAACTTCCACTGGTGGAAGTATAGTGTAAAAAGTGTCAAAAACCAGAAAAACCAGTTTTTCAATACAACTTCCACTGGTGGAAGTATAGTGTAAAAAGTGTCAAAAAAACCAGAAAAACCAGTTTTTCAATACAACTTCCACTGGTGGAAGTATAGTGTAAAAAGTGTCAAAAAAACCAGAAAACCAGTTTTTTTTTCAATACCAACTTCCATCTCAGCTTACACACACTTAGACAAAGTTATCAAACACCTTCCAAAGATAACCAAGCTATTGCACGAGCCTTTTACCTCCAATCCATCCCAAAACTCAGAATCACCTTGAAACTGCTCAAAAAGAACAACCTCTGCAGTTTGAGTGCCAACTTCTATTTCTCTCAAGCATTCTTGCCCAACCTCCAGTTCACAAAATCCTTTCCATCAACAAGGTAAGTTTTATGCTGACTCTCATCATATTGATTAAGCATTGTCAGATTTTGCATATTTAGCATGATGTAGATATTTTGATCCTGATGAGGTGCATATTTTGAAAATTCATGCATCTGCCTGCCTAAGTAAGAAGGGATCCCAGTTCAGAGTTTCATAAAGAAATCAGGGTTCAAAATTAAAATCAGCAAATACATGTTACTTTTGATTCGTGCTTCTGATATTTCATGAAATTTGTCATAACTATTATGCATGCAACTTCTGTTATGTAAATGACTAAGCTGCAGATGCTCTGACTGGCATGGAGAGAGGCAAAGTTCTGACAGTTGTGTCAGAACTTCTGAAGAACTTATGAGTTCTCAGAAGATCCAGAACTTCTGAACTTTCATATTTTTGCTAACCTATTTCTGTTTGTGCAGCCAAGTCAGAGTCAGAACTTCTGACCTCTTCTATTTTTTAGCACTTTGCGCTGATTATGTTTCCCTGCTTTTTTTATTTTATTTTATTTTGCCATCATATTATATTATATTTTTTAATCAAAAAAACACCAAAAATATTTTACATTTGCATGATATATTTTCTTTTAATATGAAAAGACAAAAAATATTTTCTTAAACAAAAGTTATTTTCTTTTTTAATAAACACACATTTTACATTTCCTCTTTTCTAAATATTTTTACATAATAAATGAAGATACTTTTTATACGTAATTCAATTAGAACTTGAACATTCAATTAAAACACATTTCTTTTGTGCATATTAAAAATATACAAATCCAAGATTTATTAAACGCATATTTAGGTCAAAACAAATACCTAACAATACTTTCTTAAATTCGCATTACCGCACCTGTAAATAATTACATACCTATACAATACATCTCACACTTACACAATGCAAATACATTCACATTGCTCCTACACACTTGTTTATCTTATACATTGATATTCGTCATTTACATTTGATCGCGAATTCGATTTGGTTGTAACTTATTGGATACTATAAGTCTCATCCCCATTCATACACATGTACCCCCACTCCCGGATACTATTTTGTAATAGCGTAGATTTTACATTTTCGCAATTTACCGCTTTCAATTATACCATGGTTAGACCTAGGGTTTGCATGTACATAAAATCAAATTCTAGATAACCTAATACAAGACAAATACGTGAAATCAATACACAATCACACTTGCACCCCCTAGGGTAATCCCACATGTTGCCTTCCAAAATGGGCCATGCTTGCACGTCGAGTTTCTTTGGCAAAACAAAATCAAATGATCATAAGTCTCTCAAAGTGTTGCCTAAACGGAATGATCATAGTCCCTTCAAAGCAAATTGCCAAAGACACTTGGCACCATTGCATTCGTGGTCCATACGATGACCCGCACCCGTCCCGAATAAACTTCCTAAACGCAAGATTGTCCACCAAATTCAATGGTGGAACAAAATTGTTAAAAGGGGTTAAACATAACAAAAACCTTTGAGTACAATAGGGTAGACAAAACTTTTAGTTACTTGAGATCAATTTGCAAAAACGCTTGCCTTCTTTTCAAAAACCACAATCCACAACACTTTCAAACAAACTCTCAAAAACATTTGAAACATCTTTTCGAAAAGATCCACACTTTTGTAAAACACTCAATCACGAGTCAAATACATTAGTTGCCTAAGACAAGGCATCTTCTTCCAAAACATTTTCAAAAACACTCACACTCACACCATTTTCAAGCAATCAAGAATCAAGGCAAGTGATCTAAAAAACCAAGTAACTAAGAGCCCATGGATAACCATGGATGAAAAGGGTGCTAATACCTTCCCTTTTCATAATCTACCCCCCGAACCCACGAAAAATCTCAAAAGGTTTTTGCTGTGCTTTTTTAACCTTTCCTTTAGGATAAAATAAAAAGTCGGTGGCGACTCTTGCTCAACCGCACAAGTGCGAATACGAAAGCAAAACACTAGTCAGTTCTCCCACCGTATCACAGAACTGGCGACTCTGCTGGGGACATACTTAAAAGTGGGGTTACCTTAGGGTTTAGATCACTTTTACTTTCAATTGATTGCTTGGTTTGCTTTATATTTATGGGCTTTTGTATCGGAGTTTCATAGATCCTAACCCGGATCTGGGGATACCTTCTTAGAAAGTAGCAACAAGGCTGTGAGGGAACTGTGCGGGGTATACCGACATGGTTGAAACAGTCTGCTACGTTGATGTGGCACTTTGGTGTGTACCGGTAACCCTTGAGTTCAGTCAAGGAGAGTACGGGGCCGCCGCGTGGTGTCGTGAAGCATCAACTGACCTTAGGAACCTTAATTGAACCATCTTGGCCTCTTTAGGGTAGTGAGATAACTGACTTTGGTGCAGTCCGAGGTTGGTTGATACTCGATACTACACCCAATTGAGGGTTGCTTTCCTGGAATATTTCGGTCGCCAGTTCAGTGGCTAAATCGAAACGATGAACAATGAAAGCAATCCAGTGATATTGGGATCCTTAGAACCCGGTTACTTCTAATAGGACAGGTTGAGCCCACCAACTTCAAGAGGGTAATACCCAGACCCCATGCAAGCCTAAACCTAAGGACTTGTTTGCTTTATGTGAATATGTTTGCCTGTATATACACTTGCCTGCTTTTCGCATACATGGACATAACATCATGACATCATACCATAGCATTTTCAATAACCATTTCAAGGATCTCGAGGGTTCTTTTGATGCAGGGTTACGTTGAACCAGACATCTATCAAGGGGCAAGAGGTTTCTCCTCTAACCAATGCAATCAAAATTCAAGTACAACAACTTGGATCAGTGGCTATGACCCACTCGACATGGTGAGCTTGGTTCTCGTGGAAAGACATCCACCGATACAAAATTCTCCAACCAAAATTCAAGTACAACAACTTGAATCAGTGGCTATGACCCACTCGACATGGTGAGCTTGATTCTCGTAGAAGGACATCCACCAATATAAAGCTCTCCAATCAAAGTTCAAGAACAACAACTTGAATCAGTGGCTATGACCCACTCGACATGGTGAACTTGATTCTCGTGGAAGGACGTCCACCGGTGCAGAGATCTCCAATCCAAGAGCAGAGTTCAACCTCTAACATTTTCTTGTGTTTACCCCAATAGATCCTTGAAAGCATGCATCCACATATCATGCATTGCATTTTGACAATCTTTCCTTTTTCAGGTTCCTTACTCTCCTGCTGTTTATTTCAGCAAGAGATGGCTCTAGAAAGGTCTGTCAAAGACATCCAAGACCAGACTACTCAGCTGCAGGAGATGTTCCTGAACTTGTCTCTGGGGCAAGAAGAGATGAAAGCTCTCCTCACAAAGGGCTTGGGGAATTCCAACAATGCCAGGAGTGACCAGCTGGCGGAACTGCAGTTTGATTTGACAACACTGAGGACCCAAGTGATGGGACAGTTGGTGGGCCAGATGGCTCTCATCCAAGACCTATCTCAAAGACAAGAGGAACTCAGAGTTCTTGTCCGCCAACTGCTTCCAAACAACCAACTGGGGCAAACATCTGAGGTTGAAGAGCAAGTCATCGCTCAGCCTCCATCCACTCAAGAAGACAAAGGGAAAGCTCCTTTGCTTGCTTCAGGGTCACAAACCCCTCAACAACCTCGCCAGCGTCAACGGGGCATTCGGCGTAAGCAAGAAAAGTCAGGAAGACAGTTTACGGAGACTGAAATACCATCTTTCTTCATACTGAAGCGCCTGTTGGAGGTCAACTTACTTACTGTAAAAGACCCTCCTCAGAAGCCCAATATCTCCTCTCCTCACTATAATCCCGACGCATTCTGTGTTTACCACTCCTACAGCCCGGGACACGACACCAACGACTGTTGGGCCTTGAAGAATAAAATTCAAGATCTGATCGACATTGGGGTGCTGGAATTCATGCCAGACGGCGAGATGAAAATATTCCGTTAAAGGGTTCTCCACTTGAAGTGACGAGGTTCAAGCTGAAAGACTTTTGCTTCTTTTTGAATTTTCGAAGTTGTAATTTCTTTTGCTGTCAAACAATTATCTGTTGATGTTAAACTCTGTTTTCATTAATGCATTGCATATGTTTGTCTTGAATTCATCCATTCGTTTCACTACTCTTATGCTTTTCTTTATGATATTTGACTCTTGATAAAAAGCTGCAAGCCTTTAGAGGGAGGATGACGAAACAATACCATGATCTTATACAGTATGCTTTTGAACGGACCTTGCTGATGATGTACAGGCATTTCTTTCAAATCCCAAACACTGGAGTTATAAGGAAGTTAATCCCTAGTCAACCCCTTCGAGCCAAAGAAGTAGGAGTTCTCTGTTCTAAACAGTCAAAACCTTTGATATAAACCCGGGGCAGGGTAGTCTCTCAGTTAATTCAAGAGAAAATGCGCATTGAAGTCGCAAACTCTCAGTTCGTAATACAACGAACGACGTCAAAAAAGAGAAAGCATTCCTTTGGAATCAAAAGACAAGGGTGGTTCCCTATCACATAGACAGTCAATCTCTCAAAAGAGAAAGAAAAAAGCCCACCGAGCCAAAACCTATAAAGGAGGCTTAAGAAAGCTGGGGCATCCCGCTGACAGTAATTTCGAAAATGGGAACAGTCAGGCAAAAGTTAGGGATAACAAATCAAAATCAAAATAGTGAGGTCATTACAAATCCTCAACAACATGAAAAATGTTGAAAAAGAAAAAAGAGATGATGACTGTCTCCCTGAATTCAAACTGGTGAACCATCGCCCAAAAGTCGTTCCAAACTCAAAACAAAGTGTGACGCACAATTAACTGAGCTTAGGTATGAAGAATATCACGAAGAGCGGGTGGGTACAAATATACTTTGAGCCTTTATCCTTTGTTTCTTAAACCGTGAACCAAGCCACGTTACAACCCTTCAAAAGTCCTAATTGAAGCATGGGTTAGTTCGAAAGCATACTGTTACAAAAGGTATCCTGACTCCTGTAGGGCTTTGCTCTAAATCTTGTGTTAACTTGTCTTATGAAAAGTTTCTGCTAAAAAACGCATTTTTCAAAACTTCGAGACAAACATAAACTTTGCATTACTTGAATATCACTGTTCGCATTTGACTATTTGTTTGACAGCGAAGAAATTCATACAACGAATGTTCGGAGGAACGAAAACTCTCTCAGTGAACAAAAATCATTTCAAAAGGATGACACTTCCAACGACAAATCTCCTATCAACAAGGGGCATGACATGGCACTATCCAGTTAACCTGGGGCAGTCCAGTCAAGGTTTCAACAGATCTTTCAAAATTCAGTTAACCTGGGGCAGTCCAGTCAAGATTTCAACAAAATCTCTCAATTGCAGAGTAACCTGGGGCAGGTCTCCGTCACCATCACTTGGGGCATTCGAATGTCAATCTCAAGGGTTACGAACATACCAAGTTTCCCAGCAACATCACATGCATTTGATACTGGGGGCAGTGATGACACCTCTCTAGCAGACCTGCAATCATGGGTTTATTTCCCCAACATTTGCCAAGGATTTATGCTCCAGCACAAATTACCTTTCAACAGCATTCTTAGCATATGCAATCATCAAGGTTCCTTCATCTTGAAGTAGTAATCGTCCAGGTTCCTTCATCTTGAAGTAGTAATCATCCAGGTTCCTTCATCTTGAAGTAGTAATCATCCAGGTTCCTTCATCTTGAAGTAGTAATCATCAAGGTTCCTTCATCTTGAAGTAGTAATCATCCAGGTTCCTTCATCTTGAAGTAGTAATCATCAAGGTTCCTTCATCTTGAAGTAGTAATCATCCAGGTTCCTTCATCTTGAAGTAGTAATCATCAAGGTTCCTTCATCTTGAAGTAGTAATCATCAAGGTTCCTTCATCTTGAAGTAGTAATCATCCAGGTTCCTTCATCTTGAAGTAGTAATCATCCAGGTTCCTTCATCTTGAAGTAGTAATCATCAAGGTTCCTTCATCTTGAAGTAGTAATCATCCAGGTTCCTTCATCTTGAAGTAGTAATCATCAAGGTTCCTTCATCTTGAAGTAGTAATCATCAAGGTTCCTTCATCTTGAAGTAGTAATCATCCAGGTTCCTTCATCTTGAAGTAGTAATCATCAAGGTTCCTTCATCTTGAAGTAGTAATCATCCAGGTTCCTTCATCTTGAAGTAGTAATCATCAAGGTTCCTTCATCTTGAAGTAGTAATCATCAACGTTCCTTCATCTTGAAATAGTAATCATCCAGGTTCCTTCATCTTGAAGTAGTAATCATCCAGGTTCCTTCATCTTGAAGTAGTAATCATCAAGGTTCCTTCATCTTGAAGTAGTAATCATCCAGGTTCCTTCATCTTGAAGTAGTAATCATCCAGGTTCCTTCATCTTGAAGTAGTAATCATCAAGGTTCCTTCATCTTGAAGTAGTAATCATCCAGGTTCCTTCATCTTGAAGTAGTAATCATCCAGGTTCCTTCATCTTGAAGTAGTAATCATCAAGGTTCCTTCATCTTGAAGTAGTAATCATCCAGGTTCCTTCATCTTGAAGTAGTAATCGTCCAGGTTCCTTCATCTTGAAGTAGTAATCATCCAGGTTCCTTCATCTTGAAGTAGTAATCATCAAAATTTTCTTCATCACCTGCTGAAAATTGCAACCACCAACAGAATACCGGGCAATTAAAACTCCCAATTTCTGACCCTCAACAAAATCAAGATCTATGATATAGTTCAAGATGTGACCCAAGACATGGCGACATTCTATAACTTATCCAAACCTGCTTCCAGAAATAGTTCAAGATGTGACCCAGAGATGGCAACATTCTATGACTCATTCAGAGATTCCTTCCAGAAATAGTTCAGATGTGACCCAAGATTTGGCGACATTCTGCAACTCATTCAGAATTTCACTCAAGATATAGTTCATAAGTGACCCTGATTTGGCGACATTCAGTAACTTATTTCAGACCAACACCTACAACAATCAGAGGACTCTCACAATCCCCAGCCAGAGAACCTTCCAGAAGCTAACTCCACTCAGAGTCAAGTTTCATTATCTCCAGCAAAGCTAAAACCTCAAATTATCAATCCCCAGCGGAGCCAGACCATTGAACCTTCTCCCCACAGAGTTTTGGGAGGGCAAATCTTGAGTTCCCCAGTGAAGTCGCCAGAGTCACTTCCCACCAAGCTGAAGATTCTCAATCTTATCTCCCCAGCATGAGTCTACTAGTTTGGAACTCCCTAGTAGAGGTCATCAGGAATTCTCTTCCCCAGCAGCAGCCAAGGATTTATTTTCCCCGGCAGCAATCAAGATTCTTTTGTCTTCAGCCATCCAGGATTCATTTATCCTCAGCAAGATAGCTCCTCAGCTTACATGCGCATTCATCACATTCATGTCATAAACATTGATGTCACGTACATTGCATCATGCATCATAACATTGCATACAACTAACCCTTTGCCTTTTCAGGTAAGATCAGTCGACAGACACAGATCATCTCCCGAGACTCATCCAGAAATAGTTCAGATGTGACCCAGACACGGCGACATTCTGATACTTATTCCAGATCCATGCAGACGCATCATCAGGAAACCCTACACCGGTTCCCCTTCAACTTCAAGACTTCTCAAAACAGTTTACAGATTCTTCCCTACAACGGATGTCAATCTACCGACTGGTTCAGACTCTTCTCAACTTTTGAAAACAGTTTACGGACGCTTCCCAACAACGGACGTTGCTTTATTGCTTATTCAATCCCAACTCCTGAAAATAGTTTACGGATTCTCCAGACATGAACGTCAATCTGTTGCTTATTCGGACCCCTAATTCAGAGATGTTCCAAAACATGGATGCCCTTCTGATACTTGCCCACTCACTTTTGACATACAGTTCAACATGTCCAGATGGCATCTATAAGCCCATCCTCCTACCAGCAGTCACCAGATGGCATCTCTAAGCCCATCCCCCGACAAAATTCTATCGCACCAGATGGCATCTTTAAGCCCATCACCAAATGGCATCTTTAATCCCATTCACATCTACCATCACATCGCCGAGTGCAAATTTTCTGGGCACTTTAGTGTCCAATCTTCTTTTACCTTCAAGTCGCGAAAGGCAAACTTGCCAATCTAACTCTTCAGGTCCAAGAAGATTGAACAGGGGCAACTGTTGTACCCCAAAATTTGCCCTTGCAATTTTCTCAAGAAATGCAAATTAGGGTTTGAAATGGAATTTTTCATAACTTAGAATTTTTCTAAGTTATGGAAAACCCTAATTTTTTTCCCAACTTTGCCCCACTTTTTCACCAAGATTCATTTGGATTCAAACAAAAGTCAAAACATGAAAGTTGTAGCTTGTTGCATAATCTACAACTTTGATTCACAAAGTTTTCCAATTTGAGGCTTGTATCTCAAGTTACAAATTTTTGAATAAGGGCACTAAACCATTCTTAACTTAGTGAATTTTTTGACCTATTTTGACAAGGTTTTCTACCCCACTTCAAGGCCATTTTCCAAACACTTCCACTTGGAATTTCAATTTGCATTTCAAAGATGGATTGTATTACACATTCCAAGCTTTCCAAAATGTCCAAGAACTTCTCAAACAACCTCATGGTTAGGGAGAATCGAATTTTGCAAAATGGGCAAAAGTCACTTTGATTCATGACCATGTACATGTTCATACACTTTGCAATTTTTCAAAACAGCATGGGCAAGCTAGTTACAGGCCTCTAATCCTTTTCTTACTCAATAATTAAATGCCAATCCATTGTGTTTTAGCTTTGTTTTGTTCATATAGTCATTACACAAGGAATTAAGCCTTAATTGGAAAAAGTGGTTTATCCATTTTTGAAAAGAAGAACTTTATGTCAAGTTTGCAAATCAAATGGTACAATGCATATCTTTGGACACAAGATTCATGGACATAACACACTGATCAAGACAAAAAGATGCAGGTTTTCAGGCTTAGGCAGGCAGAGATAGAAAAAAGATATAACACAAGAACAAACACAGTTCAAGGAGG
The DNA here is from genome assembly GCA_948472305.1 of Vicia faba. NCBI lineage: Eukaryota > Viridiplantae > Streptophyta > Magnoliopsida > Fabales > Fabaceae > Vicia > Vicia faba. Next base: position 1,343,144,821 of record OX451741.1, on the reverse strand, counting down.
AGACAGAAAATATACAAAACTCACAACCTGCATATGCAAGAAAAACACATACTGAAGCAAACAAAAAGCTCAGAAACCAGCAATACATGGCCTAAGAAACTTCATAACCTCAAACCTGAACAACCATACCAACATAACCTGCTGAAGCACATTCAAACCAGTCTAAACCCATAACCTGCATCAGTCAAAAACCTGTCTAAATCCATAACCTGCATCAGTCAAAACCTGTCAAAACCCTCACCATACTGCAAAAACCATAAAACATATACAAACACCACAACCCTGCCAATAACTCACACCCAAAGAGAACCAAGTCAAAGCCTAAACCAAAGCATCATACCTGCTAGCAGTGTCAAAAACCAGAAAAAAACAGTTTTTTTAATACAACTTCCACTGGTGGAAGTATAGTATAACAAGTGTCAAAAACCAGAAAAAACAGTTTTTCAATACAACTTCCACTGGTGGAAGTATAGTGTAAAAAGTGTCAAAAACCAGAAAAAACAGTTTTTCAATACAACTTCCACTGGTGGAAGTATAGTGTAAAAAGTGTCAAAAACCACAAAAACCAGTTTTTCAATACAACTTCCACTGGTGGAAGTATAGTGTAAAAAGTGTAAAAAACCAGAAAAAAACAGTTTTTTCAATACAACTTCCACTGGTGGAAGTATAGTATAAAAAGTGTCAAAAACCAGAAAAAACAGTTTTTCAATACAACTTCCACTGGTGGAAGTATAGTGTAAAAAGTGTCAAAAACCAGAAAAAACAGTTTTTCAATACAACTTCCACTGGTGGAAGTATAGTGTAAAAAGTGTCAAAAACCAGAAAAACCAGTTTTTCAATACAACTTCCACTGGTGGAAGTATAGTGTAAAAAGTGTCAAAAAAACCAGAAAAACCAGTTTTTCAATACAACTTCCACTGGTGGAAGTATAGTGTAAAAAGTGTCAAAAAAACCAGAAAACCAGTTTTTTTTTTCAATACCAACTTCCATCTCAGCTTACACACACTTAGACAAAGTTATCAAACACCTTCCAAAGATAACCAAGCTATTGCACGAGCCTTTTACCTCCAATCCATCCCAAAACTCAGAATCACCTTGAAACTGCTCAAAAAGAACAACCTCTGCAGTTTGAGTGCCAACTTCTATTTCTCTCAAGCATTCTTGCCCAACCTCCAGTTCACAAAATCCTTTCCATCAACAAGGTAAGTTTTATGCTGACTCTCATCATATTGATTAAGCATTGTCAGATTTTGCATATTTAGCATGATGTAGATATTTTGATCCTGATGAGGTGCATATTTTGAAAATTCATGCATCTGCCTGCCTAAGTAAGAAGGGATCCCAGTTCAGAGTTTCATAAAGAAATCAGGGTTCAAAATTAAAATCAGCAAATACATGTTACTTTTGATTCGTGCTTCTGATATTTCATGAAATTTGTCATAACTATTATGCATGCAACTTCTGTTATGTAAATGACTAAGCTGCAGATGCTCTGACTGGCATGGAGAGAGGCAAAGTTCTGACAGTTGTGTCAGAACTTCTGAAGAACTTATGAGTTCTCAGAAGATCCAGAACTTCTGAACTTTCATATTTTTGCTAACCTATTTCTGTTTGTGCAGCCAAGTCAGAGTCAGAACTTCTGACCTCTTCTATTTTTTAGCACTTTGCGCTGATTATGTTTCCCTGCTTTTTTTATTTTATTTTATTTTGCCATCATATTATATTATATTTTTTAATCAAAAAAACACCAAAAATATTTTACATTTGCATGATATATTTTCTTTTAATATGAAAAGACAAAAAATATTTTCTTAAACAAAAGTTATTTTCTTTTTTAATAAACACACATTTTACATTTCCTCTTTTCTAAATATTTTTACATAATAAATGAAGATACTTTTTATACGTAATTCAATTAGAACTTGAACATTCAATTAAAACACATTTCTTTTGTGCATATTAAAAATATACAAATCCAAGATTTATTAAACGCATATTTAGGTCAAAACAAATACCTAACAATACTTTCTTAAATTCGCATTACCGCACCTGTAAATAATTACATACCTATACAATACATCTCACACTTACACAATGCAAATACATTCACATTGCTCCTACACACTTGTTTATCTTATACATTGATATTCGTCATTTACATTTGATCGCGAATTCGATTTGGTTGTAACTTATTGGATACTATAAGTCTCATCCCCATTCATACACATGTACCCCCACTCCCGGATACTATTTTGTAATAGCGTAGATTTTACATTTTCGCAATTTACCGCTTTCAATTATACCATGGTTAGACCTAGGGTTTGCATGTACATAAAATCAAATTCTAGATAACCTAATACAAGACAAATACGTGAAATCAATACACAATCACACTTGCACCCCCTAGGGTAATCCCACATGTTGCCTTCCAAAATGGGCCATGCTTGCACGTCGAGTTTCTTTGGCAAAACAAAATCAAATGATCATAAGTCTCTCAAAGTGTTGCCTAAACGGAATGATCATAGTCCCTTCAAAGCAAATTGCCAAAGACACTTGGCACCATTGCATTCGTGGTCCATACGATGACCCGCACCCGTCCCGAATAAACTTCCTAAACGCAAGATTGTCCACCAAATTCAATGGTGGAACAAAATTGTTAAAAGGGGTTAAACATAACAAAAACCTTTGAGTACAATAGGGTAGACAAAACTTTTAGTTACTTGAGATCAATTTGCAAAAACGCTTGCCTTCTTTTCAAAAACCACAATCCACAACACTTTCAAACAAACTCTCAAAAACATTTGAAACATCTTTTCGAAAAGATCCACACTTTTGTAAAACACTCAATCACGAGTCAAATACATTAGTTGCCTAAGACAAGGCATCTTCTTCCAAAACATTTTCAAAAACACTCACACTCACACCATTTTCAAGCAATCAAGAATCAAGGCAAGTGATCTAAAAAACCAAGTAACTAAGAGCCCATGGATAACCATGGATGAAAAGGGTGCTAATACCTTCCCTTTTCATAATCTACCCCCCGAACCCACGAAAAATCTCAAAAGGTTTTTGTTGTGCTTTTTTAACCTTTCCTTTAGGATAAAATAAAAAGTCGGTGGCGACTCTTGCTCAACCGCACAAGTGCGAATACGAAAGCAAAACACTAGTCAGTTCTCCCACCGTATCACAATAACAATAAAGAAAACATCGATATCTTCGAAGGGGTCTGCCCCAGCTGCTCGACCACATTAGAGTTGCTTTTCTTGATTATTTTTAAGCTTTCCTCTATTTCTTGCTTGGAGGATTCTACAACAACTTTTCCAGGTGCCTCCGTCCGGGCAGGCTCACCTATAACTGCTTTTCCCCGAGTCCCAGATGACTCATCAGCATGGGTAACAATTGGAGTAAGAACGGGAGTAGTAATGGAAGTACCAGTAGGAACAACAGATGAAATAACAACAGGCTTAGTGATAGTCTTCGGGGAGATCTCGGGAGAGAAAACCCTTACACTTCTGGTAATCTTGCTGGTCCCGACAATGTTACTGAAATTGGGATCAACCTCTTCAGTCTTCAAATCTTGTTTAACGCCATGATAGCAAACATCGTCGCCATAATTCCAAGGGACAGATTTGTCTGAGGAGTACGGTACGGGACCAGGAAAAGTGATTATCAACGGGGCGATTCTTGAAGTAGGTGTAATCCTAACAGGTCTTTTAGAGGAGACCTTAGAAGGATTGGCGGAAATGGTTATAATGGCAATATCTTCACACGAGTTGGAATCAAGGTCTTTTCGAACAAAATCTCTATGTTGTCCATCAGGCGTTGAACACCTGCTTTCAGCAAATAGAAACCAGAGGGAGGAGATGAACACGTGTGGCAACCTTTACCACATCCCAGAAATAAACCGGCCAACAACAAATTCTTCTTAACGGTCATGAAAGGAGTGGAGACTTCATCAATGGAGGTAACAAACAGGTCAGTATCAATGGAATTAACTCCGCGGTTATGCTTAGGCATGGGAGCAGTTATGACATTAGGCTTCTTCGGAGCATCAAACTCAATCTCTTTGGCTTCAATTAGATCTTGTACCTTATTTCTCAGATCCCATAAGTCATTTGTATCATGTCCAGGACTCTCAGAATGGTATGCACACCGAGCATTTGGATTGTATCGAGGAGATGTGGTGTTAAGATTCTTGGGAGCCTCTATCAAGGTTGCCAAGTTGGATCTTAGCATATGGGGTAGAACCTCAGTCAATGTCATGTTATTCGGAGTAAACTGCGTTTGTGGTCTTTCTACCCTTTGCTTATTGTTTCGTGGTGGGGTAGCCGCAGGCCTAGGTATCACCACAGCACTTACCGTTGGACGGCGTTCAGCTCTGCTCTGACCTCTTGGGCTATAAATAGCACTGACTTCCTTCTTACTCGCGAAGGGCTTCTTCACTGCGCTTGACGATGTATCTTTCTGTATTTTGCCGCTCCGAATCCCAGCTTCTACCCTTTCTCCGGTTAATATCAGCTCGGGGAAACTGACTGAGGAGCTACCAATCAGGTGATTAAAGAATGGACCAGATAGGGTCCCAAGAAACATGTCAACTAACTCCCTATCAGACAAAGGGGGTTGGACTCTCCCTGTCAAATCTCTTCACTTTTGCGCATAATCCTTAAACCTTCACCTGCACCCATGGACATACTTTGGAGTTGAGTATGAGTAGGGGAAATGTCAGCGTTTTATTGATACTGCTTATAAAAAGAAGCAGTCAAATCCTCCCAGTTACGGACATTGGTTCCCTCTAGTTGATAGAACCATTCGAGCTGAGTCCCTGACAGACTATCTTGAAAGAAGTGAACCCACAAGTTCCTATCAGCAGTGTGAGGTTGGATCTTCCTCACATAGGAACGGAGATGAAGTTTGGGACAAGACACCCCATCATACTTCACAAAAACGGGAGCTTTAAACTTCTGTGGGATGACTACCCCAAACACCAAACCCAACTCTTCAAAATCCAGCCCTGGTATTCTCTGGATCTCCGTAGCGCTCAGCCAATCCTCTAATTGTTTGTATCTATCTTCAGTGGGAGGATACTGCTCATCATTGTAGTTTGTATCATTATCAGAAACTTCATGGCTATGGTCCTTCTCCCTTGTCTTTCTCTCTTGATTCTCCCCTTCTTTGGACGAGGAGGTCAGATCAACTGGTTGCTTTAACGGCCCCCTGAACCTTCTGCCCAGATTCAGAACACCAGAGGTCTTCTTCTTCTTCTTCTTCTTCTTCTTCTTCTTTTCCTTCAGAATAAGGGCCTTCAGATCTTCCTGCCCTTTTTCCAAAGCTATAAACATTTGTTGAAATTAGGAATTTTGTGCCTGGAGATCTTTGATTCTTTGTTCAGAAGACATTATTGCTGAAATAAACAGCGAAGAAGATGAGAAACCTGTAATGGTACCTGTTTATGGAATGTCATGGATGGTATGCGTATGCAATGATTTCAAGGACTCTTAAAGGCTCAAATTTGTTTAAACAAAAGAAACACACGTTAATTGTATTAATAAGTTCGGATTGTTACAAAGAGTTCCCTTTAGGCTTACAATTAAACAAAATTTAAAGCAAAAGAAAACTAGGTCTCCTAAGAGTACATCCTTTTTGGTGCAATGTAGGAGTTTATGTTCCTTTCTTCATGAAGTAGCCTAGTGAGCTCTAGAACCTTCTTCTTGCTGGCATAAAATTGAGCTTCAAACGTATCCCTCTCCTCTTTAAGTTGAACCCGGGATTTCTGTAACTCCTCATCATCAGTTGGCATGTTAGGATGATGAACAAGATAAGGAGTGTCTCCTTTAGCAACTGGTTCCATAATCATTGGTAGGACAACAGGGTATGGCATCATAAGACTTTGGGCACGGGCTCATACCCATCTGAGATAAGGCTCAAGAGGGATGGAATTCTTGTGCCCTAGTGTCTTGCTATCAATTTTATGTACCATGCCCTAAGCTCTCATGAACCTTTTGCGATAACCCTGAGCATCATTCTCATAGTTGAAGGAGATTCCTTAGATAAGCGTATCATGAGGACCATCCCTTCTCACATAACCAAACTGCCGCAGTTCCAAACAAGGGTTATATGTGATTCCTCCCCTAATTCCTAAGAGAGGGACATTAGGGAATTCACCACAACGATCGATGATGGTAACATCTTCCGAGGACCGTGAACACCAATGAATGTCTGAATGTGTTAGGGACATCAACCTATGAGACCATTTCATACCTTGCTCATTCTTTAAAATAGACATGGGTAGGTGCGAAATAAACCACCTAGCCAATAGAGGAGTGAAACACAGGAGGGTCCCCCTTCTCTTTAGAGTGCGAGCATACAGAGAGTGTAGAATATCCCCAAGTAATGTAGGCACCAAATTATGAGACAAAAAAACCTTAATCATATTCACATCTACGAGTTGGTCCGCATTAGGGAATAGTACCATCCCGTAGATGAGGAGTTCCAATACCTCTTCAAAAGCTTGTAAATCTAGGGTATCCCAAAAATAGTAAGCCTTCTCGAATAGAAGTTTAACCGGGATTCCTTGGACACTTCCCCTAGTTTCCCAATTTGTCACTACATAAGACCGTTGTAAGGATAGAGCTCGAGCAATCTGTTCAGGCTTTGGATGTTCTTCCGTACCGTTGAAAGGTAACTGATTAAGAATAGGTACCCCTAACAATCGAGAAAATTCCTCCATAGTAGCCACTAGCTGGTAATTCGGGAAGGTGAAGCAGTGGGGCAAAGGATCAAAGAACTGAAATAGCACTTTTAACAATTCTTCATCAGGTTTTGAAGTGACCAAGTTGAGCAACCGACCATGTTTTTCAGTGAAGGGAGAGATTTCAGGGATCCTTAATGCCAAATCCTTTAGTTGGAGAGGCACTTTCACAAGGTTAATCTGGATAGTGTTCATGCGGGCGAATGTCATATCCTACAAAACAAAGAAAAGATAAGCCCTAGAAAATCCTTGAAATGGTTAGTATGATATGCCATTCTTATGATGTCATGATTAAGCTAAAAAATCACATGTATAGCAAGCAACAAACAAGTCACACAAAGTCCTTAGGTTTAAGGCCTGCATGAGTTTTAAGGTCAAACCCTCTTGAAGCTGGATTGGTTCAAACTGTCTTATAAATAGTAACTGGGTTCTAAGGGATCTCAATATCACAGATCTTTCCCTCAAGCTTCATTCAATAGGAAATTGACTCGCAACCAAACAAAACTTAAGATTCAAACCTCAATGAGTGTAGCATCGAGTATCTGTCGACCTTTGGAATACACCAAATCCGACCATCTCGCTACATTCTACTGGCCAAGTTGTGCAATTAAAGGTTCTAAGGTCAGTTGATGCTTTATGATACCACGCAACGGCCCCGTACTCCCCATGATTGACTCAAGGGTTACCGATACCAACCAAAGTGTCACATCAACATAGCTACTGCTTTAACCGTGTCGGTATTCCCCACACAGTTCCCTCACAGTTTATTGCTACTTACCTAAAAGGTGTTCCCAGATCCGGGTGTAGGATCTTCATAACCCCAACAAAACCCTTGAATATAAAGCAGGCAAAGCAAAACAAGAAAGCAATTTTAGAAATGACCTAGATTCTAAGGTATACCTTGCTTATTAAGTCCCCAGCAGAGTCGCCAGTTTTGTGATACGGTGGCAGAACCGACTGCTATACTGGTTTGCGTTTCGTATTCGCAAATGTCGCGGTAAGCAAGAGTCGCCACCGACTTTTATTTCATCCAACAAAGGAAAAGGAAAAAGAATAGAAAATACCTTTTTTTGAGATGTTTCTGAATATGGGGGGTAGATTATAGAAAGGAAAGGTGTTAGCACCCTTTTTATCCGTGGTTTTCCACATGCTCTTAGGTACTTGCTCATTTTGAAATTTCTTGTGTGTGTTTGAAAAGTTTTTATTTAACTTCGTGGTGACCCTTGTATCTGTCCTCAAGAGTGTGACGGAGTTTGTTTTGAAAACTGTTTTGAAAGTGTTTGTGACGAAGTTTTGTTGTTTTTGAGCAAGTACTTAAGATTTCTACCTGCTCGAAAAAAATACTGTTCATTCTCGTTTCCTTTAGATAGCGCTATCCTACTATTAAGGAGTAGGTAGCCCCATCATTGGAGTTTTACGGACATTCGAAGGGACGAAATGGTCACTGAAGGCAACATGTAAGGATACCTTAGCATTTCAAAGGGACTATCATCATAAGATCATTTATCGTAGGAAACTCGAGGGACAGTAAGGGACTATGATCTTTATGACGAATTTGAATTGTGGGTCTTTGCTAAGATATCCCTATGTTAGAGGGACATGACCATTATTTCCGAGGCAACCAAGTGAGGCAACCCTTAGGATAGAGCATGTGGATGTGTTCTTTTTTCAGTTAATTATCTTTGTACAATTAGGGTTATCTACCTTTTAATTGTTTATTTATCTTTTGCATACAATCCTAATATCCATGCATCTAGGCAGTTTTATAGTTGCGGAAATTAAAAAGTGCGAGAAATTAAAGTCCTAACTATTACAAGGCCTCGGGGGAGGGGTTACATAACCAAAACTTAGGGAATGAACAGTAAATAAAAAGCGGTAAGATAAACCCTAATTAAAAACTATTACTAATAATATGGCGGAGTATGAGGCTTGTATCATGGTCTCGAGGAAGCCATTGATCTTAGAATCAAAGTTATAAATGTATATGGTGATTCAGCTTTGGTAGTTAACCATATTAAAGGAGAATGGGATACTCGTCACCTTGGCTTGATCCCTTACAAAGATTATGCTAGAAGACTATTACCCTTCTTTAACAAAGTTGAATTCTATCATATTCCGAGAGATGAAAATCAGATGGCAGATGCTTTGGAAACTCTGGCTTCTATGTAGCAAGTGAATACTTGGAATGATGTGCCTTGTATCATAGTGCGATTTTTGGATAGACCAGCTCATGTGTTTACAACAGAGGTAGTAGTAGATGAAAAACCTTGGTATCTTGATATCAAGCATTTTCTCCAAACTCAGGAATACCCGGTTGATGCATCAAATAAAGATAAAAAACATTGAGAAGGTTGGCAGGCATCTTTTTCCTCAATGAAGGTGTGCTGTATAAAAGAAATCATGACATAGTTTTTCTCAGATGCATGGATAGACACGAAGCAGACATGTTGATGCATAAAGTCCATTTGGGTTCCTTTAGTACTCATGCAAATGGACATTGGATGGCGAAAAAGATGCTTAGGGCAGGCTATTATGGGCTGACAATGGAATCTGATTGTTACAAATTTGCAAAGAAGTGCCATAAATGCTAGATTCATGCTGACAAAATTCATGTGCCTCCAACGCTTCTCAATGTTATTTCTTCCCCATGGCATTTCTCTATGTGGGGTATTGACATGATTGGAACGATTGAACCAAAGGCGTCAAATGGACATCGTTTCATATTATTGGCAATTGACTACTTCACCAAATGGGTGGAAGTAGCTTCGTATGCTAATGTCACTAAGCAGGTGGTAGTGTGTTTATTAAGAACAACCTCATATGTCGGTATGGTGTGCCACGCAGGATTATCACTGAAAATAGCTCAAATCTGAATAATAAAATGATGGCAGAACTTTGCGAAGAATTCAAGATTGTCCATCACAATTCATCTCTCTACAGGCCAAAGATGAACGGGTCTGTTGAAGCTTCTAATAAAAACATCAAGAAGATCATTCAGAAAATGGTGTTCACTTATAAATATTGGCATGAGATGCTCCCTTTTGCTTTGCATGGGTATCTGTGATACGGTGGCAGAACCGACTGTTATACTGCTTTGCATTTTGTATTCGTAAATGTCGCGGTAAGCAAGATTCGCCACCGACTTTTATTTCATCCAACAAAGGAAAAGGAAAAAGAACAGAAAAAACCTTTTTTCGAGATATTTATGAGTACGGGGGGTATATTATAGAAAGGGAAGGTGTTAGCACCCTTTCTATCCGTGGTTTTCCACATGCTCTTAGGTACTTGCTCATTTTGAAATTTCTTATGTGTGTGTTTGAAAATTTTTTGTTTAACTTCGTGGTGACCCTTATATCTGTCCTCAAGAGTGTGACGAAGTTTGTTTTGAAAACTGTTTTGAAAGTGTTTGTGAAGAAGTTTTGTTGTTTTGAGAAAGTACTTAAGATTTCTACTTACTCGAAAAAAAGACTGTTCATTCTCATTTTCTTTAGACAGTGCTATCCTACTATTAAGGAGTAGGTAGCCCCATTGTTGGAGTTTTTTTAAGGGACATTCGAAGGGACGAAATGGTCACTGAAGGCAACATGTAAGGATACCTTAGCATTTCAAAGGGACTATCATCATAAGATCATTTCTCGTAGGAAACTCGAGGGACAGTAAGGGACTATGATCTTTATGACGACTTTGAATTGTGGGTCTTTGCTAAGATATCCCTACGTTAGAGGGACATGACCATTGTTTCTGAGGCAACCAAGTGAGGCAAACCCTAGGAGGGAGCATGTGCATGTGTGCTTTTTTCAGTTAATTATCTTTTCACAATTAGGGTTATCTACCTTTTAATCATTGATTTATCTTTCGCATACAATCCTAATATCCATGCATCTAGGCAGTTTTATAGTTGCAAAAATTAAAAAGTACGAGAAATTAAAGTCCTAACTATTACAAGGCCTCGGGGGAGGGGTTACATAACCAAAACTTGGGGAATGAACAGTAAATAAAAAGCGGTAAGATAAATCCTAATTAAAAACTATTACAAACCTCGAAGTAGTTACAATAATTTGAATTAAAAATTAATAAATGCATGCGAGACGAATTAAATACGAGAACAAATTGGAACCCTAAAAATCTTATTAAAAAAATATTTTTGTGTATTTTTTAATGAGAAAAACAATTTAATTACAAGTTAAACTTAACTTCTAGTTAATTTTAATTAATATAAAAACAACCAGGTTAATCTAATTAAACTAATTTATTTTCAATAATAATTAACTTAAATAAAAAAAAACCTAATTCTATATTTTTTGTTATTTTTCTATTTAATAAAAAAAAAGATGATTTTTGTTGTTTTGTAAAAATAAATAATTAACAAATAATTAAAAGACAAAAGAAATAAAGAAAAGAAATGATTTTGGGCCTGGGGTGCTGTTAATAATCAGGAGGGTGAGGAGTTGAATTTGTTAAGCTCATTTTGTTGGCCCAGATCCTGCGCCAGATTCAGTGTAGCTGGCCTTTGGGGGTTCACCATGTAACTGCTTGCTTGAGGTGTTAGATCTGGCAGAAGATTGATCCAATGGTGTGGATCTTGGACGCATGATGGACGTTTGGACTGTGAGGCTTACTGGATCTGCAATTGAACATTGAGAAAAACAAAAAAGAACACGCCTGGGATCGAACCCATGATGTTAGCTTCACACACTACTTCCTTAACCATCCATGTTGGGCTGCTTATTCATACATATAATTAAAAAATTAAAACAAAATGGAAATAAGGTGTTAGTGCTGAATCAGCCATTACACGGATGCATGGTGGGGGCCATGGAGACTCAAAGAGCCAATCATATGTGGAGAGAGGTATTCAACGTTTGGATCCAGCCAATGGGATTATAAGGAATAGCCATGCATGCTTGGACCGTCGCCTGTGAAAGTCAAGCCACCGGCCATGGTGGCTCCGGTCACCCTCTCCGGCGACACCCAAAAACGAAACCTGCACAACACGCGAGATCAAGGCATAAAAAAGGCCCTACCCCCCTTAAATTTTCTCCAGGAATTCAATGGTGGTATCCATTTGATCTAAAAGTCCTTGTATCACTAAAACTGAAACTTCCTTCTCTCCAAGCCCTAACAATGGTGATTTGTGACCCTGGCCTCGTTTCTTGCATGTAATACGTCAGAAAATTCACAAATAATCATAATAACATAAATGTGTATTCAAAAGGGATTGGTATCAAGAATTAAGTGAGTTTGAAATCCAAATTCTTACCATAAGATGGAGGATCGGACTGGGGTGATGCAGCGTGCTTTGGCCTTTGCAAATAGACTAGTTCACCTCCTGGAATCCTCAGAAGGATGATGGAATGGATGGAGATGATTGAAGGAGGCTGGATCGTGCCCTTTTTAAAATTTCACTTTCATTGATATTTTAGAATTTTTGTTTTCTTTTCTTGAGGGAGGCTGCGCGTTTTTTCTTATCCCTTAGGGTTGGAGAGCCTTTGCTTATGTATGACAATCAGATTAGGGTAATATTTGTGGAAGGAATCCAAAGAATAATGGAGTTTTAATTTTTCTATTTTTGCATATTTTTTTGCTCATTCCAAGCTTGCACGATCTCCTTGCCGCGTGACATCATATTTTGTTCCACGTTTAATAAAAAAAAGATTTCAAATTAAACTTAACATTATTTCCATCATTTACTTATTTAATTTTGATTTTTAATGAATAAAATATCAAAATAAATAGAATAAATAATAGAATAATTCATGTGTGGGTTTATGGATTGTGGACCATGTTAGGAACAAGATTCAAACTTGAAAATATAGGCCCATTTAGAGAAAATTCCAATTTGGTCCAATTTGGCTTTATGCAACTTTCCAAAAAAATAGTCAATTTTGACAATGCACATTTCCCTTAATTTTGACCCTAAGAGGGTGTTCCTGGACTTTTTAGAAATCCTAAGATGTCCTCTAAACAACCCTTTTGGTTTCACCTCAATTGGATATTCCATGTTCATGTAAGAAGCTTTGACTCAAAAGGTGTTTTTGTTGACTTTTTGAAATGACCTATAATGTCTGAATTCATATCTTTCCATGAGTGCATTTTTTGAACTTGAGGGATGAAGATGAGTTGTAGCGAATTGCGTCCTCTTCAAAATGAGCCTTGGATGAGAAATTTCTGATAAAGTATGAGAAAGTTATGCCTGGTAAAAGTTTGGTTGACTTTTCCTATAGAACCCCTAATTTAGCAACTTTTGAGTTTTGATGAATTAGGAGCATTCCTTGAGGAATCGTGATCAACCTTTGATCAAATGATGGATAATACTTTAAATTATTGATGTTGACCAAAAATATTGAAGTTTGACTGTATGTGGGCCATCGTTGACTTTTGACCTAATACAGTTGTTTTTTAGGCATTTAAGCAGTTAACTGAGCAAACTTCTTGTGCAACGCATAAAACTTGACATGGATGTTCTTAAGAACATATTAGGGAAATGGAAATAATTTGGGACCCTTGGAACTCAAACATCTTGATGAAAATGGAAACCCTAGTTTGAGGCTCATTGTCTTAGGAGGAGGATTTGTCTCGTCAATCCTTAGGCATCCTTGGGCAAGTTAAGGACTTCAATGAGTATGTTTAAAGTAAAATGGGAGGGAAAATTTTGGGGTACAACAACATTGAACATTTGTCCGCACTTCAAAAGGGGAAACCCATTTCTCTCTTGTGTATAGAATGGAAGTAGTGCTCCCGTTGAAGTTTATATTCCCTCTTTACACGTGATAATGGAAACCAAGTTGACAGAGGCTGAATGGGTCCAAAACACATTTGACTAGTTGAATTTGATTGAAGAAAAAAGAATGAAGGCTTTGTGTCATGGTCAGTTGTACCAGAAGATAATGAAGAAAGCTTTTGATAATAGGTCAAACCTCGTGAATTTAGAGAAGGTGGCCTCGTGCTCAGGAAGATCATGTCTTTTAGCGCTGATTCTAGGAGAAAGTGGACTTCCAATTTTGAAGGCCCATATGTTGTCAAGAAAGCCTTCTCTGGAGGTGCTTTGATTCTTGAAATAATGGATGGCAAGGAGTTCCCATGTCCCGTGAATTCTAATTAAGTCAAGAAATACTTCGCCTAGAAAATAAAAGAACAACCCGCTAAGACAAAAACCCGAAAGGGTGGCTTAGGCAAAAAGCAGCGTCTCGGTAGGCTGAAAACCTGAAAGGGCGGTCTAGGCAAAAATTAGAGACATAAATAGAATAAATTTTCCCGGTAGGTTGAAAACTCGCAAGGGCAACCTAGACAAAAGTTAGGGATTTCTTGGAAAGTAACTGCATTAGATAAGACTTGATCATTGAAGCAACAATCTTCTTTAATCCTCAATACTCTTCAACCGAAGCCGCTGCTCGGGAATTCAGAGTTGTTAGGGAGAATAATAGTCATTGTATTTCAATGTATCTTTTCCAATATATATTACCATTTTCAAAACTTTGTAATCATCTATGGAGTCTCGCCATTTGCAGACTACCATTCTATTAATAAAGTTTGAGCTTTTATCCAATTCTTTGCAATTCTTATCTTGTTCAGCTTACAAAGACTTCATGTATTATTGATAGTAATTTTCAAAGCAAACAGATTAAATAATAAAAATTGTTTTTTTGAAAAGAATTTACAAATTACTTCTTGCTTTAGATTTTGTGACGCCAAGAGAACAAAAATAGTGACCCCAAGGACGGACAAACCGGGAAGTGTTGAAAGTTTGTACTTCCCCAGGAAGTTTCTACCAAGGCACTTTTGTTGGATTGAGTACGATCTTCACTTTTTTTCTCAGATAATTGAAGATGATACCAATTGATGTATAGTGTGGTGATTGGTTTGTGATCCCGTTCTCCCCAGTAAGGCAACCAGACAAGGGCAATGTCTTTTCTAAGAAATGTTGAAATGGTTTTCAATTTTTTGGGTTTACTCTCGCCAAGTGCTGGGTTTGATTTAAAATCCCCATAAGTATGATTTCTTGTTGTAATGTTTGACTTCTTAAAATCCCTGGATAGGACTATCCCCGTGGAAGTTTCATAATTCCTCCATGGAGAAGTCGATGCAATCCTCGCTCTCAGTATTGAAGAATGTATCTTGGTTTCCCCTCGACAATGTGTTGCCCTCCCCATTGAAGCCTGTGTGGTACTCCTCGGTGAAGCCCAAAGGAGGATGTTATATCACGATATTTGTGTTGATTTGCTGTTTTGATTTTGTTCCTTCCCAATGAAGTTAAGCCTAAAGGAGGATGTTATATCATGATATTTGTGTTGATTTGCTGTTTTGATTTTGTTCCTTCCCAGTGAAGTTAAGCTGCGGAATAGGAATGTGTTTCCTCAGTTGGTGCTTACTTTCTCATGGAATTTTCATCCTGGATGTTATTTAGCCGAGTATTGACTATACCCAATTGGTTTTGTCTGGTTATCCCCAGTGATATATGTCTATTTTGTCAACATATACACGATGGAATTCATACACTCATTCATACATCAAGCATAGCTGAATATAGATATTCATTGCTCATTTTCCTTTTTTATTGTTGGCATATTACCCTATTTTGTAGAGTTGTGTTATCCTCTCTTCAATAGAGTGTCAACCTTAAGCATAAAATATATATCCTTTCAATTCCTCCCACTTAGCTATCCCTCATGGAAGAATTTTGCTTTAGCCTTCCTTTCAGCTCATTGTCTGGATATAATGTGTTTCCCTCTTGAGTTTATTTTTCATGAGGTGTTATTTTGGTTGGAAGCTTCATTCCCGCTTATTTCTGGCTTAAATTTTTGGGTCCCCAGTAGAAATATTATTATTTTTGATTTCTGCAGGCTTCAAGCCCGTATTTGAGAATGTGTGTTTATTTCGCAAGTGAAGATTTTATCTCCTCGGCAGGAATATATTGGCATTTCCCCAGGAAGTCCTATCTCTTTCCCCAGGAAACCATATCTCTTTCCTCAGGAAATCATTATTGCAATTCCTCCTCATAACAGCAAGTAGAAGGTCTTTTTATTTAAGCAACCTGTACTTCCCCAATAAGTCTGACAGTTCCCCAAGAAGATTCTGATTTGTTACTCCAATGAATGGTAGCCTTGTCATTATGGAAGGTAGTTCGTTGTTGAGATTTGTTACTCCAATAAATGGTAGCCTTGTCATTAAGGAAGGTAGTTTGTTGCTGATATTTTGGTACTCAAGTGAATGGTGGCCTTGTGTTTATGGAAAGTAGTTCGTTGAGATTTATTACTCCAATGAATGGTAGCCTTGTCATTACGGAAGGTAGTTAGTTATTGAGATCTTTTTCCGATGAATGGTAGCCTTGTCATTATGGAAGGTAGTTCATTACTGAGATTATGGTACTCCAATGAATGGTAGCCTTGTCATTACAGAAGGTAGTTCGTTGTTGAGATTTTGGTACTCCAATGAATGGTAGCCTTGTCTTTATGGAAGGTAGTTCGTTGTTGAAATTTGTTACTCCAATGAATGGTAGCCTTGTCATTATGGAACATAGTTTGTTGCTGAGATTTTGGTACTCCAATGAATGGTGGCCTTGTCTTTATGGAAGGTAGTTCGTTGTTGAGATTTATTACTCCAATGAATGGTAGCCTTGTCATTATGGAAGGTAGTTCATTGTTGAGATATTTTTCCGATGAATGGTAGCCTTGTCATTATGGGAGGTAGTTCGTCATTGAGATTCTATTGCTTCGAAGGAGTTCATCTGTTTTCAGTCATGAGTACTGACTGCTTACCTTAATATTGAAATTTATTGGTATTATCTTACCACTTTTTTCCCCAGTGAATCGATGTTACCTTTTTGCTATCTCATCAATGAGTGGATAGTCCACAGTCATCTGTCAGTCACTGTTATCCTTCATTTTCTCTCCTCAATTTTTGAGTTGGAGAAGCTTTATCACCTCTTTGGGCTTTACCCCAAAGAAGTCTGATCTTTTGCTCACCAGTGATTTATTTTCTTGGTCGAGTTTTCCTTTTGAGCATGTTCTATTTACCATATCTCTAATGGGGTCTTGCGTCCTTTTTGTATTTGTTCATTAGCATCCATAATCATGAGCATTGCATGGCATCTTAGGACCAAAAATGAGGCTTGTTTTATATTTAAGTATCTCCAATCATGTCGACACAAAGATTCTTAACCTTCATATCTCTGGATAGAAGACACTTAAATAAGGGCAGTTGTTGTACCCCAATTTTAGCCCCTAAGATCCCTCTATCACATTACATCAATTCAATCACAACAAGATCACACTAGGGTTGGGCTCTTCCCCTTATCTTTAAGTTTTGCTCATAGGGAATCACCAAGCATGTTGACTTGTATTTTGTGATCATCTGTGTTTTTTAGTGGTTAACTTTTAACTAATAAATACAAGTAATGTTTTCCCTAATTGATGATGTTGTAGGTGAAAGCATAATACATCCCATCAAGTTGATCTATAGGTTCATGAGTTCATTTTTGTGCCTTCTTAAACAAAACATCATTGAGGTTCAAGCTTCATTATTAAAGATATTTTAAAATAACATCATGACAAATTCCATTATGATTTATCATGCCTCAAGTTGTCAAAAATAGTTCAAAGGTACAAGGGTTGATTGAAGAAGTTTGACATAGTTGGATAAGTCTTTGTTTCCATTGATCACAAGTGCATATATCCTTCAATTCTCAAGATTTATAAGTGGTTATGGTTGCCATGATTTCTCCTTATCATCCTAAAAACTTCTATTTACATGACAAAAGTATTTGTGCAAGAAAGTTGATCAAAATTGCAAAGGTTTCCCAAAGCATTTTGTTGCTCTAGGAGCTAGGGTTTTGAACTTCAAAGGGGTATATATTGCTTATCTTTTGGTATTTTTGGGTGATTCCAAAAAAATTCTTCTATTAAAAAATTATTAACAAATCACTTCAAAAGCTTCAAGGAAAGTTTGTGTGGAAGATAGCTAATTATGAAGAAAGTTTACAAGTCCTCTAGATGTGAAATTCAACTATCAAATTCCCACACGTGACTTCAAAAGATCATAACTTGATCAATTTTTATCACCTTGAGCCCATTCCTTTTCCACACTTATCTTAGATATGTGAAATTCAACCCTTCTTTTAAGTAAAAAGTGTGAAAATGGGTGGAAGATTCCCTAAGGATGCAAAAGATTATAGGCAATCTCGTGGATTTTCACCAATTTCACAAGGCCATAACTTTTTCAATAATTGGAGTTTTTGAGTGATACAAGTTTCAAAATACTAATTGAGATGTCTACTTCCTTGTCCTCAAAGATTAAGTTCAAATTTTGAGTAGAAGTCCATTTTTGAATGAAAAACATTATAGGTCACTTTTTGTGGAAAAAAACTTGAATTTTCTCTAAGTCAACAAAACAGTTTGTTTTTATGGATTTCAAAGTTGAATAAATTTCAACTCAAGCATCCAAGTGGAACCTTTCTTATCACATTATGAAGAGTGTTACATGATCTTTCCAAAGCACTAAGAATCATACCATAAAGCTTCCTACATTATGCACACCATGGATTCAAAGTCAGCTACTTGAAACTGAGTTTTGCTCTCAAGTCAGGAATGGAAATCCATAATTCACCTTCTAATGACCAAATTAACGCGTGTTTTTCATTTAAACAAGTTTAATAAGTTTCCCAAAGATGATTAGCACTTCAAAACTCAAGGAATAGCTGAGTTTTCATGAAAATCAAGTCACACTTCACTTGTGCTCGACCTCCATCCAATTTCCCTCCAAACTTCATTGTTTCCTCCAATTCTCTATCCCATTAAATCCCCTATAAATAGAGGACCATATTCCACACTTTTGGATAAGCTTTGAGAGCCAAACACACCCTACCAAAAATTTATTCGAGCTCCAAATTTTTTAAATCGGTTTCTGAGTTTCAAGCCTCCTTCTCCAAATTTCTGTTCACATTCATCATTCTCCATCATCACACAAGCTCTCCAGCACTTGAACCAAGTAAATGAAGCCACATTTCAAGCTATAGAAGTTCAATTTTAGAGTTCCATTATTTAACTTCGTTTATGTTGAATTTTTAACCATTTGGATCCAAACGAAGCACTAACTTACTCTACTCATCCTTCTGACCCTCATACTTCTTACAATTTTTAAAATCATTGAGAATTGAGTGAGAAATCTCAACCTAATTGTGCTCGCTATTTTCTGTGTTTTTGATCCATAACTCTTTTCACACTTTACATAAATTTGGCGCGAGGGGAGGTTAGGATCTTCTTGAAGAGACGAATTCAATGACGTTAGTCTGATTTTCTAACTTTTATGTTTGAAGAAACTCATAAAATCCCAATTGCAGGGTGTCTGGAGGTTGAAGACGATGACATGTCTCGTCTCAACCAATCATAGCACGCCAATTATTTTATTTTTATTGGTTGGCTATTTTTTGATCCAGTGTGGTTTTAAATAAGGTCCATATCAAGCACAGTGTGTCTGGTTCACTTGATCAGCTAACTAACGTGTTTTGACTCTAATATGATGGTCCACATCTTTTTAGTTTATTTCTATTTTCTGATTTTATATTTTAATTGTTTTAAATTTCAAAAATTCACAACTCTTTTATTTTTTATCCAAAAATAATGAAAAATATATACAAAAATACCTTGATTTATTTTTGACTTTGTGAATATTTTTTTTCATATTTTTATTTTAATGTCTGATATTTTTCATAATTTTTGTTTTATTTGCTTTATCTTAATTGTTTTAAAAAATACTTTCTGACAATTTTAAATTCAGGATTTTTTTTATAAAAATCATTTTCACTGCTTCTGACTTTCTGAATTTTTTGTGAAATTTTATCTTAATTTTTACTATTTTTGATATTTTTTTTCTTTATTTGAGAAAATTAAATTAGCTTAAAAACATTTTTTGACTTAAAAAAATTACCAAAAAAATTATTTAAATATTTGAGCTCATTTCTGATTTTTCTATGGTCTTGTTTAATTTTTCTTGATTATTTTGAATATAATTGCTATTTTTCCTCTTTATTTCATTTTTAAATCATTTTAAAAATCATTTTTCTTATTTTAAATGCAATTTTATTTTTTATAAATATTATGGTTGATCTTGGACTATGAAATTTGGATCATGAACTTTATTAACATCATTGGATCCATGGTGTTGAGTTTAACTCCACAAAAATAGATGAGTAATTTTATTAATAGTTTGATTAAATTCTTAGTTCAAATGTAGTTTATTCCTCACCCCATCCCTCTTCATCTTATCCCACTCATATTTTACTAAATGTTATTGGAGCATGATTTCCATATCATGTCTCAAAACATATGGTACATAGATTGCTACTGACCGACCTCAAAATAGATGTGACTTCTATATAAGTCCACTTATGATTGCTTAACACCACCCAAGTGCCTGACTTCATACTTCAATCCTTTGCAGTCTTCAATATCATAACCAGGTGCTCCAGAATGGGAGACACATCTAGTATTTGCATTAAAATCAGGAAAGAAATTTGTGGGAGGATGACCCAAAGCACTAAGCTTAATCGACTAATCTTCTAACACACGAGGAAGTAAATGGATACAAGGTATAGAGGTTGTATCAACATGCTTCTCAAGTTTATTCTGTCCTTAGTGATGAATTTTGCCCCATGGGTTCACTTGGATACCAGAACTAGCTGCTGACGAAAAAATCAGGGAACATGAAGTTCTGGATGAGACCCACAAAGTATCTCTTGATATGAAAAGGTCCAACATAATGGATGAACGATAACTCCTGTTGCAACAACATGTACATGACCACTTTCCTTTGATGACATTGTCTTCAGAGCTTCCATAATCGACTCAACTAAGTCTTCAACTGGTTATCTTTCCCCTAAGGATTTATGACTACAGTCCATTGCTTGCATGTCCATAATAAACAACCCTAACTGATTCTTCATTTCACCCAATTCCCCCACGAAGTCATTCCATTGATTTTTCAGATCATTGTGCAGTGAGAAGTCAAGATTTGTAGTTCTAAAAGAATACAAGGCCTGAATAAGAAGTTTCCCCAACTCTGAGTACCTGTAATGAATGCATTAAGATGCATGATGTGAATGAGTGGATGCAATGCCATGTCTAATCATTTTCAAGGAACTCACATGCTTTTAAATTCTAATTTGACCCAATAAGTTATGGATGAACACAACATAATATTCACAAGCACGATTTCTTAGAAATGGAAAGAACATGTGTGTTAACTTTTTTCATGCATAAAATTTTTCATATTTATTTGTGTTTAAAATAAATATGCTATGATATAAAGTGCAATATCATAGGTTCAGAATTTCAGCATAGCAATTGTACAATCCTCTAGATAAATGTTGTATAAATTTGTTGTATAATTCGAATATTACAGGATCAAAGGTTCGACACCAATTTCAGAATACAACAGAACCAAGTACCGTGAATAACTATTGTATAATCTCTGAACAAGTTGAATATACCAGGATTAAAGGTCCAGAACATAACGAAAGAACCATCATGAATACCGAATCCAAAAACTCAGCAAATAAATCTGAGACCCACATAGTCACAAACAGAACGACGATCATCATCTGTACATGTAAGATATATTCCCACCCCACTCACGGGTCAAATCTAGGTCCGAATAAGGCAAGGTTAAGCTAAAATCATGGGTCCGCCTAAGGCCACTATCGTCGAAACACCTACGTGAAACGATATCGCCTCATTTTTAACCTCAACTGAGCATGGACGACATGACCATACTAGCAAACCAAAGTCGACTAGTCGTTCATGTTCCACTTTATTCCTAGGGTTCCTATGGTTGTCACTTGGCCTGGGTATTGGGCCTTTTACCTATTGTAACACCCACCCAACAGAGAGGTAAAGAAACAACAGTACCACCAACATATGGAAAGCGATAAAAGGCATGCACAAACATATGCAAACAGAGTATATAAAGCTGTAAATAACTGGAAGTAAATAAACACCCAAAGCAGTAAAAAACAAGAGCTAGGATCAACTCCGGGATGGACCAGCAATAGGTCAATCTTTTCCCCAGTGAAGTCATCCGCTGAAACAACCAGCTGAACAATCAACTGATAATGAAATCAATGAATTCTCCATCGAAATTTTTTTATCCCACGTGAAGGGAAAGGTAAACATCGAATAAACCTGAGAAGGGTGAAATTACAATCAAACAATCGAGAGATCGGGTAAGGGAGTTTGTTACGCAAGGGGAAGGTATTAGCACCCCACATGCTCGTAGAACTCTACGGTATCCACTCTCGTTGTCTATCTTATGGGTGTGTTAGAATCTATATTTAGGCTTATGAGGTAAAAGAAAATGAAAATAGGGAATGCATGCAAAAGAAAAGAGAAAATAATGTAGGGAAAAATAAATGTTGTGCTCGTTCGAGCTCTACCCCAATTCCTACGTATCCCTTTTAAGGAATCAGACCAGCCGTAGTTCGACTCACATATTTTGGTTGGTTTGTGTTTTTTAATGAACAATGTTAAATTCAATCATACCACCGCTGCTCGACCATTGGAGACTCACGCATCTGTAGTGGAAAGGAAATAACACACCTTCACCTAAACAGGTGTTTCAAAAGAAAAGGTGCCCGAAGGCAGATGATGTTACATTCGCGACTCTTAGCAAGTAGACATGATGCAACCCGACCTTTGGGGAATTATGCGTCGTATTGCATAGGGTAGAAAAATAACACATCCTTTTCAAGTTCCAAAGAAAAGGATCGAAGGCGGAAAAAGTTTGTATTGTTTGATATCTTTTACCTTGAAGAAGGATTTGGAAGTTGCTAGATGTGTTATGCTTTGCCAAGAAAAAAGTTTTAGTCTTAATGCAAGGATGCAAAAGAAAGAAAAACATCTAAGGGAGACTAACATATATCTATCCCTAACGTTATCATATGATGATTATTCCTAAGGTGGAGTTTTGAAAGGGAAATATCTAACCTATGTTAGCATGCATGGATTCCTATCCTAATGTCTAGAATGAAATCTACTCTAATCGAGCAATCCTAAGGGAACATGGCATAGAAAACAAATAAGAAAACAAGTGCTTTGGCAAAAGCACGCAAACATGAGTAGCATATATTGACTCAAAGGGATGTGGGAAATAAGATAAATGCTTTAGCTAAAGGGAGCGTATCACCCGAAGCAAACAAGCGGGAGACAGATGAAATAAAAAAATATGACGTCCAAAGCGACTGAACATCTAACCAATGATATAGAAGATGGAGGTAGGCGACAAAAGATAATATGAACGGTCGCGGAGTGTCAGCATCGGCCAATGCGAACTCCTGACAAAGCATGGGGGTTTGATTGCAAAACCCTTACCCACTTGACGGACTCTACATACAAGATCTGCACGACTCCAAAGCATCGACGTACAACGTGAGCTAAGGATGAAACATACTAGAATGTTCGGGGGTCGATTACGGACCCTCCCCACTTTCCTCCTTTTGAGGACTTATCACCTGTAATATAGTGCGGGCATAAATGTAAACACGCGTGCAGAATACCTACTTCAAAGGTAGGATTTTAAACAACCACAATTAGCACACAGAAAGCGGTTCCTGCTACAGGACTTTAAACAGCTACTTCGAGCGCACGCTCTTTATTTCCTACTTCCTACTTCACATGATTTCTAGAAAGCGGTAAATTCCCCTACTATACATGATCTCTAGAAAGAGGTAAATGCTAAAATAAGGTAAACAAGATAAAATACCAACTGAACAAAATTTCATAGCGTGGAAATCAAAGCAGATAAACCTGGAAAACTTCGAGTAAGCTTCACCAAGAAACGGAAAAGAGTAAGAGATCAAATGCCCATAATAAGCGTCGAATTATCGTCGATGTGAAAATAAATCACAATCGGAATCTCAAGCATATTCGTATATCACACGATAAACCTAACGGAAAGGATTCGTTGCCTCTTCAAAGCCACAAAAGCAATAAGAAAACTCTACAGAAAGCCTCATTGAACTTGATGAAGATTGCACTTTTAATTTTCTTCGAAATTCTTCTTGAATTTTAATTCTAAACCGAGGAGGTGAGTCTGGAAGCAGGGTGTTTGGAACATCAATAACGTGACGCAAACGCCCAACCTGAAGACCCACTAGCATTTTTATGCGTCTATCACTCAGCTTCATAAATCATCAATAATGGCCCAAGCAAGGAGGGATTCGGCCCAAGTTATCACAACATCACCAATTTGTTCACATTTTGTTTATTGAATTAAATTTTCAATCATACTTGAATTAAAATATTAAACAAAATTAAACTAAATGGTTGAATAACCTTTATAAAAAATACTATGCTTAGATGTTATGGCTTATCATCTTCCCCGAGTGAGAAAATGCACCATCCTTCTACTTAATAATATGTGGCAGTTTTCTTACAATCATCATCACACTTCGACGATTCCTCCATCGTTCATCTCAAAAATTCCAACACCTTGGTTTCGTTCTCATCTTCTTCTCCCAGGCCGATGTTCTTCTTCTTCTAGAAATCACGAACGGTGATCGTGCCCTTTGTCCATCACCTCCGTAGGGATTCATTTTCAACTTAACACCTCACTTCGTAATCAAAATCCCTCGCCTTTTACGGATTCCTCTCTTCATCACCTCCTAACAATGGCGAAGAGGAATTAATGGAGACGAAGAGAATAATTTCGATAAGATTCTTGGATGCTCTAATATCTTCTACTACTCTGCAAACTCTTTTCTTCTCGATTCTGTCTCGATTGTTGTTTTAAGTTGAATTCCTGTTATTATAGAGATGAAGATTTGATAAGGTGATGACCTAGATTCGGTTGCAGAGAATCAACGACGGTGGATGAAGAAGTTGTTGATGCGGTTATGTTGTAGAGAGAAGCAGAGAGAATTTTCTGTGATTCTTCTGTAGTTGTGAAGAATCGTGGGAGGTTGAAGAAGAAAGCAGAGAGAAGAGGGATATTTTTCTGCAGAATTGGAGAGTGAACCGTGATCCAAAAGAGAGGAGAAGATGGAGTATTCTTAGAGGTGATTCTTCTGCAGTTGAAGAATGAATATCTAAGGTAACTTTTTCTGTTATATATTTGTTAGAATTTGTTAGGCGAGAATCAATCTGAGTTGTTGAATTTTGATTTTCTATTATGGAATAGATGGATAGGATGAGAGCCGTTAGTCAGTTTAGGAATCTGTTATCAAAATGAGAAAGTTTTTTGTTATCGATAATTAGAGTCAGTTATGTATGGAAGTTAAGAGTTAGTAAATGTTGTTAGTTTAGTTGGTTAGAGGATAGTTTAGAGTTGAGATGTTAGTTCTAAAATTTGTTACAAGTTAGTTAGCCAGTTAGTTTATGATTCAGTTTTAGTTTTTTATTGAAATCAATTATTGAAACTATTAAAAAAAATTGTTAGTGGTTAAGGAAATTGGGAGTTAAATAATGTGTATGCAGGGTTGCGTGTTTATGAATGTTTAAAGTTCATTGAAACCGCATATGCACTAATCTGGTTCTGAATGTTGTTAAAAGTTCTGTTTGCAGGTTAGTAAAAAAATGGAAAAGTTGGAAATGGTTAGAATGATGTAAATTGTTATAGACAGTTAGTATGGGCATGGTTATTTGTGGATATGCCAACTATTTTGGTTCTTGTATGCATGACTGTCTGAATTTTTGCTTATTTCCTGTTTAAACTTTGAGATAATGATGCCTTTGTGAACCTGTAACAACTTGTTCCTTCTACTAACATACGCAAATTTTGATGGATGTCATAGATTAGATGATGATTGGCTTGATACAAATGTGCGATTAATGTGAGCTTCTCCTAGACTGGTTTATGCAGGTTAATGAACAACATTGGCAATGTTTGGCATGGTTCTATTTTGGATTGGAATAAGTTTGGAGGAAGATTAATGAAGCTTGGAGATTAGGATAGTTTAGCATAGGTTTATATAATTTTTTATGTAATGATAAAGTTGTAATGAAAATGTAATGGAACCAAATGATGTTGAATATATGAATGGTTTTGTAAATTGGTTTTTTGGTTTGTAAATGATAAACATTATAAAACTTGAATAATGAATGTTGAACTTGGAATTTGAACTTTTGTACTCAAAACTTGCAATTTTGTATTATGGTCACTTGAACGGTGAATGAATTTTGGATTTGTGATCTCGAAATTTGAAATAGTTATGAACTTTGAACTCATGTCTGATCTCTGAAATTTCCTTGAATTATTCTCGAGCGACCTTGATATTTGCTCTAAATTTCAAATAACTTATTTCTCAAGAAATCCACATGAATCCCTTTTTTTAACCTAGCATGCTTGATAAATGAACTTTAATCCAATTTTGAACAAAACTTGAATTCAAATGATATTTCTCTTGAAATTTTCAAGGCAAATTCCATGATCAAAATTCAAACTTCTTGAATGAACCCCAAAGCAAATGACTTATATCATAAGCCAGGAAGCAATCCCAATCTTCAATTGATGACCATGAACCAAATGGTCCCTAATATCACCCTTTGTCTTTTATGAGAGAATGGATCCAATACCTTGATCCCCATCAATCTTGTGTAACAAGCAATAAAAGAACCAACCCAACTTGATCTTAATGAATTCACAATACCATCCTTATATCACACCTTATTATCCAATGAACATCCATTGAAAATGTTGATAAACCCAAGTATGATAGGATATAAACCCTGATCTTCCTTTGAATGGGAGGGATCCCCTTGAAGCCACATAAATCCTAATTTCGAACCTTCATTAATAGAAGGAAAATCAGGAACATCAAGCTCTATTTGATATGCGCTCCTCAAAAGAATGTGAAAACCCTACTTGCACAATCAGTGATCTTTTGAACCTAAAATTCTTTATTGAATGTGAATATATGTTATGTTAGTGACCCAACGAAATATATGCAGGTGAATGCAAAATCCTAAGCCAGATAAAAGAAATTAGGAGGGCAAATTTTGAGGTACAACACACACACGATGGTGTGCCCTAAGTCCGATCTTCTTCTGTAGCGAAGCACCGCCGCCGAAGATGGTTATGACATGCGAAAATTAAAACTCACACCACAATCCGACTCAGTTTTCCATGGAGATTCATAATCTACACTCTTTTTTCACTAAAACACACTCAAACGCAATTAAATTCACGCAGGAACACAAGTAAACATATCTGAGATCTCAAAAAATTCAACACGTAACTACGCTTAACCAATGCCTACCTCATGTTTGATTCGAGTAAAGAGCATTTGGTGATTTAATTAAAGTAGCAAAGTAATATGGAAATAGATCTAAAATTAATTAAGTTGTGATTTGAGTCAAGAGTAAAGCACGATTCGACTCATATATCCTACGATTCGAGTCATGGTTTGGTCATGATTCAAATCAAACTAGACAGAGGTTGAAGAACGACTCGTGATTCGACTCATGTACAAACTGTAATTCAAATCACATAGTGCACGATTTGATTCAAGGTCAAGTTATAATTCGACTCACAAGCTTACACAAATTCCCAGATTATTCTCTTCCTTGTTTGATTCGACTCAAAAGACTGTATGATTTGAATCACACATCCAAAATCTTAAAAACTCATGTTTTCAAAGATGTTTTGAGATTCTACTTTTGTCATGGCTTTGATCAATATCAATTATGGTTCTTTTTCTAAAAACACGACTAATTAACTTAAAGCATAATGTTCATACTCCAACACAAACAATTTGAATTATGCATGCTAAAACACAGATCTAAAACTCGATCTTTAAAGATGCATAATAAAATAGGAGAATTAAATATAAAGCTAAATTCAAAGTTAACTTAAGAGACAAGCAACAAAATCACATAAAGATCTCTCCTTCAATGTATCATAGACATGCAACTTCATTGATCAAGTGACATGGAAGATAAGCTTTCAAGATCAGCTTCGCAGAATTACCAACAATTACATTATGATGAGTAAGCATAGCTAAAATATTTTGTTGTGGGTTAGATATAGTTATTATATCCATGTCCTAAATTGGTAATGGAGTTCTATGTTAATGTACTTGTACTTTAATATTGATGACTCTTTAATCTTAATTCTTATTTTAACTTTGCTACCTACAACTTGTTTATATGGTGTGACCTGAAATTGAAAGGTGTTTGTCATTACTAGATCCAATATAGTCATCTATTGGATACTAGCACCTAAGGATAGGGTTAGGTTAAATATCCATACATATTGTAGTATGGATCAACATGGAGTCTTATTTCTTTATCACTGTCGGAATTTAATGCTCTGTGTTGGTTAATAGTCTAATATATCAGTTATTGGGTAATGATTTGATCTCACGGTGTTGAGACTGAATGGAGATATGAATGAAAACAATGAGCGATAATTTTAATAGATGAATAGAATAACATATTACTGACCTATAGATGTGTATGATAAATACGTAATGACAAAATTTATCCTAACAAATTTTCTTACTTTTAAAACCGAAATCTCTATTTTACTTACTGTCATTTATTTTATATCATCTAATTTTACGCACCACAACAAATATACAATTATTCTTTACTTAAAATCTTAAAAAAGATCTTTTAAACCATCGAACTTCATAAATATGATTATAGTAAAACTTTTGTTTCACAATGATCTGACATATGATAAAATGAGAGAGATAAAGAAATATTTTCACTAAGTGAGAGATGCATCTAATTAAGGGAATACAAGGATGACTATTTTCTGACTCAGAGTAAGTAATTATTTAATTTTTATTCTAATGTCATTATTAACTTTCCAATTTATCATTAAGTAGACAGACTTTTTATTGCCCTCTTATCATTTACAATCCTGTTATTACTTGCGACCATTTGAGAGGTCAAGGTAGTAACTATGAGACCAGGGTCAGACCTATGGTTGTGCAAGGAGTGTCACTATACAAAGCCTCTAAATTTGAAGTACCTCAAATTAATATGTTGGCTTAATATAAATATAATATTAAATAATATATAACGTTGGTTCCAAATATTATCATATGATTTAGTGTAGTTTAGTGGTGGTGAGGGATTATTGGTTGGAAGTAACATTATGTGGGTTTGATTCTTACAATTTTTTCTTTTATTAATATATAGTTTGAATATAGACTATTGAAGTAAATCTCTTATATTCTATCCACCAGCCTATAATCTAAAGTTGCGTTGTTTAATTTTATTTTTTTAATAATATTTTAATAAATTTATTATTATTTATTTAAATTATTATTAAATAGATAGTAAATTGAGTTATTAGATTTAAAAGATTTTTTAACTTATTTTAGCCTAACTTTTTTATAAATTTTTTCACTAATTTAGATTTTCATTTTACTCTCATGGTCTGTCTCAAGTGCAATTGAATCTATAACACAATGTCTTAAATTTGTAAGGTTTTTTTTTAATAAGACAAATATATATATATATATATATATATATATATATATATATATATATATATATATATATATATATATATATATATATATATATATATATATATATATATATATATATATATATATATATATATATATATATATATATATATATATATATATATATATATATATATATATATATATATATATATATATATATATATATATATATATATATATATATATATATATATATATATATATATATATATATATATAAAAAGAGATTACAAAAGACTGGAGACGAAAACAAGGGACATAAATCAAACTCAATCAAACTACGAAAACAACCTGAAAGAGTATACAAATGCATCAGAAACCACTAAAGTAAAAGCGCATACATGACCAACACTATCTAGTAAACCCGCTTACGAGTACGAAACCAAATAGCAATAGAAAGAGTCTAGTGTGATTAATCACTTTTCAACATGGTGTATGAATCAACCGTCAACACATTCTGGTTCACGAACCAACAACCTCGGATAAAAAAAACCAGCAAGCAAAACGACTCTTTCGAGTCCAATAATCCAACATAAAATTGAATGATACAAATAGGAAACCAATCACACATCAATCACGAAGGCTAGAGTGGATATAAAGTTAGTATCAGCGTAGAAAGGAAAACTAAGAGTCTTGAAACTTGCAGATCTCAACATATCTGAAGCCAATCAGAGAATCAAAAGCTCATAATACTAACTCAGCACCAAAAACACAAATCTGCAAAAGGACAGAGCAGCCACGGACACACAATCATGTATCTGAAGCAGCCGATTGCCGATCCGCCTGGAATAAAAGAACCATCGGAATAGCAAAACCACCTGAAATAACAGATCAGAAAAACCACGATGTATGAAAATTGGAATTCTGATATATCAGACTTCAGATGTCGTATGACATGTTGCTACATCTGATCCGACTAAAAACACACATGCAATGTATAAATAATAAAAGTACTGAAAATAATAAATAATACACATGAATTGTTAACCCAGTTCGAAGAAACTCTCATACTCTGGGGGCATACCAATTCAGAAACAAGTCCACTATAATAGTATCAATTCGAAGCTAAACTCTCGCGTTTATAACTTCTCACTTAACCACTACCCGTGCTATACTTCTATCTAAGACTCACCTACATATGAGACCCTCCTCAATCCCTCATCAATCACAGACATCGATTGGACAATAACAGGAAGACATACTTCCATGACTGCAAAACTAGAAGACACACTTCCATGACAATACCTAGCCAAGACTCTTGACTAAGAACAATACCTAGAGTTTCTTAAAAGCTTCCTATAATAACAATACTCAAATCATTACCTAGAGACTTTTGAGTGAGAACAATAACAGAGATAATAACTCTGTAACACAGCCAAACTCACATGTCGAGTGGATTACCACTTCTCCTAGAGAGTAGCACACAGACTCAGCCCTAATGATTACATCTTTCCTATTCACGTATGATACCTTTACCTAGGATACAATGTTTCTATTTATAACCTATCTCCCAACTGGATTTGGGATTCCAATCACAGTATATCAGCTGTTACAATTCCGCATAAGATTCTGCAACAAAATAGGTCTTCAATCAAATCTTTCCAAAAAGTCTCCTTATTTAGAAAGTCAATATTCTTAAATATTTTTCTTGATTCTTTCAGACCTTTAAATCATTGCCACATAGGACTGCATAATATGCCCAGAATATTCTGCCACTGTTAGATTATAACATAATTCAACTGTTCTGCTTAGCTCGGGCGTGATGTTGTATGATCCTGCATATGATATCTTATCCGGCATATTTCTCCAGATGTTGAAACATTTCAACTCAACATGTTCTTTATAAAATAGGACTTCTTGCTCCACCTGTTCTTCATAGCAAATAATCACATCCTATTTAACATATTATTGTTATATTTGTTTGATTAAAAGTAATGCCAATATTAAAAATAGAGAACTAATAAAAAAATTTAAAAAATGTAAATTTGATAGTATTTATATTTTTCTACATTGTGAATCGACGACACATTAATAAATTTGGCATGACAATTGTGAGACTTTTAAAACTTATAATTTATCATTCTTGGTTCTTTGAAATTGTTGAAAGAATTATTTCCTTTCATTAAATGGTATGATCAATTCTATAAATCGAGGATTGTAAGAGTAGAAAAATGTGAAAAACCAAACTTTGTTGAGTTAAATTTCAACCGAATATTTATATATTATTTTCTCTCTATATATTTAATTTTATTTATAATTTAAATAAAATATAACTCTTTTTTTTAATTTGTTAGATTTTCTTCTATTAAGGACATAATTTTAGAATAGAACAGGGCCTCCAAATTGTTTGGGCCGACCCTGTATGGAACGTAACTAATATGATAAGAGACTAACAATAAAACTAGAGGAATTTATTTTCCCACCATATTACCTAGGCCCTTGTCGAAATGTCAAAAATGTCCCTTATTTTTGGAGATACATCTTCAAACGCATCATTTCTTTATTTTACCTAAATTAAATTCAGAGATACATATGTAAAGGTATATATTGGAGATGTATATCCGAACATGGCTTGATACTAAAAAACAAACAAAAACCAGAAACATGACAGTATGACCAAATATTGAAAACCAAACCAACACCAACATGACATTAAATTAAAACACTCAACATTACATAGATAGTCATTAAAATAAATTCAACATTACATATTGTTATAAGCGGGATGTTGCAACATTATGATTATATACTCGAAGGATCTTTGAATCCTCACATCTACTTCAACTGAATCCTTTGATTCATAATGGTGAAAAACACTCCACATAACCTTTAAATCTCCATCTTTCTTTAGTTCGAAGTTGGTGAAATGTATATTTCCTTGCTGTCAAACGAGGATTGAGGCGACATACGATGTGATGATCGATTAACTCTGTTTGCAAGGCATGGTTAAGTATTTCAGAAATCACATTAAATTTCCATATTTCATCAACCTTACAATATTTGCGCAATTTAAACGAATAGTCACATTTTCTCGTTCCAGTGTCATCGTGTTTCAACTTCCGAATCGAGAGAACATACATGTCACTTATCTCGCATCTCATGGTTCCAAATGGTTGCCTTCTATTTGAACCATTGTCGAACCTGCCGATTACAATGTCAAACCCCGAATTCCTGCCTACCATGTAGACTCGTTGAAACATATGTTCACGATTAGTAAACAATTATTCATTTTTGAAAAGTTGACCAACATCTATCTCAACAAAAACCAGTTTAACATCATATTTCACTTCATCCGGTTTAATATCATGCTTCACTTCATCCGGTTTAACATCATCCTTCATTACATTCGGTTTTACATCATTACTTACATCAGCTTTGAGAAACATATCCGGGTGCACCATACTAATAAGAACCAAAACATAAAAATTCTTAAAAACAATAACAAAAAATTTGAGATATACAAATCCGAAATTATGGCAGGTGAGTTCGGATATGTATATTCGGACATGACATACATTTCAGCTCAACAAAATTAATAATGCAAACAATGAGGGATGAAATAAGTGGACTTTATCTGAAGTTGCATCTTCTTTTGCTTCCTTTGAGGAGATAAAATCCAAGAATACTGGTTTGGAATAGAAAAATGTTGGTTGAAAATAATTTTTTTAAAGGTTTTTGGTTACGGAGGAGGTTTGAAGTGTGAGAGAGATGATTATGCAAGGTGGTCATATATTCAATTTTCCGTTGCATATTTTTAAAAATACATATCCGAAAATATCACTGAGTGTTTAAATGATAAACCATATAAATTAAATTATTTTTTGAAATGACTTCAAGTATATTTTCAGATATGTAGATGTGAATTAATCTAATAAAAATCCATAAATACATCTTCGAATTAATTTTAATAAAAAGTAACATTTAATACTTTCAAAGATGTATCTTTGAAAAAAATCAAAGAATAGTTTAGAATTTTCAAAAGTTACATTCCACACTATAAGGATGAGAAAAAAAATTTCCTTTCTAGTGGTAATGAAATACATGAAATGATCATTGCATGTCTATTATTGTACTTTAGTGTACTATGTGGTGTGCATGATTGACCGTGAATTCATGGACTGAATGATAACATACGTATAATTGAATAAAGGTGAATTCTATAAAAATTGATGTACTAATTTATTTATTTTCTAATTTCGATAGCTTATTTTATAAAAAAATCTATTTTAAAATATTCGTTAGAATATTTTATTTTTATTTTTACACAATCTTTCAAATTTAAAATATATAAATTTATTATTATTATTTTTTTTTTTCCACCCATACATAAACACTAATAAGATGCCTACTTACTTGCTAATTGAATATACAAACTCATAAATAATATTATATCAATAAGAAAACCGTGTATATATATATATATATATATATATATATATATATATATATATATATATATATATATATATATATATATATATATATATATATATATATATATATATATATATATATATATATATATATATATATATATATATATATATATATATATATATATTGTTCTGGACTGAACTAATGACTAGAATTGGTCCAATCCGCTCCTGTCTCTAGAATGGTCCAACAAACGTTGACCCATTAACTATGGTTGTCGAACGGACACGTCTGGTCAACTACCTCCTAGAATG
This sequence comes from Vicia faba, assembly GCA_948472305.1. NCBI lineage: Eukaryota > Viridiplantae > Streptophyta > Magnoliopsida > Fabales > Fabaceae > Vicia > Vicia faba. Next base: position 1,343,110,914 of record OX451741.1, on the reverse strand, counting down.
TCAAGACCAACACTGCCCAAATCACGCTTCCATCCTCCTCGACGGCCATCTCAAGATCTGCTCGCTACACGCCGAGCAAACAACTAGACCAGCGCTCACAACGCGTTTGTCCGTCATCTCACCATTGCCAGCCAACGGCTAGTTACGAGCACGACTGCCCATTTTGACCAGGTCCTAGCAGTTATCTATTTTCGCAGAACCTAATATCTAGGCACAAATATATGAATCAATGGTTACGCGTCGGGGACACTATATAAACTCTCACACTTGTGAGGGGCAGGTATCCAATATTCGAACCTTAAACCCTAATATCTTGCTTGTATCTCTTTGCACCCATTTTTACTTGATCGTCGGAGTGCCTTGCAAGTCCCCCTTTCTCCTCAACTTTCCAGCAAATCAGACGTCATCCTTCTGCCCAATTTCAAGTTCTGATCATAGGTATGATCAGTGGCGCTGTTGTTGGAATCTATCTTCCTCGTCTTCCTTTTACCCTCAAAACCGAAGACCATAGATACCTTCACTACTTCAATCATGGTCGACCATGACGATCATAACCATTCTAGAAAGACTATACTCTCTCCCGTCCACAAAACCGACGAAAGACAGGAGCATCCTCACCTCGAGGATAACATCGACGTCAGAGATGGCCAGATTGCGTCCCTAGATTCAGTTGACGCCCAACGCAAAATTCTCCAGTTCTTGGATGAGCAGAGGCCCAGAACCCATCAGAGGAGCTTCCAGAGATCTTGTAACCAGATCTTATTCCTTAAAATGCCGATTCAGCCATGGCAACACAAATCGCTGCCCTCAACCAAACCAACACCCTAATCCTACAACAGAGCAAGAGAATTGGGGCCTGGGAGAAGAAGCAATCTAATTCTCCTCCTCAGAGACACCAGCGAGGTAACTCTCCAAGCCTTTCTCAACCAAGGCGTGATCTTCCAACTAGAAGGGAACGGAAAGACGTTTCTTTTATCAAGAAATGTGATCGCACACCTCCCCGAAGGGATCAAGGCTCTCCGTCTTCCAAGAAGACAAAGAGCGACCGATCACTGTCTCCCAAGCCAAGACAATAACAAAGAGATACATCTCCCCGACAGGACAACAACCTCTGACGGGGAAAGGACCGTCATTCCCCGCCACCATCTCCTGTGGGAAGTGACGATGATGAGCCACGAGGCCCGTTATCAAGAGAGATCAGAGAAGCCATGCTCCCAGTCGGCCTGCAGAAATCTCCCCTGTTAGGAACATATGAAGGTACAATTGATCCCGATGAGCACATAGAAAATATCGACGCCCTGCTCGACTACCGAGGCATTATGGGCGCCATCAAGTGCAAGTTATTCCAAACTACACTGAAGAAAGGTGCCATGTCTTGGCATAAAAGTCTTCCTGACGAATCCATAACTTCTTGGAAGCAGTTGGGAAAGATGTTCTCAAGGCACTTCATGGAATATCGACGACAACTTAAGTCGGAAGCATCTTTGGAGGCAGTCATCCAAGGAAAGGATGAGCCTCTCTGAGCGTATATCGAGCACTTCAACAAAGAGGTTGTGCAGGTCCTTACGACCGACGAAATGAAAAAATATCACCTCGAACCCAGACTCCATTCTCATAGTGAATTCGCCAAGGAGGTTGGCACAAGTGTACATCCAGCACGAAGAAAGGGAGACAACTAACAACGCGAGGGACTCGCGACATAGGGAGAATGTGAAAGTCTCAAAGAAAGATGAGACCTCAACATCCCATTACTCGTTCGAGCGTGCATGGCAAACTTCAACGTCAGGGGCATCTTGGTCGACCAAGGTTGCTCGGTGGATATAATACACACCCAGCTTTTCAACACTCTGCAGTTGAACAAGACGCATCTAACCCCATATGTAGGCCCAGATCTCCAGGGATTTAACAGTTTCGTCACCAAACCCTGGGGATACGTTGAGTTAATCGTCACCTTCGGAGAAGGTGACACAGGCAGAGCCATCAAGACCTAATTTCTGGTAGTGGACTGCCCGTCACTCTACCAATGCATCTTCTTTGAGAGACCCACTTTGGCCGAGCTGATAGCGGTGCCCTCCACCGTGCATCTGAAAATGAAGTACTACACCACGGAGGGACTAGTCGCCACCCTCCACAAGGATGTTCAGGCCACAAGAAATTGTTTTGAAGCAGCCACCAAAGGTTTGAGCTCTATCAGCACTCAACCCAGGGCATCCAGCAAGCCTACTTTCCCCAGCAGCTCCAAGAAGACAAAGCCGCTACCACACATTGATACAATCGACCTAGACATCCGCTTTATGAAAGATGATCTCAGAGAACAAAATAAAAAGGGGAAAGAGCCCATGATAGATGCTGAAGGTATCTTCTCATCAAGAAGCAGCAAGGAGCCCGCACACTTGATGCGACAAATTCTAGACGGGGAGTTCGAAATCATCCTCCTTGGAATCAACCCCTCTAGAGGAGTCAGAATTAACGTTGGTCTCCACGACTTGGTGAAGAGACAGCCCGAAGCATTCTTGAAGGAAAATGTAGACTTGTTCGCTTGGAGTGTAGAAAAGATGCCCAACTTACAACCTGAGATAACTTGTCATCATCTGATAATAGATCATGCCCTTAAAGTAGTTGCTCAGCATACGCGTAAGCAGTTGTTATACCCTAAAATTTTCCCTCCCATATTTCTCAAAACATTGCAAGAAAAATCTCCAAGTGGCTCAAGGTAGCTCAAGAGTTGGTCATACAAGCTATCTCCTAAGGCAGTCAACCCCAAATTAGGGTTTTGTGTTGCATCAAGATACTTGAGTTCAAATGACCTCAAGTGCTCCTCAATGTCCTAATATGTTCTCAAGATCATCCATGTTAAATTTCAAGCCTTGCAGAGGAAGTTTGCTCAGTCAATTGCTCAAAGGGTCCAAAAATCGACTGTGCTAGGGCAAAAGTCAATTGTGACCTACAAACAGTCAAACTTCAAGATTTTTTTTCAACATTCTCATTTTAAAGGATATTTCATCATTTGATCAAGGGTTGATCATGATTCATCAAGGATTTCTCAAAATTCATCAAGACTCAAAAGTTGCTAAATTAGGGTTTTGTAGGAAAAGTCAACTCAACTTTGACCAAGCATAACTTTCTCATACTTTATGAGAAATGACCCATACAAAGCTCATTTTTAATAGGATGCAATTTCCTACAATACATCTTCATACACCAAGTTCAAAAACTGCACTCACAAGAAGTTATAAATTTGGACATTATAGGTCATTTTTGAAAGTCAACAAAAACACCTTTTTTCCAAAGCTTATAACTTGAGCATGGAATATAAAAATGAGATGAGACCAAAAGGGTTGGTTAGAGTACATCTCAATAATTATAAAAAGTCCAAGAACACCTCCAAAAGTTCAAAATTGAAGAAGTTATGTATTGTTGAAGTTGGACATTTTTGCAAAATTGCCAAGAGTCAACTATCCCTAAAACTTCAAATTTTGTCAAATGGGCCCATTCTTTTCCACCTGATTTGAGGTTGCATCATTTCCCACATGTCCTAGCTTCAGCCATGAGCCCATATTTTATTTTTATTATTTAATTTAATTTTTTATTAAATTTATTCATTTTTAATCAAATAAAATCCAATGCTTTGATAACACAAGATTTTTTTGGATATTTCAGGCTTTGATTGCAATCTTTAACATCATCAAATTTGAATCACACCAAATCATGGGCAAAAGGATTGAAATTTGGCAAATTTGGAAGGTTTTAAAGAGGAGATCAAATCAAATATGTATGCATTGATATGAGAGGATTTGATTCATAATTCTTACCCTAATACACTACACACTACATAAGCAAGCCAAAGCAATCGAAACAAGGGTTGGCAATTGCAGAAAGAGGCAGAACAAAGTTGGAAAAATACACAAAAAACCTTAAGATCGAAATCATAGCTAGAGGTGTTTTCAAGAGCTGAGACTTGTCCCAATCGCTTCCTGGACATTCACTCAAGCCAAACCAATCCAAAGCAAGCTTGTTCATACGCCCAAACGCGCTGTAAGTGTCACGAAACCCATCTATGTTCTTGAAATCGCAACTCTCCATTCTTGCATCTATAATGAAAATTACTTGCATATTTGTAATCCTTACAACATTTCTAAGCTATTTGCATCATTCAATTTTGTTTATCTAATCTGTAATGTAAAATGCCATAGCTAGGGTTTCTTGGATATTTTTGGGCATTTTTATTTAAGGAATAATTGACCACCAAGAAGGGTATGGTTGTGACCGGGATGATGAGACGAGCACAACCATGCCCTTGGAATTCATTTTTGTGGCTTGAGGAGGATTTTGAGATGAACAATGTTGTAGCTACGGACTTTTGTCCGTTGGTATAGGCCTGTGTACTTTTGGCCACGGACGACAGGTTAAAGACGATGCGTGACGCCCCATCATTGGGCCAATCAAACCACGCGTTTTTTTTTTAATTTCTGGCAATAGTTTTTGTTTTTATATAATATATATTATTTCCATTGTATTAACAAACAAGGACAGATGGTGTAGTGGCAAGCATGTACGTGTAAACTCCTTCAGGACCTGGGTTCGAATTCCAGGTCCCCCACTTTCCTTAATAATTTTGCTTTTCAGATAATCACATGCATATTCAAGCTTGCAGTATACCATACACCATCAATCATCCAATGGCCAGATGGCCAATGGCCAGATGGCCAAAGGCCAAATCTGAGAGTCCAAGGCTGAGGGTCCACCATAGGCAAAGTCCACGGATGCTCACCAGATCTAAAAAAGTCAAACAAGGGCCAGCGTTTTGGGCTTCAAAATTGCCATCAGCACCATCATTTCAGGCCCAAACCCCTCTCTCTTTTATTTTATTTACTTTGCTTTATTAATTTGTTTTTATTATTTTTATTTCATTTACTAACCAATCAAAAATTCTTTTCTTTATCAAATAAAAAACCACAAAAAATATTTGTATTCAATCAAATTTTTATTTTTATTAATAAACACTAATTAATTAATGTAGGTTTTAATTAGAATAACTTTAACCTATTTTTTATAAATAATTAAAATTAAATTAGGTTTTAATTACTAACATTAATTATTTTATTTTTCTTTCTTAAAATAACAAAAACCCAAAAAATAATTTATTTTATTAATTAATTAATTTAATTTAATCTAGTAACTAATTTAGGATATTTCTTTCTTAAAATAAAAAACAACAAAAACATATTTTCATTAACCAAAAAGGGTCAAAACCCTAATTTGCGCTCGATTTAATTTCCCGCACGCGTTGCTTATTTTATCCAATAATGTACTTGCTTCCGGATTGTAATAGTAAATAGGACTTTTATTTACTTTTTATCACTTTATTTATTTTCAAAGGGTTTGTCTTTGGCGATGTAAATACCCGACGCCTTGTAATTTTATTTCCGCACTTTTAATTCCGCAAATTATAATTGTTAGATGTTTGATAATAGGGTTGCATGACAAGACTGAATGTTTAACCTAAAATCAACTTAGATCACCCTTAACATGTACAAAAGATAAAATATCTGAAAACGACACACTCGCACATGCGCACTCTTAGGGTACACCCCACTTGGTTATCTTCGTACGCGGTCATTGAGTATAGGTCGTTTTAGAGGTCGCCTTCTTGTCTAAAAGATCATAGTCGCCTCGAAACGGTTGCCTCGGATATTGTTGCCTCAAAACAAATTATCTAAGACATTAGGGTTGCCGCTAAAGCGTCCTAACATTGCTTTAGTGACCGTAAGTAGCGCATTCGAATTGACCCTCAAACTCTAACGACAGTGCTACCTACCCATCAATAGTAGGATAACATTGTCTAAAGGAAATTAGCATAGAACGATTCCTTTTTCGAGTAGGTAGATGGTTCTTAGATACTTTCTCTTTCAAAAAACAAAATATTTTTCACACTTACACCTTTTCAAACAAAGTTTAAAAAAAAACACTTCATACACTCTTGAGGACAGAAGCAAGAGTTAAATCGAAATTTTCAAAACAAAAACTTTTTCCAACCCACAAGCACAAAGAAAGCAATTTTGAAAACAAATGAGCAAGTTCCTAAGAGCCCATGGATAACCACGGATAGAAAGGTTGCTAATACCTTCCCTTTCTATAATCTACCCCCCGAACCCGAGAAATATCTCGAAAAAGAAATTTTTCTGTGCTTTTTCCTTTCCTTGTTGGATAAAATAAAAGTCGGTGGCGACTCTTGCTTACTGCGACATTTTGCAAAAATAAACGCAAAACGCAAACCAGCATTCCAAAAAAATAGTCAGTTCTTCCCACCGTATCACAGAACTGGCGACTCTGCTGGAGACGCTTAATAAGTGGGGTGTACCTTAGGAATATTTCATATTGTTTTCAATTGCTTGACTTGTATGCTTTATATTTTGTGGGCTTGTATCGGAGTTACTATAGATCCTAACCTGAATCTGGGGGATACCCTTTAGGTAAGTAGCAATAAACTGTGAGGGAACTGTATGGCGTAGACCGATACGGTTGAAGCAGTAGCTACGTTGGTGTGGCACTTTAGTATGTACCGATATCCCTTGTGGCGCAATGAGGAGAAATGGGTCTGCTAAGGGGTCATTAAGCACCAACTGACCTTAGAACCTTTAAATTGACCAACTTGTCCATAGAACAGTAGCAGTATGCTACACTCATTGAGACTAAACTCTCACGATGATTCCGGCCGCAAGAAAAGGTTGCTAAACTGGAATTATGACCGATCGAGGGTAGTCAGTGATATTGAGGTCCTCTAGAACCCGGTTACTATTTTTAGGACAGGTTTGAACCAACTGGACTGAAAGAGGGTAGTACCTAGACTCCTTGCCAGCCTGAAATCTAAGGGCTCTCTGTGTGACTTGTGTGCCTTTACCATGTTTGCTATTTGTGGATACTTGTGGTGTGTTTTCTATCATGACATCATGACATTGCATGCATCTTGCATTGGACTAACCCATTTCAAATATATAGGGGATTCATCTTTGTTCTGTTTTGTAGGTCATGGCACCCATGCGTAGAAACACTATTCAGATCAACTTTGTCCAGATTCCCACTCAGCTTAAGGAATTGGTTGCAAAGGTTTCAGACACTACCTCCTTCATCAGAAGACACGAGTACCTTCTTGGTTTGGTCACCTCCAAGATGGATGAACAGATGATGAGTGTCTTAGTCCAGTTCTTTGATCCACTATACCATTGCTTTACCTTTCCGGACTACCAGTTGGTCCCTACCTTGGAAGAGTTCTCTGATCTGCTTGGTATCTCTATTTTGGAGCAAACCTCGTTCACAGGTTGGGAGAAGATCCTTAGGCCAGAAGAGATTGCTTCAGCCCTTCATCTGACAAAGGCTGAGGTAATGTCTAATTGGGAGACTCGTAGTGGAGCAAAGGGCTTCTTGACTAAGCTCCTGGTTGGTAAAGCTAATCATTTCTGGGACAATCTAGACTTCCAGGCATTTGAAGACATTCTGGATCTTCTCATATATGGTTTGGTATTGTTTCCTAACTCTGATTCCTTTGTTAACGTCAATGCGGTGAAGATCTTCATTTCCCGTAATCCGGTACCCACTCTCTTGGGTGACATTCTTCATTCTCTTTATACCCGTACTGCTCGGAAACGGGGAACTCTTATGTGTTGTGCACCATTGCTGGCGAGGTGGTTTATTTCTCACCTCCCCAAATCAGTTTTGAAGAACAAGGAAGGCATGGGCTGGGCCTACAGGATTATGTCTCTCTCTCATAATGACATCATTTTGGACTACCAAGGGTATGGAAGATGTGGCTATTATTGATCGTTGTGGGGAATACCCCAATGTCCCACTTATAGGAACCAATGGAGGGATCACTTATAATCCGTGCTTGGCCTTACGTCAGTTTGGGCGAGCTAGAAGGGAAGGACCTCATGAGTTGCTAATGCCTAGTATTATCTTTGATTTCCAAGGGGATAGTGACGAGCAACGCCGCAGATTCATAAGAGCTTGGGATAGGGTACACAGGTCTGATCCACACGAGCTGGGGGCGAAGACTTCTCTACCAATGGAACCATATCTCCGATGGGTTCGATTCCGTTCCCAAAAGGTGGGAATGCCCTACGAAGTTGTCTTGCCTATAATTGTTGAAGTTGCTGATGAAGAGGGGATTCCTCCTACCATCCTACACCCTTACATGCCTACTGACATTGGGGCATTGAAGAGGTCCTGGATGCAGCTGAGGGAAGAACGAGATACTTATAGAGAAAAGTATCACGAGCAAGAGCGGAAGATCCAGAAGTTGACAAGGCAGTTGGAGAATGAGCAGATCCCTAATGACTATGTCAGCACCAAGGGCAAACGACCGTGGGAGCGTTGATATCTTCTGATTATTTCTAGTTTTGCTTTACTTTTCAGTTTTCTTTCTTATAACGCCTTAAAGGCATCTGTTGAAAAATTGAATTCAAAGTTTATCTAATAAAAATGTGTTTCATTTTTTGTTTACGAATTTGAATCCCTAAAGTCTTTGAAATCATATCATGCGCATATCATTCCCATGCACCTCATAACAGGTACCCTTACAGGTCTCTTATCTTCTTCGCTGTTTATTTCAGCATCATGTCTTCTGAACCATCAAATGAACAAGCAATCAAGGCTCTCCAAGCTCAAAACGCCCAGCTCCAGGAATTGTTCATGAGTTTGGCTAAGGGTCAGCAAGATCTGAAGACCCTTATCTTGAAAGAGAAGAAGAAGAAGAAGAAGAAGAAGAAGACGGTCCTATTTAATATGGGTCGCAAATTCGGAAACGATATGTGAGAAGAGGTTGATTTGACCCACTCATCTAGAGGGGGAGATAATCAGGAAGAAAGGAGGGCTCCCAGCCCTGTGGTTTCCGACAATGAGACTGACTTTGACGAAGACGAGTATCCACCGGCTGAGGATAGATATAAGCAACTGGAAGACCGATTGAGTGCGATGGAAGTTCAGAAAGTGCTTGGCCTGGAATTTGGTGATTTGGGTCTGTCATCTGGGGTGGTGATTCCCCACAAGTTCAAAGCACCAATATTTTCTAAATACGACGGGGTTTCTTGCCCAAAACTGCACCTCCGTTCGTATGTTAGGAAGATTCAGCCATACACCGCTGACAAGAACCTCTGGGTCCACTTCTTTCAAGACAGTCTCTCAGGGACTTAGCTTGAATGGTTTTATCAGCTGGAAGGAGCTAGTATCCGTAATTGGGAAGACTTGGCTGCTGCTTTCTACAAGCAATACCAATACAACGCCGACCTCGCTCCTACACGTACTCAACTCCAGGGTATGTCTATGGGTGCGGGTGAAGGTTTCAAAGATTATGCTCAGAAGTGGAGGGACCTTGCTGGAAGAGTTCAACCTCCCTTGGCTGATAGGGAACTAGTAGATATGTTTCTGGGGACCTTGTCTGGTCCGTATTTCAACCATCTGATCGGAAGTTCTTCGTCCGGATTTACTGAGATGATCATGACCGGGGAAAGAATTGAGGCCGGTATTAAATCTGGCAAGATACAGAAGGGTGCTTCGTCAGGCACTGAGAAGAAGCCTTTTAAGAAGGAGTCTAATGCTGTTTACAATACAAAAAGTCAGAATAGACCTGAACGCCGCCAAGCTGTTAATGCGGTGGTTATATCAAGACCTGCTGGTGCTCCTCAACGCAATAATCAGCCAAGGGCCGAGAGACCATGAAGACAATTCACTCAGCTCAACATGACTTTATCCCAAATTCTGCCACAGTTATTGAAAACCAACTTGGTGATTCTGAAGGAGGCCCCGAAGACCCCTAACACTGCATCACCCATGTACGATCTGAATGCCCGCTGTGCTTTTCACTCTAATAGCCCGAGGCATGATACGAATAACTGCTGGGTCTTGAAGAACAAGGTACAGGACTTGATTGATGCGAAGGAATTGAATTCGAAGCACCTGAAAGACCTAATGTTGTGACTGCTCCTATGCCCAAGCATGCGGTGAATGCTATAGATGAAGACTCGTTTGTGGTTTCTGTGAAATACATTGTTACTCCCTTAATGACCGTAAAGAAGAACCTTCTGCTAGCCGGTTTATTTTCGGGCTGTGACGAAGGTTGCCGTATGTGTTCCATCCTACCTACTGGTTGCCCTCTTTTGAAGTCAGGTGTCCAACGCCTGATGGATAATAAAGAAATTCTATTTGAGAAGACTCTTGTTCATTTGGTTCCTACTGAAGAAGTTACTATAATCACCATTTTCGACAATTCTTCCAAGGCTTCCTCGAGAAAGCCTGTTAGAATTACATCCGTTCCAAGAATCACACCATTGATCATCACTGTTCCTGGGCCTATCCCCTATACATCCAACAAAGTTGTCCCTTGGCATTATGGGGCTGACATATATTATCACGGAGTTAAGCAAGACTTGAGTGCTGAAGAGTATGATACTGACGTCAGCAATATTGTTGGACCTGCTAAAGTCACCCGCAGCGGAAGACTTTTCTCCCCCGAGATCTCTCCACCAACTATCCGGAAACCTGTTGTTATTACACCCGCCAGTGTACTTGCTACTATTCATGTTCAAGTTCCCATTCTTACCCCTGTTGCCGAGTGATCTGATACTTGGGGAAAATGGGCCACTGATGAGCCTGCCCAGATGGAGGCGCCAAAGACAATTACAGTTGAAGCCTCTAGACAAGAGATGGAGGAAATTTTAAAGATCATCAAAAAGAGCGACTACAATGTAGTCGAGCAGCTGGGGCAAACCCCGTCCAAAATCTCTATGTTGTCTCTGTTGCTATGCTCAGAAGCCCATGCTAAGGCTCTAATTGCTTTCCTGAAGACTGCACACGTACCACAAGAAACATCAACTGATCAGTTTAAAGATTATGTGACTAATTTGATAGCAGATAATGGGTTGGGCTTCTCTGACCCCGACTTGACTGTTAAGGGGAAGAATCACAATGACGCCCTGCATGTCTCCATTGAATGTAGGGGCACTACTCTTGCTCACGTATTGGTAGATACCGGATCTTCGTTGAATGTGTTACCTAAGAAGGCTCTAGACCAGTTAGACTGTGAAGGGTTGGAGCTGAAACCAAGCAACATCGTAGTCAGGGCTTTTGATGGGTCCAAGAGAATGGTACACGGAGAAATGGATATTCCGATTAAAGTTGGTTCTCAGGTTTTCGCATCTACATTCTATGTGATGGACATTCGGCCATCTTATTCATGTTTGCTGGGTCGTCCATGGATCCACAAAGCTTGGGCAGTGACGTCTACGCTCCACCAAAAAGCTAAAGTACCCAGTGAAAGGGAAAATTATGACAATACAAGGAGAGGAGGAGTACATGGTGATCCACCTCAACTCTTTCCGATATGTAGAGATGGATGGGGAGTTCATTGGGACCCTATTTCAGCATTTTGAAGAGGTTCCCCAGACGCTGGCATCAACTGAGACTGTTGTTGAAGATCCTCCTATGAAGATGGCTTCCTTCAAGGATGCCTGGGCTGTTGTTAAGAAAGGTGGGTGTGAAAATTGGAGTCAACTCCCTGATTTTGCATGTAAGACTAACAAGTTTGGTTTGGGTTTCACTGCAGAAGCTCAAAGGGCTGTTCGGAGTGCACGAATCGGAAGACCTCCCCTATTCATCAGCAATTCAGGAGTAAATGCCATAGAAGACGATGTTGAAGAATCTGAGTTCGACAGCTGGATCTATCCCACTACTGATGGTGGACTAGGCAACTGGACAACAAAGGACTTCATCCCAATTTCTTTTATTTCCCAGTAATGAGACTTTTGTTTTGAATTTGTAACAGACAATGTTTTAAACTTTACGGCCCGGTGTCTTACCCGGGGCACCGTGGCTTCATTTGTGAGGGATTTATGTGTATCATTTTCATATATCTAATAAAAGCATTGGACGTTTCTTGTATTTCAAATTTTGCACTCCTTGTTTTTCTTTTATTACATATTGCAAAAACAGCTATTTTACACACACTCACATATATAGGTCTGAATCCACTCTGGATCTCACTGGTAACGACTCTACTACTATCAGTTATGACTTTGAAAGTCCGATCAACTTAGACGAAGACGAAGGTGAAGATAATTGCGAAGTGCCTGGTGAACTTGCTAGACTGCTACTTCAAGAAGAGAGGGTCATACAGCCGCATGAAGAGCCCGTGGAATCAGTGAATCTGGGTACATAGGAGGACAAGAAAGAAGTTAAGATCGGTGCAAATCTGGAGCCTAGTGTTAAACAACAGTTGATTCAGATGCTGCATGACTATGTTGAGATCTTTGCTTGGTCTTATGAAGATATGCCTGGGTTGGATACCGATATTGTGGTTCACCGCCTGCCTACCAAGGAAGACTGTCCTCCATTAAAACAGAAAGTCTGCCGAATGCGCCCGGAGATGTCTAAGAAGATCTAGGATGAAGTGATGAAGCAGTTTGACGCTGGTTTTCTAGCAGTTACTTCTTACCCACAGTGGATGGCCAATGTGGTTCCAGTGCCGAAGAAGGATGGTAAGGTTCAAATGTGTGTTGACTATAGGGATCTGAACAGGGCGAGCCCCAAGGATGATTTCCCTCTGCCTCATATCGATGTTCTGGTTGACAACACTGCACAACATAAGGTCTTCTCCTTTATGGATGGTTTCTCCGGTTATAATCAGATTAAACTGGCTCCCGAAGACATGGAGAAGACAACCTTTGTTACTCAATGGGGTACCTTTTGTTACAAGGTTATGCCTTTTGGATTAAAAAATTCTAGGGCAACGTATCAACGCGCCATGGTCGCTTTGTTCCATGACATGATCCATCATGAGATTAAGGTATATGTTGACGACATGATTGCAAGATCCCAGAATGAAGAAGAACATCTGGACCACCTTCATAAGTTATTTGACAGGTTGAGGTTGTACAAGCTGAGGTTAAACCCGAAAAAATGCGCCTTCGGGGTGAGATCTGGTAAGCTGCTGGGTTTAATTGTAAGCGATAAAGTTATTCAAGTGGATCCTTCAAAGGTGAAAGCTATACAGGAATTTCCAGTTCCCCAAACAGAAAAAGAAGTCAGAGGCTTTCTGGGATGACTGAACTACATTTCCCGATTCATCTCACACCCGACTGCTACTTGTGAGCCAATCTTCAAGTTACTGAAGAAATATCAAGTGGTAAGATGGAATGATGAATGTCAGACCGATTTCGAAAGGATCAAAGAGTATCTCCAAGAGCCACCCATTCTAATGCCTCCAGTTGAAGGGAGACCTTTGATCTTATACTTGACAGTACTCGACAATTCGATGGGGTGTGTGTTGGGGCAGCATGACGAGTCTGGCCGAAAAGAGCATGCTATTTATTACCTTAGCAAAAAGTTTACCGACTATGAGACCCGATACTCGTTGCTTGAGAAAACTTGATGCGCTTTGGCATGGGCTGCTCGCCGGCTGAGACAGTATATGCTGACTCACACTACTCTATTGATATCAAAGATGGATCTAATCAAGTATATCTTCGAGAAGCCTGCCTTGTCCGGAAGAATAGAAAGATGGCAGATGATCTTGACTGAGTATGACATCCAGTACACGACCCAGAAGGAAATCAAGGTAAGTGTATTGGCAGACCATTTGGCACACCAGGCAGTGGATGATTACCAGTCTATGAACTTCGAATTCCTGGATGAGAGTATCATGTTGGTAACTGATTGTGAGACACCTGGACCGGATGAAGGACCTGAGGAGGGATCCCGATGGTCTATGTACTTTAATGGAGCTTCAAACGCTTTGGGTAATGGCATTGGCGCCGTGATCATATCTTCTAAAGGCTCTCATACTCCAATCACCACCCGGCTATGTTTTAACTGCACCAACAATATGGCGGAGTATGAAGCGTGCATTATGGGTCTTCGAGCAGCTATTGACCTAAGGATTAAATTTCTAAGTGTTTTCGGAGATTCCGCTCTCGTGATCAGTCAGATCAAAGGCGAGTGGGATACGAAACACCCTAATCTTATTCCTTACAAAGAGTATGTATTGACATTGCTTCCATACTTTGAGGAGATAACCTTTGAACACTTCCCTAGAGAGGAGAATCAGTTGGCGTACGCGCTAGCTACAATGTCTTCTATGTTCAAAGTCAATTGGGACAACGAGGCTCCCTGGATTACCATTGAGAGGTTGGACGAACCTGCACATTGCTGTGACATTGAGACTGAAGAGGTAGCAGATAAACCCTGGTTTCATGAGGTGAAGAGGTATCTTGAGGCTCAGGAATACCCCGAGGGTGCATCTGTTAATGACAAGAAGTTTCTGAGGAGGTTCGCAGAGAAGTTCTTCATCAGTAATGAAATTCTTTACAAGCGTAACCATGATTCAACCCTATGGCTTTGTGTGGATAAGAACGAAGCAGAAAGAATTATGGAAGAGTTACATGAAGGTACTTTCGGAACTCATTCTAGTGGACATACCATGGCAAAGAAAATCCTTCGGGAAGGATATTATTGGTCCACTATGGAAGCCGACTGTTATCAGCATTCTCGGACCTGTCACAAGTGCCAAGTCTATGCTGATAAGGTGCACATACCTCCAGTTCCTTTGAACGTTTTGACAGCTCCTTGGCCTTTTGCAATGTGGGGCATCGACATGATCGGTGAAATCAGACCTACAACATCCAACGGGCATCGTTTCATCTTGGTAGCAATTGATCACTTTACGAAGTGGGTTGAAGCAGCTTCCTTTGCTACTGTAACCAAGAACGTCGTGGCACGGTTCATTCGGCATAACCTGATCTGTCAATACGGTGTACCAGAGAGGATCATTACAGACAATGGTACCAATCTCAACAACAAGATGATCACTGAGCTCTGCAAACAGTTCAAGATACAGCATCACAACTCTTCTCCCTACCGGCCGAAGATGAATGGGGATGTTGAAGCGGCTAATAAGAACATCAAGAATATTATGCAGAAAATGACGGTGACATACAAAGACTGGCACGAGATGTTACCGTTCGCTCTTCATGGGTACCATACCTCAGCACGGACGTCAACAGGGGCAACACCCTATTCCTTGGTATATGGTATGGAGGCAGTCTTGCCCATTGAACTACAAATAACCTCTCTTCGGATTATGAAGGATGCAGGTTTGAGAGAAGATGACTGGATTCAGACCCGACTTGATCAACTGGATTTAATTGACGAAAAAATACTTACTGCTATTTGTCATGGTCAGACGTATCAAAAACGGATGGTCAAGGCATTTAACAAGAAAGTTAGACGATAAGAGTATCAAGTTGGGGACCTGGTTATCAAGCGCATCATTCTACCTCAAGGTGATCCCAGGGGCAAATGGACCCCTACTTACGAAGGGCCATTTGTGGTTAAGAATATTTTCTCAAGAGGAGCTATGATTCTAACCACCATGGATGGTGACGACCTTCCTCACCCCGTCAATGCAGACATAGTAAAAAGATACTACGCATAATCAAAGACCTGCTAGGTTGACTGGCCTAGGCAAAAATAAGGGCTTCCCGGCGAACCAAAAGTGTTCGGGCAAAAATAAGGGATGAAAATGAAAAAACTGTACACCCGGCAAGTTGAAAACCTGAAAAGGCGGCTTGGGCAAAAAAGGGTATCCCGGTGGACTGAAAACCCGAGAGGGCGGTCCAGGCAAAAATTAGGGATCAAAGCATAACACTATGTCTCATTGGATCACCTTGCATCCAGACTTTGGCATCAACTATCAGGCTCAGACAACACTAATCAATCTGATCTACCTTCAACCAAGTAGCAAAGTGATGAGATGCTCGAGGACATAAGGGCAATAGCAGAGTTGGAACCCAGTGGGATTACTCACATAGCTGTTTTGTTTAGTTTTTCACAAATTGTGTAAATTCTATTATTTGGCAGCGTTCTCTTACTAGGACGTCAGCCTCTTGTACAAAAATTTCTATTTACAGGCCAAACTTCAAAATCAATATAATTCATTTTCAGAGAAATTTCAAACTGTTTTTCCTTTTTTTCTATTTTGTTTTGCAAAGAACGTCCAGTGTTCATTTTGATATATGCATTTGACATTAATTGCTGCTCATAAATATTTACATGCGAAACAAAAGATGATTACTGGTAATATCAGAAACAGGGGCAAACGAGAATTGTCTAAGTTGTACGAATGCTTTATCCACCAGGTACAAAGGTAGATTCAGCTGAAGAATATGGTTAAGGTGCTTTCACTCCCCGCAGAGTAAGAAAAGACAATAATGATAGCTCTCCCCAGTTGAGACTTACAACCGCGAATGAATTGGTAATATTCTCCCCAAGCAGAGTTTATCTACCATCAGCACTGAAAGGTCTTAATATTCCCTAGTGGAGTATAAGAATATTCCCCGGCAGAATACAAAATATCCCCAGTGGAGTTTGAAATTTTTCCCAGCGCAGTCTGAATAAGCTTCCCCAGTAGAACTTGGAGAATCATCCCCAGTAAACTTTGGAAGATTATCCCCAAAAAGTTTAAAGGATTATCCCCATAAGAGTCTAAAAGGCTATCCACAGTGAAGTCGCAACCGAAATATCTTCCCCAGCGGAGTTCTTTCCTTTCACAAACAGAATTCAAATCCCCAGCAGGATTCAGTATCACCAGTAACGGTAATTCATCCCCAACAGAATTTATCTATGGAATCCTCAGCAGAGCACCTCTTCCCCACAGAGTAATCTCCTCATCAATTTATTCCCCAATGGAGTTATCCTCACCTGCAGGTTTATTCTCGCACTCATCTCCGTTCGATATTCCTAGCGGAAATGAAGAATTCAACTCTTTTCTCTGGCAGCTATCCGAGATTTATTTTCCCCCAGCCAAAACATTATATCTCCATACATCATGATACATGCATATATGCATCATACAACACAATATCATTTATTTTGAGAACATCATTGCTTGATATATACCATGCATTGCATACGACTGGCCTTTACCTTTCAGGAAAGATGCGGTTAAATTCTCAACTATGAAGTTTCCCCCAAGTCGAAGTACTGACCGGTTCTTAAATCTCAACTGAATTAGCCTCGGTTGAATTACAGATAAGGTTCTAAATCTCGATAATTTTCCTCCGTCGAAGTGTGGACGAGTTCTTAAATATCAACAAAATTATCCTCCATTGAAGTACAGATAGTTCCTAGATCTCGATGAAGATGTTTCCCTCAGTCGAAGTACTGACCGGTTCTTAAGTCTCAACTGAGTTAGTCTCGGTTGAATTACAGATAAGGTTCTAAATCTCGACAATTTTCCTCCGTCGAAGTGTGGACGAGTTCTTAAATCTCAATAGAATTATTCTCTGTTGAAGTACAAACAATTCCTAGATCTCGATGAAGATGTTTCCCTCAGTCGAAGTACTAACCGATTCTTAAATCTCAACTGAATTAGTCTCGATTGAATTACAAATAAGGTTCTAAATCTCGACAATTTTCCTCCGTCGAAGTGTGGACGAGTTCTTAAATCTCAACAGAATTATCCTCCGTTGAAGTACGACAGTCCTAGATCTTGATGAAGATGTTTCCCTCAGTCGAAGTACTGACCGATTCTTAAATCTCAACTGAATTATCCTCGGTTGAATTACAGATAAGGTTCTAAATCTCAGAAATTCTCCTCAGTCGAAATACTGACCGGTTCTTAAATCTCAACTGAATTAGTCTCGGTTGAATTACAGATAAGGTTCTAAATCTCGGCAATTCTCCTCAGTCGAAGTACTGACCGGTTCTTAAATCTCAACTGAATTATCCTCAGTTGAATAACATATAAGGTTCTAAATCTCGATAATTTTCCTCCGTCGAAGTGTGGACGAGTTCTTAAATCTCAACAGAATTATCCTCCGTTGAATTACAGATAGTTCCTAGATCTCGATGAAGATGTTTCCATCAGTCGAAGTACTGACCGGTTCTTAAATCTCAACTGAATTATTCTCGGTTGAATTACAGATAAGGTTCTAAATCTCAGTAACTTTCCTCCGTCTAAGTGTGGAAAAGTTCTTAAATCTCAACAGAATTATTCTCCGTTGAAGTACAGACAGTTCCTAGATCTCGATGAAGATGTTTCCCTCAATCGAAGTACTGGCCGATTCTTAAATCTCAACTGAATTAGTCTCGGTTGAATTACAGATAAGGTTCTAAATCTCGGCAATCCTCCTCAGTCGAAATACTGACCGGTTCTTAAATCTCAACTGAATTATTCTCTGTTGAATTACAGATAAGGTTTTAAATCTCGATAGATTTCCCCTAGTTGAATTACGAACAAGTTCTTAAAACTCAGCAGAGAGGTTCTCTCAGTTGAAGTACAGGTAAGTTCCTATATATCAACAAGATTAGACTTCCCCAACAGAATCTTCTACAACAACAGGTATGCAAGCTCTCGCTAAGGAATCTCTTATGTGATCGACACTACCGCAGATGGCATCTTTAAGCCTATCCTCCCGCCTGAAATCTCCAAATGGTATCTGTAAGCCTATTCCCGACATCACAAGGCTGATACCACTTCATGCGAGTGCAAATTTCTGGGCACTCTAGTGTTCAATCATCTTCCACCTTTGGATCATGAAAGGCACGAAAGCCAATCTACATCCTCAGGTTTAAGAATATTGAACAGGGGCAGCTGTTGTACCCCAAAATTTTCCCTCCCATATTTCTCAAAACATTGCAAGAAAAATCTCCAAGTGGCTCAAGGTAGCTCAACAGTTGGTCAGACAAGCTATCTCCTAAGGCAGTCAACCCCAAATTAGGGTTTTGTGTTGCATCAAGATCCTTGAGTTAAAATTACCTCAATTGCTCCCCAATGTCCTAATATGTTCTCAAGATCATCCATGTCAAATTTCAAGCCTTGCAGAGGAAGTTTGCCCAGTCAATTGCTCAAAGGGTCCAAAAATCGACTGTACTAGGACAAAAGTCAACTGTGACCTACAAACAATCAAACTTCAAGATTTTTTGTCAAAATTCTCATTTTTAAGGATATTTAATCATTTGATCAAGGGTTTATCATTATTCATCAAGGATTGCTCAAAATTCATCAAGACTCAAAAGTTGCTAAATTAGGGTTTTGTAGGAAACATCAACTCAACTTTGACCAAGCATAACTTTCTCATAATTTATGAGAAATGACCCATACAAATATAATTTTTAAGAGGATTGCATTTCCTACAATCCATCTTCATACCCCAAGTTCAAATAATGCACTCACAAGAAGTTATAAATTTGGACATTATTGGTCATTTTTGAAAGTTAACAAAAACACCTTTTTTGCCAAAGCTTATAACTTGATCATGCAATATCAAAATGAGATTATACCAAAAGGGTAGGTTAGAGGACATCTCAATATTTCGAAAAAGTCCAAGAACACCTCCAAAAGTTCAAAATTGAAGAAGTTATGTATTGTTGAAGTTGGACATTTTTGCAAAATTACCAAGAGTCAACTATCCCTAAAACTTCAAATTTTGTCAAATGGGCCCATTCTTTTCCACTTGATTTGAGCTTGCATCATTGACCACGTGTCCTAGCTTCATCCATGAGCCCATATTTTATTTTTATTATTTAATTTGATTTTTTATTGAATTTATTCATTTTTAATCAAATAAAATCATATAAAATCCAATGCTTTGATAACACAAGATTTTTTGGATATTTCAGGCTTTGATTGCAATCTTTAACATCATCAAATTCGAATCACACCAAATCATGGGCAAAAAGATTGAAATTTGGCAAATTTGGAAGGTTTTAAAGAGGAGATCAAATCAAATATGTATGTATTGATATGAGAGGATTTGATTCATAATTCTTACCCTAATACACTACATACTACATAAGCAAGCCAAAGCAATCGAAACAAGGGTTGGCAATTGCAGAAAGAGGCAGAACAAAGTTGGAAAAATACACAAAAAGCTTAAGATCTAAATTATAGCTAGAGGTGTTTTCAAGAGCTG
This sequence comes from Vicia faba, assembly GCA_948472305.1. Taxonomy (NCBI): domain Eukaryota; kingdom Viridiplantae; phylum Streptophyta; class Magnoliopsida; order Fabales; family Fabaceae; genus Vicia; species Vicia faba. The sequence continues at coordinate 1,343,090,953 of OX451741.1, read as the reverse complement.
AGACTTGTCCCAATCGCTTCCTGGACATTCACTCAAGCTAAACCAATCCAAAGCAAGCTTGTTCATACGCCCAAACACGCTGTAAGTGTCACGAAACCCAGCTCTGTTCTTGAAATCGTAACTCTCCATTCTTGCATCTATAATGAAAATTACTTGTATATTTGTAATCCTCACAGCATTTCCAAGCTATTTGCATCATTCAATTTTGTTTATCTAATCTGTAATGTAAAATGCCATAGCTAGGGTTTCTTGGATATTTTTGGGCATTTTTATTTTAGGAATAATTGACCATCAAGAAGGGTATGGTTGTGACCGGGATGATGAGACAAGCACAACCATGCCCTTAGAATTCATTTTTGTGGCCTGAGGAGGATTTTGAGATGAACAATGTTGTAGCTACGGACTTCTGTCCGTTGGTATAGGCTTTTGTACTTTTGGCCACGGACGACAGGTTGAAGACGATGCGTGGCGCCCCATCATTGGGCCATCCAAACCACGCGCGTTTTTTTTTATTTCTGGCAATAGTTTTTGTTTTTATATAATATATATTATTTCCATTGTATTAACAAACAAGGACACATGGTGTAGTGGCAAGCATGTACGTGTAAACTCCTTCAGGACCTGGGTTCGAATCCCAGGTCCCCCACTTTCCTTAATAATTTTGCTTTTAAGATAATCACGTGCATATTCAAGCTTGCAGTATACCATACGCCATCAATCATCCAATGGCCAGATGGCCAAAGGCCAAATCTGAGAGTCCAAGGCTGAGGGTCCACCATAGGCAAAATCCACGCATGCTCACCAGATCTAAAAAAGTCAAACAAGGGCCATCATTTTGGGCTTCAGAATTACCATCAGCACCCCTATTTCAGGCCCAAACCCCTCTCTCTTTTATTTTATTTACTTTGCTTTATTAATTTGTTTTTATTATTTTTATTTCATTTACTAACCAATCAAAAAATTCTTTTCTTTATCAAATAAAAAACCACAAAAAATATTTTTATTCAATCAAATTTTTATTTTTATTAATAAACACTAATTAATTAATGTAGGTTTTAATTAGAATAACTTTAACCTATTTTTTGTAAATAATTAAAATTAAATTAGGTTTTAATTACTAACATTAATTATTTTATTTTTCTTTCTTAAAATGACAAAAACCCAAAAAATAATTTATTTTATTAATTAATTAATTTAATTTAATCTAGTAACTAATTTAGGATATTTCTTTCTTAAAATAAAAAACAACAAAAACATATTTTCATTAACCAAAAAGGGTCAAAACCCTAATTTGCGCTCGATTTAATTTCCCGCACGCCTTGCTTATTTTTATCCAATAATGTACTTGCCTCCAGATTGTAATAGTAAATAGGACTTTTATTTACTTTTTATCGCTTTATTTATTTTCAAAGGGTTTGTCTTTGGTGATGTAAATACCCGATGCCTTGTAATTTTATTTCTGCACTTTTAATTCCGCAAATTATAATTGTTAGATGTTTGATAATAGGGTTGCATGACAAGACTGAATGTTTAACCTAAAATCAACTTAGATCACCCTTAACATGTACAAAAGATAAAATATCTGAAAACGACACACTCGCACATGCGCACTCTTAGGGTACACCCCACTTGGTTGCCTTCGTACGCGGTCATTGAGTATAGATAGTTTTAGAGGTCACCTTCTTGTCTAAAAGATCATAGTCGCCTCGAAACGGTTTCCTCGGATATTGTTGCCTCAAAACAAATTATCTAAGACATTAGGGTTGCCGCTAAAGCGTCCTAACATTGCTTTAGTGACCGTAAGTCCCACATTCGAATTGACCCTCAAACTCTAACGACAGTGCTACCTACCCATCAATAGTAGGATAGCATTGTCTAAAGGAAATTAGAATAGAACGGTTCCTTTTTCGAGTAGGTAGATGGTTCTTAGATACTTGTTCTTTCAAAAAACAAAATCTTTTTCACACTTACACCTTTTCAAACAAAGTTTTAAAAAAACACTTCATACACTCTTGAGGACAGAAGCAAGAGTTAAATCGAAATTTTCAAAACAAAAACTTTTTCCAACCCACAAGCACAAAGAAAGCAATTTTGAAAACAAATGAGCAAGTACCTAAGAGCCCATGGATAACCACAGATAGAAAGGTTGCTAATACCTTCCCTTTCTATAATCTACCCCCCGAACCCGAAAAATATCTCGAAAAAGGAATTTTTCAGTGCTTTTTTCCTTTCCTTGTTGGATAAAATAAAAGTCGGTGGCGACTCTTGCTTACCACGACATTTTGCAAAAACAAACGCAAAACGCAAACCAGCATTCCAAAAAAACAGTCAGTTGTTCCCACCGTATCACAGCAGTCTCCAGAGAAAATGGAGGTTGTTGAGTAGACTGTAAAAGACCTCCTAGAGGAAAATTTTATATGTGAAGCCCAGTACACAACCTAGCTTTCTAATGTAATCCTCATTAAAAAATCTAATGGAAAATGGTGCATGTGTGTTGATTATACCGATCTTAATAGGGCTTGCCCTAAAGACGCTTATCCTTTGCCCAACATAGATAAATTGGTAGATAATTCTACAGGTTTCAAATTACTTTCATTCATGGACACGTACTCTGGCTACAACCAGATCCCCATGGCTAAAATGGACAAAAATACACGACCTTAATGACTGAATCAGGTAACTATTACTATAATGTAATGCCTTTCAGCCTGAAGAACACCGGTGCCACATATCAACAAACGATGAACAAAGTTTTTTGAGGATAAACCAGGGACATGCTCGAAGTCTACATGGACGACGTGATAGTAAAATCCCACAAGGAGACTGATATCGCACTCCACCTCATTAAGGTCTTCGATTAGGCGAGAAGATTCAAAATGCGATTCAATCCTGACAAGTGCACCTTTGGAGTACGAGCAGAAAAATTCCTCGACTTCTACCTTACAGAGCAGGGAATCAAAGCCAACCCTGACAAATGTAGAGCATTCTCCGAGATCCCTATGCCTAAATCAAAAATCAATCCACACCTTGAACGAGATGCTCACCTTGTTATCCCGTTTTGTGGAAAAATCTGCCCAACACGCACTTCACTTTTTCAAGATTCTCCATAAAGAATCTTCCTTTGAGTGGATTGAGGAATGCGAGCATCCCCTCCTCCACCTCAAACGAGTGTTATCTCAACCGTTGGTCCTATTGAGGCCAGATAAGGGAGAGACTTTCTACCTCTATCTGGTCGTAGCTTCTGAGGCCATTAGCACCACTCTCATTCAGAAAACCCCCGAAGGGAAAAATCCGATCTACTTTACGAGCAAAGCCCTACAAGTCCATGAAGTAAGATAACAGCAAATAGAAAAAGTGGCCCTCACACTCATCAATGCAGCGAGAAGGCTGAGATACTACTTCCTAGTACACACTATCGTAGTCCAAATCGACCAACTTATAAAGCAATTACTTGGTCGCCCCGACATAGCGGGCCGGATGCTCAAACAGTCACTAGATCTCTCTGAGTTCGACATCAAATATGAGAGAAGAAAAGCCCTTAAAGGGAAAATGTTGGCCAACATTATAGAAGAGATGACCTCCCCAGCCTCCATAAGTGGTACACATAAGTGGACCATATTCGTGGATGAAGCTTCAAGCTCCACCAGAAGCGGGGCATGTATCATCCTAGAAAACGAGGAAGGGATACTGGTCAAAGTATCACTGGCACTATCTTTTCCAACCTCAAACAACCAGGCCGAATATGAAACTCTCCTTGCAGGACTCTGCCTTGCCAAAGACATGGGGGCCGAAGAAGTGAAGATCTTCACAGGCTCCCAGCTCGTTGCCTCTCAAGTACGAGGAGAATACCAAGTAAAAAACGACCAACTCTCAAAATACTGGACTCTAGTCCAAGAAAAAAAATGAAGCGATTCATCTTTGTGGAAGTACAACATGTTCCTTGCAGACACAATTCCCGAGAAGATATCTTGTCAAAACTAGCCAGCACGAAGAAGAAAGGAGGGGAAAATCGGTAATACAAAAAGTGCTTCCTAGAACGAGCATTAAAAACCCCTCCTCAATTCTAAACATGCTCTCCATCGGAGACAACAACTGTTGGATTACCCCAATATAAAATTACCCCACAAAGGGGGAGCTACCAACCAATCAGAAGGAAGCCAACATAGTCAAACAGAGATCCTTCTCCTACGTTCTAGTCAAAGGGAATTTATATAGAAGAAATCACCCACATCCTACATGAGATCCATGAAGGAATCAACGCCCAATACATGAGCGGAAAGTCCCTCTCCATAGAAGCATTGTGAGTAGGATACTAATGGACCACCGTGCAGCACAACACTAGAGAGCATGTAAAGAAGTGTGACAAATGCCAACGTCACAGGGATATGCACTTAGCACCTCCAAACGAGCTCAAATCTCTCTCATCCCCTTGGCCTTTTTCTTGGTGGAGCATGGATCTCCTCGAACCATTTGTGATCGGAACCAACCAAAATAAATACTTGATAGTGGGTGGCGACTACTTCACCAAGTGGATAGAGGCAGAAACGTTATTCAGAATCATGATGCAAAACATCCTCCGTTTCTATAAAAAGAATCATCCTCCACAGATTTGGTGTACCACAAGCCATTGTCACCAACAACGAAACATAATTCACAGACAAAAAATTCCAAGACTTAGTTACAAAGTTACACACCGTCCAACACTTTTCCTCCGCCGAACATCCTCAAAAGAACATGCAGGCTGAGGCTGAAAATAGGGTAATCCTTTGAGGTCTCAAACAAAGACTGAACGAAACTAAGAAGAGATGGGTCGAAGAGCTACACAGCATACTCAGGGGCTAGAAAACGACATCTCACTCATCATTTGGGGATACCCCTTTCTGACTAATGTACACAATCGAGGATAAAGGATAAAAAACACAAGAAAGGGGGTTTGAATTGGGGTTTTGAAAAAATAAGGCTATAAAACATGTTGGTTATCCTGATTCGTTTTGAACTCAAAACTACTCCAGTCTACCCGCCAAGGTGATTTCGCCTCTCTCAATCGAGGTCTAAATCCACTAATAACAAATGATTACAATTCACGAAGACAAATGTCAACATCTTCTTGAGATCAAACCACAACTTGGTTCTTAAGTAATTACACAGTTTAAACAAATATATTGTGTTTACAAATGCTTCTAATAAGCTATATCACAATTGTGATTTTTACACAAAATCGCAACACAATTATATTTCAAGAGATGAAAATAATAGTGAATTTTGGTATCTCTTGTTTGATACGCGTCTAAGTGTTATCTGGATCCATCTTCATCGTCTCCTTTAAATAGAAGAAGTATTTGATCCGTTGGAGACATAAGAACTTAGTTTTGGAAGGTTGATTATTTGAGGTGTTAATGTTCTTTCCAAAAATACATATCCTGTCTAGTTCCAGACGTTACTTTTGATCCTGTAATATATTGTCATAAATGTAATGTTGGATCTCCAGTCCTTTCAGAGTTTCTTGAGCTTGACTGCATGTAATCAGAACTTTAAATGTGACAGACACGTTGAAGCTTCTTTGTTCTTCAAAATTTCACTTATCAGAGTATAACTAGCAGCTTGGTGCTTCAGAAGTTATAACATCATAACTTCTTTTCTTCAAGCGTGTTACTTGGATTTGCTTCTAAGTTGTATGCATATTCTGATTAGAGTTTCAGTGTGTAATTCAGTCGTCATCTTCTATTCTTTTTCAGCAGAACTTCTCTGTACATTTAATCAAATGATTAGAGTGCATAATTGTTCTTCACGGTAATTATGTATTTGTTATCATCAAAACTAATAATTCGATGTAGAACCAAACTATATTCTAATAGAGGTTGTCACCCCCATCAAAATCAGAGAACCATCAAGGCGGACTGAAGTGCCCCTCGACATATAAATGAAGGACAAGGCCCTACAGGAGGAGCTCGACATTGTCGAGGAAGTCCGAACTAGGGCAGCCTTACGAGAGGCTTCCCTTAAACAGAAAATCACCATAAGACTTAATGTCAGGGTCATACGGCGAGAGTTTAAAGTCGGTAGCCTGGTCCTTAAGAGAAATCACAAAGAATCTCACAAGGGCAAGCTTGCGGCGAACTAGGAAGGCACATACCGCGTCCACGCAAAAACAAGAACTGAGGCCTATTACTTAGAAAACTTAAATGGGGAACAACTTGCTGGACCATGGAACACTAAAAAACTTAAACAATATTATAGTTAAGGCTCTAGAACAGTCGACATGCTCCGTCGAAACGACAAGTACATCAGTCCCGACCATACGTGCATGCCCAGATACAAGCATAACACTCTGAATTAAACGAAAAGGCAAGTCTCCACTCTTTTTGATGAGCTGATTCTTATTTTGACATGGAAAACTCAAATGAGCTCAATTGGTGTCGTACCACGATGGAAGAACACCCAGCTCATGGTGGGAAGTTCACGCCGCCGAGCTTAGGTCCTCGAAACGAGACATGCGTTCCGGCCCATGCCCGGAAACCACCCCAACCATTTGACCAGTCTCCCCACACTCGCGAACTCAAAACTAACGAGCAAACCCCCCACAAAGTTTTAATCAGTATAAAAGTGTCTCAAGCAGACATGCATACAAACATGCTATCAAAATTAATAATAAATCATGCACAAAAAAGTTTAAAACGCTTAAACGATGCATAATAATAAAAATGACCACCACGGTCGAAAAATTCTAAAGACGACCACAAGGGCCGCAATTGTACGTAAGGTTACATAACAGAGGCCCAAGGCCCCCAACCAAGGAAAACGGACATGTGGCCACAAGTACCATGATTGTTTAAAAATTACATAAACGGGTAAAGCTCCAGGATAAAAAATTACAAAAATACGGCATGCAGGCCAAAAAAAAAGAGAAATAATAAATTGATCAAACATCGGGCTGAAGTCCCTCCTCATTTGCATCAACCTCGAAAACAGGCTTCATGCGAGAAGGCTCTCCGACCAAAGCATCCTCATCGGTCCGAAGGAACTCAGGGATGAATACCTTACCATCGGACACATGGTAATGGAGCCCCATTCTGACTGTGTTGAACTCGATGTCAGGATTCAGAATCTGGAGCTATGCCACCGTATTATCAAAACTCCCTTCAGCATTGGCCAAGCCGTCATCCACGACCAGTTGGAGATGGGCAACTAAGTTGGCACGAGTCTTCATACCTTTGACCTCTTATAGGTCATCCTCAACATGAGTTGATTCGGCCCTCAGGGACGCCATCAAATCCTCGAGAGCTTTCTTCTCGAGCAGAAAGGTATCACGCTCTCGGCCACCTTCGCCAAGCTCTCAAATTCCGTGTTCCAGGCGGCCTCTCCATTGGCGCACTCCTTCTCGGAAGTCACCAGCTTGGCATGAAATTTCCTCATCTCAACCTCCTGAGAAGTACCTCCTTCTCAGGTAAGTTACATAGTGGCTCCCTCGGAGAATGTCTTGTTTTGCCAACAAGGAGGCAAATTGAACCATCCCTTTTCCTTTTCGCCCGTCAGATCAACCATGCCCTCAAGGAATTGACTTTTAAACCTCGAAGACACCTGCTGGGGTGAGAGATCTCCGGCTGTTAGACCTGTCGACGATGTTCCCGAACCCAACTATGAAGCCACCCCTACATCACATGGCAAGGGTATGAAAAATCGTTGGCGCCTTCTTCGCCTTCATGATAGCTGCTTTAGCCATACATTCGGCAGCGAGATTCATTTTTCCTACAAGAAATAATACATAAGAGTTAGCAAACAAAGATAAAGGATCGACCATACGAATCAGGTCGAAATAAAGAATAAACTACCTAAACACGCCATAGGATCCTCGCTCTCGAGGAGCTCATTAAAATTTATAAGACCAGGTTCATAAAGAAAAATTCCATCCTCATCAGTCAATAACCTTCCCCCTTTGCCTATACGTTGGACTGGGGGGGATCCTCGTAACAAAAGTCGAGAGACGATATGGTTGGCTTGGTCCTCGACACCTAGCTGGCCATTCTTCCATATATAATGGTCGGTCCCATCATCATAATGTTTCCTCGACCAATGAAAGCGAAACTTTGGCAGCAGCTTCACCACTAGGTTCCCCACTTCGTTTAGCCAAGGTTGCTTATTCTTGTCGACCAGTTGAATGCTCTTGAAAATGTTCAGCAACGCCTTCCCTGACATAGGCCGAACCAACACATATCTCTTCTTAAAATCTCGAACAGACTCAAGGTAAGCTTTGAATAGCTTCTTGTTCGCCTGCTTGAGGGGAACCCATGTGAACTGAGCACCATGAGCGCTCCATTGGAGGTGGAAGAAGTAGAAGAACAGAGGAACGCTAACCCCTATTTGCAGATAATCAAACACAATCTCAAAATCCTGCAGGAAGGAAATCGAGTTGGGATGCAGTGGCGAGGGAGCAAGGCGGAGATGCCGTAGAATGGCCACCTGAAGGTAACTTAAAGGAAGTCTGAAACCTATCTCCTAAAAGAGAATATCGTACATAGGAATATGATTCAGTTCAAACTTCAAACATATACGGTGATTCAGATTGGGTATATATACTGACCATTCCTCCTTGGCACCCTCTATCTTCATCCCTGGAGCCACCAGGGCGAACACTTCATCCAAGTGTTCGCAGAAATAGGAGACATGCTTCAAAGGGTAATGCACGACCCAAGCTAAGTGATCCGCTTGGATTACGGGCGCATCCCGCCCCTCCTCGACCAACTCCGGCTCGACCGGATTTGGTTCAAGCATCCCCTAAGTGATCTCCTCTGTCAATGAATGTTCAGAAAGACTTAACAAGGAATCGTAGGGTTCGACCACCAATTCATCATCAATATCACTAGCCATCATACCTTAAAAGCATAAGACAAAAGTAAATTGACATCGAAATCAAATCCACCCTTCCACCACTAATCAAGTGAAAGGGCGCAAAGGAACAAGGACCTTGTCCTCGATCAGAGCCCTCACTCGACCGCAAAAAGAAAAACAAAATCTCTTGTGGGACACATCTACAACAAGCAAGAGAACGAAAATCCTGCAGGAAACTATCTCCCCAACACCTCTGGGTCAAATCCTCTCATGAAGAACTCATCATTTTTGATGAAGATCATAAAACAAAAGCCTAGAAACGACTCCACGCCACCGTCCTCAGATGATGAAACCACTGCCACACACCAACACTCTGCAGCAGACCCTCATGCTAAGATACTTTAAACCCTAAACTGCATGCATTTCTAGGAAAATAAGCACAAATTCTACTATAATAGGGGAAAATCAAGAAACTTACCAAGTTATCAACGATTATCAGCAGGATAAGTGGAAGTCTCGGTGGCGAATGACAGAACGAGAGAAAAACTTAAAAGAACAACTGTGTCAAGCATAAATAAGAAGCGACGAGCAGAAAGAGGGAAAGCGAAAAACGCAAATGAGGCTTGTTCTCCTCCTTTTATAGAGCATCTTGATGGCACGTGAGTGAGCACGTGCCTAGGGAACTCTAAAAGGCATCATCATTATGCCTTATTTCCTAGACTGGCCATCATCACGCCTTTATGGTAGCACGTGGCTCGATGTAAGCGTGGCACATAAACTCCCCAAATTCCAACCAGCCATTCCTCTCCCCTCGAGACAAACACCCCGAGCAATTTTCAGACTCCTCGTATGAAATTGCCCCTAAAAAACATGATAACTCCATAGAGTCGCTCAACTGTTCCTCTCCTAGTGAGGCGAACACGTCGAGCCTCACTTGTACTCCTTGTACATAATTGTCCACAGAGCACACCCATTTCACAATCACGTCCTAAAGTCATCACGCCTCTTCACATGAGTAATGACTTGGGGGGCTCCTGTTCCAGACAGGCCCAATGACTAGAATTGGCCCAATCCGCTCCTGCCTCCTGAAAGGCCCAACAAGCGTTGGTTCACTAACTATGGCCTTCGGACAGACACGTCTGGTTGACTACGTCCTAGAATGTCAAGACCAACGTTTCCCAAATCACGCTCATATCTTCCTCGATGACCATCCCCATATCTGCTCGCTACACACTCAGCAGACAACCAGACCAACGCTCATAGCGCGACTGCCCATTTTGACCAGGTGAGGTACCCCAAAATTTTCCCTATCATTTTCTTCAAGAAATTCTCCTATGGTTGTCAAATGCTCAAGGTTAATCAAGAATTGATCAGATAAATTCTCCTCCTAAGCAAAGGGTCCACAATTAGGATTTCATCTTTCACAAGGAAATTTGGGTCTCTAAAGTCTCAAAATGGAATTCATGGTTTCTTACATGTCTCCAATACTTCTCATACCAAGTTTCATTCCTTGCATCACAAGATTGCTCAGTCAATTGCTCAGATAATTGAAAATCAATTGTATTGAACAAAAAGTCAATTGTGGTCAACATACAGTCAAACTTCAAGGTTTTTGGTCAACATAAGTATTTTGAAATCACATTCATCATTTGATCAAGGGTTGATCATGATTCTTCAAGGAAAACTCTTAAATCATCAAAAGTCAAAAGTTTCTAAGTTAGGGTTTCCCTTATGAGAAGTCAACTGAACTTTGACCAAGCATAACTTTCACATGCTTCATCATTTTTTCCCTAACCAAAGCTAATTTTGAATAAAAATCAATTCTCTACAACTTTGTCTCTCTAAGCTCATGTCCAAAAAATGCTTCATTTGAGAGATATGGGTCAATACATTATAGGTCATTTTAAAAGTCAACAAAAAGACACTTTTTGTCAAGGCAATTTACATAAAGATAAATTCTTCAAATGCAAACATTATCAACATTTATATTGTAAAGGTCACCTTGGGCTTTCCAAAAAGTCTAATATCACTTTCAAAGGATGAAAATTAAGAGAGTTATGACCAGTGCAAGTTGGGAAATTTTGGTTTTAGGTTAACCTAAAACTTTTGTTTTTGGTTTTAGGTTAACCTAAAACTTTGTCCCTCTCTTAAAATAAAAATTTCAAGATAAAGTCTTAAAATCAATTTAGGTTTTAGGTCAATCATCAAATATTTTATCAAAAAATCACCAAAACAATTTCCTTCCTTTTTTCTTTATTTTACATCTTCGCGTAGTTTACTCTTTTCGCGTTGTTTACAATTATGTAACTGCTCATGGTTTATAATAGTTAATTAGGTTTTTACTTTTTCCCCACATTTTATTAGTTGTACCCCCATTCCCAAAGCCTTGTAATATCATAGAATTTTATTTTCTGTACATTTATCGCTTTACTATATTTGTTATTATTGCTTAGTAATTAGGGTTTGCATGAAAAGACTAATAACAATCGTTAGCTAACCATAATTTCAAAGATTAAAAATAATTTAAACATAAATCATTTGCACACGCGCACCTCTAGGGTAACCTCCCTTGTTGCCTTCGATAAACACAATCATGTCCCTCAAACATGGAGACACTTTAGCACTGTCCCTCGGTTGAAAAGATCGTAGTCTGTCGATGACCCTTTCGAATGTTGTCTTTGGTAGAAAATCTAGTCCCTTACAAAATTTTTAAAGCGGCCCTATGAGTTGCCTCCGATGATTGTATCATGACCTACGCCCGTCCCTTTACATCCAACGATAGGGCTTCCTACTAACTAATGGTACGAATAGCACTATCTAAAGGAGGAGGAAAAGTACAATAAAGACCTTGAGTAGGTAGGTAGTTCCTAATCGCTTGCTCACAAAAAAAACGAAACATCTCTTTCAGAAACAATTTCAGACATATTTTCAAAACACTTTGTATGCATTCTCGAGGACAGATACGAGAATCATTACAAAGTTCAACTTTTCAAAAATATTTCCAAACACATTCACAAAGCAATTTTCAAAACAAAGTGAGCTAGCGATTAAGAGCCCGTAGATAACTACAGATGAAAAGGGTGCTAACACCTTCCCTTTTCATAACCTACCCCATGAACTCGAGAAAATCTCGAAGGTCTTTCCTGTTTTTTCACCCTTTCCTTATTGGATAAAAGAAAAGTCGTTGGCGACTCTTGCTATCCGCACATTTGTGATAGAGCGCAAAACAAGTCAGTTCTCCCATCGTATTACAGAACTGGCGACTCTTCTAGGGAAGTACTAAAAAGAGGGGTTACCTTTAGAGTTAGATCACTGTTAAATTATTTCCTTGTTTGCCTTGTATGCTTTATATTTGAGGGTTGCTCGGGTTTACATTTCTTGCAAAGATCCTACACCCGGATCTAGGGGCATTTTAGGTAAGTAGCAGTAGATCATGGAAACTATACGGCGTATACCGATATGGTTAAAGTGGTTACTATGTTAGTGCGACACATTGGTTTGTACTGGTGTCCCTCGAGTTAGCCAGAGAGAATACTAGGCTGTCGCGTGGTGTCATAAGCACTAACTGGCCTTTAGAACCTTAATTGACCCAACTTATCCATTAGAAGGTAGTGAGATAGCCGGCTTTGATGCAGTTCGAAGTTGGTTGATACTCGATGCTACGCTCATTGAGATTCGACTCTCGGGTCTTGTTTGGTGGCAAGTCAGTTGCCATGCTAAACAGGACTTGTGGGAAAAATCAGTGATATTGAGATCCCTAGAATCTGGTTACTTCTTTAGGATAGGTTGAGCCAACTAAACTTCAAGAAGGTACTTACCTACGAACCTCATGCAATCCTTAAACCTAAGGCTCTTGTGTTCTTTGTTTGTGTTCGTTATTTGTTTAAACATGACATCATAACATCATATCATGACAAACCATTTCAAAGATCTAGGGGATTTATCTTTGTTCTGTGTTGCAGAGTCATGGCTTCTGGTCGCAGGAATACCATCCAAATCAACTTCGTAAGGGTACCTTCCAAGCTTGAGGAATTAGTCTCAAAGGTTCCTGACAATTCTCAATTCACCAAGAGACATAGTCATCTACTTAGTTTAGTTACTACTGGTTTCCAGGAAGACATGATGAGTGTTTTGTTCCTGTTTTTTGATCTGAAGCATCACTGTTTTACCTTCCTGGATTATCAGTTGGTGCCCATAATGGAATAATTCTCTAAGTTGCTCGAAGTTCCTATTCTTGATCAAATACCCTTCACCAGTCTAGATCAAGTTCTGAAACCTTAAGACATTACATTAGCCTTACATCTGAAACGATCGGACATTGTATCTAATTGGGAAACAAGGAATGGAGTCAAGGGTTTTTCTCCTAAATTTCTGATAGAAAAGGCTCAGTGGTTTCTAGATGCCATAAATTTTCATGCTTTTGAGGATATTTTGGCTTTGTTGATCTATGGTTTGGTATTGTTCCCTAATCTGGACCAATTCATAGATGTGAATGCCATCGAAATATCTCTCACCCATAATCCAGTTCCTACCTTGCTTGGAGATGTCCTGAATTCCCTCCATACTCGTACTATGAAGAAGCGAGGAACTCTTATGTGTTGCATACCTCTACTATCCAGGTGGTTTATTTCTCACTTGCCCCGATCAGTGATAAAGAATGAACAAGGTTTGAGGTGGTCTCAAAGGTTGATGTCACTCGCTCATTTAGATATCCATTGGTGTTCTCAATCTCAAGCAAATGTCACGATTATTGATTGTTGTGTAGAATTCCCCAATTTACCGCTCCTTGGTATAAGAGGGGTATCACTTACAACCCTTCTCTAGCTCTGCGTCATTTTGGTTATGCTCGAAGGGACGGTCTTCATGATATGCTCATCCAGGGTATTATGTTCGACTATGAGAACGATCCTCAAAATTACCATCAAAAGTTTATACGTGCTTGGGGCATGGTCAACAAGATTGATAGCGAGACTTTGGGACACAAGAATTCCATTCCTCTAGAGCCTTACCTCAGATGGATGCGGTCTCGTGCTCAAAATATCAAAATGCCATATCCTGCTATCCTACCAGTGAGCGTAGAGCCTGCAGTTTAAGGGTATATTCCTCATACCGTTCTTCATCCCGATATGCCTATTGACTTTGAAGAACTAAAAAATTTCTGGATTCAACTCAAGGAAGAAAGGGATACCTTTGAAACTAAACTCTATGCTAGTGAGAAGAAAGTAATGGAGCTGACGAAGCGACTCCACGAAGAACAAAGCCTTAATGCATATGTCAACACAAAGAGGAAGCATCCATGGGAGACTTGAATTCATATTTTTCTTCTTTGTAACTCTTTTTATGTTCATTATAAGCCTAGAAGGAAATTATAATTTGAGCTTGTTATTAAAATTTATTTTGTTTCCTTTTGTTTAAACAAATTTAAATCCCGCAAAGGTCCTTGAAAACATTGCACTGGCACTTACTTTCATGCATATCATCACATAACAGGTACTTTCTAGACAAGTTTCCTCATCTTCTTGTTGTTTATTTCAGTAAAAGATGGCACTCGAAAAAACTGTGAAAGAACTTCAAGCTCATAACGCTCAGTTTCAGCAAATATTCTTTGACTTAGCTAAGGGTCAAGATGAGTTAAGGACCCTCATCACGAAGGGTAATAAGAAGAAGACTAAAAAGCCAACAGTCTTTCTTAATATGGGCAGAAGATTCAAGGGTCCAATCTGAAGGGCTCTAGATTTTGAGGTCCCCCTGAATGAAGATGATAACCAAGAGAAAGATGATGTGAGTGTGAAAGCTGAAGAGAATAAAAACCTTGGTTCTGGCCAAGATTTTGATGAAGAATATTCTGCCGAACAATATCCTTCTGCTGATGACAGGTACAAGCAGCTCAAAGATCGTCTTAATGTTATGGAGATCTAGAAAGTGCCTAGGCTGGATTTTAAAGAGTTGGGTCTTATCTTGGGGGTTGTTATCGCTCACAAGTTCAAGGTTCCTACCTTATTCAAGTATGATGGTGTGTCCTGCCTAAAGCTTCATTTATGGTCCTATGTTCGGAAGATTCAACCCCATACTATTTACAGGAAGTTATGGGTCCACTTCTTTCAAGAAAGTTTATCTGGGACACAACTCAAATGGTTCTATCAGTTAGAAGGAACCAACATATGCACTTGGGAAGACCTGGTTGTTACTTTTTACAAGTAGTATCAATACAATGCTTACCGTGCACCAACTCATGTGCAATTACAAAATATGACCATGGGCTCGAATTAAGGGTTTAAAGAATATGCCTAAAAGTGGAGAGATTTGGCTGGAAGAGTACAAACTCCTTTGTCTGACAGGGAGCTGGTTGATATGTTCATGGGCACTCTGACAAGGCCTTTCTTTAATCAACTTATCGGAAGCTCCTCATCTGATTTTACTGAGCTAATTCTAACCGGGGAAGGTGTCTAAAGTGGTATCAAGAGTGGAAAAATTCAATTGGCTACGTCTTCGAGTGCTCTAAAGAAGACATTTAGCAGAAAGAAAGAAGTTAATGTTGTTTATGGCCAGAAGGGTCGTGTTAGAAGTGACCGCAAATAGTCTGTTGAAGTGGTGCTAATCTCTAATCCCGCACCTGTTCAATAATAACAACAGGGCAATCAGCGTAGGTTAGACGCACCAGGAAGACAGTTTA
The DNA here is from genome assembly GCA_948472305.1 of Vicia faba. Classification (NCBI taxonomy): domain Eukaryota; kingdom Viridiplantae; phylum Streptophyta; class Magnoliopsida; order Fabales; family Fabaceae; genus Vicia; species Vicia faba. Next base: position 1,343,075,454 of record OX451741.1, on the reverse strand, counting down.
CCAAGATCAGTACGCCATTGTCTCAGGCATTATAACATTTACTGAAAGCGGATGTGATTACATTAAGGGATCCTCCTCAGAATCCCAACACCTTCTCTACTTGCTACAATCCAAATGTGAAGTGTGCTTACCATTCCAACAGTCCTGGGCACGAATCCAATAACTGCTGGGCTTTGAAAAACAAAATTAAGGATATGATTGACAATAAAGAGTTTGAGTTTGATCCTTCAGAGACTCCAAATGTAATTACTGCACCAATGCCGATGCATGACAAAGGTGTAAGTGCTATTGACGATGTTATTTATGCTTCTACTGTAAGTGAATTGGTTAATTCCCTCCCAATTATCAAAGAGAAAATATTGTAGGCCAGTTTATTTCCGGGCTGTATTGAAAGATGTTATTATTGTGCAACCCAACCCAATGGCTTCAAGTTACTAATGGAAGGAATTCAACGCCTAATGGACAATCACATAATTTTGGTTGAGAAGATTCCGTCTGCTGAGAATCTGTTTCAAGATTTATCTGTAATTTCTGGCACTCCTATCACGATCACTTCCAAGGGTCCTATAAGGATCACTACCAATCCCAAAGCAGCTCCTATAATAATCACCACACCTCGACCTATTCCATACTCTTCGGACAAAGCTATCCCATGGAATTATGGATCCGATGTCTACTACCATGGTATCAAGCAAGAACTACCAATTATTGAGAATGAAGGTACTGAAGTTGCTGATCCCGACATTGACAATATTGTTGGGACCAGTAAGGTTACTAGAAGTAGAAGGGTTTTCTCCCTGGAAATCTCTCCGAATACTGTTGCTACACCAGTTAAAGTTACCACTACCAAGTCAACTACTGAGGCTCAGGGTAAAGAGCAAATAACAGAGCCTTCCCAAACGGAGGCACCTAAAGAAGTTCCAGCTGAAGACACCTCTAAGCAAGAGTTGGAAGAGGTATTTAATAATATCCATAAAAGCGATTACATGATTATTGAACAACAGGGGCATACCCCCTCTAAAATCCCCATGTTATCCCTGCTACTGTATTCTAAAGCCCATGCACAGGCTTTAGTGAAATTCTTGAAGTCTGCTTATGTGCGACAAGAAATTTCTGCTGATCAATTTGAAAGTTATGTTGCTAGCTTAAAACTGACAATGGGTTAGGTTTTTCGGATGCTGACTTGACTCTTGATGGAAGAAATCACAACAAGGCCCTATATGTCTCCATTGAATGCAGGGGTACTACTCTGGCTCATGTATTGGTTGATACTGGTTCCTCGTTGAATGTTCTACCAAAAGGTACTCTTGACAGACTGGATTGCGAAGGGGTTATACTGAAACCTAGTGATATTATAGTGTTGTACCCCAAAATTTTCCCTCTCACTTATCAATTATTTTCTCACAAAGATCTCTCTTGGTTCAAGACTACAATAGGGTTGATCAACTCAAGACACCTCCTTAAGCACTGATGACTCAAATTTGGGTTTGAGATTGCACAAGGATAATTTAACTTTCAATGTCTCATATTACTTTCATGGATCATTATGGACCCCCAAGATTATTCATGCCAAGTTTCAAGCCTTGAATCACAATTTTGCTCAGTCAATTGAGCAACTGACCTAAAAATCAGCTGTATTGGGGAAAAAGTTAATTGTGGTCAATTTACAGTCAAAATTCATAATTTCTGATTCACATCAACATTATAAACTCATATATATCATTTTATCAAGTTTGGACCATAATTCCTCAAGAAAATTTGATCAAATCATCAAAAGGGCAAAATGGTAAAAATTAGGGTTTTGACTGAGAAAGGGCAATTTCTGATTTTTGACCTAGCAAATGGTTAATTGGGTTGAGACATAATATCAAGAGTTAAATTGCATCATTTTGACCTAATGGAATGACCCAAAACATTGCTCAAGATCAATTGGATTGAAAGTGAATTTTCAGTCAACTGATCAAAAGTCATTTATACACTGAAAAGTCAAACTTTGACTTTTTGGTCAAAGTCAAGTGTCAAAGATCACAATTCATCAAAACATGTCAAAATATGAAACTTATTCATCAAGAAATCAAAAAGTCAAGATTTCATGAGATCTACATCATTGCTTTACACGACTTCTTCTAAAAATGCTTAGATCTCAAGTTATTAATCCATGAAGTCATGGTCTTGAAACTAAACACTGAAATTTTAAATATTTTTTGTCAGGATTTTGACCTAACTTCTGACCCAAGTTTCACCTAGTTCCATTTGGATTTTGCAAAAGTGATTCAAAGAGGGGTTGTAGAGCACATTACAAGCTTTTCAAAATGTCAAAGAACTCCTTGAGATCATTTGTGAGCAAGGAGAATCGAAGGTCGGAAGTTGGGGTTTCAAGTTGTTTTACAAGGCAAATTTTGTGAGGAACAAAATTCAAATCTCAAACCTAAGCTGAATAATCTTTTCTTTGCAGGCCTCAAACTTGTTAAGAACTCCATAATGAATTGCTTGCACATATGTTAGAGGTCTCAATTTTTTCTTGAGCCTTGCCTTATGTACAAAACTTATTCTTGAGCCTTGCAATTGTTTTCTTCTGATCATACACGTCCTATAACTCAAGAGAAGTTTGTCTCAAGCCTTACAATCACTCAGCCCATGCTTGTACTTCCTCTTGGAACCATACATTCACTTTTCTTCAAAATCAAGCAACCTAGCCATAACTCTATAACTCAAATCCTTTATGCAATAGCTCTCCAATCTTTTTCTTATACATACACAAGTCATTTGCAACAAAACACATGCATGCTTAAGCCATAAAAACACCAAGAACTTATAACCGCATCACATACCTCTATTTTTGCATAACCTGATCAAAATTTTGAAACTCACATCTCCCTCGTGCGTTTTCAAGCCTTTTGGTTCCTAAAGTTTCTAAACATCATTTAGAACTCATCCTACACCCCGTTACAAGACTGTAACACCTTTAACACCATCCTCCATTTTCAAAAACAGAGCTTTGCACCTTGACTTCTCTAGAACTCCCCAGGAACTTTCAGCTCAAGCTAAGCATCACATTAGATTCCTGGGAACTTAAGGAAGCTAATCCAATCATCGGAACTCACTAAAAGTTGTTCAAACTCAAAACACGATACCCTCTTGCAAGGTGAGTTTTCTGACTTTTGAACTCTTCATATAAGCATCATTAATGCTTAGTTTGTGAATGAAAAATGTAAACATCATTGTTCTGAAACTAACCATGTCTTTAGATTTCATTTATATTGCTTAAGTAGTTAGAATTTTGAATCTGAACATCCTGGAAAAAATTAAGTCAGAATTTGGTACCATTCAAAATTCATGCTCATTTTTTAGAATTAGTTTAAGTTGTTTACATTTCTGGAATCGTGGTGAAATTTTACATAACTTTAATGTTTACATTTTTGCAAATGGTTGAGAAATGAACAAGTTGCAGGTGGTCCAGCCAGAGGTTGAAGATGAAGTTTGTTTTCATGAAGCAGTTTCTAATATATATTTGTTGTTTTACATAAGTTAATGGATGTATTACCACCCCAGTGGTTAAAGCGCGCGCCTGTCGCCATGAGGACCTGGGTTCAAGCCCCAGCATGACCTTTTTCTATTTTTGACATCTTCTGACCCCTTTTTTGCAGCGCTCGGCCTTCCCCCCTTTGGGCTTTACTTTTTTGCTGCTTCTGACCCCCCCTGCCTTGTTATTCACACCCCTGGTCCATTATTTCATTTTCCATTTTTTTATTTATTTTCTCTTCTTTTTATTTTTATTTCATATTTTTATTTTATTATTTTTATTATTATTATTATCATTATTATCATTTTTATTAATAAAAAAAATCCACAAAATATTTTATTTATCTATTTGCATATTTAAAAGAAAATAGTTATACATTTTATTCTTCTTTATAAAAAAACTAAAAGAAAAATAAACATTTCCTTTGATAATTAAATTCACTTTTTTACTTACTTATATTATTTTGTAAATTAAAATCAATTTAGAATTTAGGATTTTTATTTAATTATTTTTATTTGCTAATTTAACTAAATTCACAAAAAATCCTAAAAAACTTATTTTCTTTAAATTAATTTAGTTTGCTATTTTAATATTAATTTTCCTTTTTTTAGTTAATTATTTTACTTTAATTAATTAGGTAAAAAACCCCTTTTCATAAAAAAAAACCCAAACAAAATCACATTTCCCCTTACATTTCATATTTTTGCATTTTATCCTTATTTTGTACATTTATTCAAATTCAATATGATTGTAATAATTATTTAGATTTAATTTCTTGCAATATTCCCCATTTGTAATTTGTACACCCCTCCCCTAAGTATTGTAATAGTGTAGTAATTTTAAATTCCGCAATTTATCGCTTTATATACAAAATGCTAGTAATTAGGGTTTTGTATGGAAAGACTAAAACCAATCAATAGAAAACCCTAATCAAAGACAAATCAAGCATGGATACACTTGCACACAAACACCCCTAGGGTAAATCCACTTGGTTGCCTTACAAAATGGCCATATTACGCATGTGAGGTATCTTAGCAAAAACAAAATACAAGATCATAGTCCCTCAATGATGTTATCATTGTTGCCTTTCAAAATGATCTTAGTCCCTAAAAATGCTAAGATATCTTGCAACATTGCTAATCATGGTTATACAATGACTCACGCCCGTCCCTTTTACATCCAAAGATAGGGTTACTTACCAAATCAATGGTAAGATAACAATGTCAAAGGAAAGAGGAAATACACATGAAAGACTTTTTGAGTAGGTAGGAAGTTCCTAGTTACTTGCTCAATTTCAAAACATAAAATCCTTGCTATTTTCAAAAACAAACACCTACACTTTCAAAACACCTTTCAAAAAAGATCAACACCTTTGTATACATTCTTACGAACGAGAATCATTACGAAGTTTGCCTAGACAAAGGCCTCTTTACAAAATACTTTCAAAAACCACACAAAGCACATTTTCAAACAAAAGCAAGTTATCTAGCAAGTAAGTAATAGCCCATGGAAAACCATGGATGAGAAGGATGCTAATACCTTCCCTTTTCATAATCTACCCCCCGAACTCAAGAAATAATCTCAAAGGTCTTTCCTGTGCTTTTTCACCTTTCTTTTTGGATAAAAGAAAGTTCGGTGGCGACTCTTGCTAACCGCAACATTTATGATCAAACGCAAAACACTTAAGTCAGTTCTCCCACCATATTACAGAACTGGCGACTCTGTTGGGGAAAATTTTAAAAGTGGGGTTACCTTAGGGTTAGATCAAATTTACTTGCTTTCATTGTTTGACTTGTATGCTTTACACTATGGTTCTTTATTTAGGTTTGAATCCTCTACCCGGATTTGGAATACCTTATAGGTAAGTAGCAATACATTGTGGAAACTGTGTGGGGTATACCGACATGGTCTAAGCAATAGCTACATTATTGTGACATATTTGTGGGTACCGGTATCCCTTTAGTAGTCAAGGAGAATACGGGGCCGCTGAGTGATGTCATGAAGCACTAATGAACTTTTAGAACCTTCACTTGACCAACTTGGCCATTAGGACGTAGTGAGATGACCGGCTTTGGTGCAGTCCGAAGTTGGTAGATACTCGATACTACACTCATTGAGGTTTGGTTTTTTGGGATATTTTGGTCGCCATTAAAGAGGCTTACGCTGAAACAATGCCCAAGGAAACAAATCAGTGATATTGATCTCCTTAGAACCCGGTTACTATTGCTAGGATAGGTTTGAGCCAACTAAACTTCAAGAGGGTACTTACCTATGAGACTCCATGCAAGCCTAAACCTAAGGACTTTTTTGCTTTGTTTGTATATATACTTGTACATAACATCATAAACATCATAACATCATACTCATATTCACTAACCATTTTAAGGATCTTGAGATTTATCTTTGTTCTATTTTGTAGGACATGGATTCTATTCATAGGAAAACCATTCAAGTCAATATTGTAAGGGTTCCTCCTCAACTTAAAGAGCTAGCATCAAGAATTCCTGAAAATTCTCCATTTACCGAAATACATGGTCGCCTACTAAACTTGGTCACCTCTAACACTGATGAAGACATGATGAAGGTGATCTTCCAGTTCTTTGATCCTCTACACCATTTCTTCACATTTCCCGATTATCAACTTGTGCTAACTTTGGAAGAATTCTCCAAACTCCTGAGGATTCCCATTCTCAATCAACTACCTTTCAACGGTATAGAAAGAGATCCAAAGTTAGAAGTTATTGCTCAAGCTCTACACTTGCAACCATCCGATATCACAACTAATAGCGAAACAAGGAGTGGTGTCAAAGGTTTCCTAGCAAAGTTCTTGTTTGAGAAAGCCCAAAACTGTTGGAACTCTTTGGATTTGCAAGCTTTTGCGGAAATTGTGGCTCTCCTCATCTATGGGATGGTTTTGTTTCCAAATCTTAACTAACTCATAGATGTGAACACCGTCAAAATCTTCATGTCTCGTAACCCGGTGCCTACTTTGCTAGGGGACATCCTACATTCTTTTCACACTCGCACTATGAGGAAAAGAGGTATCCTTATGTGTTGTACTCCTATTTTGGCAAGATGGTTTATTTCGCATCTTCCCCAATCTGTATTGAAGAACGAGCAAGGTTCAAGGTGGTCACATAGGTTGAAGACGCTCAAACATTCAGACATTCATTGGTGTTCCTGATCTATAGAGAATGTTACTATTGTCGATCATTATGGAGAATTCCCTAATGTTCCTTTACTTGGCATTAGAGGAGGTATCACCTACAACCCATGCTTAGCCTTAAGACAATTTGGTTACGCCCGAAGGGATGGCCCACATGAGATGTTCATTCAAGGTTTGGTATTTGACTACGAGAACAACGATCAAGGTCATCGCCAGAGATTTATCCGAGCTTGGAGGATGTTGAACAAGGTAGATAGTAATACATTGGGGCATAAGAATTCAATCCCTCTTGAGCCTTACCACAAATGGGTACGAGCTCGTGCTCAAAGTCTTATGATGCATTACCCCTCCATTCTCCCAGTAATCATAGAGCCTGTTATGGAAGGAGATATTCCATACACTATCCTGCATCCTGACATGCCCACCTCTCTTGAATACTTACAAATGGATTGGATACAGCTTAAGAGGGAGCGAGAAACTTTCGAGGCCCAATTCTATGCCAGCGAGAAGAAGGTTTTGGAACTCACTAAGAAACTTCATGAGGAGCGGAACCTGAACGCCTACATCGCACCAAAGAGGATGTGTACAACCTTTTTATCTTAGAGTTTTTATTTCTTTGTAAGCCCAAAAGAGGCATGATGTACTCAAGATTTAATTTAATAATATAACGTGTGTTCCTTTTTGGTCTAAAGCAATTTTAAATCTCTAATTTCCTTGAAATCATTGCATATGCATTTACCATTCATCATAACATAAGCAGGTTTATTACAAACAAGTCTCCTCATCTTTCTACTATTTATTTTAGTAAGATGGATCTCAAGCAGACAGTAAAAGACCTCCAGGTGCAGAATGCTCAGTTTCAGCAGATGTTTTTGACTCTAGCCAAAGGACAAGAAGATCTGAAAACCTTGTTGATTGAAGAAAAAAAGAAGAAAGAAAAGAAAATAACCAGAGTTTTGAATATGGGAAGAAGGTTCCAAGGACAAGCCAGACGGGCCCTAGACTTTGCAACATCATCTGGTGAAAAGGATAATCAAGAAGTGAAAGGCAAGGAAGTAGTTGTCCATCCAGAATCTGAAGAGGAAGAAGAGGAAGACTACTCTGAAGAACAGTATCGCCCGGTCGACGACAAATACAAGCATCTGGAAGAGCGTCTAAGTGCAATGGAAATTCAGAAAGTGCTCGGGCTAGACTTTGAAGAGCTGGGTTTGGTGTCTGGGATTGTCATTCCACCAAAATTCAAGGCACCAATATTTGCTAAGTACGACGGAGTTTCGTGTCCCAAGATGCATCTTTGATCATATGTGAGGAAGATACAGCCTCACACTGCTGACAGAGATTTGTGGGTACACTTCTTTCAAGACAGTTTATCCGGAACTCGGCTTGATTGGTTCTATCAACTAGAAAGGGCCAATATCCATAATTGGGAAGACCTTGCCGCTGCTTTTAATAAACAATATCAGTACAACACATACCTTGGTCTTACCCATACTCAACTCCAGAGTATGGCTATGGTTTCAAAGACTACACTCAGAAATAGAGGGACTTGGCAGGAAGAGTCCAGCCTTCCCTTTCTGAAAGAGAACTAGTAGACATGTTTTTGGGTACCCTGTCTGGTCCTTTCTTTAATCATTTAATTGGAAGCTCCTCAGCAGGCTTCAATGAATTAATCTTGACCAGAGAAAGAGTGGAAGCTGGGATTAAGATTGGGAAGATTCAAAAAGTTGCATCCTCTGCTGCTGTAAGAAAACCATTTATTTGGAAGAAAGAAGTTGGTGTTGTGTATCCTCAAAGAAATCAAGAAAGAACTGAACATCGTCCAATGGTAGGGGCTGTCATGATCCCTAAGCCTGCACCTACTCAACAAAGGAACGATCAACATAGAACAGAAAGACCAATAAGACAATTTACCCAGATTAATATGACAGTATCTCAAGTACTTCCACATTTGTTGAGATCTAATCTGGTAACTTTGAAAGAAGCTCCAAAGAATCCTAACACAACCTCTCCTTACTACCATCCTAATGCTCGTTGTGCTTACCATTCAGAAAGCCCAAGTCACGATACCAACAACTGTTGGGCTTTGAAAAACAAGGTGCAAGACCTTCTTGAAGCAAAAGAAATTGAGTTTGATGCTCCTGAGATCCCAAATGTTATCACCGCTCATATGCCCAAGCATGGCCGTGGTGTTAACGCTGTAGAAGATGATATGTTTGTTACTGCTGTTGATGAACTCGTTACCCCTCTCCTGATTATCAAGAAGAACCTATTGAGGGCCGGTTTATTTTTGGGCTGTGACGAAAGCTGCCACCTCTGTTTATCCCAACCAACTGGTTGTCATTTATTGAAAGGAGGTGTTCAACGCCTAATGGACGACAAAGAGATTTTGTTTGAGAAGACTCCCGTTCCAACCATTCCTTACAATGATGTTTCAATAGTAACCATTTCCACCAATCCTTCCAGGGTCTCCACCAAAAGACCCGTTAGGATTACATTAGTTCCTAAAGTAGCTCCACTGATAATTACTATGCCTGGACCAATCCCGTACTCATCAGATAAAACTGTCCCATGGAACTATGGGGGCGATGTCTACTATCATGGCGTCAAGAAGGATTGGCCGGCTGTTGAAGACTCAATTTCTGAGAAGGTTAACCCCGACATCAGCAACATTGCGGGAACCAGCAAAATAACCCAAAGTGGAAGAATTTTCTCTCCCGAGATTGCTCCTCCGAAGACTGTCACCAGTCTTGTGATCATCCCTGCTTCTGTTCCTATTGACACTACTACTACTACAGTTCCTATAGTTACACCTGCTGATACTCCTACCACCCAGTCGACCGAGACTCGGGGAAAAGGCATTCTAGTTGAGCCTGTCCGGATGAAGGCACAATCAGTATCTATCCCTGAGGCCTCCAAAAAGGAGATGGAAGAAATTCTGAAAATTATAAAGAGAAGCGACTACAACGTAGTCGAACAGCTAGGGCAGACTCAGTCAAAGATTTCCATGCTGGCTTTATTGTTATGCTCCGAGGCTCATGCGGAGGCCTTGGTGAAATTCCTTAAAACTGCCCATGTACCACAAGAAACCTCTACTGATCAGTTCCAAGACTGTGTGGCCAGCTTGACCGCGGATAATGGTTTAGGATTTTCAGATGTTGACTTGACACCTAGAGGGAGGAAGCATAATGAGGCATTGCATGTCTATGTCGAATGTAGGGGCACAACTTGGGCCCATGTCTTGGTTGATATCGGTTCATCTTTGAATTTTCTACCTAAGAAGGCTCTTGATAGACTCGACTGTGAATGTTTGACCTTAAAACCCAACAATATAATGGTAAGGGCCTTCGACGGTTCAAAGAGAATGGTGCATGCGGAGGTGGACATCCCCATAAAAGTTGGAACGCAAACCTTTGATTCAACCTTTTACGTGATGGACAATCGCCCTTCCTATTCCTGCTTGTTGGGCCGACCATGGATTCACAATGCTGGTGCCGTTACCTATATATTACATCAAATGCTGAAATATCCAACCGAGGGGAAAATCATTATTGTCCATGGAGAAGAGGAATATATGGCCAGTCACTTGAATTCCTTCAAATACGTGGAATTGGATGGTGAATTCATTGAAACTCCATTTCAGCACTTTGAGGAAGTCCCACAAACCATGGCAGTAACCAAGGCTATTTTCCAAGTCCCAAAGATTACAAGACCTCTGCTAAAGATATCTTATCTGAAAGATACCAAGGCAGTGATCGAAGAAGGTTGGTGTACTATTTGGGGCCAACTCCCGGATATCCCATACAAATCTGACAAATTTGGTTTGGGTTTCACTTCAGGAGCCCAGAAAGTTGTACGTCGTGCTAGTGCCGGGGGACCACCCTTGAAGATCAGCAACCACAGAATCAACGCAGTGGAGGATGATGAGGATAGCTACGACCTGGAGGAATGGATTTTCCCGACTGTCAATGGAGGACTCAGCAACTAGGAAGCTATAGATTTCGTCCCAATTACTTTTATCCAACAGTAATTGTCTTTAAATTTTTGTCAAACCTGTAATAATTAAACAATTCAGACTTTTAAAACCTTGTGTCTTACCTGAGGCACAATGGTCCATTTGTAAGGGTTGTTACCTCATTTTCATATGTCATTAATGAATCATGGACGTTTTTGCATACAAAATTTGTTCTCTTTGTCTTTCTTTTTACATTTTAATTGCTTTCAAAGATAGTTATACTCTTACACACACTCACATTCAAAATGCATATCTACATCCATTCGGGATCCCATGGGTAACGATTCTGCTATGGCTTTCTGTGACTTTGAAAATCTAATCTACCAAGCCGAAGACAAAGGTGAGGAAGATTGTGAAGTGCCAGGGGAATTAGCCAGGTTACTACAACAAGAAGAGAGGACCATACAGCCCCACGAAGAACCAGTGGACACAGTTAACTTAGGTACCGAAGAGGACAAGAAAGAAGTCAAGGTGGGTGCCAATATGGAACCCAGTGTCAAGAAGCGTCTGACTCAGTTGCTATATAATTATGTCGAGGTCTTTGCCTGGTCGTACGAAGACATGTCAGGACTGGATGCTAATATCATGGTACATCGTCTACCAACAAAAGAAGACTGCCCTCTGGTAAAACAAAATGTCTGTCTCATGCGACCAGACATGTCAGAGAAAATCAAAGCAGAGGTCATGAAACAATTCAATGCCAAATTCTTGGTCGTCACCTCCTATCCACAATGGGTCACCAATGTTGTTCCCGTGCCTAAAAAGGAAGGCAAGGTACGAATGTGCATGGACTACAGAGATTTGAATAGGGCAATCCCTAAGGATGATTTCCCACTTTCCCACATCGATATTTTGGTTGACAATACAACACAACATAAGGTGTTTTCCTTCATGGATGGTTTCTCAGGTTACAATTAAATCAAAATGGCGCCTGAGGACATGGAGAAAACATACTTTGTCACACAATGGGGCACTTTCTGTTACAAGGTTATGTCATTCAGGTTGAAGAACACTGGGGAAACCTATCAACGTGCTATGGTAGCTCTATTTCATGACATGATACATCACAAAATAGAGGTCTATATGGACGACATGATATCCAGATATCAAACTAAAGAGGAACATCTTAACCATTTACAGAAATTATTTGAGAGACTAAAGAAATACAAGTTGAGGTTGAACCCGAATAAATGCACATTTGGGATGAGGTCCGGTAAACTCATAGGCTTTGTCGTCAGCGGTAAAGGTATCGAAGTGGACCCTGTCAAGGTGAAAGCGATACAAGAAATGTCTGCTCCTCGCACCGAGAAGGAAGTCGAGGATTCTTGGGACGGCTAAACTACATTGCCAGATTCATTTCTCACCTGACAGCTACTTGTGAACCAATCTTCAAATTATTGAAGAAAGATCAAGTAGTCAAATGGAATGATGAATTCCAAAATGCCTTCGACAAGATCAAAGAGTACCTACAAGAGCCTCCTGTTTTAATGCCTCCAGTGGAGGGAAGACCCTTGATCATGTATCTAACTGTTTTGGAAAATTTAATGAGGTGTGTGATGGGGCTGTATGACGAGTCTGGCCGAAAAGAGCATGTTATTTATCACCTGAGCAAAAAGTTTGTCGACTGTGAAACAAGATATTCACTTCTCGAGAAAACTTGTTGCGCTCTGGCATGGGCTTCTCGCCGGCTTAGACAGTATATACTGACCCATACTACCTTATTAATATCCAAGATGGATCCAATAAAATACATATTCGAGAAGCCTGCCCTCTCTGGGAGAATAGCAAGATGGCAGATAATCCTGACGGAATATGACATTCAGTATACTACCCAAAAAGCAATAAAGGGAAGTGTACTAGCCGATCACCTTGCTCATCAAGCTGTGGATGACTACCAGCCCATGAAGTTCGAATTCCCAGATGAAGACATCATGATGGTAAATAACTGTGAAGAATTCAGACCATATGACTGACCTGAACAAGGATCCCGATGGACCCTGGTTTTTGATGGGGCGTCCAACGCACTCGACAATGGTATAGGTTCTGTACTCATATCCCCTGAAGGATGTCACACTCCCTTCACTGCAAGACTCGGTTTCAACTATACAAATAACATGGCAGAATACGAAGCATGCATTTTTGGTCTCAAAGCTGCTATAGATTTGGGAATCAAGTCTTTAAGTGTGTTTGGAGACTCAACCTTGGTCATCAGTCAGATCAAAGGAGAATGGGACACTAAGCACCCTAACCTCGTCCCCTACAAAGAACATGTGTTGACATTAATCCCATATTTTGAGAAGATTACCTTCGAGCATTTCCTGCGAGAAGAAAATCAACTAGCAGATACGCTAGCCACAATGTCATCCATGTTTAAACTCAAATGGGATAACGAGGCTCCCCAGATCACCATTGAACGAATGAATGAACCAGCTCACTGTCACGAGATCAATACTGAAGAAGTAGTGGACCGGCCTTGGTTCCACGAAGTCAAGAGGTATCTTAAGGCTCAAGAGTATTCGGAAGGAGCTTCAGTCAATGATAAGAAGTTCTTAAGGAGATTCTCTGCTAAGTTCTTCCTTAGTAATGGAATCCTCTACAAATACAACCATGAATCTGTGTTAATTCGTTGCGTAGACAAGGTTGAGGCAGTAAAGATCATGGCTGATCTACATGAAGGCACTTTTGACACCCATTCCAGTGGGAATACAATGACAAAGAAGATCCTACGGGCAGGCTATTACTGGTCTACCATGGAAGCATATTGCTATCAGTACTCTCGAACTTGTCATAAGTGTCAAATCTATGCTGACAAAGTGCATGTACCTCGAGTTCCTCTAAATGTCCTGACTTCTCCCTGGCCATTCGCGATGTGGGGCATCGATATGATTGGGGAAATCAAGCCAACTGCCTCTAATGGACACCGCTTCATCTTGGTGGCCATTGACTATTTCACAAAGTGGGTTGAGACAGCTTCTTTCGCTTCCGTTACCAAGAATGTTATCGCCTGGTTCATCAAACATAATCTCATCTTTCGGTACGGTATCCCGGAGAGGATCATCACAGAAAATTGTACGAATCTCAACAATACTATGATCACCGCACTGTGCGTGCAATTCAAGATCCAGCATCATAATTCTTCTCCTTACCGGCCAAAGATGAATGGTGTTGTTGAAGCCGCAAATAAGAACATTAAGAAGATCATACAGAAAATGACAGTAACCTATAAGGACTGGCATGGGATGCTACCATTCGCTCTCCATGGTTACTGTACCATGGCGCGCACATCAACCGGGGAAACACCTTACTCTCTGGTATACGGAATGGAGGTTGTCTTGCCTATTGAGGTTCAGATCCCTTCTCTGAGAATCATGAAGGATGCAGGGTTGAATGAAGACGATTGGATCCAAACTTGACTTGAGCAACTGAACTTGATTGATGAGAAAAGGTTATTGTTGTCTGTCATGGTCAAATGTATCAAAAACAGATGATCAAGGCTTTCAACAAAAAAGTCAGACGCCTAGTGTATCAAGTCGGGGATTTGGTGATCAAGCACATCATACTGCCGCAAGGTGATTCTAGGGGAAAATAGACTCCTACATACGAAGGACCGTTCGTGATCAAAAGCATATTCTCTGGGGGAGCAATGATTTTAACCACTATGGATGGCAACGACCTACCACATCCTGTGAACGCAGACATAGTCAAAAGATACTACACATAAGAGACCCGCTAGGTTGACACACCTAGGCAAAACAAGGGCATCCCGGCGAACCAAAAAAAGAGGGTTCGGGAAAAAAATTAGGGATAAACAAAAAAATCTGTACACCCAACAAGTTGAAAACCCGAAAGGGAGACTTGGGAAAAAAAAGGGTATCCCGGTGGACTGAAAACCCAAAAGGGCGATCCAGGCAAAAGTTAGGGAATTAAAGCGTATGACTATATCCCGTTGGATCACTTTACAGAAAACCTTTGGCTTCGACTGACGAACTCAACGGGTCTAATCAATTCAATTAACTTCAGACAAGGCAGCAAGTGGACATGATGCTCAGAGACACGAATGCTATAGCAGAATGGGAACCCCATGGGATTATTGCACATAGCTATTTTGTCTTTGTATCAAATTTTCATTTTTTACGACGACATTCCCTTACTAGAATGTTCGTCTCATTGTACAAAAATACTTGTTCAAGTTAATACAAAGATACCCCTTTGAAAGTGAAAAACTATCTATTTTTTCTTTATTCCTGTGTTTTGTTTACAAAAACATCCAATGATTTATTTTTGAACATATGCATTTGAACGTAACTACTGTTTACAAATGAACAAAAAGGAACAAAAATAGAAAGACAATCGCTAATGGCTTTATTAAATAGGATAATATGTTTAGACTATTCCATAAAATCCCCCACGGTATACAGCTTATTGATGTCAAGCTCTCTCACATTCCTGATGGAACAAAACTTCCAGTTATCACTCCCCAATAGAAGTCGCCCAATTTCGCAGGATTCCCCAACAGGATTTCACAGTCAATACACAGCGTTTCCCTTACAACATAGTTTATTTCTCTAACAAATAAAAGCTCATCAACTCATTAGCACTTCAAAACATGAAGACTTACACTCCACGTCCCCAACAACAGTCAGGGATTTATTTTCCCTAATCCAATAGTGTTACAGCAGCATAGCTTACATGCCCATACATCGCATCCATACGTCATAACATTGACAACACGAACGCATACAACATAATCTCATTCATTTTATTGAGAACATCATTATACAATGCATTTCATACATCATGACATTGCATTCAACTAATCTTTCATCTATTCAAGAAAGATCAGTCAACAGATGGCCATCATTAACAATTTGCAAAAGGTCAGAGATTGATACCTGAAAACAAGCCAGGACAATTATCTACATGACCAGCAGAAGAAATCCTACACGGGTTTCTTCTCATTCAGCTTTCAGATACAGTTCAAATACGCTCCAGACACGGATGCCATTCTAATACTCATTCAGATTCAGCTTTCAGATATAGTTCAGATATGCTCCAGACACGGACGCCATTATGATACTCATTCAGATTCAGCTTTCAGATACAGTTCAAATACGCTACAGACACAGACGCCATTCTGAGACTCATTCAGATTCAGCTTTCAGATACAGTTCAGATACGCTCCAGACATGGACGCCATTATGATACTCATTCAGATTCAGCTTTCAGATACAGTTCAGATACGCTCCAGACACGGACGCCATTCTGATACTCATTCAGATTCAGCTTTCAGATACAGTTCAGACACGCTCCAGACACATAATCCATTATGATATTCATTTAGATTCAGCTTTTAGATACAGTTCAGATACGCTCCAGACACGGACGTCATTCAGATACTCATTCAGATTCAGCTTTCAGATACAGTTCAGATAAGCTCCAGACACGGACACCATTCTGATACTCATTCAAATTCAAGTTTCATAAACGAGTCTAATACAATCCATTTATGGATATTATTCTAGTACTCAACCCGACACATCCACTATTCTAGTGTAAATCAATAAGAGATTTATTCTGACACTTCTTCTATTCCTACCAAGAATCATTTTTGGATGGCATCTGTAAACCCATCTCCGACAACTTTCCATCATCTCTCCAAATGGCATATTTAAGCCCATTCTCTACACCATCAACCACCACATCATCGAGTGCCAATTTCTGGGCACTCTAGTGTCCAATCATCTTCCACCTTCAAGTCATGAATGGAAAATCCGCCAATCTAACTCTTCAGGTTTAAGAAGATTGAACAGGGGAAGCTGTTGTACCCCAAAATTTTCCCTCTCACATATCAATTATTTTCTCACAAATATCTCTCTTGGTTCAAGACTACACTAGGGTTGATAAACTCAAGACACCTCCTTAAGCACCGATGACTAAAATTAGGGTTTGAGATTGCACAAGGATAATTGAACTTTCAATGCCTCATATGACTTTCATGGATCATTATGGACCCCCAATATTACTCATGCCAACTTTCAAGCCTTGAATCACATTTTTGATCAGTCAATTGAGCAGTTGACCTAAAAATCAACTGTATTGGGGAAAAAGTCAATTGTGGTTAATTTACAGTCAAACTTCATAATTTTTGATTCACATCAACATTATAAAGTTTGGACCATAATTCCTCAATAAAATTTGATCAAATCATCAAAAGGGCAAAATGGTCAAAATTAGGGTTTTGACTGAGAAAGGGCAATTTCTGATTTTTGACCTAGCAAATGGTTAATTAGGTTGAGAAATAATTTCAAGAGTTCAATTGCATCATTTTCACCTAATGGAATGACCCAAAACATTTCTCAAGATCAATTGGATTGAAAGTGAGTTTTCAGTCAACTGATCAAAAGTCAACTGTATACTGAAAAGTCAAACTTTGTCTTTTTGGTCAAAGTCAAGTGTCAAAGTTCAAAATTCATCAAAACATGTCAAAATATGAAACTTATTCATCAAGAAATCAAAAAGTTAAGATTTCATTTTGAAAAGTCAAAGTTTTCAAACTCAGAAATTTTTCTAAGTGTTGAAAACTTCATGTTTTTTCACAACTTTGAGTAAAATTTTCACCATGATGCAAGATGATTCAGAAGAAACTTTCAACATGAAAGTTGTAGATATCCATGAGATCTACAAAATTTATTTACATAACTTCTTCTAAAAATTCTTGGATCTCAAGTTATTAATCCATGAAGTCATGGTCTTAAAACTAAACACTTGGTGAAATTTTGAACATTTTTGGTCAGGATTTTGACCTAACTTCTGACCCATGTTTCACCTAGTTCCATTTGGAGTTTGTAAAAGTTGTTCAAAGAGGGGTTGTAGATTACATTACAAGCTTTCCAAAATGTCAAATAACTCCTTGAGATCATTTGTGAGCAAGGAGAATCGAAGGTCAGAAGTTAGGGTTTCAAGTTGTTTTACAAGGCAAATTTTGTGATGAACAAAATTCAAATCTCAAACCTATGCGGCACAATCTTTTCTTTGCAGGCCTCAAACTTGTTAGGAACTCCATAATTAATTGCTTTCACAGCTGTTAGAGGTCTCAACTCAAGAATTGAATGCAATGCCGTGCTTTATATCCATTTTAGGAAGAAAGTGCACAATGCCATTTTGAAAAAGTAGCTTTATGCACAAAACTTATTCTTGAGCCTTGAAATTGTTTTCTTCTGATCATACACGTTCTATAACTCAAAAGATGTTTGTCTCAAGCCTTACAATCACTCAGCCCATGCTTGTACTTCCTCTTGGAACCATACATTCACTTTTCTTCAAAATCAAGCAACCTAGCCATAACTCTATAACTCAGAAATCCTTTGTGCAATAGCTCTCTAATATTTTGCTTATACATACACAAGTCATTTGCAACAAAACACACGCATGCTTAAGCCCTAAAAACACCAAGAACTCAAAACTACATCACATACCTCTATTTTTGCATAACCTGATCAAAAGTTTGAAACTCACATCTCCCTCGTGCGTTTTCAAGCCTTTTGGTTCCTAAAGTTTCTAAACATCATTTAGAACTCATCCCACACCCTGTTACAAGACTGTACCACCTTTAACACCATCCTCCTTTTTCAAAAATAAAGCTTTGCACTTTGACTTCTCCAAAACTCCTCAGGCACTTTCAGCTCAAGCTAAGCATCACATTAGCTTCCTGGGAACTTGAGGAAGCTAATCCAATCATTGGAACTCACTAAAAGCTGCTCAAACTCAAAACACGATACCCTCTTGCAAGGTGAATTTTCGGACTATTGAACTCTTCATACAAGCATCATTAATATTTAGTTTGTGAATGAAAAATGTAAACATCATTGTTCTGAAGCTAACCATGTCTTTAGATTTCATTTATATTGCTTAAGTAATTAGAATTTTGAATCTGAACATCTTAGAAAAATTAGGTCAGAATTTGGTACCATTCAAAATTCATGCTCATTTTTTAGAATGAGTTTAAGTTATTTACATTTCTGGAATCATGGTGAAATTTTACACAACTTTCATGTTTATATTTTTGCAAATGGTTGAGAAATGAACAAGTTGCAGGTGGCCCGACCAGAGGTTGAAGATGAAGTTTGTTTTCATGAAGCAGTTTCTAATATATATTTGTTGTTTTACATAAGTTAATGGATGTATAACCACTCCAGTGGTTAAAGCGCGCGCCTGTCACCATGAGGTCCTGGGTTCAAGCCCCAGCGTGACCTTTTTCCATTTTTTGAAATCTTCTGACCCCTTTTTTGCAACGCTGAGCCTTTCCCCCTTTGGGCTTTACTTTTTTGCTGCTTCTGTCCCCCTCTGCCTTGTTATTCACACCCCTGGTCCATTATTTCATTTTCCATTTTTTTATTTATTTTCTCTTCAATTTATTTTTATTTCATATTTTTCTTTTATTATTTTTATTGCTATTATTATCATTATTATCATTTTTATTAATAAAAAATTCAAAAATTTTAGCAAATTTAAAAGAACAAAAAACATTTCCTTTGATGATTAAGTTCACTTTTTTACTTACTTATATTATTTTGTAAATTAAAATCAATTTAAAATTTAGGATTTTTATTTAATTATTTTTATTTACTAATTTAATTAAATTCACAAAAAACCCTAAAAAACTTGTTTTCTTTAAATTAAATTAGTTTGCTATTTTAATATTAATTTTCCTTTTTTTAGTTAATTATTTTACTTTAATTAATTAGGTAAAAGAAAAACCCTTTCCATAAAAAAAACCAAACAAAATCACATTTCCCCTTACATTTCATATTTTTTCATTTTATCCTTATTTTGTACATTTATTCAAATTCAATATGGTTGTAATAACTATTTAGATTTAATTTCTTGCAGTATTCCCCATTTGTAATTTGTACACCCCTCCCCTAAGTATTGTAATAGCGTAGTAATTTTAAATTCTGTAATTTATCGCTTTATATACAGAATGCTAGTAATTAGGGTTTTGTATGGAAAGACTAAAACCAATCAATAGAAAACCCTAATCAAAGACAAATCAAGCATAAAAATCAATACACTTGCACACAAACACCCCTAGAGTAAATCCACCTGGTTGCCTTACAAAAATGGCCATATTACGCATGTGAGGTATCTTAGCAAAAACAAATAAAATACAAGATCATAGTCCCTCGATGACGCTATCATTGTTGCCTTTCAAAATGATCTTAGTCCCTAAAAAATGCTAAGATATCTTGCAACATTGCTAATCATGGTTATACGATGACCCACGCCCGTCCCTTTTACATCCAAAGATAGGGTTACTTACCAAATCAATAGTAAGATAACAATGTCAAAGGAAAGAGGAAATAAACATGAAAGACTTTTTGAGTAGCTAGAAAGTTCCTAGTTACTTGTTCAATTTCAAAATAAAACATCCTTACTATTTTCAAAAACAAACACCTACACTTTCAAAACACCTTTCAAACTTGAAAACATTTTCAAGAGATCAACACATTTGTATACATTCTTACGAACGAGAATCATTACGAAGTTTTCCTAGAAAAAAGCCTCTTTACAAAATACTTTCAAAAACCACACAAAGCATATTTTCAAACAAAAGCAATTGATCTAGCAAGTAACTAAGAGCCCATGGAAAACCATGGATGATAATAGTATTATTTAGATTCGTACCATTGTCTGTGATGATCCTCTTCGGGATACCGTACCGACATATGAGATTCTGTTTGATGAATCGGGCTACAACATTCTTAGTAACAGAAGTGAAAGAAGCTTCCTCAACCCACTTTGTAAAATAGTCAATGGCCACTAAGATGAAGCGGTGTCTCTTAGAGGCTGTTGGCTTGATTTCCCCAATCATATCGATGCCCCACATAGCAAAGGGCTAAGGAGCCATCAAGATATTCAGAGGAACCGGAGGTACGTGCACCTTGTCAGCATAAATCTAACACTTGTGGCAGGTTCGAGAGTGTTGATAGCAATCTTCTTCCATGGTAGACCAGTAATAGCCTGCCTGTAGGATTTTCTTTGCCATCGTATGCCCACTGGAATGGGTGCCAAAATTTCCTTCATGTAACTCAACCATGATCTTTTCCGCTTCAACCTTGTCTACACACCGAAGTAACACAGAGTCATGATTGCGTTTGTAGAGACTGCCATTACTAAGGAAGAACTTAGCAGAGAATCTCCTTAAGAACTTCTTATCATTGACTGAAGCTCCTTCTGGATATTCTTGAGCCTCGAGATACCTCTTGACTTCGTGAAACCAAGGTTGGTCCACTACTTCTTCAATATTAATATTGTGACAGTGAGCGGGTTCATTCATTCGTTCAATGGTGATCTGGGGAGCCTCGTCATCCCAATTAAGTTTAAAAATGGATGACATTGTGGCTAGTGTATCTGCTAGCTGATTTTCTTCTCGCAGGAAATACTCGAAGGTAATCTTCTCAAAATGTGGGAGCAATGTCAAAACATGTTCTTTGTAGGGGATAAGGTTAGGGTGTTTGGTGTCCCATTCCCCTTTGATCTGGATGATAATCAAAGCTGAATCTCCGAATGCATTTAAGGATTTGATCCCCAAATCTATGGCAGCTTTGAGACCAAAAATGCACACTTCGTATTCTGCCGTGTTATTTGTACATTTGAACCAGAGTCTTGCATTAAAGAGAGTATGACACCCTTCAGGAGATATGAGTACAACACCAATACCATTGTCAAGTGCGTTAGATGCCCCGTCAAAAAACAGGGTCCATCGGGATCCTTGTTCAGGTCCGTCATATGGTCTGGATTCTTCACAGTTGCTTACCATATGATGTCTTCATCTGGGAATTCGAACTTCATGGACTGGTAGTCTTCCACAGATTGGTGAGCAAGGTGATCAGCTAGTACACTGCCATTTATTGCTTTCTAGGTAGTATATTGTATGTTATATTCTGTCAGGATCATCTGCCATCTCGCTATTCTCCCAGAAAGGGCAGGCTTCTCGAAGATGTATTTTATTGGATCCATTTTAGATATCAATAAGGTAGTATGGGTCAGCATATACTGTCTTAGCCGGAGAGCAGCCCATGCCAGAGTGCAACAAGTTTTCTCGAGCAGTGAATATCTTGTTTCACAGTCGGTAAACTTTTTTCTCAGGTAGTAAATAGCATGCTCTTTTCAGCCAGACTCGTCATGCTTCCCCAGCACACACCCCATTGAATTTTCCAAAACAGTTAGATACATGATCAATGGTCTACCCTCGACTGGTGGCATCAAAACAGGAGGCTCTTGTAGGTACTCTTTGATCTTGTCGAAGGCAGTTTGGCTCTCATTATTCCATTTGACTACTTGATCTTTCTTCAGTAATTTGAAGATTGGTTCACAAGTAGCTGTCAGGTGAGAAATGAATCTGGAAATGTAGTTTAAATGTCCCAAGAATCCTCTGACTTCCTTTTCAGTACGAGGAGCAGGCATTTCTTATATTGCTTTCACCTTGGCAGGATCCACTTCAATATCCTTATTGCTTACAACAAAGCCTAGGAGTTTTCCAGACCTCACCCCAAATATGCATTTATTTCATGATGTATTATGTCGTGAAATAGAGCTACCATGGCACGCTGATAGGTTGCCCCAGCATTCTTCAGTCCGAATGGCATAACCTTGTAGCAGAATGTTCCCCACTGTGTGACAAAGGTTGTTTTCTCCACGTCCTCAGGTGCCATTTTGATTTGAATGTAGCCCGAGAAACTGTCCATGAAGGAAAACACTTTGTGTTGTGTTATATTGTCAACTAGGATGTCAATGTGGGGAAGTGGGAAATCATCCTTAGGGCTTGCCCTATTCAAATCTTTGTGTTGTACCCCAAAATTTGCCCTCCCTTTTTCACAAGAAATCACAAACCTAGGGTTTTCTTAGATTTTCAAGATTGGCTTAGGAATCGATCAAACAGACTTTTCTTTGGCAGCAAATCAAGAATTAGGGTTTCTCTCGCATTTCTGAGAAAGAAACTGAATTCTCAGAAATTCAGTTAACTGTCACATGTTTTCACACTTTTTCAAGTTTGCTGAAAGGTTAACTGGTTGTTCTCAAGGCCTGATTATCTGGGATAAGAGATAGGAGCTGAGACTGTTATTTGGAATATCAAGACATCTGCTTGTTGACAGAATGAAATGTTTGCCAGTTAATGGAATGCTTGTTTGTTTATTATACAATACGTATTTTGATTGGAATGCTGTTGCAAGGTTATGAGACTACAAAATTATTGGTTTACTTAAAGTTTAAGTTATCTGTATTAGAATTGTTAAAATGCAATTTCAATTATTTTGATCTGAGAATCTTAAAAAAAATAAGTGAAGACTTGAAGAAAGAATGGAAAAATTATTAGACAGTAAATGATCTTATTGGATATCAATTTGCCTCACAAATATTTTTCAGATGATTGATACAAAAATAATTTATTATTTGAATATTGTATGTTTTTACAACTTATAGTACTTGGGAAAACAAATTGTTACAATAAATGGAAAATAAATCTAAGTCTAAGTCATTGCTCCATTGCTCCTATGCTCAAAGTCTTTGGCTTCTACTACTTTGTCGTCGTCCAAGTTGCACTCACATGAAAAAGACAAAAAAAAAGATTAGTACAGTTAATTGAAAGGAATTTTCAAAGAAAAAAGAAAAGAAAATTATTCATCATTAAAGTTTACCGTCCAGAATCAGAGTGCTATTTTTTTTCATCACATTTTATTTTTCTCTTCGCAAATCACAAGAAGATTGCTCTTCTTGGTTCACAAAGAGAAAAATAAAAGTGCAAATGCAAGCATACAAAAGCAATTGGTTCAAATGCAAACATGGGCCAAACTAAAACATGTTGTACAAAAGTAAGCATACAAAGGTAAATATTGCAGCAACTAAGGCAAACCAAGGCAGCACAAACTGTCAAGCAACCAAGGAACTAAGGCAAACTGTTATGAAAACATAGCAAGGCGCCAAAACTACATTACAAAGCATGGCATACAAAACAAAACTGCATTACAAAATAAGGCAAGCTGGATGCAAGACATGTTGTACAAAGCAAGCATACAAAGGTACAAAGCAAGTTACAGATGCAAACATGCTGTACAAAGCAAACCAAAGGAAGCAGCAATGCAACTGTACAAATGCAGAAAGTATAGCAGGCCAAAAGTAAACAACAAGAAAATGCAGAGGAAAACCAAATCACAAGCCAAAAAAAAAAGCTTGTCATAGCTATCATCATTTTCCAGACATAGGCAACTTTTCAGAACAATAAGAAAAGCAAAAATGCTTTTTTCATAGAGAGAGAAAGAGCGAAAGATATCACCTTTGGTGAGAGTTTTACAGTTTGGCAAGAACATGCTGTCACAAGTTAACAAAAAGCTAAGAAAGATATAAAACTCAAGACTGCATAACAGTTTTGAAGGAGGAAAACACTTTGTCAAAACCACAAAAATCTCCAAACCTGTACAAGCTAGACAAGCCTGTAAAAACCACAAGCTAGCCAAAACCTGCTACTCATAAAATCTCCAAACCCTGCAAAGCTTTCAAACAGAAACAAACAGCCAAACCCAACCTGCAAGCTTGCCAAACTGTAAACCTGTTAACAAATTGTAACAAACAGCCAAACAGTTTCAAGCCATCACAAAAACTCTACAAACTGAAAAGCTAGAAAAACTGTTATCAATCCGAGCCTGCTAGCAATAACCATACAAACTGTAAACCTGTTTGGCCAAACTGTGAACAACCAAGCCTGTCAAACTGCTCAGAAACAAAACAAGCAGAAAACAGCACAACCAAATCCCAACTGCACAACCAAATTCAAACTGTAAAACTATATCAAAACAATCAAAAAAAACCTGTGAAACATCAACCACCAAACTACAAAATCACAAAACTTCAAGTTTCAACAAGAAGCAACAAACAAAGTTTCATCAACTAACATCAACCAAAGCCTACCAAATTGCAAACCTGTCATCAAACTCAACATCCAAAAACCACAACTTGTGTAACAGTTCAAATCAGAAGAGAAGCTACCAACGAATCAGTTTCAGAAGCATATATCTCAACATCCAAAAACCATTCACCAATACTTAATCATCATCATTGTAAATCATCCAGATTCAAAGAGAAAGGAAATATCAACAAGAAGTTTCAGAACATTGAATCATCATAAACCATTGTTCAAAGAGAGAGGAAAAGACTTCCAGAAACAACAACAAAAATCAGTCTCAGTACTGTGCTCATCATCAACATTCAGAAAGAGGAAGAGAATTTCAGAAGCAACTACCAACAAAAATAAGTTTCAGAAACGTTTCATCATCAACAAATCAACAAACAATAATAAAATCTCATAAGTTACCAAAAGGCGTGACCATCATCTCTTCCTCGTACCTCTGGCCACCAAGGAAGCGCCTCCAGTCCAACCTCTCTCCCTCCATTTTCCAGAAAATCCCCAAGGTACGTTTTTCTCAAATTTTCTTTGCTGCATCTCAGGCATAATACCATCGATTAAAAAATGAAACTGAACATGCAAGCAAACTAGAACAAAGCGAGCAAACACAATGAAACTGTAAAACCTTAAAAAGAGGACGAATCATACCGTTCAATCCAAAGCCACTGATCGTTGAGAAGAGGTGAGAGGTGAGAGGCGGTGCTCCGGCGGCCTAGGTAGGAGGAGAATCAGAGTGCCTTTGAGTGAAAAGGATGAAGAGGAAGAAGGAGTGAAATGGCGCCGCTGTACAAGGAGCACATGAACCCTAATTGATTCAAACTCTAAAATGTTACAAGCTTTGTGTTGGGCCTGACCGTCCCAAAATCTCAAAGCCCATTGAATTTTCCAGTGCTCCCCCCCCCCCTTTTTGTCATTCTGACCCCTTTGTTCTTCTTTTAATTTTTGTTTTTGTTTTGGGCCCCAACTTTCAGCAATCTTAAGCCCATCTTCAATTTATTTTCTTTCTTTTCTTTTGTTTAAATACTAACATTTTCTTATTAATTCATTTTAATTAATTTGTTAATAATAACATTAATACTAATATTAAAACTTTGACTTTCTCAAATAGTTTTATTTTAATTATTTTCTTTTTATTATTCTTTTTACACATTAATAAAATACAAGAATAATAGAAATTTTGTTTAATTAATTTTTCTTTTAAACTTTTTATTTACGTAATTAATACAATACAGAAATAATAATAATATTTAATCTTTCTTTTTTTAGAATAGATTTTTATTTGTTTATTTTTTAAGTAAATACATGCATTTCATAATTTATTGATTCTCTTTATTTTCATGTTATAGCTTTATATTGAATTGCGACGATTCGATTTGGTTGTAATATTTGGACATTATTATCCTTGTGTGACTCATCCCCATTTGTAACAATTTGTACCCCCATTCCCGGATACTTTTGTAATAAGTTAGACTTTTAATTCCCGCAATTTATTGCTTTCAATATACTGTATAGTAATTAGGCGTGTATGGCAAGATTCAAAATCAATCGCTAGATAACCTAATACAAGACAAAAAGCATGTAAATTGACAAACACAATTGACACGTGCACCTCTAGGGTAACCTCGCTTGTTGCCTCGGAAATGCAATCATGTCCCTCGAATATGAGACACTCTAGCAAATACCCCTTCGATAAACAAATATCGTAGTCCCTCGATGTTGCCTTCGATAAAATGATCTCGTCCCTTACAAAATTGCTAGAGCGTCTCACAAGTTGCTTTCAATGATCGTATGCGATGACCCGTGCCTGTCCCGTTTAACATCCTAATACAAGGTTGTTCACCAAATGCAATGGTGAAACAACACTGTCAAAAGGGTTAAAAACATATAGGAAAGATCTTTGAGTAAAATAGGGTAGACAACTCTTAGTTACTTGATCAAAGCTTGCAAAACATCCTTGCTATTTTCAAACACACATCACAACACAATTCAAAACATTTTCCAAAAAACAAACTTTCAAACATTGAAATATCTTTTCAAAAAGACAAACACCTTTGTATATATTCAAACAAGAATCATTACAAAGGTTGCCACAATGATGGCCTCTTTTCAAAGCATTTTCAAAACCACACACACAAAGCACCATTTCAAACAATTGAAAAGCAAAAGCAAGTGATCTAAACAAGTAACTAAGAGCCCATGGAAAACCATGGATGAAAAGGTGCTTGCACCTTCCCTTTTCATAATCTACCCCCCGAACCCAAGAAAACATCTCAAAGGTCTTTTCTGTGCTTTTTGACCTTTCCTTAGGATAAAATAAAAAGTCGGTGGCGACTCTTGCTAAACCGCACAATTGCGAACACAAACGCAAAACCTCAAGTCAGTTCTCCCACCGTATCACAGAACTAGCGACTCTGCTGGGGAATATTCTAAAAGTGGGGTTACCTTAGGGTTTTAGATCACCTTTACATGCTCATCTTGTTTGCTTTGATTGCTTTACTTTTGGATTCCTTGTTTGGGTTTGTTTTAAATCCTACACCCGTATTTGGGGGCACCTTTTAGGTAAGTAGCAATAAACTGTGAGGGAACTGTGCAGGGTATACCGACATGGTTGAAGCCGTAGTTACGTTGATGTGGCACATTGGTTGGTATCGGTAACCCTTGAGTTGAATCAAGGAGAGTACGGGGCCTCCGCGTGGTGTCGTGAAGCATCAACTGACTTTAGAACCTTACTTGGCCATCTTGGCCTTATTAGGATGTAGTGAGATGACCGGCTTTGGTGCAGTCCGAAGTTGGTAGATACTCGATACTACACTCATTGAGGGTTGTTTTCTTGGAATATTTTGGTCGCTAGTTAAGTGGCTAAACTGAAACAATGAACACAGAAAATAATCCGGTGATATTGAACTCCTTAGAACCCGGTTACTATTTCTAGGACAGGTTGAGCCAACTAACTTCAAGAGGGTACTTACCTACGAACCCCATGCAAGCCTAAACCTAAGGACTTGCCTGCTTTGTGTGAATGTGATTATCTGTATATACACTTGCTTACTATTTGCATACTTGTACATAACATTATAACATCATAACATCATACCATAGCATTTTCAATAACCACTTCAAGGATCTCGAGGGGCTTTGATGCAGGTTCACGTTGAACCAGATGTCTACCAAAGGGCAAGAGGATTCATTTTCCTCTAAACAAACGCCGTTAAAGATCAAGTACAACAACTTGAGTCAAGGGCTATGACCCACTTGACATGGTGAGCTTGATTCTCGTGGAAAGACATCCACCAATGCAAAGTTCTCCAATCAAAGATGATGATCGAAGTTAAACCTCTAACATTTTCTTGTGTTTACCCCGCGAGATCCTTGAAAACATGCATCCACATATCATGCATCGTATCATGACAGGTTTTCCCCTTTCAGGTCTCCTTATTCTCTTACTGTTTATTTCAATAGAGATGGCTCTAGAGAGGACTGTCAAAGATATCCAGGCTCAAAACGCTCAACTTCAAGAGATGTTCTTGAACCTGTCCAAGGGGCAGGAAGAAGTGAAAGCTCTCCTCACAAGGGGCATGGTCCTAGGAAATCCAGGGGGCATCAGGAATGATCAGTTGGAAGGGCTACAAATTGAGTTGGCAACAATTAAAATCCAAATGATGGGACAACTGGTGGGCCATATGGCTCTCATTCAAAACCTGGCTCAAGGACAAGAGGAGCTAAAGGTCCTCATCAACAAGCTGCATCAGGATGGATGTGACCAAGTGGGGCAAACAACTAGGGTTGAAGATCAAGTCACCATTCAGCCTCCTTTGAGACAAGAAGCCAAGGGAAAGTCTCCCCAGCTTGCTTCAGGGTCACAAGCCCAACAACAACCTCACCAACATCAACGGGGTAATCGACGTAAGCAAAATACATCTGGAAGGCACTTCACTTAGATTGATATGCCATTGTCACAAGTACTGGAACGCTTGTTGGAGGTCAATCTGACTGTATTAAGGGATCCGCTTCGGAATCCCAATACCTCTGCTCCTGGCTATCATCCCAATGCATTTTGTGCATACCACTCCTATAGTCCTGGACATGACACCGACGACTGTTGGGCTTTGAAAAACAAGACCCAAGACTTGATTGACAGAGGAGTGTTGGAATTCACACAGGATGGCCAGATGAAAATCTTCCGCTGAGGGTTCTCCACCAGAAATGACAAGTTCGAACTAAGAGGCTTTTGTTTCATTTGAATTTTCAAGTTGTAATTTCTGTTGTTATTCAAACAATTATCTGTTGATGTCAAACTCTGTTTCATTAATGCATTGCATATGTTTGTCTTGAATTCATCCATTCGTTTTCACTATTCTTGAACTATGCTTTCTACTTTCTTTATGACATTTAACTCTTGCTAAAAGTTACAAGCCTTTAGAGGGAGGATGACGAAAACAATGCCATAATCTCATACAGTATGCATTTCGACAGACCTTGCTGACGATGTACAGGCGTTTCTTTTAAATCCTAAACACTGGAGTTATAAGGAAGATGATCCCTAGTCAACCCCTTCGAGCCAAAGAAGTAGAAGTTTTCTGTTTTAAACACAAATTGAAACCTTTTAATCAAACCTGGGGCAGGGTAGTCTCTCAGTTAATTCAAAACATGCGCTTAGCCGCAAACTCTCAGTTCATAATACAGCGAATGACATCAAAAACATTCCTTTGGAATCAAAAGACAATGATGGTTCCTTATCTCATAGGCAGTCATTATCTATCAAAAAAAAGAAGAAGAAAGAGGTCACTACAAATACTCAACAACATGAAAAACGTTGCAAAAAAATGACTACCTTCCAACAAATTCAACTTGTGTGAACCATCACCAAAAACGTCGTTCCAAACTCGAATAGAGTTCGACGCACAATTAACTGAGTTTAAGATTGAAGAACATCACGAAGAGCGGGTGGGTACAAATATACTTTGATCCTTTATCCTTTGTTTCTTAAACCGTGAACCAAGCCACATTACAACCCTTCAAAAGTCCTAATTGAAGCATGGGTTAGTTCGAAAGCATACTGTTACAAAAGGTATCCTGACTCCTGTAAGGCTTTGCTCTAAGTCTTGTGTTGAATTTGTCTTATAAAAGTTTTCTGATAAAAAATGCATTTTTCAAAATTTCAAGACAAGCATAAACTTTACATTATTTGAATATCATTGTTTGCATATGGCTATTTGTTTGACAGCGAAGAAGTTCACGCAGTGAATGTTCCGATGGACGAAAGCTCTCTCAGTGAACAAAATCACTTCAAGGGGGATGACACTTCCTTCACAAAAATCTCCTATCAACAAAGGGGACTTGGCATCGCATTGTCCAGTAAACCTGGGGCAGTCCAGTCAAGATTTCAACAAATCTCTCAAAGTCCAGTTAACATGGGGCAGTCCAGTCAAGATTTCATGAAATCTCTCAATTGCAGCGTAACCTGGGGCAAGTCTCAGTCACCATCACTTGGGGCATTAAACGTCAATCTCATCAAAGGGTTACATACAGCCCAAATTTCCTGGCAGTGTCACAAACATTTGATACTAGGGGAAATGACGAATCTCTCCAAAAATCTCGAGAAGCTCATCACCTCTCTAGCAGGCCAGCGGTCATGGGTTTATTTCCCCAACACTTGTCAAGGATTTGTTCTCCAAAACAAATTACATTTTAACAACATTCACAATATGTGCAGATTGATCGGCAGGTAAAGGTTATCATTACCTTTTGGAGTAGTAATCATCCAAGATTCCTTCATCACCTTTTGGAGTAGCATTCGTGAAAGATTCCTTCATCACCTTTTGGAGTAGCAGTCGTCAAAGATTCCTTCATCATCCGTTCCAATCAAAGTTAATTCAAGACCTTCTCTGACTCAGTCAGATCGACACTAAGATCTCCCTGATTCTTATTCCAGTTGAAGATATTCCAAGACTTTCTTCTGGCTCAGTTAAATCGATTCTAAGATTTTTCTGATTCTTATCCAGTCAAAGTTAATTCAAGACCTTCTTTGGTTCAGTCAGATTGACACTAAGATCTCCCTGACTCTCATTCCAGTGGAAGATATTCTAGATTTTCCTGTTTCAGATAAATCTCTCAACGATTCATTCTGATTCACTTCCAGATTTTTCACTATCAGAGACGAAGAATCCAACTCTTTTCTCCATCACCAGTTTGGGATTTATTTTCCCCACCAGAGGTTGTCTTGAAAAACATTACACCTCCGTACATCAGGACATCATACAACGCAATCTCATTTATTTTGAGAACGTCATTGTTTGATATATGCCACTAACCTTTACCTTTCAGGAAAGATACAATCAAATTCAAGCTATGAAGCCTGGACCACGACCAGATAGTAGTGCGTCCAACTTTCATCTTCAACAGAGATGATTTCTCGACAGAATAATGGACGATTGAGGTTCCCAAAATTCAAAAGAGATGATTTCTCAACAGAATAACGGACAATCGAGGTTCCCAAAATTCAATAGAGATGATTTCTCAATAGAATAACGGACGATCGAGGTTCCCAAAATTCAACAGAGATGATTTCTCAACAGAATAACGGACGATCGAGGTTCCCAAAATTCAATGGAGATGATGCCCCAGCAGAATAACGGACAACTGAAGCTCCTAAAATTCTATTTATCTCAAGAATGAAGATTCTCATCCTTAAAACCTCAGAAGATTGGTATACTCCCAAGCTCCTGATACCCTTAACAGAATGAAGATTCTCATCCTTAAAACCTCAGAAGTGGCATACACCCAACCTCCTAACCCAACAGAATGAAGACTCTCATTCTCAAAGTAGCATACACCCAACCTCCTAACCCAACAGAATGAAGATTCTCATTCTCAAAGTGGCATATAACCTGAATTCCTGATATTCCCGACAGAATGAAGATTCTCATTCTCAAAGTGGCATATAACCTGAGTTTATGATATTCCCGACAGAATGAAGATTCTCAGTCTCAAAGTGGCATACACCTGAATTTCTTCCAAACAGGAATAAGCTTTTCCCAGAGCCCTGAGCTCACTCTCCAGCAGGATAGCTACTCTTCAGCAGTATGGCTATTCCCCACAGAGTTTTTAATCCACAACAAAATCAAGATTCTCATCTTTGATTCTCCAGTAAAGTTGCCAGATCCTTCTTTACTCTCAGCATAAATTTGTCAGAGTTTTTAATCCCCTGCAAATCGAAGATTCTCGTTCTTAACTCCTCAGCACAATTTCCCCTAGTAGAATGAAGATTCTCATTCTCAATTCTCGCCAGAGTTTTCAAATATTCCCCAGCGGAGTTCTCCACAAACAACGAAACAGGAATCCCCAGTAGATTGGCATACAACCCAAATTCCTGATTTCCCCAGCAGTATAGCTTCTCCCCACAGAGGTTGTCAAAAAAAAAAGCTTGAAGACACACATACTCTTCAACGGTGGTCCAGGATTTATCTTCCCCGACAGCGGTCAAAGATTTTATTATCTCCAGTTATCCAGGATTTATTTTCCTCAACAAGACAGCTCATCAGCTTACATGCGCATACATTACATTCATATATCATGAACATTGATAAAACACATATATTGAATCATACATTTCATGCAACATAACTTTGTGTTTCAGCTAATATTTTACCCTTTTCAGGATAAGATTAACAAACTACCAACCTCAAGAATCATGAAAACAGTTTACGGATGCTTCCCAACATGGATGTCAATTTGTCGCTTGTTCAGATTCAACTTTTGAAAACAGTTTACGGATGCTTCCAAACATGGATGCTAATCTATTCTTATTCAACTTCAAGGACTTCTTAAAACAGTTTACGGATGCTCCAAACATGGATGTTAATCTATTGCTTATTCAACTTCAAGGATCATGAAAACAGTTTACGGGTGCTTCCAAACATGGATGTCAATTTGTCGCTTGTTCAGATTCAACTTTTGAAAACAATTTACGAATGCTTCCAAACATGAATGTTAATCTATTGCTTGTTCAACTCCAGAATCATGAAAACAGTTTACGGATGCTTCCCAACATGGATGTTAATCTATCGCTTGTTCAGATTCAGCTTATTGAAAACAGTTTACGGATGCTTCCCAACATGGATGTTAATTTATCGCTTGTTCAGATTCATCTCATTGAAGACTGTTTACGGATGCTTCCCAACACGGATGTTAATTTATCGCTTGTTCAGATTTAGCTCATTGAAAACAGTTTACGGGTGCTTCCAAACACGGATGTTAATCTATTGCTTGTTCAACTCCAGAATCATGAAAACAGTTTACAGATGCTCCAAACACGGATGCTAATCTATTGCTTATTCAGACCCCCAGCTCAGAGACGTTCCAAACATGGATACCTTTCTGATACTCATTCTTTAACCTACAACATACAGTTCAACAAACGTCCTTGGATGGCATCTTTAATCCTATCTCCGACAAGATTCGGTCACATCTCCAAATGGCGTCTTTAAGCCCATTCCCTCAACTACACTTTGACGAGTGCAAATTTATGGGCACTCTAGTGTCTAATAATCTTTTACCTTAAAGTCACGAACATAAAACTTGCCAATCTAACTCTTCAGGTTCAAGAAGATTGAACAGGGGCAGTTGTTGTACCCCAAAATTTGCCCTCCCTTTTTCACAAGAAATCACAAACCTAGGGTTTTCTTAGATTTTCAAGATTGGCTCAGGAATCGATCAAACAGACTTTTCTTCGGCAGCAAATCAAGAATTAGGGTTTCTCTCGCATTTCTCATAAAGAAACTGAATTCTCAGAAATTCAGTTAACTGTCACATGTTTTCACACTTTTTCAAGTTTGCTGAAAGGTTAACTGGTTGTTCTGAAGGCCTGATTATCTGGGATAAGAGATAGGAGCTGAGACTGTTATTTGGAATATCAAGACATCTGCTTGTTGACGGAATGAAATGTTTGCCAGTTAATGGAATTCTTGTTTGTTTATTATACAATACGTATTTTGATTGGAATGCTGTTGCAAGGTTATGAGACTACAAAATTATTGGTTTACTTAAAGTTTAAGTTATCTGTATTAGAATTGTTGAAATGCAATTTCAATTATTTTTATCTGAGAATCTTAAAAAAAAAAAGTGAAGACTTGAAGAAAGAATGGCAAGATTATTGGACAGTAAATGATCTTATTGGATATCAGTTTGCCTCACAAATATTTTTCAGATAATTGATACAAAAATAATTTATTATTTGAATATTGTAAGTTTTTACAACTTATAGTACTTGAGAAAATAAATTGTTACAATAAATGGAAAATAAATCTAAGTCTAAGCCATTGCTCCATTGCTCTCATGCTCAAAGTCTCCGGCTTCTACTGCTTTGTCGCCGTCCAAGTTGCACTCACATGAAAAAGACAAAAAAAAGAAGAAGATTAGTACAATTAATTGAAAGGAATTTTCAAAGAAAAAAGAAAAGGAATTATTCATCATTAAAGTTTGCCGTCCGGAATCAGAGTGCTATTTTTTTTCATCACGTTTTATTTTTCTCTTCGCAAATCACAAGAAGATTGCTCTTCTTGGTTCATAAAGAGAAAAATAAAAGTGCAAATGCAAGCATACAAAAGCAATTGGTTCAAATGCAAACATGGGCCAAACTAAAACATGTTGTACAAAAGCAAGCATACAAAGGAAAATATTGCAGCAACTAAGGTAAACCAAGGCAGCACAAACTGTCAAGCAACCAAGGAACTAAGGCAAACTGTTATGCAAACATAGCAAGGCGCCAAAACTGCATTACAAAGCATGGCATGCAAAACAAAACTGCATTACAAAACAAGGCAAGCTGGATGCAATACATGTTGTATAAAGCAAGCATACAAAGGTACAAAGCAAGTTACAGATGCAAAGATGATGTACAAAGCAAACCAAAGGCAGCAGCAATGCAATTGTACAAATGCAAAAATTACATCAGGCCAAAAGTAAACAGTAGGCAAATGCAGAGGAAAACCAAATCACAAGCAAAAAAAAAGCTTGTCATAACTATCATCATTTTCCAGACATAGGCAACTTTTTAGAACAATAAGAAAAGCAAAAATGCTTTTTTCATAGAGAGAGAAAGAGAGAAAGATATCACCTTTGGTGAGAGTTTTACAGTTTGGCAAGAACAAGCTGTCACAAGTTAACAAAAATCTAAGAAAGATATGAAACTCAAGACTGCATAACAGTTTTGAAGGAGGAAAACACTTTGTCAAAACCACAAAAATATCCAAACCTGTACAAGCTAGACAAGCCTGTAAAAACCACAAGCTAGCCAAAACCTGCTACTCACAAAATCTCCAAACCCTGCAAAGCTTTCAAACAGAAACAAATAGCCAAACCCAAATTGCAAGCTTGCCAAACTGCAAACCTGTTAACAAACTGTAACAAACAGCCAAACAGATTCAAGCCATGACAAAAACTCTACAAACTGCAAAGCTAGCAAAACTGCTATCATCTCGAGCCTGCTAGCAACTACCATACAAACTGTAAACCTGTTTGGCCAAACTGTGAACAACCAAGCCTGTTAAACTGCTCAGAAATAAAAAAAGCAGAAAACAGCACAACCAAATCCCAACTGCACAACCAAATTCAAACTGTAAAACTACAGCAAAACAATTAAAAAAAAACCCCTGTGAAACATCAACCACCAAACTACAAAATCACAAAACTTCAAGTTTCAACAAGAAGCAACAAACAAAGTTTCATCAACTAACATCAACCAAAGCCTACCAAATTGCAAACCTGTCATCAAACTCAACATCCAAAAACCACAACTTGTGTAACAGTTCAAATCAGAAGAGAAGCTACCAACGAATCAGTTTCAGAAGCATATATCTCAACATCCAAAAACCATTCACCAAGACTTAATCATCATCATTGTAAATCATCTAGATTCAAAGAGAAAGGAAATATCAACAAGAAGTTTCAGAACATTGAATCATCATAAACCATTTTTCAAACAGAGAGGAAAAGAGTTCCAGAAACAACAACAAAAATCAGTCTCAGAATTGTGCTCATCATCAACATTCAGAAAGAGGAAGAGAATTTCAGAAGCAACTACCAACAAAAATCAGTTTCATAAACGTTTCATCATCAACAAATCAACAAACAATAATAAAATCTCATAAGTTACCAAAAGGCGTGACCATCATCTCTTCCTCGTAACTCCGACCACCAAGGAAGTGCCGCCAGTCCAACCTCTCTCCCTCCATTTTCCAGAAAATCCCCAAGGTACGTTTTTCTCAAATTTTCTTTGCTACATCCCAGGCATAATACCATAGATTAAAAATGAAACGGAACATGCAAGCAAACACAACGAAACTGTAAAACCCTAAAAAGAGGACGAATCATACCGTTCAATCCAGAGCCACTGATCGTTGAGAAGAGGTGAGAGGTGAGAGGCGATGCTCCGGCGGCCTAGGTAGGAGGAGAATCAGAGCGCCTTTGAGTGAAAAGGATGAAGAGGAAGAAGGAGAGAAATGGCGCCGCTGTACAAGGAGCACACGAACCCTAATTGATTCAAACCCTAAAATGTTACAAGCTTTGTGTTGGGCCTGACCGTCCCAAAATCTCAAAGCCCATTGAATTTGCCAGCGCCCCCCCCCCCCCCCCTTTTTGTCATTCTGACCCCTTTGTTCTTCTTTTAATTTTGTTTTTGTTTTGGGCCCCAACTTTCAGCAATCTTAAGCCCGTCTTCAATTTATTTTCTTTCTTTTCTTTTGTTTAAATACTAACATTTTCTTATTAATTCATTTTAATTAATTTGTTAATAATAACACTAATACTAATATTAAAACTTTGACTTTCTCAAATAGTTTTATTTTAATTATTTTCTTTTTATTATTCTTTTTACACATTAATAAAATACAAGAATAATAGAAATTTTGTTTAATTAATTTTTCTTTTAAACTTTTTATTTACATAATTAATACAATACACAAATAATAATAATATTTAATCTTTCTTTTTTTAGAATAGATTTTTATTTGTTTATTTTTTAAGTAAATACATGCATTTCATAATTTATTGATTCTCTTTATTTTCATGTTATAGCTTTCTATTGAATTGCGACGATTCGATTTGGTTGTAATATTTGGACATTATTATCCTTGTGTGACTCATCCCCATTTGTAACAATTTGTACCCCCATTCCCGGATACTTTTGTAATAACTTAGACTTTTAATTCCCGTAATTTATTGCTTTCAATATATTGTATAGTAATTAGGCGTGTATGGCAAGATTCAAAATCAATCGCTAGATAACCTAATACAAGACAAAAAGCATGTAAATTGACAAACACAATTGACATGTGCATCTCTAGGGTAACCTCGCTTATTGCCTCGGAAATGCAATCATGTCCCTCGAATATGATACACTCTAGCAAATACCCCTTCGATAAACAAATATCGTAGTCCCTCGATGTTGCCTTCGATAAAACGATCTCGTCCCTCACAAAATTGCTAGAGCGTCTCACAAGTTG
Source organism: Vicia faba (assembly GCA_948472305.1). Classification (NCBI taxonomy): domain Eukaryota; kingdom Viridiplantae; phylum Streptophyta; class Magnoliopsida; order Fabales; family Fabaceae; genus Vicia; species Vicia faba. The sequence goes on along the minus strand of OX451741.1, from coordinate 1,343,038,293 downwards.
CTTTCAATGATTGTATGCGATGACCCGCGCCTGTCCCGTTTAACATCCTAATACAAGGTTGTTCACCAAATGCAATGGTGAAACAACACTATCAAAAGGGTTAAAAACATATAGGAAAGATCTTTGAGTAAAATAGGGTAGACAACTCTTAGTTACTTGATCAAAGCTTGCAAAACGTCCTTGCTATTTTCAAACACACATCACAACACAATTCAAAACATTTCCCAAAAAAAAAACTTTCAAACATTGAAATATCTTTTCAAAAAGACAAACACCTTTGTATATATTCAAACAAGAATCATTACAAAGGTTGCCACAACGATGGCCTCTTTTCAAAGCATTTTCAAAACCACACACACAAAGCATCATTTCAAACAATTGAAAAGCAAAAGCAAGTGATCTAAACAAGTAACTAAGAGCCCATGTAAAACCATGGATGAAAAGGGTTCTTGCACCTTCCCTTTTCATAATCTACCCCCAGAACCCAAGAAAACATCTCAAAGGTCTTTTATGTGCTTTTTGACCTTTCCTTATGATAAAATAAAAATTCGGTGGCGACTCTTGCTAAACCGCATAATTGCAAACACAAACGCAAAACCTCAATTCAGTTCTCCCACCGTATCACACTTTCTATTCCATGCACATTCGTACTTTGTCATCCTTTTTGGGCACGGGAACAATATTGCCAACCCATTACGGATAAGAGGTGACGACCAAGAATCCGGTGTTGAATTGTTTCATGACTTCTTCTTTAATCTTCTCTGACATGTCTGGTCGGATGCGACGGACCTTTTGCTTTACCGATGGACAATCTTCTTTTGTAGGTAGACGATGTACTATGATATCAACATCAAGTCCCAGCATGTCTTCATACGACCAGGAAAATACCTTTACATAATCGTGCAGTAACTGAATCAGACGCTCTTTGACACTGGGTTCCAGATTAGCACCCGCCTTGACCTCTCTTTTGTCTTCTTCGGTACATAGGTTGATTGTGTCCACTGGTTCCTTGTGGGGCTAAATGGTCCTCTCTTCTTGTCGCAGTAACCTGGCGAGTTCCCCTGGTACTTCACAATCTTCCTCACATTCGTCTTCAGCTTCGTAGATTAGATTTTCAGAGTCACAAAAGGCCATAGCATAATAGTTACCCATGGGATCCCGAATGGATGTAGACCTGCATTGTGAGTGTGTGTAAGAGTATAGCTATCTTTGAAAGAAATGAAAATGTAAACAATGAGCACAAAGTTTGTATGCAAAAACGTCCATGATTCATTGATGTCATATAGAAATGAGATAATAACCCTTACAATTGGACCTTTGTGCCTCAGGTAAGAAACAAGGTTTTAAGAGTCTGAATTGTTTTAATATTACAGATCCAACAAAATGTAAAGATAAATTATTATGGGATAAAAGTGATCGGGACGAAATCTATAGCCTCCTAGTTGTTGAGCCCTCCACTGACAGTTGGGCAAATCCAATCCTCTAGGTCATAGCTGTCTTCATCATCTTACACGGTGCTGACTTGGTGGTTGTTGATCTTCAAGGGTGGTCCTCCGGCACGAGCGCGGCGTACAGCTTTCTGGGCACCTGAAGTGAAACCCAGACCAAATTTTCCATACTTGTATGGGATATCTGGGAGTTGTCCCCAAATAGTGCACCCACCTTCTTCTATCACTGCCTTGGCATCCTTCAAAGACGACATCTTGAGTGGAGGCCTTGTGATCTTGGGAACTTGAGACATAGCCTTGGTTATCGCCACAGTCTACGGGACTTCTTCAAAGTGCTGGAATGGAGTTTCGGTAAATTCACCATCTAGCTCCATATATCTGAAGGAATTTAGATGGTTGGCCATATACTCTTCTTCTCCATGAACATTGATGATCTTACCTTGAATTGGATACTTCAACATTTGATACAACGTAGAGGTAACAACACCAGCATTGTGGATCCATGGTCTTCCTAGCAAGCAGGAATATGAAGGGAGAATAACCATTACATAAAAAGTTGAATCAAATGTTTGGGTTCCAAACTTTATGGGGATATCCACTTCCCCGTGCACCATCCTCTTTGAGCCGTCAAAGGCCCTCACTACTATGTTGCTTAGTTTCAATCTCAATCCCTCGCAGTCAAGTCTATCAAGAGCCTTTTTAGGCAACACATTTAGAGACAAACCTGTGTCAACCAAGACATGAGCCAACGCCGTGCCCCTGCAATCGATTGAGACATGTAATGCCTCATTATGCTTCCTCCCTCTTGGCGTTAAAACAGCATCTGAAAAACCTAAACCTTTATCTCCAGTCAAGTTGGCTACGCAGTCTTGGAGCTGATCGGCAGATGTTTCTTGGGGTACATGGACAGTTTTTAGTAATTTTACCAAGGCCTTTGCATGCGCCTCGGAACATAGTAATAAAGCCAGCATTGAAATTTTCAATGGAGTTTACCCTAGTTGCTCGACTACGTTGTAGTCGCTTCTTTTTATGATCTTTAGAAATTCCTCCATCTCTTTCTGGGAGGTCTCAGGGATAGCCACTGATTGTGCCTTCGTCTGGACATGCTCAACCAGAATATCTTTACCTCGAGTCTCGGTTGACTCGGCAGCCGGAATGTTTGTAGGGATGATAATAGGGATTGTAATAGTTTTGTCAACAGGAGTATTATCAGAGATGATTGCAGGACTAGGAATATCCTTTAGAGGAGCAACAACAACAAGAATGATTACGGTTCCAGAAATAGCTTTGGGAGGAGCAATTTATGGAGAGAAAACCCTTCCACTATGGGTTATCTTACTAGTCCCTGCGATATTACTGACATCAGAGTCAACTTTCTCAGAACTTGAATCTTCAGCAGCTAGCCAATCTTGCTTGATACCGTGGTAGTAGACATCCCCTTCATAATTCCATGGCACAATTTTGTCTGACGAATACGGGATTGGTCCAGGCATTGTAATTATCGATGGAGCTACTTTTGGAACTGATGTAATTCTAACTGGTCTTTTGGTGGAGACTCTAGAAGAATTGTCGGAAATGGTCACGATGGAAACATCATTATCCGAAACAGTTGCAATAGAAGTCTTTTCGAACAAAATTTCCTTGTTATATATTAAGCACTGAATGCATGCTTTCAATAAAGGACAGTTGGCTGGTGAGGATAAACAGAAATGACAGCTTTCATCACAGCCTGGGAAAACATCGACATTCAACAAATTCTCTTTGATAGTCGAGAGTGGGCTCACAAGTTCATCAACTAAAGTAACAAACATATCTTCCTCGATGGCATTGACATCACGGCCGTGTTTGGGCCTAGGGGCAGTAATGACATTAGGATTTTCTGGCGCGTCGAACTCAATCTCTTTGGCTTCAAGAAGATATTGTAATTTGTTAAGGAAAAAGAAAGTAGTATGAAATTGTATGTGGATTACCGATAACTGATTAAAGTAGTGGTTCAGGTTACACATCCACTTTAGATGATTGACTATTGGATGGACCAACTAGTAGGCGAGTATGTTCTCAGTATAATTGAATTGGGGTCAGATTATCTTCAGATACGGATGAAGAGTGGGGATAGTTAGAGGACAACATTTAGAAATTAATGGAGTTATTTTGAATAATTAGATCAGTTTGTTGCGGTATCTATTGAAGAAATTTTGATTTAGTCTGGGTTAGAAAAAGGAAACGTTGAATGTCGTGATTTGAAATTCAGTGTCGAAAGGCAAGAAAATGTATTTTAGGATGTGAGGATGTCGATCATGATTTGAATAGGTGAATTTTATTAAACATTGTTATTTCGAATGAAGATATCTGTGGAATCTATTCAAAGTAAATATAGGTCTATATTGAGATGCTCTGAATTGGTTATGGAGATTAGAAGCTTTTCAGGATTAACTAGTTATTATTATAGTTTGCTCGAGATGGGGTCAAGTGAGACATGTTGTTAGTGAATAAGTTAAGGGAATGGGATATTTTACATTAGTAAGGATGTGAATATATTAGATAAGTGCATGGAGATGAAACTTATGCCGATTAAGGATGATTAGAAGATGATGGTTTTTGAAGAGAAGAGAAGTAATGCTATAGGAAATATGAATTCAAGAAGGATTGGAATCATGGATATGACGGAAAAGTATAGACATGAGTTAGGGAGAAACTGGGGAGTTCTATCAACAACCATATGAAGGAATGGTAGTGTTGAAATTGTGATTAGAATGAGATCCAAATGTGAGTTTAAAGGAAAGAGTAAGGATTTATTGATGTGGTCAAAATCTTCTAACTGGATAAAGACTTCTTTTGGAATGAAACGATTTGGATTATACTTAGTGTAGTAGTTTTCCTGTATTAGAATATACTTAGAAATTATGTTGTGTTGCATGCGCGTAAGGGAGACTATGAAATGTATTTTTGATGTTTATGTATCATTGACGAGGTAGAAATCAAGGAAATTAAGAAAAACGTTTGTAAGCCTTGGAGAGATTATTGGATATTATGCTCATGTAACTTTGAGCATAAGGTGAAGAACGCTATTATAGTGGGTACTGATGATTTATGTCACCATTATGGTTTTCGGCTACCTATTGACAAATTGAGGAACTGATCACCCTTGATCTCTTATTGTTAGTAGACGAGATCGTGTTGGATGGGATATGCCTATCGTGCTAGCTTGATGATGTGTAAATTGAATTGGCATTTTTATCGAGAGTGTAGTTGTTCAACATTTTGTGTAAACCTAATACAAAAGTGGCTATGAAGGAGTTGGGACTTATTGAACAGTTTGGAGACTTGAGTTGGTATGTGATCTAATGTCGCAGAGTGGAAGGTTGTTGATATCTAAAGTGAACAATGATTTTCTGGTGGATATTAAAAAGATTTAGAAACTAGATGTGAAACTTTTAGATTTGATAGTTGATGGGAACCAAATGAGGACAGTGACCTTAAGGTAGGCGATCAGAGTGGTGCAACTGAAGTGTGATGTGGCTCTATTCGTTATGCAGAGTGACTTGTTAGGAGTCAAGTGTTAAACATCAGAAGCCTTCAGGGCTTGTGAAAACCATTGGACATTCTAGAAGGGAAGTGATAAATGAAGAGTTATTATATGTTATTTGTGTTGTTTCCATTTTAATAGTTGTATTGAATCGTATGCTTGATTGATGGGACGTAGCATTGTGGTACTAAGCATTGTGGTACTAGTGTTATGTGTCAATGTGGTCGATATTACCATTATGTTGATGGTCTTATGATATTGTTGTGGTGTAATGAGGTGCTAGATCATGTACCCTATGGTGATTGGACAAGGAGTAAAATGAAATATGTGTGTTCATACCTCGATAGCATTACAACTTGTTTGATTATTATGGTTAGTAATGTGGAATGTTGATTAGTGGTATCTGAAATATTGCCAATCAAGTCGTGAGACTTGAAGAGTAGGATGCGAGAGTCGTACTGATAGTTGTTTTATCTGGTAAATTTTCGAGGACGAAAATCTTCTAAGTGGAGGAGATTTGTAACACCTCGATTTAATTAGGATTATTTTTATTATAAATAATTATATGAGATGGTGTGTTTACTTGTGTTGATATATTTTATGATGTGATGTGATACAATTTGAGAAATTAGAGGTTGAGGTGTTGAGGGATGTATGACTAAAAGTGTAGAAAACATGGCGTGAATAGAGAATATTAGTAATATTGGTATTACTATTATTATATTATTTTTTATTAGTTATTATGAGTAAAATATTATTTATAATATTAATAATTAAATAAGTAATTAAGTTGAGGAAGGGAATTTTTGGGATATAGACATTAGGGGTCTAGAGATCAATATAAGAAAAACAAATGTGAGAACAAGACAAATAGATTGTAGAACAAGAAAAAGCAAGGAGAAGGGAAAAGCTAGGGCAAAGAGGAATCCACAATCTTGGGAAGATCAAAGCTTCGAATTAAGGTAAGCGGGTGAATGGTGTGATGCGGTGGGAGAACTGACTTGATTGCTTTGTGTTTTATCGCAAATGTTGCGGTTAGCAAGAGTCGCCACCTACTTTTCTTTTATCCAAAAGGAAAGGTGAAAAAGTAAAGGAAAGACCTTTGAGATTATTTCTTGAGTTCGGGGGATAGATTATGAAAAGAGAAGGTATTAGCACCCTTTTCATCCATGGTTTTCCATGGGCTCTTAGTTACTTTCTAGATCACTTGCTTTTGTTTGAAATTGTGTTTTGTGTGGTTTTTGAAAGTGTTTTGTAAAGAGGCCATTGCTTAGGAAATCTTTGTAATGATTCTCGTTCGTAAGAATCTATACAAAGATGTTTGTCTTTTTGAAAATGTTTTCAATGTTTGTAAGATGTTTGGAAATGTGTGTGCTTGTTTTGAAAATAGCAAGGATATTTATTTGAAATGGAGAAAGTAACTAAAAGTAATCTACCTACTCAAATGTCTTTCTTGTGCATTTTTCTTTTCCTTTGATATTGATGTCTTACCATTGATTTGGTAAGCAACCCTATCTTTGGATGTAAACGGGACGGGCGTGGGTCATCGTATAACCATGATTAGCAATGTTGTAAAGTATCTTAGCATTTTTGAGGGACTAAGATCATTTTGTAAGGAAACTTTGGATAGCGTCATCGAGGGACTATGATCTTATATTTGTTTGTTTTGTTAAGATACTTCACATGCGTAATATGATCATTTTTTATATAAGGCAACCAAGTGGAGTAACCCTAGGGGGTGCTTGTGTGCAAGTGTGTTATTTTCATGCTTGATTTTGTCTTGGATTAGGGTTTTCTATTTGATTGGTTTTATCTGGCCATACAAACCCTAATTACTAACATGTTATGTAAAGCGATAAATTGCGTAATTTAAAGATCACTGCGCTATTACAACATTTTGTGGGAGGGGTATAAAATTTATGAATGGGGATTTGCAAGAAAGTAAAAACCCTAATTATCTATTACAACCATATCGAATTTATCAAATGTACAAAGAAACAAATGTAAATATAATGTATAAGAAGTGAAATGAATATAATGTACAAACATAAATAAATAAGGCCACGAATTTTGTTTTGACTTTAATTAACTTAGAAGAAAAAATAATTAACTAAAAAAAGAATATTAGAATTAAGTTAGCAAAAGAAACTAGCTTAAAGAAACAAATTTCTAAATAAATAATAATCATAAACCTAATCTAATTATTTAATTAATTTTGAAAAAAATGAATTTTAACAAGAAAATCTTTTAGTCTATTAAGCAATTATGAATATATTTAATATGTATGCATAAATAATATTTTTGAGATTTTTATTTATAAAAATAAATATTGTTATAATATTAATAATAGAAATTAAGAGAAAGTAAAGAAAAATAAAACATATAAAATAAGTCAGGGGAGGTTAACAATTAAAAAGGGTGTTTGGAGAAAGAAATAATAAAAAAGAAATTGTTGGGCTTTCAGCCCACAAAACTCATGGCCAAAAATCAGATTTTTATGAAGGGGATGGGGGGTGTAGCGAATCTAAAGGGGGTTGGGCTCAGTATCATTGTTTTGGGCTTGATGTGAGAAAGTCTGGTTGTTTTAAACAAAACAACCAGGTTCAAGGGACATGGTTCATTTGGTTGATTTGTTTCTCTCTCACTTCTCTGATTATCTCGCTCATTCTCTGAGGTTCCTCCACCAGAGAAGAAATAGAGGCCGCGTCGGAAATCGCCTCGCGGCGGTGACGGCGGCGACTGGGTTCAAAACCTTAATTTTTTTACATCAATCTCTTCCTCTCTTCTTCCTGATTACTAATTTAGCATTTGATTTTGCAGAAAACATAAGATTCGGCCTAGATCTAAAAGGGGACGACCGAAACCCTAGGGGTTCTAATTTGCTTCTTCTACATGATTTGGTGAGATCTTTCATTTCTTATCTCTTGGCTAGTTCTGAGGGGTTAGGTTTATCTTGAAGATGATGACAAAAAAGGGTTTAGGGTTTATACTTCTGTTTGCATGCTTCTGTTTGCATGCTTCTGTTTATATGTTTCTGTTTGAATGTTTTCTCTTCTCTTTGATAAAGGGTTTGGCGAAACTTGATAATGGTTCACTTAGGGTTTTGGCTTTGGTCCTGCTTTGGTGATGATGTTTTTACTTAAGGTTTTTGGCTTTGCTTCTGTTTTGGTGATGATGTTTTTACTTAGGTTTTTTGGCTTTGCTTTTGTTTTGGTGATGATGATTTGACTTGGGGTTTTTTGGCTTTGCTTCTGTTTTGGTGATGATGATTTGACTTAGGGTTTTGGCTCTGTTTACCTTCTCCTACTTTGGTTTCTGATTGGCCCTAAGTTGTATATTTGGTGCAAGAAAATTTTTCAGAATATTTGCATATTGAAACAGTTTTAGGAAATTACCTTTCTTTTGTTGTGTTTTGGTATGCTGTGAATTGTTGATAGTATGCTTTGAAAGATGGCTAGACTTTTATCTTTCTAGGTTTTCTCCTTGTTGGCCAAAAAACTCTCTTTTTCTTGCTTGGTATTGTTCCCCTGTTTTATATTGATTTAGTGATGGATAAAGAATACTGGCTTTTGCTGCTTGTACCTTTTTTTTCTGATAAATCAAATTGCTAGTTGACTTTGCTTGTTGGCTGTGTTATTCATTTATGTTGGATGCTGACTTTTGCTGGCTTTGTACTTGCTATGTTTTAACAACTCAAGTGGTTGTCCTTTGGTTGGCTGACTGCTGCTTTTGCTTTTACAGTTTTCTGTACTTGTTTATACTTTTCTGACTTATCAGGCTGATTTTGTTGTATTTTGTATTTGCTATGAACCAAACAAAACTTTCTTGAGATTTGTAGTGAAATCCTCTAGACTTATGATAGGACTTGGAAAATTTGAGGCTATTTTTGGTCTGATATTTTTCTGATTTGAAACAACATGAAGCTTTTGCTTTCTAATTTTCTCTTTACTTTTTGTGAACCAAATGCTTGAGATTTGCAACAGGTTACCTCTTAGCCAATGATGTAGTCATGCCTTTGTGAAGTATGTATGAGGCTTGATTTTCTGTTTTCCTTTGCTTGTGAACCAAGTTTTTGTGATTTGCAAACACACTTTTAGGCCAGTGATATGACATTGCTTTCAGGCCTCTATTGGGCTTGAATTTCTTGATTTGGATTTGGATAATAGGTTGGGAATATGGTTGGAATTATTTATTATGGGCCAAGCTTTGTTTTACAATGATAATGGGCCTAGGATAGAATTTGACATGGTTTAAGGCCCTTAGAATAAAAAACCCTATTTTCTGACCTTCTTTGATACTTTGTAGATTGTTGCACAAGTTTTGTTTTTCAGCAATTTCCAGCTGCTGGCCTAGCTTGCCTGCCCTGCAGTTGGTTGCAGCTTGCCTTGTTTGCTGGTTCTGTTTTGACAGTTTGCCTTGTTTTGCTGATTCTGTTTCAGCAGTTTGCCTTGTTTGCTGGTTCTGTTTCAGCAGTTTGCCTTGTTTGATGGTTCTGTTTTGACATTTTGCCTTGTTTGCTGGTTCTGTTTTGACAGTTTGCCTTGTTTGCTTTGCTTGCCTGCCCTGCAGTTGGTTGCAGCTTGCCTTGTTTTGTTGCTTGTTTGTGAACCAAATCTGTACTTTATGATTTGCAAACTAGAAATTCTTAGGCCAATGATTAAGCAAAGATTGCATGAGGCCTTAGAATACAAACTCTTCTTTTCTGATTCAACAGAAACCACCCTAATGATGAATATGTTTTGTTCATTTCTGAATATTTGAACTACTAACAAACTTCTCCTTTTCTCTTTTCATGAACATGAAGCATGGATGGCAAGCAAAGGTTGGAGAGATTGCTTGAGGATGAAGACTTAGGATTTCCCTCTTCCCCCTTTTTTCATAAACAAATATTGTAATGTATTGCATTGGTAGACATTTCTTCTATAAAAATTCAAACTTGTAATGTAATGAATACAGTACTTCTGAATAAACTTGTGAAAATATTGTACCAATTTCAACTTTTAAATCTTGTAATTATTATATGTATGTTTTGAGTAAGAAACCTCATTCTAGGTAACTTGTATTTCAAGCAACCACCAAAGATGATAAAACAAAAATAAAACACTTTGCACTCCAATCAAACCTTTAAAACAAAAATGAAAGTTTGAGAATTTCAATTCCATTTGATTAACTTGACCTCAAAGGCTTATGATCAAAAAATCTTAATCTCCAATTCTTGTTCAAAAGCTAACTGGTAAGCATAATGAAATCACATGTTACTCTTGATTCTAACGGGACTTCATTGTCTATCAAACATGTTTCAAGAACATTAGCCAGCCTTGTAGAATTAACAAACTCCAGCAAATTGTCTTTAAGATATTGGAGATTTTTAAGACTCAATTACCTCTGAGAAAATCCTAAACCCTTAATTATTAATTTGCTGCCTAGGAAGAGAACCTATCTGGTTCACCGTTGAACCAATTGAGTGTACAGGAACCCTAGGGTAAACATCTTGCATGAAAAAAAAGGAAGGCAAATTTTGGGGTACAACAGCTTCCCCTGTTCAATCTTCTTAAACTTGGAAAAAGCGAGATTGGCATGCTCGCCGTTTGTAGCTTGAAAGTGGAAGATGATTGAACACTAAAGTGCCCAAAAATTTGCACTTGCTGGTGTATGAAGTGATGTCTTGAATCTATCGGATCAGGAACGGGCTTAAAGATGCCATTGGATGAGCTGAGGTATAACTGTTGGAGATGGGCTTACCGATGCCATCCAAGGGTGACCTGCTTAACAGAAAATGGACCAAGTCCGGCCTTGATTTCAATCAGGAATGAATTAGAATAATTATTGAGAGGTTTTCCTGAAAGTCAAATCTGAATAAGTATCAGAATGGCGTCCGTGTCTGGAGCGTATCTGAACTGTATCAAAAATCTTGGAGCTGAATAAGTATCGGAATAGCGTCCGTGTCTGGAGCGTATCTGAACTGTATCTGGAAGTTGTATCTGAACGAGTATCAGAATGGCGTCCGTGTCTAGAGCGTATATGTACTATATCTGAAAGTTGTATCTGAACGAGTATCAGAATGGCGTCCATGTCTGGAGCGTATCTATACTGTATCTGAAAGTTGTATCTGAATGAGTATCAGAATGGCGTCCATGTATTGAGCGTATCTGTACTGTATCTGCAATCTTTGAACATTGTTAATGGTAGCTGTTAATCTTATCTTGAAAAGGATAAAATGTTAGCTAAAATGCAAAGTTATGTTGCATGAAATGTATGATGTAATGTATTTTCTTTATCAATGTTTATGATATATGGATGCAATGTATGCGTATGTGAGCTAATCTGTTGTATTGTTGTTGGATTGAGGAAATAAATCCCTGAATATCGTTGAGGATGTGTGAGTCTTCAAGTCTTGGAGTCTAAGTATTGATGAATTTCTGCCGAGAGAAATAAATTCCGTTGTGAGGGCAATGCCATGTACTGCTTGTAAAACCTATTGGGGAGTCCCGAGAAATTTTGACAACTTCTACCGAGGATCAATAATTTGAAATTGTGTTCCGCTGGGGACTTAAATGACGTACTGCAGGGGATTACTTATGGAATAGCCTAGAGACATTTTCCTATCCTTTCAACCTATCAGTAATTGTCTTTTCATTTTGTTTATTTGTAAGCGGTAATTATATTCAAATGCATATGCTCAACAATGAATCATTGGACGTTTTTATAAATAATACAAGTGTAAAAGAAAAGACAAATGGTTTTTGCACTTTCAAAGGAATATTTTGTATTGACTTTGAATAAGTATTTTTGTACAAGGGGACAATCATTCTAGTAAGAGAATGTTGTCGTAAAAAAATGAAAATTTTGATACAAAGAAAAGATGGCTATGTGTGTAAAAATCCCATGGGGTTTCCATTCTGCTATAGCCCTCATATCTCCGAGCATCTTGTCCATTTGTTGTCTCGTCCGAAGATGATTGAATTGATCAGAACCTCTGAGTTTGTCAGTGGAAGCCAAAGGTTGTCCGTAAAGTGATCCAATGGGACATAGTCATACGCTTTAATTCCCTAACTTTTTCCTGGACCGCCCTTTCAGGTTTTCAATCCAACGGGAAACCCTTTTTTGCCCAAGTCGCCCTTTCGGGTTTTCAACTTGCCGGGTATACAGATTTTTTTGTTTTATCCATAACTTTTTCCCAAACCCTTTTTTTTGTTCACTGGGATGCCCTTGTTTTGCCTAGGTATGTCAACCTAGCGGGTCTCTTATGCGTAGTATCTTTTGACTATGTCCGTGTTTGCAGGGTGTGGCAGGTCGTTGCCATCCATGGTGGTTAAGATCATTCCCCCACCAGAGAAGATGTTTTTTATTACAAATGGTCCTTCATAGGTAGGAGTCCATTTGCCCCTGTGATCACTTTGTGGCAAGATGATACGTTTGATCACTAGATCCCCAACTTGATATACTTGGCGTCTGACTTTCTTGTCGAAAGCCTTGATCATCCGTTTTTGATACATTTGACCATGGCAAACAATAGTAAGTCTCTTTTCATCAATCAAATTCAGTTGATCAAGTCGAGTCTGGATCTAATCATCTTCGTTCAACCCTGCATCCTTCATAATCCTCAGAGAGGGGATCTGAACCTCAATAGGTAGGACAACGTCCATGTCGTAAACCAAAGAATAGGGTGTTGCCCCGGTTGATGTGCGAGCCGTGGTATGATAAACGTGGAGAGAGAACGGTAACAACTTATGCCAGTCTTTGTATGTGACTTTCATTTTCTGTATGATCTTTTTAATATTTTTATTTGCAGCTTCGATATCTTAATTCATCTTTGGTCGATAGGGAGAAGAATTGTGATGTTGAATCTTGAATTGCTCGCATAATGCAGTGATCATAGTGTTATTGAGATTTGTACCATTGTCAGTGATGATCCTTTCCGGGATACCGTACCGGCAAATAAGTTTTTTCTTGATGAAGAGGGCCACAACATTCTTGGTAACGGAGGCGAAGGAGGCTGCTTTAACCCAATTTGAAAAATAGTCAATGGCCACCAGAATGAAGTGATGTCCATTAGGGGCAGTCGGCTTGATTTCCCCAATAATATCAATCCCCCACATAGCAAAGGATCAAGCAGCCGTCAAGACATTCAGAGGAACCGGAGGTACGTGCACCTTGCCAGTATAAATTTGACACTTATGGCAGGTTCAAGAGTGTTGATAGCAATCTGCTTCCATGGTAGACCAGTAATAGCCTTCCCGTAGGATTTTCTTCGCCATCGTATACCCACTAGAGTTGGTGCCAAAAGTACCTTCATGTAATTCAGTCATGATCCTTTCAGCTTCAACCTTATCTACGCACCGAAGCAATACGGAGTCATGGTTGCATTTGTACAGGATGCCATTACTAAGGAAGAATTTAGCATAGAATCTCCTTAAGAGCTTCTTATCGTTGATTGAAGCTCCTTCTGGATATTCTTGAGCCTCGAGATTCCTCTTGACTTCGTGAAACCAAGGTTGGTCCACTACTTCTTCAGTATTAATCTCGTGACAATGCGCTGGTTCATTCATTCGTTCGATGGTGACCTGGGGAGCCTCGTTATCCCAATTAAGTTTAAACATAGATGACATTGTGGCTAGAGCATCTGCTATTTGATTTTCTTCTCGCGAGAAATGCTCGAAGGTAATATTCTCAAAATGTGGTAGCAATGTTAAAACATGTTCTTTGTAAGGGATAAGGTTTGGGTGCTTGGTGTCCCATTCCCCTTTGATCTGACTGATGATCAAAACTGAATCTCCAAACATATCTAAGGATTTGATTCCCAAGTCTATGGCAGCTCTAAGATCGAAGATGCACGCTTCGTATTCCACCATGTTGTTTGTAAAGTTGAAGCAAAGTCTGACAGTAAAGGGAGTATGACACCCTTCTGGAGATATGAGTACAGCACCAATACCATTTTCGAGTGCGTTAGATGCTCCATCAAAGAACAGGGTCCATCGGGATCCTTGTTCAGGTCCGTCATATGGTCTGAATTCTTCATAGTTGTCTAATGTCATGATGTCTTCATCCGAAAATTCAAACTTCATGGACTGGTAGTCTTCTACAGCTTGGTGAGCAAGGTGATCAGCTAGCACACTGCCCTTTATAGCTTTCTGGGTAGTATAATGTATGTCGTACTCTGTCAGGATCATCTGCCATCTAGCTATTCTCCCAGAAAGAGAAGGCTTCTCGAAGATGTATTTTATCAGATCCATTTTAGATATCAACAAAGTAGTATGAGTTAGCATATACTGTCTTAGCCGGCGAGCATCCCATGCCAGAGCGCAACAAGTTTTCTTGAGCAGTGAATATCTGGTTTCACAGTCGGTAATCAGTTTGCTCAGGTAGTAAATAGTGTGCTCTTTTCGGCCAGACTCGTCATGCTACCCCAATACACACCCCATTGAACTTTCTAAAACAGTCAGATACATGATCAACGATCTTCCCTTGATTGGTGGCATTAATACAGGAGGTTCTTGTAAGTATTCTTTGATTTTGTCAAAAGCAACTTGGCACTCATCATTCCATTTGACTACTTGATCTTTCTTCAAGAGTTTGAAGATTGGTTCACAAGTAGCTGTCAGGTGAGAAATGAATCTGGAAATATAATTCAAACGTCCCAAGAACCCTCTGACTTCCTTCTCCGTACGAGGAGCAGGCATCTCTCGTATTGCTTTAACTTTGGCAGGATCAACCTTAATACCTTTGTTACTGATGAAAAATCCTAGGAGTTTACCGGACCGTACCCCAAATGTGCACTTGTTTGGATTCAACCTCAGCTTGTACTTCTTCAGTCTCACAAACAGCTTTTGTAAGTGATCAAGATGCTCTTCTTCTGTTTGTGATCTGGCTATCATATCGTCTACGTAGACCTCTATTTCATGATGTATCATGTCATGAAATAAAGCTACCATGTCGCGCTGATAGGTTGCCCCAGCATTCTTCAATCCAAATGGCATTACCTTGTAGAAGAATGTTCTCCACTGTGTGACAAATGTTGTTTTCTCCATGTCCTCAAGTGCCATTTTGATTTGGTTATATCCTGAGAATCCATCCATGAAGGAAAACACTTTATGTTGTGCCATATTATCAACTATGATATCAATTTGGGGGAGTGGAAATCATCTTTAGGGCTTTCTCTATTCAAATCTTTGTAGTCCATACACATTAGTACTCTGCCGTCTTTTTTAGGCACAAGAACAATGCTGGCAACCCATTGAGGGTAGGAAGTGACAGCCAAGAATCCAGCGTTGAATTGCTTCATGACCCCTGCTTTAATCTTTTTTGACATATCAGGTCTCCTGCGGCGAACCTTTTGTTTTACTGGTGGACAATCTTCTCTTGTAGGCAGAAGATGTACCACGATGTCTGTATCAAGTCCTGGCATGTCTTCATATGACCAGGCAAAAACTTCAACATAATCGTGTAACAACTGAATCATATGCTTCTTGAAACTGGGTTCCAGATTGGCACCCACCTTGACCTCTTTTTTATCCTCCTCGGTACCAAGGTTGATCGTATCCACAAGTTCCTCGTGAGGCTGAATGGTTCTTTCTTCTTGTTGTAGCAGTCTGGCCAGTTCCCCCGGTACTTCACAATCTTCCTCACCTTCATCTTTGGCTTGGTAGATTATATTCTCAGAGTCACAAAAGGCCATAGCAGTATCGTTACCCATGGGATACAGAATGGATGAATACCTGCATTTGTGAGTGTGGGTGTGTGTAAGGGTATAGCTATCATTAAAAGAAAATAAAATGTAAAAGAAAAACAATGAGCACAAAAGTTTGTATGTGAAAAACGTCCATGATTCATTGAGTCATATGAAGATGAAATAATAACCCTTACAAATGGACCATTGTGCCTCGGGCAAGACATAAGGTTTTAAGAGTGCGAATTGTTTTTTAATATTACAGATCCAACAAAATGTAAAGGTAAATTACTATGGGATAAAAGTTATTGGGACGAAGTCCCTAGCCTCCCAATTGCTGAGTCCTCCATTGACAGTCGAAAAGATCTAATCCTCCAGGTTGTAATCATCTTCACCATCTTCTACCGCGTTGACCTCACGGTTTCTAATCTTCAAGGGTGGCCCTCCAGCACGGGTACGACGTACATCCTTTTGAGCGTTTGAAGTGAAACCTAGGCCAAACTTGTCATACTTATACAGGATATCTGGAAGTTGCCCCCAGATGGTGCATCCACCTTCCTCTACCACTGCTTTGGCATCCTTCAGCGATGACATCCGGAGTGAAGGCCTTGTAATCTTGGGAATCTGGGACACAGTCTTGGTTACTGCCACCTCTTGGGGGACCTCTTCGAAGTGTTGAAATGGAGTTTCAATGAATACGCCGTCCAACTCCACACATCTGAAGGAATAGAGATGGCTAATCATGTATTCTTCCTCTCCATGGATAGTGATAATCTTCCCTTGAACCGAATACTTCAGTATCTGGTGCAATGTAGAGGTAACAGCGCCAGCATTGTGGATCCATGGTCGTCCTAGCAGACAGGAGTAAGAAGGGCGGATATCCATTACATAAAAGGTTGAATTGAAAGTTTGTGTTCCAACCTTTATGGGGATATCCACTTCCCCGTGTACCATCCTCTTCGAGCCATCAAATGCTCTTACTACTATGTTGCTTGGTTTTAATGTTAGCCCCTCATAGTCAAGTCTGTCAAGAGCTTTTTTCGGTAATACATTCAAAGATGAGCTAGTGTCCACCAAAACATGGGCCAGAGTTGTGCCCCTACATTCCACAGAGACATGTAATTCCTCATTGTGATTTCTTCCCCTAGGTGTCAGATCAGCATCTAAGAAGCCTAGGTCGTTATCCGCTATTAACCTGGCCACGCAGTCTTGGAATTGATCAACAAACATCTCTTGAGGCACATGGGCTGTTTTTAGGAACTTCACCAAGGCTTTCACATGTGCCTCAGAACACAGTAGTAATGCCAACATGGAGATCTTGGAGGGAGTTCGCCCCAACTGTTCAACTACATCGTAGTCGCTCATTTTTATAATTTTTAGGATCTCCTCCATTTCTCTCTTGGATGTCTCGGGAATAGTCAGTGATTGAGCCTTCGTCTGGACAAGCTCCACTTGAATACTCTTTCCTCGAGTTTCAGCAGCAGGAGTGTTGGTAGGAATGAAAACAGGGGTTGTAACAGCTTCGTCAATAGGAGCATTTGCAGAGATGATTATGGGTATGAAAGTAACCTTTAGAACAGCCACGGGTCCAGAAACTGGCTTTGGGGGAGCAATTTCTGGAGAAAAGATCCTACCACTTCTGGTAATTTTACTAGTTCCAGCAATATTGCTGATGTCGAAATCTTCTTCTTCCGAGTTTATCTCTTCGGTGGCCGTCCAGTCTTGTTTGATGCCATAGTAGTAAATGTCCCCTTCGTAATTCCACGGCACAGTTTTGTCTGATTCATATGGGACTGGCCAAGGCATTATGATTATTAGAGGAGTTGCTTTCGGAACCGGTGTAATTCTAACGGGTCTTTTGGTGGATACCCTAGAAGAATTGGCGGAAATGGTAATGATTGAAACATCTTCAATAGGAATAGGTGAAATAAGAGTACTTTCAAACGAAATCTCTTTGTTATCTATCAAGCGTTGAATGCCTGTTTTCAACAAAGGGCAATCAGTTGGTAAGGACAAGCAAAGATGGAAAACTTCATTAGAGCCCGGGAACACACCGACTTTCAACAAGTTTATCTTAATGGTTGGAAGTGGAGTCACGAGTTCATCAACTGTGGTGACAAACAAATCTTCTTCAAAAGCATTGGTGCTATGACCATGTCTGGGCATGGGAGCAGAAATGACATTTGGCTTCTCTGGTGCATCAAACTCAATTTCTTTTGCTTCAATGAGGTCTTTTATTTTGTTTTTCAAGGCCCAACAGTTATTAGTATCGTGACCAGGTCTTTAAGAGTGATATGCGCAACGGGCATTGGGGTGATAATGAGGGGATGTTGTATTGGGGTTTTTCAGAGCTTCTTTCAAGGTTGCCAAGTTGGATCTCAGAAGATGCGGTAATACTTGGGATATAGTCATGTTAATTCTGGTGAATTGCCTAACTGGACTTTCCACCCTTGGTTGATTACTTCTTTGTTGATCAGACGTAGGCTTTGGAATCATAACAGCCCCCACCATTGGTCGGCGTTCGGCTCTCTCTTGGTTTCTTTGTGGATATACGGCAGCTACTTCTTTCTTCCCGATGAAAGGCTTCCTTACAGCTATAGAAGAAGATGAATCCTTCTGAATCTTTCCAATTTTTATACCAGCTTCCACCCTTTCTCCGGTCAGTATTAGTTCAGAAAAGCATGCAGATGAACTTCCGATTAGATGGTTGAAAAGGGGACCAGATAAGGTGCCTAAGAACATGTCTACCAATTCCCTCTCAGACAGAGGGGGTTGAACTCTTCCAGCCAAATCTCTCCATTTCTTTGCATAATCCTTGAAACCTTCATTGGAAACCATGGCCATACTCTGGACTTGAGTACAGGTAGGCTCCAAATCTGCATTGTATTGATACTGCTTGTAGAAAGTTGTGGCAAGATCTTCCCAACTATGGACGTTGGCTCTTTCTAGTTGGTAAAACCAGTCAAGTTGTGTTTCGGATAGACTGTCTTGGATAAAATGCACCCACAAGTCTTTATCAGCGGTGTGGGGTTGGATTTTTCTCACATATGATCGGAGATGCATTTTAGGGCATGGCACTCCATCATATTTGGCAAATATAGGCACTTTAAATTTCGGAGGAATCACAATCCCCGACACTAGTCCCAATTCTTCAAAGTCTAATCCCGACACCTTTTGTATTTCCATCGCGCTCAAACGCTCTTCGAGATGTTTGTACTTGTCATCAACTGGAGGATATTGTTCCTCAGAGTAGTCTTCCTCTTCTTCCTCCTCTTCTTCCGATTCTGACGGGACAGCTGTTTCCTTGCCTTTCCCTTCTCCTTCACCGGATGTTGTTGCAAAGTTCAAAGTCCTTCTTGTCTGTCCCTGAAATCTTCTCCCCATGTTTAAGACTCTAGTTACCTTCTTTGTTTTCTTTTTCCTCTCTTCAGCTAGCAGAGTCTTCAATTCTTCTTGCCCTTTGGCTAGGGTCATGAGAAACTGTTGAAACTACGTTTTCTGAGCTTGGAGATCCTTCACTATTTGTTCGAGATCCATCTTATTGAAATAAACAGTAGAGAGATGAGGGGACTTGTTGCAAAAGACATTTTTATGTTATGATGAATGATATGTGTTTATGTGATGTTTTCAAGGATTTCAAAGATTCAAGTTTGTTTTAGACAAAAAGAAACACATGTTGTATTAATAAGATAAAGTTTGAGTAAATCAATGCCCCTTGGACAAAATAATACAAAACTCTAAGATAAAAAAGTAGTGTGCATCCTCTTTGGTGCAATGTAGGCATTTAGAGTCTGCTCCTCATGAAGTAGCCTAGTGAGTTCCAAAACCTTCTTCTCGTTTGCGTAGAATTGGGCTTCGAAAGTATCTCGCTCTCCTTTGAGTTGTATCCAATCCCTTTGTAGGTCTTCAAGAGATGTGGGCATGTCAGGATGTAGGATTGTGTGTGGAACATCACCTTCCTTAACAGGCTCAATGATTACCGGGAGAATAGAGGGGTAAGGCATCATAAGACTCTGAGCACGAGTTCGTACCCATTTAAGGTAAGGCTCAAGAGGGATGTAATTCTTGTGCCCCAAAGTCTTTCTATCCACCTTGTTTAACATCCTCCAAGCTCAGATAAATCTCTGGAGAAGACCTTGATTGTCATTGTCTTAGTCGAATACCAAACCTTGAATCAGCATCTCGTGCGGGCCATCCCTTCGGGCGTAACCAAACTGTCTTAAGGCTAAACATGGGTTGTAGGTGATGCCTCCCCTAATTCCAAGTATAGGGACATTATGGAATTCTCCACAACGGTCAACAATGATAACATTCTCTTTGGATCGGGAGCACCAATGAATGTCTGAGTGTTTGAGCGTCATTAACCTTTGTGACCACCTTGAACCTTGCTCATTCTTTAAGACTGATTGGGAAAGATGAGAAATAAACCATCTTGCCAGGAGATAAGTGAAACACATAAGGACACCTCTTTTCCTCATTGTGCGAGTGTGAAAAGAGTGTAGGATATCCCCTAATAATGTAAGCACCGGGTTGCGTAACATGAAGATTTTGACCGTGTTCACATCTATGAGTTGGTCAGGATTTGGAAACAAAACCATCCTATAGATGAGAAGAGCCACAATTTCCTAAAAGGCTTGCAAGTCTAAGGAATTCCAACAGCTTTGGGCTTTCTCAAACAGGAACTTTGCTAAGAAGCCTTTGACACCACTCCTAGTTTCCCAATGAATTGTGACATCAGATGAGTGCAAGTGTAGAGCTTGAGCAATCTCTTCTAGATTTGGGTCTCTTTCTGTACCGTTGAAAGGTAGTTGATTAAAAATGGTAATCCTCAAGAATTGGGAGAATTCTCCCAAAGTAGGCACAAGTTGATAGTCGGGGAATGTGAAGCAGTGGTGCAAAGGATCAAAGAACTGAAAGAGAACCTTTGTCATATCCTCATATGTTCTGGAGGTGACCAAGTTGAGTAGACGATCATGTCTTTCGGTGAATGGGGAGTTCTCAGGAATCTTTGAAGCTAGCTCCTTAAGTTGTGGAGGAATTCTCAAAAGGTTGACTTGAATAGTTTTCCTGCGAAGTGAATCCATATCCTACAAAACAAGAACAAAGATGAATCCCAAAAATCCTTGAAATGGTTAGTGGATATATATGATGTTCATGATGTCCATGATGTTATGTACAAGTATGCTTATACAAGCAAATCAAACAAGTTCTTATTTTAGGCTTGCATGGAGTTTTATAGGTAAGTACCCTCTTGAAGTTAGTTGGCTTAAACCTGTCCTAGTAATAGTACCCGGGTTCTAAGGAGCTCGATATCACTGGATTGTTTGCTTGGTCATTGTTTCAGCTCAAGCCTCTTTAATGGCGACTGAAATATCCCAAGAAACCAAACCTCAATGAGTGTAGTATCGAGTATCTACCAACTTCGGACTGCACCAAAGTCGGTCATCTCACTACATCCTAAAGGCCAAGTTGGTCAAGTAAAGGTTCTAGAGTTCATTAGTGCTTCATGACATCACTCAGCGGCCCCGTATTCTCTTTGATTGACACAAAGGCTACTGGTACCCACAAATAGGTCGCACTAACGTAGCTATTGCTTAGACCATGTCGGTATACCCCGCACAGTTTCCACAATGTATTGCTACTTACCTATAATGTATCCCAAATCCGGGTATAGGATTCAAACCCAAACAAAGAACCATAATGTAAAGCATACAAATCAAACAATGAAAGCAATTAAATGTGATCTATCCCTAAGGTAACCCCACTTTTAAAATTTCCCCAGCAGAGTCTCCAGTTATGTGATGCGGTGGGAGAACTGACTTGATTGCGTTATGTTTTATCGCAAATGCTGCGGTTAGCAAGAGTCGCCACCGACTTTTCTTTTATCCAAAAGGAAAGGTGAAAAAGTACAGGAAAGACCTTTGAGATTGTTTCTTGAGTTCGGGGGGTAGATTATAAAAAAGGAAGGTATTAGCACCCTTTTCATCCATGGTTTTCCATGGGCTTTTAGTTACTTGCTAGATCACTTGCTTTTGTTTGAAATTTTGTTTTGTGTGGTTTTTGAAAGTGTTTTGTAAAGAGGCCATTGCTTAGGCAATCTTTGTAATGATTCTCGTTCGTAAGAATCTATACAAAGATGTTTGTCTTTTTGAAAATGTTTTCAATGTTTGTAAGATGTTTGGAAATGTGTGTGCTTGTTTTGAAAATAGCAAGGATATTTATTTGAAATGGAGAAAGTAACTAAAAGTAATCTACCTACTCAAATGTCTTTCTTATGCATTTTTCTTTTCCTTTGATATTGTTGTCTTATCATTGATTTGGTAAGCAACCCTATCTTTGGATGCAAACGGGACGGGCGTGGGTCATCGTATAACCATGATTAATAATGTTGTAAAGTATCTTAGCATTTTTGAGGGATTAAGATCATTTTGTAAGGCAACTTTAGATAGCGTCATCGAGGGACTATGATCTTATATTTGTTTATTTTGTTAAGATACTTCACATGCGTAATATGGCCATTTTTTATATAAGGCAACCAAGTGGAGTAACCCTAAGGGGTGCTTGTGTGCAAGTGTGTTATTTTCATGCTTGATTTTGTCTTGGATTAGGGTTTTCTATTTGATTGGTTTTATCTTGCCATACAAACCCTAATTACTAACATGTTATGTAAAGCGATAAATTGCGTAATTTAAAGATCACTGCGCTATTACAACATTTTGTGGGAGGGGGTATACAATTTATGAATGGGGATTTGCAAGAAAGTAAAAACCCTAATTATCTATTACAACCATATCGAATTTATCAAATATACAAAGAAACAAATGTAAATATAATGTATAAGAAGTGAAATGAATATAATGTACAAACATGAATGAATAAGGCCATGGATTTTGTTTTGACTTTAATTAACTTAGAAGAAAAAATAATTAACTAAAAAAAGAATATTAGAATTAAGTTAGCAAAAGCAACTAGCTTAAAGAAACAAATTTCTAAATAAATAATAATCATAAACCTAATCTAATTATTTAATTAATTTTGAAAAAAATGAATTTTAACAAGAAAATGTTTTAGTCTATTAAACAATTATGAATATATTTAATATGCATGCATAAATAATATTTTTGAGATTTTTATGTATAAAAATAAATATTGTTATAATATTAATAATATAAATTAAGAGAAAGTAAAGAAAAATAAAACTTATAAAATAAGTCAGGGGGGTTAGCAATTAAAAAGGGTGTTTGGAGAAAGAAATAATAAAAAAGAAATTGTTGGGCTTTCAGCCCACAAAACTCATGGCCAAAAATCAGATTTTTATGAAGGGGATGGGGGGTGTAGCGAATCTAAAGGGGGGGTTGGGCTCAGTATCATTGTTTTGGACCTGATGTGAGAAGGTCTGGTTGTTTTAAACAAAACAACCAGGTTCAAGGGACGTGGTTCATTTGGTTGATTTGTTTCTCTCTCACTTCTCTGATTCTCTCGCTCATTCTCTGAGGTTCCTCCACCAGAGAAGAAATAGAGGCCGCGCTGAAAATCTCCTCACGACGGTGACGGCGGCGATTGGGTTCAAAACCTCAATTTTTTTACATCAATCTCTTCCTCTCTTCTTCCTGATTACTAATTTAGCGTTTGATTTTGCATAAAACATAAGACTCGGCCTAGATCTAAAATGGGATGACCGGAACCCTAGGGGTTCCGATTTTCTTCTTCTACATGATTTGGTGAGATCTTTCATTTCTTATCTCTTGGCTTGTTCTGGGGGGTTAGGTTTATCTTAAAGATGATGATAAAAAGGGTTTAGGGTTTATACTTCTGTTTGCATGCTTCTGTTTACGTGTTTCTGTTTGAATGTTTTCTCTTCTCTTTGATAAAGGGTTTGGCGAAACTTGATAATGGTTCACTTAGGGTTTTGGATTTGCTTCTGTTTTGGTGATGATGTTTTTACTTAAGGTTTTTGGCTTTGCTTCTGTTTTAGTGATGATGTTTTTACTTAGGTTTTTTGGCTTTGCTTCTGTTTTGGTGATGATGATCTGACTTAGGATTTTTTAGCTTTGCTTCTGTTTTGGTGATGATGATTTGACTTAGGGTTTTGACTCTGTTTACCTTCTCCTACTTTGGTTTTTGATTGGCCCTAAGTTGTATATTTGGTGCAAGAAAAAATTTCAGAATATTTGCATATTGAAACAGTTTTAGGAAACTACCTTTCTTTTGTTGTGTTTTGGTATGCTGTGAATTGTTGATAGTATGCTTTGAAAGATGGCTAGACTTTTTTCTTTCTGGGTTTTCTCCTTGTTGTCCAAAAAACTCTCTTTTTCTTGCTTGGTATTGTTTCCCTATTTTATATTGATTTAATGATGGATAAAGAATACTGGCTTTTGCTGCTTGTACCTTTTTTTTCCTTATAAATCAAATTGCTAGTTGACTTTGCTTGTTGGCTGTGTTATTCATTTATGGTGGATGCTTACTTTTGCTGGCTTTGTACTTGCTATGTTTTAACAACTCAAGTGGTTGTCCTTTGGTTGGCTAACTGCTGCTTTTGCTTTTACAGTTTTCTGTACTTGTTTATACTTTTCTGACTTATCAGGCTGCTTTTGTTGTATTTTGTATTTGCTATGAACCAAAAAAAATGTTCTTGAGATATTTAGTGAAATCCTCTAGGCCTATGATTGGACTTGGAAAATTTGAGGCTATTGTTGGTCTGATATTTTTCTGATTTGAAATAACATGAAGCTTTTGCTTTCTGATTTTCTCTTTACTTTTTGTGAACCAAATGCTTGAGATTTGCAATAGGTTACCTCTTAGCCAATGATGTAGTCATGTCTTTAGGAAGTATGTATGAGGCTTGATTTTTTGTTTTCCTTTGCTTGTGAACCAAGTTTTTGTGATTTGCAAACACACTTTTAGGCCAGTGATAGGACATTGCTTTGAGGCCTCTATTGGGCTTGAATTTCTTGATTTGGATTTGGATAATAGGCTGGGAATATGGTTGGAATTATTTATTATGGGCCAAGCTTTGTTTTACAATGATAATGGGCCTAGGATAGAATTTGACATGGTTTAAGGCCCTTAGAGTCATAAACCCTCTTTTCTGACCTTCTTTGATACTTTGTAGATCGTTGCACAAGTTTTGTTTTTCAGCAATTTGAAGCTGCTGGCCTAGCTTGCCTTCCCTGCAGTTGGTTGAAACTTGCCTTGTTTGCTAGTTCTGTTTTGACAGTTTGCCTTGTTTTGCTGATTTGGTTTCAGCAGTTTGCCTTGTTTACTGGTTTTGTTTCAGCAGTTGGCCTTGTTTGCTGGTTCTGTTTTGACATTTTGCCTTGTTTGTTGGTTCTGTTTTGACAGTTTTCCTTGTTTGCTTTGCTTGCCTGCCCTGCAGTTGGTTGCAGCTTGCCTTGTTTTGTTGCTTGTTTGTGAACCAAATATGTACTTTGTGATTTGCAAACTAGAAATTCTTAGGCCAATGGTTAAGCAAAGATATCATGAGGCCTTAGAATACAAACTCTTCTTTTCTGATTCAGCAGAAACCACCCTAATGATGAATATGTTTTGTTCATTTCTGAATATTTGAACTATTAACAAACTTCTCCTTTTCTCTTTTCATGAACATGAAGCATGGATGGCAAGCAAAGGTTGGAGATATTGCTTGAGGATTAAGACTTAGGATTTCCCTCTTCCCCCTTTTTTCATAAACAAATCTTGTAATTTATTGCATTGGTAGACATTTCTTCTGTAAAAATTCAAACTTGTAATGTAATGAATACAGTACTTCTGAATAAAATTGTGAAAATATTGTACCAATTTCAACTTTTAAATCTTGTAATTCTTATTTGTATGTTTTGAGTAAGAAACCTCATTCTAGGTGACTTGTATTTCAAGCAACCACCAAAGATGATCAAACAAAAACAAAACACTTTGCACTCCAATCAAACCTTTAAAACAAAAATGAAAGTTTGAGAATTTCAATTCCATTTGATTAACTTGACCTCAAAGGCTTATGATCAAAAAATCTTAATCTCCAGTTCTTGTCCAAAAGCTAATGGGTAAGCATAATGAAATCACATGTTACTCTTGATTCCAACAGGACTTCATTGTATATCAAACATGTTTCAAGAACATTAGTCAGCCTTGTAGAATTAACAAACTCTAGCAAATTGTCTTTAAGATATTGGAGATTTTTAAGACTCAATTACCTCTGAGAAAATCCTAAACCCTTAATTATTAATTTGTTATCTAGGAAGAGAACCTGTCTGGTTGACCATTGAACCAATTGAGTGTACAGGAACCCTAGGGTAAACATCATGCATGAAAAAAAGGAAGGAAAATTTTGGGGTACAACAAATGGGTTCTCTAAATTGGTGATGTTAACATGACAGGGTAGTGAGGACTCCTTTTCCCTCTTTAGGTTTTTCATGAATGAATTGATGAATGTCTTCTTTGGAGGGTGAGAAAATACTTAGAGGGGGGGGGGGGGGGGGGGGGGTTGAATAAGTTTTTCTTTTTCTTGCGCAATACTAATGGAAGGACACTGGTATTTTTATCCTGGTTTGTTTGAAACTCAAACTACTCCAGTCCACCTGCCAAGGTGATTTCGCCTCTCTCAACGAGGACTTAATCCACTATAATCAATCTTACTACAAATGCAAAACCAAACTGGTGTGACTAACAATACAGTGCACAAGCCAACTATAAGTGACTAACACCTCTAAGACTCAAACTAGTCCTAGCCCTCTTGAGAAATCTGACCCAACTGGTCTCTCAAGGAACACTTACAAAATTATCTCTTAATAGTAGTGAAACAGATTTTCTTCTAAAAAGCTTTATCACAACTGTGATTTATCACTAAGATTGTTTCTCAATACTTAAGATCTACCCATTATACAATATTAGTTTACAAGTATGAAAACAGTGAGCGTAAGTATATTTCACGTGAGTCTATAACCTTTCTTTGATACAAAAGGTCTTAGATATATAGCTTCCAATTCTTGACCGTTAATGCCTTGATGACAGTGCATGCATTTAATGAATCGTGTTTGTATCGATGCGTGTTGCGTGTAGCGAGTAGTCTTGGTGTTTATGTTTCCAATGCTCGTGCGCGTAGTACACTTGAGTGTGTTAGCCGTCTTAGCATTTAATAACCAACGGTACTGTCAGAGCTTGTCTCTGGAAGTTGAAGTGTTTGCTTGTAGCGTTTCCATTTCAGAGTTTACTTGATCTTTTCTTCTATCAGAGTATTCTTCAATATGTGTTCATCAGAGTTTGCTTTAATCTTATATTT
Source organism: Vicia faba (assembly GCA_948472305.1). Lineage (NCBI taxonomy): Eukaryota > Viridiplantae > Streptophyta > Magnoliopsida > Fabales > Fabaceae > Vicia > Vicia faba. Next base: position 1,343,011,378 of record OX451741.1, on the reverse strand, counting down.
ATTAGATGTTGTATTCAGCGTGCTTCTATCAGAGGTTGCTTAGGATTTGCTCTTCATTCTGAGTTTGCTTTATACTTGCGTAGAATCTTGTTTCTTTCTAAGATGCGTGAGTCAGAACATCATCTGAACTTAGAGAGCATACAAGTCAGAGTATAAAATAAATATCAAAAAATTTATTTCATTGTTATCATCAAAACTCTAAGATATGATTAGAACCAAACTTTGTTCTAACAATCTCCCCCTTTTTATGATGACAAAACAATTCAGATTTTGAAAGAAAAAAAATTGTGAAAGTATGAGGATCTCCCCCTGAGATTGATATTTCTTCTTCTGAAATAAAGAATGATTAAAGAGTTTAAAAGCATAAGGGAAACTTCCTGAGATTTTTTCTTCAGAGCTTTAGACCTTATTTCTTTCGGAGTTTGCTTTAGAAATTCTTTTCCTAATGATGTTCAGAGCTTAGTCTTTCAGAGTTTCTTGAGTTCCTGCATATCTTTTAAACAGAAAAGAACTTTGTATTTCGTTAGAAATGTTTGAGACTTAGTCCCATTATTTTTTTCATGGATCAGATCAAAATCTTATTTTTCCCCCTTCTTGTCATAATCAAAAAGTAAAAATAAAGAAATTCAAAAATAATCATAAATTGAAGATTCAAAAGAAAATAGAGTTACAGAACAAAAAAATAACAAGAGAAAAAAAATAAGAAATAAAATCTAAGAGCGGCGAGAAACAAGGGAAAGCAGAAGATTCTTGATTTCATTTGAGGAATCCTCTTGTTTCTGCATCCAATATCTGATTTCCTTGTTGGTTTCATCTTGTTTATCCAAACATTCATGGATGGTCTCATTGTCCTTCTTCAGTTCATTCAGAGTGTCCAGCAACAGCGAAGGTGAAGCAGAAGTTGAAGTTGTTAGAACATAGTTTGATTCTACAACCCTCAGTTAGAGTTTTGATGATAACAAAATACAAGATTAAATAAATTGTAAGATTGATGTTTAAGACATATATGCTACTTAAAATTATGTTGTGTATTTACAGAAACTCTGATGGAATCAGCATAAGAATATCAGTATCAACATCAGCATCAGAAGAACAAATAACATGTGCTATACGCTGAAGCCTGATGAACAGAATCTGCGCATAAAATAATCTGACTCTGACCAAGATCCTAACCAAGTCATCAGCACTCAGAAACGTCAGCATAAAGGAAAGAACACTCTGATTACCATAAGCAGAGAAGACTCTAAAGTGTCAACGTTACTAAGCATTCAAGATAGATTTATTACCAACGGCTTTATTCCAAGACAAAGATCTTCTCAAATAGGAAAGAACGTTATTAGCATTGAAATGGATTTATGGACAACCAACGTATCTCTTCCTTGGCTATTTAAACAAGAATGTGTGAGAAAAGAAAAGGCTAATACTCTTCACGCATACACGCCTATGAAAACGTTCTCACTCATACAAATTGCTAAAGCTTTCAACCACGCCTACTCAATAGCATTAGCAGTACATTTTTCATTCTAAGCTTAATATTGTGTAATATCACAGTTGTGATATATAGTTTTGTTACAAAACATTAACACACACTTTTGTTCAAATTATCTGTAAGAGAAATTCCTTGAGATAAACTGGTATGTGGTTAGACTCAAGAAGGCTTTAACAGTTGTTAAAGCAGTTGTTGTATTCAGTTGAATATAGTGGATTAAGACCTCGTTGGAGAGAGGCGAAATCACCTTGATGGGTGGACTGGAGTAGTTTGAGATCAAACGAACCAGGATAAAAATAACGTGTTGTCTGCATTTGATTTTAAGATTTATAATTCAACCCCCCCCTTCTTGTGTTTTTCACATCTTCAATTGGCATCAGAGCGCCTGGTTCTGAGCTTATAACACTTAACCGTGTCAGTACAAGATCCAGCGTCAGAAAAACACAATGGCAGGACCATATCAAAACATCAGCAATGACAATAATGAAGAAAGAGACAGATTCAGTGGCAAACCTCCAGTCTTTGATGGAGAGAACTTTGACTACTGGAAAGACAGAATTGAAAGCTTCTTTCTGGCCCATGATGCTGATCTGTGGGACATGGTGACTGATGGATACACGCACCCAGTGGATGGAAGTGGTCAGAAGATTGACAGGAAGGCAATGTCTGATCAGCAAAAGCGCTATTTCAGAAACCATCACAAGGCCATAACAATTCTTCTCAGTGCCATCTCTTATTCTGAATATGAAAAGATATCAAACAGAGACACTGCAAAGAATATGTTTGACTCTCTGAGAATGACGCATGAAGGCAACGTTCAAGTCAAAGAAACCAAATCTCTTGCGCTCATTCATAAGTATGAGGCATTTAAGATGGAATAAAGTGAATCAATAGAGACTATGTTTTCAAGATTTCAAATTCTGGTTGTTGGTCTCAAAGTTCTTGACAAAGGGTATTCTACTGCTGATCATATTAAGAAGATCATCAGAAGCTTTCCAAAACAGTGGAGGCCAATGGTCACAGCGCTGAAGCTAGCTAAGGATCTCAACAAAATCTCTCTGGAAGAACTTGCCAGCTCCCTCAGAAGTCACGAGATAGAGCTAGAAGCAGATGAACCTCAAAAGCAAGGTAAGCCATTAGCTTTAAAATCTAATAGAAAATCTGACTCCAAAGTTTTGTAGGCTATTGAAGAAAACTCTGATGGGTCCTCATCAGAAGAAGATGAACTATCTCTCCTCTCTAGAAGGGTGAATCATTTATGGAAGCAGAGGCAAAGGAAGTTCAGGAATCCCAAAAGATCAGAGAATCAGAATGAATCTTTCTCCAGATACAGAAGGTCAGAATCCTCCTCTGGACACAGAAGATCTGAAGGCTCTTCAGGAAGCAGAAAGCCAAACAACAAAGACATCATCTGCTATGAATGTAACGAGCAAGGACACTACAAAAGTGATTGCCCAAAGCTTCATAAGGATAAGCCCAAAAAGAAGTTTGGCAAGGAAAAGAAGAAAAGTCTCATGGCTACATGGGATGATTCTGACACATCCGAAGCTGACTCAGAATCAGATGATGAGAGAGCAAACATAGCTCTCATGGCAAACATAACAGAAGACAATGAAGCTTCTGAGTCAGACTCTGAATCAGATACAGAAGAGGTACTGCCTGACTTTGCTATAAACTTTACTAAGGCTGAACTAGCTGAAAGCCTTAATGAAATTCTAGAAAGATATCAGCAGATCAGAGTCAAATTAGAAACCTGAAAAGGAATCTTGCTTTTGACTCTGACAAGACTGAGAGTCTCAAATTGGAGAATTCTGAGTTAAAATACAAAATTTCAAAATTAGAAAATCTATTGCAAAACTCTCAGAAGGAAACAATCCCTGAAACTCCCAGCAGTGCTGATGAGATCATCAAGGAGTATGATCACAGCTTTCAGAAGTTTCTAGCTAAAAACATAGATAGAAGCAAAATGGCTTCAATGATCTATGGAGTTAGCAGAAATGGAAGAAAAGGAATAGGATACCAAGGTAAGGTACCTACACCAAAGAATGCCATGGATTTAATTATAAAACGCGCCTAACTTGATTCACACTTTGTATATGGGCACACACATGACATCAAATATTCTAGTAGTAATTATTATGTCAAACCAAAATTCAACCAGAGTTTTGGTAAAACTAACAAATCAGGACCCAAGAAAATATGGGTACCTAAGGATAAAATAATACATGTGGCAGATATCTTTAGCAGCAAAGCAGAAACACCAATCATGGTACCTGGACTCTGGCTGCTCACGACACATGACGGGAAGAAGGCATATGTTCCAAAGCCTGGAACTTAAGCCTGGAGGCCACGTAGGCTTTAGAGGCAATCAGAGGGGAAAGATCATTGGCTCTGGAACAGTAGGTAATGGAAATCTTCCCTCTATAAGTAATGTTTTATTAGTAGATGGATTAATGTATAATCTGTTATCCATAAGTCAATTAAGTGATAACGGTTATGATATAATCTTTAATCAAAATTCATGCAAAGTTGTTAGTCAGAAAGATGGGAATATCCTATTTAATGGAAAGAGGAGAAACAACATTTATAAAATAAAACTTTCTGAACTGAAAAGTCAGAATGTAAAGTGTCTTCTGTCTGTTAACAACGAGCAATGGATCTGGCACAGAAGATTGGGACATGTTAGTATGAGAAGAATATCTCAGATTAACAAACTCAATCTGGTCAGAGGACTTCCTAACCTGAAGTTCAATTCAGATGCTCTGTGTGAAGCATGTCAGAAAGGCAAGTTTGCAAAACCAACTTTCAAATCTAAAAACGTTGCTTCCACCTCTAAGCCATTAGAACTTCTGCACATTGACTTATTTGGACCAGTTAAAATTGCTTCAGTCAGTGGCAAGAAGTATGGGTTAGTAATCGTAGATGACTATAGCAGATGGACATGGGTAAAGTTCTTAAGACACAAGGACGAGTCACACTCTGTGTTTGTCACCTTCTGTAACCAAGTTCAGAATGAAAAGGATCTTAGAATCGTCAAAGTCAGAAGTGATCATGGTGGAGAGTTTGAAAAAAAAGATTTTGAGTCATTCTTTAATGACAAAGGCATTCTGCATGATTTCTCTTGTCCTAGAACTCCCCAGCAAAATGGAGTTGTAGAACGAAAGAACATAACATTGCAAGAAATGGCCAGAACCATGATCAATGAGACTAACGTTGCTAAGATCTTCTGGGCAGAGGCAATAAACACAGCGTGCTATATTCAGAATAGAATCTCCATAAGACCTATTCTGGAAAAGACTCCATATGAATTGTGGAAGAATAGAAAGCCCAACATTTCATATTTTCATCCATTTTGATGTACTTGTTTTATTTTAAATACAAAAAATTATTTGAACAAGTTTGACTCTAAAGCACAAAAGTGTATTATGTTAGGATACTCTGAACGCTCAAGAGGGTACAGAGTATACAATACAGAAACACAGATTGTTGAAGAATCAATCAGTGTTCGTTTTGATGATAAGCTTGACTCTCCAAAGTCAAAGCAGAATGAATTACTTGCAGGTATGGAAGTTGAATTCACAGGTACTGAAGACAAGTCATAAGAAGCTCTTAACAGAGACACTCCCTCAACATCAGAAAGAGGCACTGCAAGCAATCCAGCACCTTCTGTTGATCAACTTCAGAAAAGACCATCCAGAAGCAGCATGGATCACCCAGAAGAAACAATCTTAGGAAGAAAGGAAGATCCAATCAGAACAAGAGCCAGCTTCAGAAACTCTGAAGAATCCCTCATGGGACTTGTTTCTCTAATTGAACCATCATCAATTGATGAAGCACTTCTGGACAATGACTGGATTCTAGCAATGCAAGATGAGCTGAATCAATTCACAAGAAATGACGTATGGGATCTAGTTCCCAAACCAAAAGGATTCAACGTCATTGGAACAAAATGGGTGTTCAGAAACAAACTGAATGAACAAGGTGAAGTCATCAGAAACAAAGCACGATTGGTAGCACAAGGTTATAGTCAGCAAGAGGGGATAGACTATACAGAAACCTTTACTCCAGTCGCCAGGTTAGAATCTATCAGACTTTTAATTTCATTTGCTGTTAATAAAGGCATCACTCTGTATCAGATGGATGTTAAGAGTGCATTCTTAAATGGCTATATAGAAGAAGAGGTATATGTGCACCAACCCCCTGGTTTTGAAAGTTCAAAAAATCCAGAATATGTTTTCAAACTAAAGAAGTCACTGTATGGTCTGAAACAAGCTCCCAGAGCTTGGTATGAAAGACTAAGTAACTTCCTGTTAGAAAAGGAATTCACCAGAGGGAAAGTGGACACAACCTTATTCTGTAAGATAGTTAAGAATGACATTTTAGTATGTCAGATTTATGTTGATGATATCATTTTTGGATCTACTAAACCTTCTATGGGAAGAAAGTTTGCTAAGTGTATGCAGACAGAATTTGAGATGAGCCTAATGGGGGAACTGAAATTCTTTCTGGGCATTCAGATCAATCAAACCCCAGAAGGAACTTACATTCATCAGAGCAAATATGTCAGAGAACTTCTGAAGAAATTTGATCTCTCAGAATGTAAGCCATCAAAGATTCCAATGCATCCCACGTGCATTCTGGAAAGAGAAGAGGTAAGCAAAAAGGTAGAACAGAAGGTCTACAGAGGTATGATTGGTTCTCTTCTTTATCTGACGGCTTCAAGGCCTGACATTTTATTCAGTGTATGCATTTGTGCTAGATTCCAATCAGATCCTAGAGAATCTCACTTAACAGCAGTTAAGCGAATTTTCAAGTATCTGAAAGGTACTACTAATCTGGGTTTGTTTTATAGAAAATCAAGTGATTACAGCTTAGTAGGATACTGTGATGCTGACTTTGCTGGAGACAGAGTAGAGCGTAAAAGCACTTCTGGAAGCTGCCAGTTTCTGGGAGACAATCTGATCTCGTGGTCCAGCAAAAGACAATCCACAATTGCTCTATCAACAGCAGAAGCTGAATACATAGCAGCAGCTGGATGCAGCACACAAATGCTCTGGATGAAAAGTCAACTTAAGGACTTCTAGATATTTGAGAGTAACATTCATATCCTCTGTGACAATACTTCTGCTATATGTCTTAGTAAAAATCCAATTTTACATTCTAGGGCTAAGCATATAGAAATAAAACATCATTTTATTAGGGACTATATTCAGAAAGGGATTTTAAATTTAAAATTTATTAACACAGACCATCAATGGGCTGATATTTTCACAAAACCACTTTCTGAAGTTAGGTTCAACTTCATTCTGAAACATCTCAGCATGAAGCTCTGTCCAGAATGAAATTGTTTTAATTTTATATATTAACCTTCAGAACTTTGTTTATTTTCTGTGAACTACTGATCAATCTTCCTTCAGAATTTTAGAAGTGCAGACTGTATCAGAATCTATCCATGAAGATCTGAGCGCTTCATTTCAAGGATGGAAATGTGCTGTTAACTCAAGCAAACAAGTGTCATCCAGTCATCAGCTGTTTTCTGAGGCTGAACACGCGTTCACGTTTCTGAAAAGGCAAAGTGCTGATTGGATGCATTGAGACACATGTCATGGGTAACCATTCCAAATATCTTTCTGAATCCCCTAAAATCAGCTATCATTAAATTCTAATAATCATTATTAATTTCTCTCTCTTAAACGTTTATGTTTTCAAAACCTTTTTAGAAATCTATTTAAACACACTTCACACCACTCACATTTTTTTACCTTCACTTTCGTATTCTCTGAATATTTCTGTTTTCAGTGTTCTTCTTTCTCAAGAAAACCCTTCAATCTTTTTCAAAAAACCTCGTGTGAACATGGCTTCTTCCAGCATTCCTTCTTCAGGTTCCCAGAAAAATGCTTCATCTGAATAATATGATGTACCATTCAGAATGCTTCTCACTCCAATCAAGAATCTTGAAGTTCTGTCTGAACTGATTGTGGATTTCAACAGTCTTAAAGAGAATGGTTTTGATTTATCTGAAGAGGTTAAAGCTAAAGGTTGGGAAAAGTATTTTGACAGGCTGGTGGGTCCAACATTTCCTATTCTGGTAAAGGAATTTTGGATTCGCGCTTCTTCTTCAAATCATCAAGTTACGTCTTACATCATGGGGAAGAAGATTGTTATCACTGAAGACCTGATTGCAAGACTCATAGGGTACAATGGTGGTGGTATTCGTTGCATTGATATGGCAGAAAGGTGTGCAGATGCTGCCCTAATTGCAAGGGAAATTTTCACGCTGGGGCTTCCCTCCAGCAAGATAAGGGACTTAAAAGACAAACACAGAATTTGGGCCAAGATTATTCTGGGTTGTTTCAACCACAGGAAGCCTACCAGCTCTCCTGATTACATTAATGCTGATCAACAATACCTTTTGTTCTGTCTTGGAAAAAATGTGAAGATTGATCTACCATGCCTTCTGTTCAACCATCTGTGGACGCATGTGAAGGTATCGGTGATGAATGTTAGAACATAGTTTGATTCTACAACCCTTGATTAGAGTTTTGATGATAACAAATACAAAGAATAAATAAATACAAAGAATATATACAAAGAACAAATATGCTCCTTAAAAATATGTTTTATGTATGCAGAAGTTCTGATCAGAATCAGCATCAGAAGATCAGCCATATGTGCTACACGCTGAAGCAATCAGAACATACGCTGAAGATTGATGACCAGAATCTACGCTTAACCAAGTAAACTCTGACTCTGAACAAGAACATATCAAACCAAGTCATCAATATTCTGAAGCGTCATCAGCAGTTAAGGAAAGAAGACTCTGAAGCGTTACTGAACATTCAAGACAGAATTAATGCCAATGGCTTTCTTCAGACAAGATCTTCTCCAAAAGGAAAGTGTGTTATTAACATTAAACCTGCTTTATGGACAACGTCATTATATTGTCTATATAAACAAGTCTTCTTGCAAAAAGAAGCACGTACGTACGCACACAAAAATTTGCTAAGAACTCCAACCACGCATATTCAAGCTCGAGAAAATTCAGTCTTTATTCTAAGCTAAACCTGTGTAATTTATCACAGTTGTGATAAACTGTTTTGTTAGAAAACAATAACACATTTTGTTAAAACATATTGTAAAAGAGTTCCTTGATATTAACCGGTTTGTGGTTGTACTCAAGAAGACTTTAACAGTTGTTAAAGTAGTTGCTGTAATCTTTTGAGATTAGTGGATTAAGACCTCGTTGGAGAGAGGCGAAATCACCTTGACGGGTGGACTGGAGTAGTTTGAGATCAAACAAACCAGGATAAAAATATTGTGTCATTAAGTTGTTTTAGATCCAAGTTTTTCAATTCAACCCCCCCCCCCCCCCTCCCTTCTTGTGTTTTTCACATCTTCAATGAGTGCAGCCATGGATGATTCTTGCCCAGATTTAATAATAGTTCTTCAAGTCTCTAACCTTGTTTGAAGCTTGCCCAGAAATAAACATTTCAGCATACACCTTGGACATATCCGTTCGTCCACTAGAGATTCCAGTAACGCCATGTCTTTCAAAACCTAGAAGCTTCCTGATGAGATTCTCAGTTATAGAAATCTCTTTGCCCATGACAAACAAAAGGATGACCTTTGGGGAAGCAATAACATGAATCCAGAATTCCTTAACTATATGAGGGAATACTGGTCCTACAAGACGATCAAAGAAGTTTTTCCAACCTTGGAACTCCACAGTTGGGAGCAAGTCAAACCCATTTTCCTTCAGATTATCAAAGTCTACCATGAGTTCAGCCACCACTTCCAAGCTACCCACTTGAATCAGCGTCGTTCTCTCAAGTGTAACATACCTTTCTTCCTGTTGAGCACTACTTGAGGACATAGGAATTCTTGAGGAAGGAGATGAAGATGAAGCCATTTGAATGTTTAGGTTTAGCATGTGAGAAGGGAGTTGAGAGAGTTTGCACAAAGACGTAGAGGAGTTTGAATTTTGAGAAAGATAACAAAAAATAGAACAGGGATTTTGCAAGGGTATTTATAGCTAAAAAGAATCTTTAAATTAATAAGCAGTTTAAGAATTTTAAACGATTAAAAAAACATAATAATTATAAACAATTAATGAGATTTGACATTTAAGGGGGTGCGTGATTTTGATCAAATCTGAACAGTTACCTAGGAACGACGTCTTAATAGCAGTGCACGCATGTGTGGCCTTTCAGAATTGAACACACGTTCAACTTTTGAGGGTAGTGTGAGACAGCTGGTTTAATATATTGAACTTCTGAACATTCTAGTAATGAAACGTTAGACACATTTCAGAACATGATGAATGGCTTCTGATGTAACTCCTCTTCTAACTTCTGAAGAGTAGTCAATCAGAACATTCTGGAAACACATATAGAAGAAAAAATATTTTCATTCAGGACAAAATTCCATGCTAATGTTTTTTAGAATGAATTTGAATCTATCTTCAGCAAGGGGTTTAGTAAAAATGTCAGCCCATTGATGGTCTGTGTCTACAAAATTTAAGTTTAAAATTCCCTTCTGAATGTAGTCCCTTATGAAATGATGTTTAATTTCTATATGTTTTGCCTTAGAATGTAAGATGGCATTTTTTGAAAGACAGATAGTAGAGGTATTATCACAGAAGATATGAATCTTACTTTCATATAGATAATAATCTTCCAACTGGCTCTTCATCCAGATTATCTGAGTGCTACATCCAGCAGTAGATATATATCCAGCTTCAGTGGTTGATAGTGCAATAGTGGCTTGTTTCTTGTTGTACCATGAGATGATGTTATCACCCAGAAACTAACAGCTTCCAAAGGTGCTTTTGCGTTCTATTCTATCTTCAGCAAAGTCAGCATCACAATAACCTACTAGATTAAAATCTTTGGATCTTCTGTAACACAGTCCAAGGTTAGTAGTACCTTTCAGATACCTCAGAATTTGCTTAACAGCAGTTAAGTGATATTCTCTAGGATCTGATTGGAATCTAGCACATAAACATACGCTGAATAGAATATTTGGTCTAGATGCAGTTAGATAGAGAAGAGATCCAATCATACCTCTGTAGAGTTTCTGATCTACCTTCTTGCTTACCTCGTCTTTTTCCAGAATGCATGTGGGATGCATTGGGGTCTTTGCTTCTTTACTTTCTGATAGCTGGAATTTCTTCAGAAGTTCATTGACATACTTTGTCTGATGTATGTAGGTACCTTCTGCCGTTGGATTTATTTAAATTCCCAGAAATAATTTTAGTTCTCCCATCATGCTCATCTCAAATTCAGCCTGGCGACTGGGGCAAAGGTTTCATTATAATCAATTCCTTCTTGTTGACTATAAATCTGCGCAACCAGTCGTGCTTTGTTTCTGAAAACCTCTCCTTGCTCATTCAGCTTGTTTCTGAAGACCCATTTAGTTCCAATGATATTAAATCCTTTTGGTTTTGGAACAAGATCCCACACATCATTTCTTGAAAATTGATTTAATTCTTCTTGCATAGCTAGGATCCAATCATTATCTTACAGAGCTTCATCTATTGAAGTTGGCTCAATCAGAGAGACCAATCCAAACAGTGATTCTTCATTGTTTCTGAAGGAGGATCTTGTTCTGATGGTATCTTCTTTCTTTCCTATAATCACATTTTCTGGGTGTGCTGATGTGATTCTGGGAAATTTATTTTGTGAGGAATGTTCAGAAATTCTTAGATTTTCCATATCATTTTCAATAGGAGGATCTTCTGAGATGTCTTTTGCTTCTGACTCTTCAAAGTTTATAAGGTGATCTTATGTACCTGCAGAAATTTCATTTTTCTTTGGCTTTTGCTGGCCAAGCTTATCATTAAATCTGACTTTGATTGATTCTTCAACAATCAGAGTTTGTGTTGTATACCCTATAGCCTTTTGAGCATTCAGAATATCCAAGCAGAAAGCACTTTTGAGCCTTAGAATCAAACTTGTTCAGATTATCTTTAGTATTTAGAATATAGCAAGTGCATCCAAAAGGATGGAAATATGAAATGTTGGGTTTTCTGTTTTTCCATAATTCATAAGGAGTCTTTTCAAGAATAGGTCTTATACAGACTCTATTTTGAATGTAGCACGTTGTGTTCACTGCTTCTGCCCAAAATTGTTTAGCCATATTAGTTTCATTGATCATGGTTCTGGCCATTTCTTGCAAAGTTCTATTCTTTCGTTCTACAACTCCATTTTGTTGGGGAGTTCTAGGACAAGAGAAATCATGAGAAATGCCAATTTCTTTAAAAAAAATTTCAAAATAATGATTTTCAAATTCTCCTCCATGATCACTTCTAACTTTTATGATTCTAAAATCTTTTTCATTCTGAACTTGGATGCAGAAGTCGAAGAACACAGAATGTGACTCATCCTTGTGTTTTAAAAACTTAACCCATGTCCATCTGTTGTAGTCATCATCAATGATCAATCCATACTTCTTGCCTCTGATGGATGCAGTTTTAACTGTTCCAAACAGATCAAGATAAAGTAGTTCCAATGGCCTAGAGGAAGAAACAACATTTTTTGACATAAAAGAAGGTTTTGAAAATTTTCCTTTCTGACACGCTTCGCACAGAGCTTCTGAGTTGAACTTCAGATTTGGAAGTCCTCTGACCATATTGAGTTTGTTAATTTGAGATATTCTTCTCATGCTACCGTTTCCAATAATCTTTCCTTTTTGATTTCCTCCAAATTTGACATCACCTCCTGATTTAAGTTCCAGAATTTGGAACATAGACTTTCTTCCCGTCATACGACGCGAGCATCTAGAGTCCAAGTACCATGACTGGTGTTTCAACTGAGTTGTTAAGGACATCTGCAACATAGATTATTTTCTCCTTAGGTACCCATTTCTTTTTTGGTCCTTTTTGGTTAGAGTTTCTATAGTTTAGATTGAACTTTGATTTTGCATAAGAATTTTCAGAGTGAGAAGTTTATTTGATATCATGTGTGTGCTCAAAATTAAATTTTTTGTGTAGTGGATTATATGATATAACCATTTCCTCAACAGACTTAGGTTTATATATTTCTTTCTCTCTGGGAGCTTTATATCCAATACCTCTTCTGTCATTTCCACTAACACCATAGATCATTGAAGTCATTTTGCTTTTATCTATGCTTTTAGCAAGAAACATTTGAAAACTAGAGTCATGTTCTTTTAGATTATCTTTTGAGCTTGAAGCAGAATCTGAAATATAATTCTTTTCAAATTTTTGAACATCCTCTTTGAGTTTAAAAATGTTTTCTTTAAGTTCAGAGTTTTATGTTTCAAGTTTCTCAAAATCAGATGCAAGATTCTTTTTGAGTTTCTTGTATTTGATTTTGATTTTACTGTAGTTTTCAAGCAGTTCAGATAAGCTTTCTGCAAGTTCAATTCTGGAAAATTCAGAGAATACTTCTTTTGGTTTTGAGTCAGAGTCTGAGTCATCTGTTGTGGTAGCCATAAACTATAGATTAGCGTGTTCATCTTCTGAGTCAGATTCAGCTTCAGAAGATTCTGAATCATCCCAGGTGGCCATCATGCCTTTCTTTCTACCAAACTTTTTCTTTGGTCTTTCTCTTTGCAGCTTAGGAGAGTCATTCTGTAGTGTCCAGGTTCTTTGCATTCATAGCAGACTACATCTCTTCTGCTTGACTTCTTATGTCCTGAAGATTCTGGTTTATCTTCTGACATTTTGTAGTTCCTGAACTTCTTTTGTCTATGCTTCCACATCTGATTGATCCTTCTGGAGATCATAGATAACTCGTCTTCTTCTGATGCAGAATCTTCAGAGTTTCCTTCTTCTGCCTGAAAAGCGTTAGTTTCAAAAAATTTAATGGATTTAAGAGCTACAGACATACCTTTCTTCTGAGGCTCATGTTCATCAAGTTCTATCTCGTGACTCCTTAAAGCACTGATAAGTTCTTCAAGGGAAACATCATTCAGATCTTTTGACACTTTGAATGCAGTGACCATAGGTGCCCATCTTCTGGGTAAACTTCTGATAATTTTCTTAACATGGTCTGCCTTGGTGTATCCTTTGTTCAGAACTCTCAGGCCAGCAATCAAAGTTTGGAATCTCAAGAACATAGCTTCAATAGACTCATTTTCTTCCATTTTGAATGCTTCATACTTCTGAATGAGAGCCGTAGCTTTTTTCTCTTTTACTTGAGAATTTCCTTCATGAGTCATCTTGAGGGATTCAAACGTGTCATGTGCTATATCTTTGTTGATGATTTTCTCATATTCATTTTTTGAGATAGCATTCAGAAACATGTTTCTGGCTCTGTGGTGATTCTTGAAATCTAACTTTTTTGTTTATCCATGTTCTTTCTGTCAATTTTGTTTCCGTCTTTATCTTCTAGATGAGTGTATCCGTCTAGGACCAAATCCCATAGATCAGGATCATGACCTAAAAAGAAACTTTCTAGTCTATCCTTCCAATATTCAAAGTCTTCTCCATCAAACACATGAGGTTTGGTGCAATTGTTGTTGTTTTGTTCAGATGCCATAGTGTTTTCCTTCTGGATCTTTTTCTGACATTGTTAGGTGTTTGCACCCATAACTAAAGCTCTGATGCCAACTGAAGGGTGAGAAAACACTTAGGAGGGGGGGGGGGGTTGAATAAGTTTTTCTTTTTCTTGCGCAATACTAATGGAAGGACACTGGTATTTTTATCCTGGTTCATTTGAAACTCAAACTACTCCAGTCCACCCGCCAAGGTGATTTTTCCTCTCTCAACGATGAGTTAATCCACTATAATCAAACTGATTATAAATGCACAACCAAACTGGTGTGACTAACAATACAGTGCACAAGCCAACTGCAAGTGACTAACACCTCTAAGACTCAAACTAGTCCTAGCCCTCTTGAGAAATCTGACCCAACTGGTCTCTTAAGGAACACTTACAAAATTATCTCTTAATAGTAGTGAAACTGATTTGCTTCTAAAAAGCTTTATCACAACTGTGATTTATCACTAAGATTGTTGCCCAATACTTAAGATCTACCCACTATACAGTATTAGTTTACAAGTATGAAAACAGTGAGCGTAAGTATATTTCACGTGAGTCAGTAACCTTTCTTTGATACAAAAGGTCTTAGATATATAGCTTCCAATTCTTGACCGTTAATTCCTTGATGATAGTGCATGCATTTAATGAAGCGTGTTTGCAATGATGTGTGTTACGTGTAGCGAGTAGGCTTGGTCTTTATGTTTCCAATGCTCGTGCGTGTAGTACACTTGAGTGTGTTAGCCGTCTTAACATTTAATAACTAACGGTACTGTCAGAACTTGTCTCTGGAAGTTGAAGTGTTTGCTCGCAGCGTTTCCATTTCAGAGTTTACTTGATCTCTTCTTCTATCAGAGTATTCTTCAATATGTGTTCATCAGAGTTTGCTTTAATCTTATATTTATCAGATGTTGTATTCAGCGTGCTTCTATCAGAGGTTGCTTAAGATTTGCTCTTCATTCTGAGTTTGCTTTATACTTGCGTAGAATCCAGTTTCTTTCTAAGATGTGTGAGTCAGAACATCATCTGAACTTAGAGAGCATACAAGTCAGAGTATAAAATAAATATCACAAAATTTATTTCATTGTTATCATCAAAACTCTAAGATATTATTAGAACCAAACTTTGTTCTAACATTCTTGGTTGAATTATGTGATTCCATGTGATTTTTGTGTGAAGTTCGTGATCCAATATATGCAATGAACATGTTGTTGCTGTTGGTTTTTACTATTGTTATGTTGTTCATAAAAATCTCAAATCTGAAAAATTATAGATCTAGGGATGTAATAAAAATTAGAGGAATTGATGTAGAAATTGGTTTAGGATTGTAGAATAATGAAGTAGAATGAAATCCCTAAGTTAATATGTGAAAGAATGTTATATTGGACCCAATTTTGGAGGTTGAAAGTGCTCAAAACGAGTGGAAATCATTCTGATGCGAAAACAGAGTTCTTTTGGTAACAGACTACTGTTACATGTAAGGCAGGCAGCATTACGCATAAGGCAGGGTAGGACAGAAGGCATTATTCGTAATGCAGGAAACATTACACGTAAGGCAGGAGCATTATGCGTAAGGTAAGGCAGGATAGAAGGCATTACACGTAATGCAGGCAGCATTATGCATAAGGAAGGGCAAGATAGAAGGCATTACTCATAATGCAGGAAGCATTACATGTAAGGAAGGGCAGGAAGCAAGGCAATATGTATAACGCAAGCAACATTAAGCGTAGGGGCAGTCGAAGGTGCAAAAATTCCGGTTTTCGCGATTTCTTCCTGTTTTTGCGTGTGCAGTGTATTCTCTTGATCCATAATGACAAGTAAGGCTTAGGTGGACATAAGAAGGCTAGTAATAGTAATAAATTAAGTTTAAAACATGGGATTTTATGTGTAATTTATGTTGTATGATGACGGTGATGATGGTCTGTATTGACGAATGTTGAAGGCTTATGCCTTGTGGTTGTATAGTTATGTTGTTGCATATGATGTCGCATGTTGCATAGTGATGAGGGCTCATGCCCTGTTTTTGGCATGTAATGGTGTTGTGATGAGGGATTATGCCCTTTTATTTCCTAAATTGGCATATGTGATGAGGGCTTATGCCTTGATGGTACCACATGCATTGAGTTGATGTCGGTCTCATTGCATTGCATTATTTTGAGTTGATGTTGTATTACGTAATGATGCGTTATGTTGCAAAGTGTTGTGTGATGTGTGAATTATGTGATTACTACTTCTTAGCATATGATATTCACCATATATTTATTGAATGGAATTCTCACCCCTATTGTGTTGTTGTGTTTGTGCTCCCCTGGGAGTACAGATGATCAGGTACCTGAGTAGTGTTTGGAGTGAATGTTACTTGATCGAGTCCTAGGAATCGCTCTGATACGTAACACGAGAATTGGGAATATTTATTTTATGTTTTTCATTATTTCATTTGATATGTATCTTCTATTTTACTTATGTGGGACCACACATTTGTGGAGTTTTATTTGTTGTTGAAGCCATAAACATGGAATTGAACTAATTTTATTATTTCGCTGCCGAATTGAGTATGTTTGAAATATAGAAGTAATAAAGTGACTTTAGACTTTATGAATATTTGAAGTTTGTGGCATCCTACTTATGTACTCTGATATATGTTAACATAATTGCTATTGTGGGAAAGTAGGGTGTTACATGAGGCACTTTAATGAGGGGAGAAAGAGAGAGAATAAGGAAATAAAGATTATATTATTGAATTCAATTGTTACAAACTAATTTACAAACTAGTCTATTTATGTATAACTAGCGTGTACACTAACTAGGCTAATAAACCCTAATTAAGCTTGAACTTGGATTACACAACTTGGATTATATCTAATATTATATTTAATATTTCAATATACCCCCCATAATCCAAGTTGTCAAACCTATTCTAGTCATAGTCAAGATAAACTATTCCTATTTTTTTCTCAAATTCAAGAATCTGTCGATCTTTAATCCGTTGGTGAAAATATTTGTCAACTATGCTTCACTTGAGCAATGCCTTACTTCAAGTTCACCTCGATTTACCTTTTCCCTTAGGAAGTGAAATCTAGCTTCGATATGCTTACTACTTTTATGCAAAACTGGATTCTTTGTAAGATTAATGGCTGACTTGTTGTTGATATGTAACACTAGAGGTTTCTTCACTTCGACCTCGATCTCTTCCAACATATATATGATCCAAATTGCTTGACATAAAATATAGGATCATGTTATATATTCAGCCCCATACAATGACAATGCCACCACATGTTGCTTTCTCGAGCACTATGAGATTGGGACACCAAATACTTGAAAGAAATAACCAGTTGTGCTTCTTCGATCTTCATTATCTCCACACCAACCAACATCTGAAAAACAAGTAATTGTAGCTTCTCTGCTTTCAGAGTCTTGTCGAAATAGAATTCCATAATTTATCTATCCTTTTAAGTATCTCATAATTCTTCTTGCAGCCTTCATGTGTGACACCCTTGGTTCACTCATGTATATGCTAACTAATCTGACTATGAAACCTATATTAGGTCGACTGTTGCACACATATCTCAGAGATCCAAATAATTAATTAAACAAAGTTACATCGACTTTGTCTTCCTCTTCGTGCTTCTCCAACTTCAAATTTGGTTCGACAGGCGAAGATGCTCGAGTTGAATCATCCATCATGAATCTCTTGAGTATCTCTTTGACATACTTCTTTTGATGTAGCACCATACCTTACTTCGAGATTTGAAATTCCATGCCTAGGAAATAAAACAATTTTCCGAAATCCGACATTTCGAATTCTCTCATCATTAGCTCTTTGAACTTCGATAGGTTCTCCAAGCTATTTCCAGTTACCAGCAAATCATCAACATATAAGCAGATAATTATTATATCTTGTGTTACAACCTGAACATAGACACCATAATTAGAATTGTATTTCACAAATCCCAATTTGACTAAGTATGAGTTGATCTTCTTGTTCCATGCCCTAGGTTCCTGCTTGAGTCTATAGAGTGCTTTGTGCAACTTGTATACCTTACTCGCTCCTTTTTGAAGCACAAACCCAAGAGGTTGTGTGACATAGACCTCTTCCTCTAAAGAACCATTCAGAAATGTTGATTTCACATATAAATGAAATGTCGACCAACCTTGGTTGCATGACAAGGCTACCGCTAATCAAACAGTTTCCAATCTTGCTACAGGTGAAAATACTTTAGAGTAGTTGAGTCCTTCTCTCTGAAGAAATCCTCGAGCTACCAATCTCGCCTTACATCTTACTATCGAACCATCATCATTGTGTTTCAACTTAAACACCCACTTCACTTTGATAGCTTTTGTGCTTGCTGGCAATTCGACTAACTCCCATGTGTTGTTTCTTTCGATTGCATGTAACTCTTAGACCATAAATTACTTCCATTATTTATTCTTTAAAGCCTTACTATAGGTGATTGGTTCAACACCTACAAGTAAATAAAAATGAACTAATTCTCCATCTGGTGTTACTTCATCATCACCAATCACTTCATAGCATTGAAGTCTTGTTGGACGAACTCTAGTTCTTTGAGGTCTCTGGTTTGTGCTAGCCACATCCTCTCCGACTTTGATTGTGTTAGGAATTTCAGCAATTTCTTTGACTTTGATTGGAATATCTATAATTTCTTTGACTTTGACTTTATGAATTTGTTCGCCAAATCTACAGCTCATCAATGGTTTGTTAATAGCATCATCAAAATTCCAATCCCAGGCAGGATTTTCATCAATCATAATGTATCGAATTATCATAATTTTCTCATTGATTGGATTGAATAGCCTGTATGCACCATTTTTATGATATCCTACCAGAATCATAGGTTCACTATTGTCATCAAGCTTCCTTATTCTTGCATCAGGAACATGCTTGTAACACATATAGACAAACACCTTCAGATGACTCATTGATGGTTGTTTTCCACTCCATACTTCTTCAGGAACCTTGTTATTCAATTTCTTGGTAGGGCACCTATTCATAATAGAAACAGTAGTCGAAACAACTTCACCCCATAAGGATTTTGGAAAATTCTTCTGCTTCAGCATGCATCTCGCCATATCCAATGTGATTATGTTTCTTCTTTATATAATTCCATTATGTTGAGGTGTATATGGAGAAATTACCTCATGATCGACATCACGTTCTGCACTAAAATCTTCAAATATCTTGGATGTGTATTTGCCACCTCCATCTATTTGCAGAACTTTGATCTTCTTCTCACTCTGGTTTTTGACAAGTATCTTGATCTCTTAAAGATTTCAAATACTATGTCCTTTTGCTTGATCACATAGATCTAGAGCTTTTGACTAAACTCCTCGACAAATGAAATAAACTACATGTTTCCACCAATGGTATGCTCTTAGAATAGGCCACATACATCTAAATGTACAACTTCGAGTATGCAGTATGATCTCATTGGCATAAGATCACAGTGCAGTTGGTTTAAGCTAAGTTGATGCAGGTTAACTTGGTATAGGCTGACTTGGTGCAGGCTGAGTTGATTGACTTGGTTCAGGCTGAGTTATTTTACTTGGTGCAAGTAGTTTACAAGTAGCTTTGTTGTTCCCAATCATGTGGCACCTACTGCACTTGATTCCAAAGTTAGCCCGCTTTAGTCATGTATCATCTCTCATATTTTCTACTTCATTCATGGTCCTCTTCTTCTTTGTCCTTATTGGTTGTCTTTTGATTGGTGGTCGCTGTAAATCAACATGCTATGCTTTTTGCCAAAGAGTTTACACATTCACTAGATATATAACAGGTGAATAGCATGCCTCATAACATGCTCTTTGGAAGATATCAAGCACAAAATTTTATATAACTAATTGTTGAGCTTTCATACACGATATTGCATGATAGCATGACAACCTTGTCAGCATCTATCTCCTACAAGAGCACTCCTTTTTGGACAGGCTCACGATATAATATTTGTAACACCCTAAAATCCCAACACAAAAAATTGTGAAATAATTTGAATATAAACAAATATTCAAATTTAGGGTGTCACACATCTCATCACAAACCTGCTCTGTAACACTTCTAAATAAAAACATGTGATTCAAAGACACCTATCGTCACATGCTCGCCTTTATTTAG
The DNA here is from genome assembly GCA_948472305.1 of Vicia faba. NCBI lineage: Eukaryota > Viridiplantae > Streptophyta > Magnoliopsida > Fabales > Fabaceae > Vicia > Vicia faba. The sequence continues at coordinate 1,342,991,256 of OX451741.1, read as the reverse complement.
GCTCATCGCAGGGGAATAAAACAACAAAACAAACTCGTCAATTAAATAAGTCGCATAATAACCTTTATTTGGAATTAAATGCAGTTATGGAAAAAGCCCTCAACATCAAAACAATTCAAAACATTAGGAGTTATAACATCTAACTCTAGCAACAATAATTCATAATAAAATAAATCATAAACATCTGCTCGCCCGGTGTTATAGATCAGGGAAACAAATTCAAAAATCACATAAAATGGAAAAAAGAAGATTATCCTCAACGCCATCATTTAGCTCTAAAGTAGCTACTCATCTACCTGTTTGTTTGTACCCCGAGAAGGAGCACATAACCCACAAACAACAAAGGGGTGAGAATACGCTCAAAATATATAATGGTGCAAAAGAAATGTAAGGGTAGCTGATCAGTGCATTTTGATGCAAATTCTTACATGTTTGTACTTAAGCGTTTATATGTTTTACTTTGTTTATTTTTTTGTTTTATAATGTTTTTCTAATTTAGGTTATTTTTAGTTTAATTTGATTTTCGTATTTAATTTTCAGCATTGGCAGATTTCATTGAAAAATTCATAACTGGAGCTACATGAATTTGATTGAGGCGTTCTAATATGTGTTGGAAAGATAAGAGAAAGAGCTACAACTTTCATGTTGGAGCCAAAAGCTAGTTCAGACCGTAGCAGGCTTGAATAATTCGTTGAAGTTACAACATTAGAAACATTTTGTTTTGGGTTAGTTTTATGAGCTTGGTTATGTTTTTGACACGGTTCATTTTGTAAGTGGAAACCCTTAATTTATTTTATAAGGCTTGCAGCCGCTAGAGAGGTTGTAACACAAGATTCACGAAAAAAAATATTTTTCTTTGTACGCTTGCTATGGAGAACTAATTCCCGAAGGCAATCTTGTTGCTTACGTGTTCCATTACTTTGAGGTTATTCTAATATCAATTTAAATTTGATTTCTATTCAATCCTTCTCTATAAAATCATTTACTTAATTTGATTGCAATTGTTTGCTTAATTCAATTGTTGTTCATAGGATAGAATTGATTAAGTTCGATTGTATGCATGTTCCTAAATTTAATTGCGTGTTATCGTTTGCTTAATTCTCTAACTCATTATATTCTTAACCGTTTTCTTAATCTAGTAACAGGAATATAATTCGTATGATTTTGATAAGTGCTTGTGTGATTGATCTAATAATCGAATAGGATTGAAACCGTTTAGGGATTGGTGTTATCATTATCGATGATAAGTCAGAACCCGAATCAGTAGGATTAGTCATTTTAGCTTATTTGATAATCACTTTTTATTGCATTATTTTCTTAATTGAATCCTAAACCAAACCCCCCATATTCGTTTATGTTGGTTAATAACAATACAAAAATCCTCGTGATATGATACTCGGGTTGTCGTTACCATAAAAATTTACTTGTTTTTTATTTGTGCGCGATAATGGATCAAATTGGCGCTGTTGCTGGAGATTCTTATTTTTATTAACCGACATTAGAGTCATAGGTGATATTCTTGCTAGTTTTTTTCTTGTTTTTTGCTGTGTTTGTTGGTTTTCATGGTTGTAATACATGATGCAGTACAGTGGTAAGTATTCCAGCCTACCAAGTAAGTTTGAAAGGTATTGTTTCAATTTTCTCCGAATTTTTTCCAGAATTTCAGAATAAAAATCGACGAGCAGTACTCTTTTAGAATTATATTCTAAAAGATTTCGAACCTCAAAATCGCAAATTCCTCTTTTTTCTGTTTTTATTAATTTTTTTACTGTTTTCACAATTATAAAAAAATCCAAAAAAAATTTTAAAATTCTTATTTTAGTTAATTAGATTAAATTTGGTGTTTCCATATATATTTTTAAATTTATTTTAATCGTTTTCCTTTTTTTCTATTTATTTTTGCTTGTTTGAGACATAATTGATATTTGTGTTTGTTGATAACATGGATGAACAAAGAACTTTGAGGCAGTTGGCTGCCCCTGATGTAAACTATAATGGTGTATGTATTGACTATCCTACAATTGATGCACCTACTAAATTGAAATCTGATTTAATACACTTGTTGCCAAAGTTTAATGGTCTTGTAGGTGAGGATCCACATAAGAATCTGAAGGAAATCCAGGTTGTTTGCTCTACACCTTTTGGGCCTTCACTAGAGGACATTATCAAACAAATTGCTGCAAATAATCTCCAGTTTCAACAACAAATAGATTATACTCTCCAGACTTTGCAAGCTCAGATTAAACAGCTTGCCTCTTTGATGAATGCCATGCAACAAGCTCAAGGATCTAACCAACAACCCTTGGAAGAGAATTCTGTTTTTCGAATAGAGTTTCTTTCTGAAACTGTTGATGATACTTGTACTGATTTATTTGTAGCTGGTTTTCCATCATTATCTGATTTTGATGATGTTTACTCTTGTGATGTTTGTACTGACACTAAAATTTTCTTTGTTTGTGCTGAAATTGAGGTTGCCTTGCAAGTTGATATTCTTACTACACATGAGGTTACAAATGAATTTGTTCATGTAGGTGAAGCTCTCGACACCCCGGCTGGACGAAACAAACCATCCATCAAACAACCACCTTCCCGAGAGCTGAAACCAATTCTTGAAAATCTTAAATATGATTATTTAGAGATAAATGAAAAACTTCCCGTTATAATTTCTTCTAAACTTTATTTTGATCAAGAAAGTAAATTTTTGCAGGTTATGAAGAAACATAAGAAATGAATTGGATAGATCTTGGACGATATTTATGTGTCATACCCAAATTTGCCCGCCCTTTTATTTCTACAGTCAAAAATATTTTAAACATTGTTTTTATAATATTATTTGATTTTTATAGATGTTCATTCTCAAGTCCAGTCAAAAATATTTTAAACTTCGTTTTTATAATATTATTTGATTTTTATAGACGTTTATTCTCAAGTCCAGTCAAAAATATTTTAAACATGGTTTTCATAATATTATTTGATTTTTATAAATATTCGCTTACAAACCTATTTAGAAATATAATGATTTATTTCAGATCATTTTTATTTTTGAATAAATAAATATTTGCACACCTTTCGTATACTTTCAAATTGAGTTTATTTACAAATCAGTAATATAACACAATTGATGAAGAATGAAGCTTACAAATCTAAGGTCACGAGTTCAAATCTCGTGTGCCGCACTTTCAACATTTTTTTTCTATTTTTTGCCACTAATTTTCTTTCTATTTTAAATAGGTGTTTCTTGTTGGCCATTTGATGTCAATTTATGTCACACTTTGCTTTTAATTGGTCAATTTTATTTTATTTCCAATTTAGATATTTTTTTATCTATAAATAGGACATTCACAATATACACAATTCATTTAGAAATATCCACAAATCCATTAAAAAACTTGCTTTTTTTTCTTTTTTATAATTCGTGTTCTTAGTTTATTCTAGAGTTGTTGTCTATATCAGACAACAACAATTTTTTATTCTTGGCCGATGATTTCATATGAGGCCTCCTTTCTTTTGTTTTTAATTTTATCTTATTGTATTTTAATTTATATTTTTTCTTCTTAATCATATGATGATTCCTGATGATCATTTTATTTTTAAAATTTATATTTTATTTTTTTAATCCACTGACACATTAATATCCCCACTATTTTATTTCTTTTCTCTCAATTTTAATTTGTGTTTATTGTTTAAATCAAATGATAATTTTATCCTGATGGTACATTTCTTTTGCTAACAATTTACCCACAAACTTCTCATATAACTTTCACTATATATTTTTGCCAATTATTCACAATTTACAAAGATCATTATTTTATCTCACGCGCAGTAGCTTATTTTTCCATGCCTATTAACAATTGTACATTATCTCAAAAATCTTGTACACTAATCCATCTCTTTTTTTGTGTGCAAATAACTCAATAAAATTATAGTAAGACTGCATTCATAGAAAAAATAATAGAACAATTTACATCTTCCTGTTAAATTCTTCCTGTATCCTCCTGTCAAATTTTCTACAGTAAAAAGGACATTACACTAAAGGCAGCAACATATCATCTACAAACAAGTTTCAACAATTTCAACAGGATGAATTTAATAACAACAAACCATTGAATTCAAAATAAAGGTAAGTTGATCAAAGAACAATACAACATCAATTTTATAACTTGTATCAAGTTTTTCTTGCAGATTACAGAGGAAGAGATTCGTCGGTATCGTATCTCTGTGATACTCACTCACGATTGATTCACAAGCCCGATCACAACGATGTGCTCACTCCGGTCCAGCCACACCCGCAACACCATAACCACCAGGTCCCCTACCGATAAGGTTCATCCCCCCTTGATTTTTGGTGAATATTTAAATATTGTGATTGTTGTTTGAAACTCCATATTTGGAAAGAGTATAGAAACATTATTTAAGAAAGGGAAGGAAATATGCGGAAGATAATTTTGGATCTGAAAATATGTTCTCACGTTTTATGATAGTGTGTGGTTTATATGTTTTTTGTTTTCATTATTTAAAATTCCATTTATCATGATTTTCATTGGATTTGTTTGGTGTTGAAAAGTCAATGGATGATTTGGTGGTTTTCATATTCTCGTTTCATATAAAATTGAGAAGTATAAGTGGATATTTATTTGATTTGGTTTTATGCGGTACTGGTCGCTATTCTTCTTTTTTAAATTTATTTATTTACTTACTTTTATATCATTACTATTATTTTTAATTAATTTGATTGAGTAATTAGAGTTTGTAGGATTGTTGGGTTGGGCTTTAAGTCATTATGTCAATTCGTGCACCCCCCGTGTCAATTCGCACTTGTCTTTAAAGTTTATCCTAAATGAGTATTTTTAATTAGTTGAATCAAATTAGTTTTAATTAGGTATTTAAGTATATAATTTAATTATTCCAATAATACAAAAATACAAAAGAGGGATATTTAGTTAATTTATCTAATTTATTAGATTTTTTTAGACTATTTTAGTTTAGATTAATTACCTTCATAAATTCAAACACTTTTCACAATTTAATTAATTCAACATTTTTATAATGGGATTGGCAGATATTTCATCCACCATGTCCTCGAATAAGCGATTGGTAGACTCATCGTCTATCAGTCAATTATTCAAAAAACGAATATTAAAACTCAAGCAAATACTACACATGCAAATGACACGTGGCCAATATATGACCACGTGATGAGGAGACTATATCAGACTCCCCCGCTCTACATCTTAATATAGCTAACCAACAATAAACTATTTTTCAACTAGCATAATAAAAAACTCAAGATTGTTTTCGAAAAAGGATTAAGGATAATTTCATTCAAAATTAACTACGAACTACGTCTACGCTCTCATAATTTTCAACCCAGACAAGGTTCAAGGTTAATTCGAAAACATTTATACGCAATCCAAAAAAAACACCAACCCAACCGCGAACTACGAAATGGGACTCTGATTCCTTCTAAGAGGATACGTAGGCATACGATCAAAAATCGTGGTGAGTCCCACTAACTAAAATTCAAACCATTTTTCCAAACAAATAATTAAAACCATATTTCCTAAACATTGTGCTTATAAACCTAGTATCCTTGCGAACAAGGTAGATAAGGGGTGCCTAACACCTTCCCCCCATCTAGAACCGAGTCCAAATCTAGAATCTCTGACTTTTAGGGTTACTCCTTTATATTCCCTTCCTTTAGGATAAAAACAAAGGGTAGCGACTCTGATTAAAAAACCAGTTGCAACATTATGATATTAGTCCGTCCATGCGTATGCATAGGATCTCACTTGAAGATATAGCAAAAGCAGTGAGGCAGCCCCATAACCTTTTGATCCTTGATGTTGTGAAAGATAAGATCATGTTCACGTGATCATTCAATACTTTTAATTTTAGAAGAAAATTCTTTGATCCTGGAATAAAAAGTGAAGCCACTAATAAAAATTTCAAGTTCAATGGACATTATCCAAAGCTACTCCATGAGAGCCCCACTTTGGAAGAAGAGAATGTAGAAGATCTCTCTTTGGAAAAGACTGCTTATGTGATCACTTATCCTCCTTGACTATTTGGGTGTACTCTTTCCTTTCTCTCACTCTTATTTAATAGTTATGTCCTTTCATTAAGGATAATGCATGTTTTAAGTGTAGGGGAAGGAATCATTTATTTTCTTTGTTTTTGTTCATTATTTTGTTTTGTTTTCAGTTGTTTTAAAAAATGAATCTTTTTGTATGTTTTGGGTTATAAGATTAATCTGAGGTTAGTTGTGGAGACTTGAGAAAACTTTGCAAGATTGGTATCGTCTTAACACTGTAAGTCTCTTGCATATGGAAATTAATTTGAATAATTATTATGATATAACCTTGAATTCTCATTCTCTAACAGCTCTTGAGTAGTTTAAATTAGCAGTCAGCACCATCTCACACATGCTCTACGTAGGGAAGCCGATGAATATAAGTGAGTGATCCAGGTTTTTATTTGAAAACAAAATAGGGAATGCACCTTCTAAGTTTGGTAACCCGCACCCGGTTATTTAACCCAATGGTTGTGGAACCTACAAAATTTGATTATTAGACTCGTTATTGGTTGGTTTAAAGGTTTCTAGTGCTGAACTTGGTAGGGCAGATTACAGTTTGATCCCCTGCAACTACAATTGGGTAAGCAAAGGGTTATACCACTCATGTACCAGAACCCCATGCAAAAAGGATCAGAGTCACTAACCGGTCGCCTTACTATGAGTGTGTGGAGATAAAAGGCTTAATGTGATTGCGCCAGAATGAAAGAGAGCAAAAAGAAGGATGAGTAAGTTAGGTTTGAGCATAATAACATAATTCGAATTGGGTTGTTTATTCAGGAGGCTTATGATTGCATAATTGCGAAGTAGTTTCCTACAATATCTTTAATGTGCAAGATTAGTACCTATCGATGCAGTCTTAACCGAAGAAGAGTTTGTATCCTGGAATGAGTAATTGATGATGCTGTTGTGTTTCTTGAGTTTTTTATTTTATTTTGCTCGGAGTGCAAAAATTCAAGTATGGGGGAATTTGATCAGTGCATTTTGATGCATGTTCTTCTATGTTTTACTTTGTTTATTTTTATGTTTTTATGTTTTATGTTTTATGCATTTCTATGTATTTAATTTTCAGCATTGGCATCTTTCATTGCAAAATTTATAACTGAAGCTACAAGAATCGGATCGAGGCATTATAATATGCGTTGGAAATCTAAGAGAAAGAGCTACAACTTTCATGTTGGAACCAGAAGCTAATTTGGACTGTAGCAGACTTGAATAATTCGTTGAAGTTGCAGTATTAGAAACATTTTGTTTTGGGTCAGTTTTATGGGTTTGTTATGTTTTGGCCCGCTTCGTTTTGTAAATGGAAACCCTTATTTTAATTTATAAAGCTTGCATCCGCTAGATAGGTTGTAACACAAGATTCACGAAAAAATATTTTGCTTTGTACACTTTCTATGGAGAACTAGTTCTCGAAGGCAATCCTGCTGCTTACGGGTTCCATTACTTTGAGATTATTCTAATACCAATTTAAATTTGATTTCTGTTCAAGCCTTCTGTATGAAATAATTTTCTTAATTTTATTGAAATTGTTAGCTTAATTCAATTGTTGTTCATAGGATAAAATTGATTAAATTCAATTGTTGTTCATAGGATAAAATTGATTAAATTCAATTGTATGTATGTTCCTAAATTTAATTGTGTGTTATCATTTGCTTAATTCGCTAACTCGTCATATTCTTAACTGTTTGCTTAATCCGGTAACAAGAACATAATTTAGATGATTTTGATAAGCGCTTGTCTGATTGATCTCATGATTGAATAGGATCGAAACCGTTTAGAGATTGGTGTTATCATAACTGATGATAAGTCAGAACCCGAATCAGTAGGATTAACCGTTTTAGCTTATTTGATAATCACTTTTTATTGCATTATTTTCTCAATTGAATCCTAAACCAAACCCCTCATATTCATTTATGTTGCTTAATAACAACACAAGAATCCTCGCGATACGATACTCGAGTTATCGTTACCGTAACTACATTTAAAATTTACTCGTTTTTGATCTGCGCGCGACAGCGGATCAGTAGCCTAAAATAAAGATATCATCTTTCATGCACTTTTACATCAATTAGCACAACTCATATGTGTTAGTCAAAACAACTCTATTGCACAAAAACATCAAAACACTCATTTGCACAACCTTTATGTAATGTGATGCAAACATTAAATCAACTCATTGATCAGTGCATTTTGATGCACATCCTTCCACGATTGTACTAATGCATTTCTTTAGTTTATTGTGTTTATTTTTATGTTTTAATATGTTTTTCTAATTTATTTTATTTTTGCATTTAATTAATTTTCGTATTTTATTTTCAGCAACTGCAGCTTTCGCGGAAAAATTCATAACTAATTCTACAAAAATCGGATCAAGGCGTTTGACCATATGTTGGAAAGCTAAGAAAATGGCCTACAACTTTATAGTTTTGTCCAGAAGCTGATTCGAAATGCAGAAAGGTTGAAAAAGTCGTTGAAATTGCAGCTTTAGACTTTTAAGTTTTGGGTTAGTAGTTTTGGGCCTGGGTTATGTTTTCAACCCAGTTGGTTTGTAAACCGAATGGATTGTTCCTCTTTAACCGGGGGGCAGCTGCATAACGGGGGATTTATCACGTTTTTACTGTAGACAAAGGGAGAAAACAATTTTGTACGAACGGGAATGGAGAACTAATCCGTTAGAGTTGATCTGCTGTAATTTGGTTTCCAAAAACTTGAGGTTAATATAATTTACAATTCAATTTCTATTCATATCAATTTTTCCTTTTATATTCGTTTGCTTAATTCGAATTATCTTAGAGTAATCTTGTTGGTTCAATTGAATTATGTTTCCCAATTATAATTGCGTTATATCGTATACTTAATTCGTTATTCCGTTTGTTGATTAACCGTTTGCTTAATTCGGTGAAAAGGGAACATAATTCTTATTTTTTTTCATTCTCGCTTGTTGGATGAAATTGTGATTGAATTTGAATAGGAATCCGCTTAGGGAAGTTAAATTGTATTAATCGATGATAGTAGGAACCCGAAACAGTAGATTGACTTATTTCATAATCACTTATTTTAAGCGCTTATTTTCTGTTTTTTTTATAAATCATCCTTAAAACCAACCCCCCCCCCCCCAATTCGATTTATTTTGTTTAATAAAATCAAGAATCCTTGTGAGAACGATATCCGAGTTACAGTTGTCGTTAAATACTACAGTTTTGAAACTGTTTCGCAAAAACACTTGTTTTGATCCGCGCGTGACAACGGATCAAATTGGCGCCGTTGCCGAGCATTCTTGGTATTATTAGTTGTTTTTAGAGTCATATGATCAGTTTCTTTGAGTCTAGGCGTTAGTTTCATCGCGATTTCGTCCAATTCGCGTTGTAGAGTCGAAATAGTAAAAAAAATCAGTTTTTGGGTAAATCGCATCCGATTGGAATTCTGCCTTGACCATCCCTTGCGAAAAAATTCTCCGCTCATTTGATCCTTACTACAAAGTAGTTATGGGACTTTGGTCTCAATTTCCCAAATTCATCATTTTCCTATTTTTTATGATTTATTTACTGTTTTCATAGAGTCAGAAAAAATAAAAAAAAATTATCAAAATTCTATTTTTCGCCCATTAGAAGAATTTCGTGTTCAGTTTATTTTTTTTGAAAAAAATTTAATCGTTTTCCTTCTTTGTGTTTGTTTTTGCTTTTAGGAACATTGTTGGTATTTTGGGCTTTGTTACCATTGCTGCGTTTTAGTCCTGGCTACTAGCTCCTGCTGTCCTGAGCTTGTTGCTTTTGATCCTGAAGTAGAAAGAACATTGCACACAGAATGTAGGAGAGTCCAAGTTAACACTAGTCCACCACCCACAATTGAGTTTGAGTTTGAGGTTGATTCTGATTACCTGCACTATCTGTTTGATTCTAATTCTGAAGTTGTTATTGATATGGCTGACCAAAGAACCTTAAGGCAATTGGCTGCCCCTGATATAAATTATAATGGCATGTGTATTGATTATGATGATGTTGTTGCTCCTTTTGAATTAAAATCGGGTTTAATACACTTGTTGCCCAGGTTTAGTGGTCTTGTAGGTGAGGATCCGCACAAACATTTGAAAGAGTTTTAGGTTGTATGCTCTACACCATCGAAGCCTGAAGGGATCACTGAAGATCACATCAAACTTCGAGCTTTTCCTTTTTCATTGCAGGGTGCAGCAAAGGATTGGTTGTACTGCCTCGAGCCAAATTCAATTGTAAGCTGGAATGCGCTGAAAAAGGTGTTTTTAGAGCGATATTTTCCTGCCTCTAGAGCTGCCTCAATACGAAAGGAAATTTGCGGTATCAGACAAGGTAATGAGTCACTCACTGAGTATTGGGAGAGGTTCAAGCACTTGGTATCCAGCTGTCCTCAACATCAGATCACCGAGCAATTACTGATCCAGTACTTTTATGTGGGGTTGATACCGATGGACCGAAACATTCTTGATGCTGCTAGTGGTGGAGCACTTGTTGATAAAACTCCAATTGCTGCCAAAGCTCTAATAGATAATATGTCTCTTAATTCTCAGGAATTTACCACTAGAGATAATTCTGCACAAAGCAAAGGAGTGAATCAAATTCAAGCTTCTTCTTCCAACAAAGCTTTAGAGACTAGAATTGATGAGCTCACGGCATTAGTCAAACAACTAGCAGTAGCAAAAACTTAAACATCAACTTTGTGTGGTATTTGTACTTCCCCTGAGCACCCGACTGATACATGTCCCATTCTGAGAGATGAATCTATCACTAAGCTGCCCCAAGCTTATGCAGCCAACCTTTACAACCAAAACATGTATAACAACATTCCTGACTTGTCCACCAAAAAATATCATATGAATTGGAGGAATCATCCCAACCTTCGATATGGAAATCCACCAACCAGCCAACAACAGAACTCACCTCAACCAGCTGCCCCTGCACCTTCCGGACCGTCCTTAGAGGATCTTGTTAAACAAATGGCCGTCAACAACCTTCAGTTCCAACAAAGGACCGATTCTAGCATTCAAACCTTGCACACACAGATGGGACAGCTTGCTACTCAAATGAACGCAATGCAATCCCAAGGGTCGAACCAACTTCCAGCCCAAATTGTTGCCAATCCGAATGGTGGTCTTAATGCCAATGTTAGCGCAATCTCTTTACGATCTGGAAAGGTAGCAGTAACAGCCCCTGAGAAAAATATTGAGGTAACATCTGAACCTTCTACTTCTTCACCTTCTGAATCTGTTTCATCTGAACCTTCTCCACCTTCTCCTATTGCGGTGGAAACTGAAAGAATTACAGAAAGAGACTATGTGCCACCAGTTCCTTTCCCATATAGAATTATGAAAAATAAAAGAATTGAGGAAGGAGAGAAAGAAAAAGAGATTTTGGATGTTTTCCGAAAAGTTGCAGTAAATATTCCGCTCCTTGATGTGATTAAACAGGTTCCGAAGTATGCGAAGTTTTTGAAGGATTTGTGTACCAACAAGAGAAGGATTAAGGGAAGTGGAAGAGTTAACTTGGGCCGAAATATTTCTACTTTTATTCAGCCTAAACCTTCATCCGAAAAAGTTATGGGTGAGCAAAATGTTTCAACCCTCACCACCACTCAGGTTCTACCACAGAAGCAGAAGGATCCAGGAACATTTGCTATTCCTTGCACCATCGGGAACAGTAAATTCGATAATTGCATGCTTGATTTGGGAGAGGGCATTAATGTTATGCCCACTTCTGTTTATAATAACCTTTGTCTCGGTCCTTTGCAGCATACAGGTTTAATCATTCAGTTGGCAAATAGGAGCAATGCCCACCCCACTGGCATAGTCGAAGACGTCCTTGTTCAAGTTAACGATTTGATTTTTCCTACAGATTTCTACATTCTAGACATGGAAGGAGAAACAAAGTCCAGCCGAGCTCCCATCATTTTAGGCAGACCATTCATGAAAACGGCAAAAACAAAGATTGATGTTGACGATGGAACCATGTCCATGGAATTTGGTGACATTGTCACGAAATTCAACATTTTTGATGCCATGAAACATCCTTCGGAGGAGCATTCGGTTTTTCACATCGAATTAATTTCGTAATTGGTTGATGACACTTGTTCTGATTTATTTTCCATTGATTTTCCTTCTCTATCTGGATTTTATGATGTTTACTTGTGTTCTGATTGTACTGACAATAACTTGTGTGTTGTGTGTGTTGAAATAGAGGCTGCCTTGCAGGCTGATGTGTTTCCCACCAGTAAAGTTGTTGCTAATGAAGTTGTTTTTACAGTTGATACCCTTGACATCTCGGCTGCCCCAAATGCTCCATCCATAGAGCAGCCCCCGTCCTTAGAGCTGAAACAACTTCCGGAAAATCTGAAATATGTTTATTTGGAGAATAACGAAAAGCTTCCTATTATTATCTCTTCTAACCTTGATCTTGATCAAGAAAATAAACTCTTGCAGGTTCTAAAAAAGCACAAGAAGGCAATCGGATGGACATTAGCCGACCTTCCTGGTATTAGTCCGTCCATGTGCATGCACAGGATTTTACTTGAGGAGGGAGCGAAAACAGTAAGGAAGTCCTAAAGGAGGCTTAATCCTTTGATCCTTGATGTTGTGAAGAAAGAGGTAACCAAACTCTTGCAAGCAGGTATCATTTATCCTATCTCTGACAGCAAATGGGTAAGTCCAGTGCAGGTTGTACCTAAGAAATTTGGACTCACAGTGGTGAAAAATGAAAAGAACGAACTTGTTCCCACTAGAGTTCAGAACAGTTGGAGAGTTTGTATTGATTACAGGAGATTGAACCAAGCGACTAGAAAGGACCATTTTCCTTTGCCGTTCATTGACCAGATGCTTGAACAGCTAGCTGGTAAATCACATTATTGTTTTCTTGATGGTTTTTCAAGTTATTTTCAGATTCATATTGCACCGGAAGATCAAGACAAGACCACTTTTACTTGTCCCTTCAGTACTTTTGCATATCGGAAGATGCCTTTTGGTCTTTGTAACGCTCCTGGCACTTTCCAATGGTGCATGATTAGCATTTTCTCTGATTTCATTGAAAATTGCATGGAAGTTTTCATGGATGACTTCACTGTTTATGGTTCCTCTTTTGATGCATGTTTGAGTAGCTTGAATATGGTTTTGGAAAGATGCGTTGAGACTAATCTTGTGTTAAATTACGAAAAATGTTATTTTATGGTTAAGCAAGGAATTATTCTCGATCACATAATTTCTGAGGAAGGTATTTTTGTTGACCCTGCTAAAATTGATGTGATTTCTACATTGCCTTACCCTTCTTGTGTTCGCGAGATTCGTTCTTTTCTTGGTCATGCAGGGTTTTATAGGCGCTTCATCAAGGATTTTTGCAAGATAACTCTTCCGCTGTCAAACCTGTTGAAGAATGATGTTACTTTCAACTTTGATGACAAATGCAAGCAAGCTTTTGACTTCTTGAAGAAAGCATTGACCTCCGCTCCGATAATCCAACCTCCTGATTGGACCCTCCCTTTCGAGCTTATGTGTGATGCTTCTAATTATGTTATTGGGGCTGCTCTTGCACAAAGAGTTGACAAGGCTGCCCATGTTATTTACTATGCTTCTAGGACTTTAGATTCTGCACAGTCAAATTACACTACCAATGAAAAGGAACTTCTAGCTATTGTTTTTGCTCTCAATAAATTCAGATCATATTTGCTAGGTTCCAAGGTTGTTGTTTTTACTGACCATGCAGCTTTGAAGTATTTGTTGAAAAAGTCGGATGCAAAACCAAGATTGATTCGGTGGATGTTGTTGCTCCAAGAGTTTAATGTAGAGATTGAAGACAAGAGTGGTGCTGAAAACTTAGTGGCTGATCATTTGAGCGGGATAGAAAGAGATGAAGATCCTTTCCCCATTCAAGATGACTTTCCTGATGAGCAGCTTTTACTTTTGCATGGGGTAACTCCTTGGTTTGCTGACATTGTTAATTATCTTGTTGCTGGTGTTTTTCCTACAGCTGCATCCCGGTCACAAATCCACAAACTCAAGAGTGATGCCAAATATTATGTCTGGGATGATCCATATCTTTGGAAGTTTGGTAGTGATCAGGTAATCAAGAGATGTGTCCCTGACTATGAGATTGAATCTATTTTGAATTTTGCTCATTCATCTCAAGTTGGAGGACACTTTGGCCCGCAAAGAACTGCTAGAAAAGTCTTAGATTCCAGATTCTACTGGCCCACCATTTTTAAGGACACTTTTGAGACTTACCGCACATGTAAAGAGTGCCAGATAGCAGGTGCAAACATCACTCGCAGGAGTGAAATGCCTCAGCAGCCTATGATTTCCTGTGAGGTATTTGATGCATGGGGAATTGATTTCATGGATCCCTTTCCTATATCATTTGGTTTCCTTTATATTTTACTTGTTGTTGACTATGCTTCAAAGTGGGTCGAAGTTATCCCCACTAGGACTAATGATTCTAGAGTTGTTGCAGATTTTGTCAGGTCTAATATCTTTTGCAGATTTGGAATACTGCGAGCTATCATAAGTGACCAAGGCACTCATTTCTGCAACCGCACCATGGAAGCTTTGCTCAGGAAGTATGGAGTCGTGCATAGAGTGTCTACTGCACATCACCCACAGAGTAATGGGCAGGCTGAGATTTCAAATAGGGAGATCAAGCAGGTTTTAGAGAAAATTGTGCAACCAAACAGGAAAGATTGGAGTCGTCGTCTAGAAGACGCACTTTGGGCTCAAAGAACGGCTTTCAAGACTCCCATTGGTATGTCTCCCTTTCAAATTGTTTTTGGTAAGGCATGTCATCTTCCTATTGAGTTAGAACACCATTCTTATTGGGCGGTGAAAAGTTGTAATTTGGAGATGCAACAAGCAGGTATTGAAAGAAAACTCCAATTGCAACAGCTTGAAGAGCTGAGACTAGAGGCTTATGAGAACTCTAGTATTTATAAAGAGAAAACAAAACACTTCCATGACAAAATGATTTATAGGAAGGAATTTTCTGTGGGCCAACAGGTTTTATTGTTTAACTCCCGCCTTAAGCTTATGGCTGGGAAACTCCGATCCAAATGGATTGGCCCTTTTGTTGTTACTAATGTTTTCCCACATGGTGCAGTAGAAATTAAGAGTGCAGGTACCAATAAAATGTTTAAGGTCAATGGGCAGAGCCTAAAGCTATTTCATGAAAGTGCAGTAGCTGAAGATGCAACCACATAAGATCTTTCTTTGGAGGCACCAAACTACCCTGCAACTTGACCAGGGAGTTTTTCTTTCCTTCTCTCTATTTTAAATAGTTATGTCCTTTCATTGAGGACAATGTCTGTTTTAAGTGTGGGGGAGGGATTCCTTTATTTTATTTTTGTTTTGTTTTGTTTTGGGTTAATAAAAAAATGCATCTATTTGAAAGTTTTCGGTTGCAGACTAATTTGAGGTTATGTTTGTGGAGACTTGGGAAAAGCTCACAAGATCGGTATCGTCTTAACATTGTAAGTCTCCTGCATATGGAAATTTATTTAAATTCTTATTATGTATTAGCCTTGAATTCTCACTCTCTAATAGCTCTTGAGTAGTTTATTTCAGCAGTCAGCACCATCTCACACACTCTACGCAAGGAAGCCGATGAATATAAGTGAGTGTTCCGAAAAGAAAAAAATAAAGTGTTTTAAAAAGAAAAAGAAAAAAAAAGAATGCACCTTCTAAGTTTGGTGACCCTCACCCGGTCACTTAACCCAACAGTCGTAGTGCCTATAAAATTTCTTTTTGAGAATAAGACTCGTTGTTAGTTGGTTCAGCGGTTTTTGGTGCTGAACTTGGTAGGGCGTATTACGGTCTGATCCCCTGCAACTGCAACTAAGTAAGCAAAGGGTTATGCCATGTAAGTACCAGAACCCCGTGCAAAAAAGGATCAGAGTCACTAACTGGTCGCTTTGATATGAGTGTGTGGAGATAACGGGCTTAATGTGATTGCGCCGAAATGAAAAAGAAAAAAAATAAGGATGAGTAAGTTAGGCTTTTGCATAATAATATGATTCATATTGGTTTGTATATTCAGGAGGCAAGACTAGTGTTCCTACGATATCCTTAGTGTACGAGACTAGTACCTGTTGATGCAATCTTGACCGAAGATGAATTTGTAGCCTAGGATGAGTAATTGATGATGCTTTTAAGTTTCTTTGGATTGCATTTTGCTCGGAGTGCAAAAGTTCAAGTGTGGGGGAATTTGATCAGTGCATTTTGATGCACATCCTTCCACGATTGTACTAATGCATCTCTTTAGTTTATTGTGTTTATTTTTTTGTTTTAATATGTTTTGCTAATTTATTTTATTTTTGCATTTAATTAATTTTCGTATTTTATTTTCAGCAACTGCGTTGGAAAGCTAAGAAAATGGCCTACAACTTTCTAGTTTTATCCAGAAGCTGATTCGAAGTGAAGAAAGGTTGAAAAAGTCGTTGAAGTTGCAGCTTTAGACTTTTAAGTTTTGGGTTAGTAGTTTTGGGCCTGGGTTATGTTTTTAACCCAGTTGGTTTATAAATCGAATGGATTGTTCCTCTTTAACCGGGGGGCATCCGCATAACGGGGGATTTATCACGTTTTTACTGTAGACAAAGGGAGAAAACAATTTTGTACGAACGGGAATGGAGAACTAATCTATTAGAGTTGATCTGCTGTAATTTGGTTTCCAAAAACTTGAGGTTAATATAATTTACAATTCAATTTCTATTCATATCAATTTTGCCTTTTATATTCGTTTTCTTAATTCGAATTATCTTAGAGTAATCTTGTTGGTTCGATTGAATTATGTTTCCCAATTATAATTACGTTATATCGTATGCTTAATTCGTTATTCCGTTTGTTGATTAACCGTTTGCTTAATTCGGTGAAAAGGAAACATAATTCTTATTTTTTTTCATTCTCGCTTGTTGGATGAAATTGTGATCAAATTTGAATAGGAATCCGCTTAGGGAAGTTAAATTGTATTAATCGATGATAGTAGGAACCCGAAACAGTAGATCGACTTATTTCATAATCACTTATTTTAAGCGCTTATTTTCTGTTTTTTTTATAAATCGTCCTTAAAACCAACCCCCCCCCCCCCCCCCCCCCGCAATTCGATTTCTGTTTTTTAATAAAATCAAGAATCCTTGTGAGAATGATATCTGAGTTACAGTTGTCGTTAAATACTACAGTTTTGAAACCATTTCGCAAAAACACTTGTTTTAATTCGGGCGTGACAACGGATCACTCATGCATGTGGTACCAACTCAA
Organism: Vicia faba; assembly: GCA_948472305.1. Taxonomy (NCBI): domain Eukaryota; kingdom Viridiplantae; phylum Streptophyta; class Magnoliopsida; order Fabales; family Fabaceae; genus Vicia; species Vicia faba. Next base: position 1,342,973,929 of record OX451741.1, on the reverse strand, counting down.
TAAAGGTTTTTCATATGAATCGGATCCTAACATCTGAACCCTAAACCCCATCATCTGAGCTTCAAACAAGTTATTAGTCCCCTCATCTAAACTCACGACTCGCTTCTTTCACAACATATGATACATGTATAATATAATGCACAACAAAAACGCATCAAAGGATTTACAGTTCCATAACTAACTGTAAATGCTTCGGCAAAACAACTGTAAGGTAGTCCCCACTTCTGAACTACACACAACAACAATCTCAATTATATTCATCACATAATTATCTCATCACCAACACATTCCATCATCAATCGATTACTCAACGTATTTAATTAATAAATTAAAATTCACCAAACACACCAAACAACATCCAAACATCGATCGCACGACAAAACAACCCAGAAAATGTGAACCAAAAGCTCAGAACCCATCCTCTGACACGATGATTGGTAGCACGTCACCTGGGTGACACCTGTCATCAACCTGTTTCCCAAACCGTCACCCATGTGACGACCGACAATGAACTACGCTTGCTTGGAGACCATGATCGTCTCCCTGTTAGACAGCTGACACCTGTCAGCATCTTCAAAAGACATGACAACCTGGTCGTCATGCGGGTGATGCCCGTCACCCTATCAACAGAAGCATAATTGCATTTTTTGCTATGGAGTTTAGTCCAAAAACTCCAATTTTCTATCCCAAACGCTCAGATCGACCAGAAAAAAGTAGTGAATTAACATATAGTAATGAGTACATCATACATCTACCAATTAACATGCATTATCATCGATAATCATCACTTTTTACATTCTATTCATCATAATTATATCACTCATATGAATATAACCCTATACAAGATTCACCAACAAGAACATACAATTTTCATGGTAAAAATCAGTGCACGAAAATCATACAATTACATTCTTTACATCATATTATAATGGAAATTTCATTCATCACATCAAGCATTCATCAATGGAAGATAATAGGGAATAACCTAATGGTGATTAAGAACTTCTCCCTACCCATAATTCAATTAACACCATATTTAGAGTAATTTCCACTTAACTTAAATTTCTAGTAACAACTTCAAGCTCTAACAATGGATTCTCTTTCTCTCTCAACCCTTGTTCTCCTAGCCTCTTTTTCTCCAAAAATCTTTTTTCACATACTGACACAATTAGGCTCCACTAATCCCTTTTTATTCAAAACCTAATATAATTTTTTAGTTATATTACTTTGGCCCAACTCACTCTACTTCTCATCTCATTATCCCTATTTCTATTATTTCTAATTTTCCACCCCGACACCTCTATTTTCGAATTACTTAAATAAAAAAATAATTATTAAATCTAATTATTTCTATTTTATTCTATAACCCACTAATATCCTCACTACACCCCCACTATACCCCACATGCACATATAAAATCCATAATTTATTTAATAGAAAGCATGCCTCATAATAAATAATTAAATGAAACACAATTAATTCGATTAAATGGATTAATCAAATTTTGGGGTGTTACACTTTTCTTCATTATATGAGATATGCCTAACCTCATAATCGTATTCTCCTGCACGCTTGGGCAAAACAAACAACAATTCAATTTCATAACCAAATGTGAAACACAAAACACAGTCAACATCATTACCTCACTATCTAATTATTGGCTTTTTTTATTCCTTTGCAATCTTTCTCTTGATATTTGGTAGAATATCACCTTCACATTTGGCAATCTTCTACATGTTTGATTCTCATCTCAGCATGAGATACACTCTGATTTCTTCATTTATTGTGACAATTGGTTTGGCCCTGGCTGTGACAAAAACAATGTTGAATGCCTCTAACATGTTTTTCACCAAAGTATCACACATTGTAGTGGGGCTAAACCTAGATTTGCTCTATCCATAATATTTTCAAATTGACTCCTTCATCCACAACATTTTTAAACACAGTGGTTCCTTCTACATTATTCATTTTCAATTGAGCGTCAGTGCTGTTGCACCCCAAAATTTACCCTCTTGATTTAGGCTTATGTTTCATCATGAACATCATAGTGCATTGCATTCATACATTGTGATAGGATCAAAGTACTTTGGTTATCAAATTTTCCTCAAACTTTGAAGGTTGATTGCATGGACAAGTTGCTCAAGTAGAATTTTATTATTTAAACCTTTGGATCTTTCAAGCTCAAAGGTTATTTCATATCTCAAGGTATTTTATCCATCTCTTTGGATCATCAGAGGATTGAAGTTTGTGTTTGATCACAAGGAGAATCACTCTTTAGATTCACCAGTCAAATTAGGGGTTTGTTTGTGCAAGGCTATTGGCCAATATACAAGTCTTTATTTTGGGAGCTACAACATTTCTTTTATATTTGAAAGGTCTTTGTACAATAAATTGGTCAAGATGCCCAAGGGATTTGAAGTTTTGAAGATGATTCATCAGTCTCCTAATGTGTTGAACAAAACTAGGGTTTGGGATTTCATCAAGATTTCTTAAGAATTTTTAAGTGAAACTTTGCACATGGCCTTTATATGTTTGGAAGATTATATGTTTGAATTTTTAATCATCAATGTTGAAGGGAAATGGATCAATTGATTCAGAGGGGCAAAATGGCCATTTTGGTCAAAATCAGTCAAAGTCAAGGTTGACCAAGTGAATTGTTGGCCAACCATCAATTCAAGGATGTAATTTTCATATTTCAAGTCCATTTTTGTCATTGGATCAAAGAGATTGAAGTTTGGGTTGAAACTTATTCTTGAAGAAACCCCAAAAGTTACTAATTTTGGAAAATAAGGACCTAATTTCAAAAAATCATATTTTATTCACCCTTGATCAAGAAGATGCAAATAAAATATGCTTGGAAAGCTAAGAGAATGATCTTTCACCTCCTTTTGATATCATGTCCAAATTTGCAAGGAATCAAGAGTTGTGGCCTTTTGAAGTCACAAAATTATGGGTCATTTTCTAAGACTAGTGAATTTCAAGCCAAATTTTGAGGACCTTAATGAACTCAATTGCAAAAACTCAAAACTAGTGGATTTTAGATCTTTTCAATACCTTTCCAAATTATGCTCATTTGTGCCAAAATTCAAAAGTATGAGCAAGTTATGAGTCTTGGAATTTTGAAGCATTTTATTGAAATTTGGCAAATATGCAAAGCAGCCAATTCATGAAAACTCAAGTTCCAGCCTCTCTCTTCATTCCTAATCCATCCCATGACCTATTTGTGATTTGCTAAAGCCCATAATATCAGCCATTTCATGTTCTATGGACCTTGGTGCTTGCTTGAATGAAAAATGCAAAAATTGCCCAAAGTTGCAAAAACTCCAACACTCTTTGATCAGATGGAATTAAAGGCCAAGATCCTAAGGACAATATTTTGAAGTTATTTGGCTCACAAAATGCATAAGAAGCAAGAGAACGCACGGGAAAAACACCTGATTCAGTATGCACCTCATTTTTGGCCAAAATCCCCAATCCTGCCCTCCAACGATTTTAAAGTCAGATTTCCACTTCTAACCTTCTCTACAAACTATATATAAGAGGAAGTAGGAAAAGAGACAGAAAAAGAACACGCCATTTGCAAGAATTCCATATCTCAAATTTTCCTTCATCTTCTGCAACTTGATTCGATTCTCTCAATTCCTTGGTGTTTTCTTCAAAATTCTTGTGGATTCAGCTTCAGCAAAGTGAGTGGATCAAGCTAGCACCATTACTTTGCATCTGGAGTGAAGGAGACAGTAGAACACTTTTCGCCTTGAGGTAATGATTCCAAACTTCAATTTCTGAGATGCGCTTGTTTATTGAGATGTTTAAGCTTGGATTTATGTTCAATGATGTTAATAGAATGTTTCTGAAGCTTTATAGCATTTAACTTGGTGAATTATGCATGATTGGTTGCTCTGAAACTCGTGATTCAGAATGGTTTTGTTCATATTCATGACTAGATTGTGGACAATGTGGTTGATGTTTTGATTTGATTTGAATTGCTATGGATTCCTTGCCATGCTAGCTTTGATTTGCCTTTGATTTCATAAAAAATGATGCAAATTTGAGTATGTTATGTTAATCTGAAAGTGAGCCCTAGAATTGGATGTTGCACGCGTTTTTGAACATCCAGAGGTTGAAGATGATGTGGTGGCACATCATGATTGGTCCGTTTGAATTTTTTGGCTTATTTGAATTTTTGTTTTATTTGACATTTTGTTTAATTTTGTTTTCTAATCAAAACACTTTCAAAAATCCCAAAAAAAATTACCATAGGTCAATATTATTTTCTAGTATTTATCATATTTTTTTGTTTTTTTTAAATAATTTGATTGGTTAAAAAATATTCATAGGTTTAATTAATTAATTGTTCAAGATAATTTTTACTTTAATATATCTTTGATCTAAAAAATTCCACAAAAAATATTCTAAACTCACAAAATAATGTAAAAATTGTTTCTGACTTTGGTTCATCATTTTTCTTATTTTTGATTTAAAATTTAAATTCAAAGGTTATTTGTAATATTTGTTTTGTTTGATTTTTAATTTAATATTCCCTTAATCAAAAAATTCTCAAAAAAATCATGTAATCTTGTTTTTAATCATAGAATCTAAATATATTTTTATTTTGACCTTTTCTTGATTTTTGGTTAGGGTTTGCATTTTTTGCCCTTAAATAATAATTCAATTATTAATTGTTTGTTCCTTTTTACTTTAATATTTTCCTTTAATTTAAAAAATTCACAAAAATTCAGGGATGTGTGTTTTTAGCCCTAATATTTGAATATAATTTTGGTTGGCCATTTTTCTGACTTTTTGATATAAATATTATTTTGATATGTGAATATTTGTTCATTACATAATTGTTTGAATATTAATTTCTTTCTTGACTTTTCCTAATTCAAAAAAATATGAAAAAATATATTTTCTGACATTTAGGGTTTCTTGATGTTTTGTATGACCCTGGTTTAATTTGTTTGAGTTTTGATCCTATTTAATTAATATTTAGGATTAAAATTCAAAATCTAGGGTTTTGTTGCTTATGGTGCAAGTTTCATGTTCAAAACCCTTGTGCCTTGGACTTTTATTGGAATTCAGGTCTTGATTATGGTTCATGAATGTGTTGGGGATTTGAAAACCATTTTTCTTGAATTATTTGACTTGGTTTGACATTTTTCCACAAATAATTTTGAAAACTTGTCTAGTTTGGTAGTTTTGCCAACTAGCCTTGAACTTTGAACTTCATTTGGCCTCCTCCCTAATCATTCATGAACTAAGGGCTTACATTCTAACTTCCATACCTTTCAAGTAAACTAATATTTTTTTGGTTTGACTTGTGCATCTTTATTTCTATTTTTGATGTAATTTTGAAGTGAAGGTACCCAATTATGTTTGCATGTCTTGTTGCAATTTGTTTGATGGCCAATGAACTTGAGTGAGGCCTATAATTGGGAACCTATTGATCATGTTGATTCTGATTGTCCATGTTAGCTCAAGCCATTTCACTTGGATGTCTCATGTTTGAATGTTTTGAACCATTTAATGCATTATGTAGGCTTTATCTCCTATTGTGTTCATGAAGTTGTGATTGAATCAATTGTGCATGATTAAAATGTGTTTTCTACTGACTTTCATGGTCTTTGTTCATATTATTCTCAAGCTCTTATGATCCTTGATTGATATTCAATTGTCAATTCAACATGGTGATAGAAAGGAGCAACATTCCTCTGATTCTTTTGACCTAATCTGTACATATGCTTGTTTCCTCTTGCCTATCATGTCTAATGTCTGATAATTTCCACCATGTTGTTCTCACTTTTTCACCTTATGGAATACTAACTTGGTTGTTGAATGTGCGAGGTACTCTGAGAAAGTTGCCATTTTTGGCTTGAGGCTTTTGTGTTTCATTTTATTTGTGGAACACAATTTATTATACTGGCATTATTTTTTGTGCTTGGCATGTTTGATGGTTTATGCAGGATATACATACATATGATTGTGAATACCATACATTACCCATGGGTTTTGTTCATATCTGATAAATTACTTACATCCTGATGGTGTAATTTCTGACTCGATTTGTCTACTGATCCCAGCTTGCTTGAAGTTTCTTTGGGTTTCTTTTGTTCTTGCTTGATTGCTACAGATAGTTATCTGTTTGGTATTGTACTACTTCTTTTCTCCCATTTTCAATTTGCATAATTCTCTGACTGCATGATGGGACCTCTGTTGTTGATATATGTCAGGAGGCCCTCTGGTTTTTGTCTGATTGCATGTGTTGTGTTTGTTGTTGATCGATGAGTCACTTAATTTAGAAATTGAGATCACGACTTCGCTCTCATTGCATGTTCCCTATAGGATGTTTATTTCTTTTCTTCTTTAATTTTTGATCGATGAGTCACTCAATTTAGAAATTGAGATCACGAATTCGCTCTCATTGCATGTTCTCTATAGGATGTTTATTGCTTTTCTTCTTTAATTGTTGATCGATGAGTCACTCAATTTAGAAATTGAGATCACGACTTCGCTCTCTTTGCATGTTCCCTATAGGATAGTTTTGTTAAGCCCTCTTTAACATGTAAATTAGGGTAGTATTTTCCCCTTATCATCAACCTAAGGATCAACCATTGTATGATAACACTAGGGATAGTGCTAGGCTAGTTTCCCTTAGTAGTTTTTTTCCTTTATTTGCATTTTGCATCTTAAAACAAAATTTATTTTCTTGTCAAATCATAAGACACCTCTAATGAGCTCAAATCCATCTTCAAAGTAAAAGATACAAACCAATTTTACTTTATCTTTGTTACCTCCTAGCCGATGTTTCGCCATCGCACATTTATTTGAAGCCGATGTTTCGCCATCACACATGTTTTTTATCCTACTTTAATTCTCAATATCATTGTCGGGTATGATGTTTTGTCATCCGTTTTATTGATGTTTCGTCATCTTTGCCATGATATCTTTGTTACCTCTCAGCCGATGTTTTGCTGTCGCACATTTATTTGAAGTCGATGTCTCGACATCGCACATGTTTGTTATCCTACTTTGATTCTCAATATCATTGTCGAGTGTGATGTTTTGTCATCCATTTTATTGATTTTTCGTCATCTTTGCCATGATATCTTTGTTACCTCTCAGCCGATGTTTTTCCATCTCACATTTGTTTGAAGCCGGTGTTTCGCCATCGCACATGTTTGATTATCTAACTTTGACTCTCAATGTCAATGCTAGGTGTGTTGTTTTATCATTCGATGTTTCGCCATCTTTGACATGTTACTTTGTTATTATTTAGTCGATGTTTGACCATCTCATTTCTTTATTGTTTCATTCGATGTTTTTCCATCTTGTTTATTTCTATTTGTCTTAATTAAAAAAACACAAACCAACCAAAACATATAATCCGAACTACGGCTGCTCTGATTCCTTAAAAGGGATACGTAGGCATTGGGGTAGGGCCCAACCGAGCACATCTTTTATTTTCCCTATATTATTTTCTTTTTCTTTTGCATGCATTCCCTTTTCAGTTGTAAGCCATAGACATAGGATTTGACCACATCCATTTAGATTAGACAACAAGAGTGGATACCGTAGAGTACTACGGGCATGTGCGGTGCTAACACCTTTCCCTCGCGTAACAGACTCCCTTACCCGATCTCTCAGTTGAAAGACCATGATTTCTCCCTTTTCAGGTTTTCTCGATGTTTACCTTTCCCTTTCAGCGGGATAAAAGACGTTTGGTGGCGACTTCATTGATGTTTCATTAACATCCAGATGACAGGTTTCGACCGCGCAGTTCCAGCTGGCGACTTCACTAGTGACAGATTGGCCTTTTGCTGGTCCATCCCGCAGTCGATCCTAGCTCTTGTTTGTTTGCTTTTTGGATGTTTATTTTTTCCGCTTTGCATATTTATCTGTTTGCATTGCATCCTATGTGCACTTTACTTTCTGCATACTGGATTTGGCTGGACTGTGTGGTTTCTGGATTTCCTTGGTGGGTGGGTTGTTCCATGAGGTAAAAGGCCTCGTACCCAGGCTATGGGTGAATTCCTTAGGAACTAGGAATAGAGTGGCCATGGTAGCTATGAGGCGGATGCTTTATAGACCTGACCATGAGACCCATGACTTTGGAGGTAGTTCGGATAGGTGTTATCGTATGATGATACCAACATTCGAGCTCTCGTACTCTGATTTGGCTTTTAACTCTACCTTGACCTAGACTACACCCATGAGAGGGGCGGGAAAACTTTTCTTACAGGTACAGGTACTGTTGGTGACTTTGTGTTGCGATGGTGACTCAGGTTCCCATGATAGTTTTGAAGCTTCGAGATTCTCTTTTGATCTTGAGTGGTGTTGTTCTGAAATGGTCCAGCCACGATCCAGTGTGAAACTTTGATCCTGTCATATTGCATCATAGCATATTCATTTCTATAAAAAAATGATGTAAAAAAAAAATAACTAGCATGTGCATATCATTTTCCAGGGACATTCAAGAGTCTTCTTTCCATCAGAAATGGCTGGTCTCCCTCCAGTTGAGTTTGATCCAGTTCGTGTTAAAGAGCTCACCAGGCATACTTTCTCTTATCAGATTCCTACCATTGATGTGACCGAGTTGAAGAGGTTGAGTTCTTATCTGAAGAGTGATGTTCTGAATAATTTCAACAAGAATTATGGCAACTTACTACTAGTCCTTAACACTCCAGTTGACCCGATGGCTTTGATCACTCTCCTCCAGTTCTATGACAAAGAATTATGATGCTTTACTTTTCAAGATTATCAACTGGTTCCCACCCTAGAAGAGTACGTGTACCTGTTTAATATCAAGTTGTCTGATGAAGTTCCTTTTGTCCAAGTACCGGAAAAGCCGAAGTTCGAAGTTGTTGCTGAAATTCTTCGTTTGGGTTGGAAAGAGGTGAAAGATAATTGGAAGTCCAGTGAGGGTACTACAGGGTTTTATTTGGATTTCTTAGTGAAGAAATCTGAAGACTAGGTAAAGAAAGGAAATTGGAGTGACTTCAGTTCTCTGTTCGCTCTCATGATATACAGAATCGTCCTTTTCCCTTGCAAGAGAAATTTTGTGGATTTGACGGCTATATGCGTTTTTAGAAACAAGAACCTGATACCGACACTCTTGGCAGATACTCTTTACACCATTCATTCCAGGCATGAAAAAGGAGGTAATGTAAGCTTATGTCATTCAATGTTGTATCAATGGTTTAAGTTGCACCTACCGGTAAGTGGCCCTTTCGTGGATACCAGGCATTCTCTCTGATGGTCATCAAGACTTGTCAATCTTACTTCATTCGATATCTGGTGGAATTATGACATGGGGGAAGTACGAAGTATTATCACTAGTTGTGGAGATTTCCCTAATGTTCCCCTCATAGGAACTAAGGGGTGTATCAACTATAATCTTGTGCTTGATTATCGACAATTGGGATATGCAATGGATGGACCACCAAAGGTTGAGGAGGTGTCTGAATCAGTGTATTTCGCTAAAGGAAGTGATCCTGAGATATTGAAAAGAGTGACAAGTGCTTGGAAGGGAATTCACAGGAAGGATATAACTACTTTGGGCAAGAAGGTTCCTATTGCTAGGGTTCCTCACATGGAGTGGGTTAAAGCCAGGGTTAAGATCTTACAGTTACCATTTGCAAGGTCGGCTCCTCTATACGAGCAATCTCCTACTGTTCTAAGTAACATGGTGCCTACCGAGATGTTCACCGAGGTTCATGTTGAGAATATTCAGCTTCGTGCAAAAGACCGTGAGGCGGGGATGAAACTTTATTGGGCAGATCAAGAAAGGGCCGACTTAGCTCGTAAACTCAAGGAAGCTCAAGGGGAAACTTCTAACGCAACCGGTTTTAGGAAGAGATCTCATGCTAAAATGGAAGAAGAGTTGAGTAAGACTCAGCAAGAGTGTCGGAAGCTTCAGGTATCTGAGAATAGCTACAGAAAGAAGATTCAGAACTTAGAGAAACAGCTCAAAGACAAAGATGCTCAGCTTGAGAAGGAAGTAGCCCAGAATCGTGTCGCAGAAGATCGGTTCCGAGAGAGTAAAATAGTCGCATCTCAACTTTTGAAGGAGAAAGCCAGACTTGAAGAGTATTGTCAACATCTTGAAGCATGTCTTGTTCTGGAGATTTAGTTCTGTTATTTACTTTTGGTGTATTTGGTCACCCCCAGAATTGTTGGAAGGGACCAATTGATTGTTGTTATTATTCAGTTCTTTTTGCTTTATTTTTAAGACATGTATCGTTTTAATCTTAGTTGTCCGAAGTCACTTGAATGACGTTTCTTTGTTTATAATTGAAATGATCGTCTTATTTTCCTTTTTCCTTTGATTGTATGCTTGATTACCTTTGGTCGCACTCCATGGTTGTTGAATAAAAAGACTCTTGGATACTTGGAAATGACAAACATATCATGCACATCATGCATTTCATAAAATTACAGGTTATCTCAAGACGGTTTTCTTATTCTGCTGCTTTTCTTATTCAGAATTCAAGATGACTACTCATCGGTATTCCACCAGAAACAACTTGCAAAGACAGATGGAACAGGTTCAAGCTGAACTCGTTGAAATGAGGGCCCAAATGGCTACTCAGGTGACTCAGTTCATGGAGGTCATCACCAATGTGAATCGCCGACAGGAGGAACTAGTTGCCATTGTCAACAACCAGCGCCGCTATCCATGGGATAGTGGAAATAAAGGGCTCTATCAGGACATTTCTGTAGGATTAGGGGATGTGCAAGATCAGCCTGCTGGAAATTTTCATGGGATGCCGGGAACCCTTTCGTGCACAACGTAGGCAGTTTCCTCCGTCTCCGGGGCCTCGTCTTGTAGGGAACAGAAGAGTTAATCAGGGTGGTGTAAGGAATTATCAGGAGGAGGATTTTGACTTTGACCAGGATGAAGATCAGCTTTCTGTTCGCCGTTCAGAGCCGGGGGTTCAGATTGAGGATATGAAATATCGTTTGTTGGAAGAGCGTTTGAAGGTTATGGAAGGGCAAGGAGTCCTTGGTATGGACGCTAATGATCTCGGGTTGGTGTCTAGGGTGAAAGTGCCTCCAAAGTTCAAGCTTCCTACATTTGAAAAGTACAACGGAACGTCGTGTCCTATTACTCATGCAACTGCTTATTTCCGGAAGATTTCAGTACATACTGAGGATCAAGGGCTTTTGATTTACTTTTTTCCAGGATAGCCTATCTGGGGAATCCTTGGAGTGGTACATGAAGTTGGAGAAAACTCATATTCGTTGCTGGAATGATCTTGCTCGGGCTTTTATCAAACATTATCAGTACAATATGGATATGGCGCCTAATCGCACTCAGTTACAGAATATGTCACAAGGACCAAAAGAATATTTCAAGGAATATGCTCAAAAGTGGCGTGAGTTGGCTGCGAGGGTTCAACCTCCACTCATGGAGAGAGAGCTCATTGATATGTTTATGAGTACCCTGCAAGGGCAGTTCTATGAGCACATGATAGGAAGTACTTCGGCAAGATTTGCAGACTTGGTTATGCCTGGTGAAAGGATTGAGATAGGCTTAAAGATGGGGAAAATTCAGGTTGGAGGTTCTGGTGGCTCATCAGGGGGCAGTAAGAAACCATTCAACGCTTACCCTAAGAAAAGGGAAGGCGATACAAGCGCAGTTTACTCTCATAGGGAACGAAGAGAGGATCGTCAACACCAACAGGTCAATGCTATTTCTATTCCTGTTAATACTCCTTCGCGGCAGAGACCGAATACAGTGCCTCAGTAACAAAGGCAGCAAGATGCTCCCCGTCAGTATAATAACCAACAGCCGAGACAGCCAAGGAAATTTGATCCCTTGCCAGTAGCTCTTACTGAAGCGCTCCACCACCTGCTTGATTTAAAGTTGATCAGTTTGAGGAATTTGCCACCGCCACCCGCAAGACTCCCTGTTAACTATGATGTTAATGCAAGGTGCGAATTCCATTCGGGCGGAGTTGGTCATTCTACCGACAATTTCTTCGCGTTGAAGTGCAAGGTACAAGACTTGTTGGATGTTAAGGAAATTGAGTTTACCCCGGTAACTGGTCTGAATGTTACTCAGAACCCAATGCCTAGGCATGGAGGGGGTGTTATTAACATGATTGATGATAATGGTGAAGCGTTGAATTTAATCATGAATGTGGAGCAAGTAACTACTCCGTTATGCTATATTAAGAGGTATTTTCTTGACAATTCTATTTTCCCGGGTTGTACTTCAGAGTGTGCCAAGTGTAGAGAGCAACCAAAGGGTTGTGATGATTTAAATGTCGGTATCCAGTTGTTGATAAAGGAGGGTTCCCTGTAGTTTGATAGAAAACCGAGCTACCGCAAGGTTACTGAAGAGGATGCTGTTGTAATATCAATTCCTTACACCCCTGCGTGTGTTCCTGCCCCATCAAGGGCACCCCCTTTGATGATTACAGCACCTGGTCCCATTCCGTACACCAGTGAGAAGGCCATCCCATGGCATTACGGTGCCGATGTTTATTACCATGGGGTAAAGCAGGAGGTTAATGATCGTTTGTCTGAGAAGGAACGTGTTGAAGGTGATGAAGAAGAAGTCCATAACTTTTCTGGTGTGGGTCGAATGACTAGAAGCGGGAGAGTATTTGGTCCTTCCAATGTGCAAGATACGGCTGATGCTTCTGCAAGAGAAAAAGGAAAACAAGAGGTAATGATTGGTAATCCAAGGGTTACACCGGCCAATGTGACTCAACCAATTCCTATACCAGAAGCTTCTTCAGTTCCCGATGAGGTTGAAGAGTTAATGCGAATTATCTGAAAGAGTGATTATAGCATAATTGATCATCTGAGTCATACTCCTTCTAAGATGTATATCTTGTCTCTGTTGATTTATTCAGAACCTCACATAAATGCTTTGATGAAGTTGTTAAAGAATGCGTTCGTGCCACATGAGATAACAGTCAATCAATTTGAGAATGTTTGTGCTAATATATCTGCCGGGAATGGTTTGGGCTTCACAGATTTTGATCTTCCTCCCGAGGGACCAGACCATAACAAAGCGTTGCATATTTAAATGGAGTGCAAGGGCACTACTTTATCCCGGGTTTTGGTAGATACCAGACCGTCTTTGAATGTATTGCCTAAGTCAACATTGATGAAGATTGATTATTCTGGACTAGAGTTGCGCCCTAGTGATTTGATGGTGAAGGCGTTTGATGGGTATTGAAGGTTGGTATTTGGGGAGGTGGAGCTACCAATCAAGGTTGGTCCTCGCACCTTCACAGCTACATTTTTTGTGATGGATATACAGCCAGCATATTGTTGCTTGTTGAGGAGGCCGTGGATTCATAGAGCAAGAGCAGTCACTTCTACTCTTCATCAGAAACTCAAGTATCCTGCAGAGGGAAAGGTGATAACTGTGTGCGGTGAGGAAGAGTACATCGTGAGTCATTTGACATCGTTCCTCTATGTCGAAGTTGAAGGTGAGATACATGAGACACTGTTCTGGGCATTTGAGACGGTTCATGCTGTCAATCTTCCTCCTCCATAGCAGAAAAGGAAATCGGAAACTGTTATTTCTTCTCTCAAAGATGCAAAAGCTGTAGTGGAAGGTGGTAACCCTGAAGGTTGGGGTCAGGTGCTGGACGTTACTCCAAAGTTTGATAAATTTGGTCTTGGTTTTAGCCCAGGTCAGCAGAGTGCAGCTCCCAGAGCATCCAGTTTATCTACTCCTGTGAAGTTTTCCTGCCCTTGTGCTACTCAAGAAGGACACGTCAATGCAGTTGGAGACAATAGAGTTGATGGCTACAATGTCGAAGATTGGATTCGTCCGAGTATTCCAGGATAGGCACTCAACAATTGGACTTTTGTGGATGTTATCCAAGTTTCAAGCGCTGAGGAGTAATTTTCTTGTTTCTTTTATTGTCATATCATAATTCCTACGCTCTGCCCAAGGCGTAGTGAATCATTTGTGTAGGGCCACCATGTTTATTTTTCAAGTTTATCATGAAATAAAGGACGTTTTTGCATTCAAAATTTTGCTCCATTTCTTCTTTATTTTTAAATGGCAATGTTTCTCTTTTCACACATTGTCACTAAAAAAACGCAAAAATGTCATTCATGCAGATGTACTTCCACCACCGATTCTATCGATAACGACTCTGATATGGCTCATTGTGATTTTAATACTCCTATTTATCAAGCTGAAGAAGAAGCATATGAGGATTGTGGTCTTCCTGAGGAATTAGCAAGACTGTTGAGACAAGAGGAGAAGGTTATCCAGCCGAATCAGGATTCAATTGAGGTGGTGAATATTGGCACAGAAGAGATAAGAAGAGAAGTCAAAATAGGGGCCAATCTTGAAGAAGGTATAAAGGTCAGATTGATCAAGCTACTCCGTGAGTATTCTGATATCTTCGCTTGGTCTTATGAGGATATGCTTGGGTTGGATACAGACATAGTGGGGCATCGACTACCGCTCAAAGAAGGTTGTTCTCCTATCAAGCAAAAGCTCTGAAGAACTCATCATGAGATGTCCAAGAAGATCAAGGAGGAGGTCCAGAAACATTTGGATGCAAATTTCTTAAAGGTTGTCAATTATTCGCCATGGATTGCAAATATTGTTCCTGTGCCCAAGAAAGATGGTAAGGTCAGGATGTGCGTGGATTATAGGGATTTAAATAGGGCCAGTCCTAAGGATGATTTCCCTCTTTCGCATATTGATGTGATGGTCGATAATACTGCTCATTCCAAGGTGTTCTCGTTCATGGATGGCTTTTCGGGTTACAATCAAATTAAGATGGCTCCGGAGGATATGGAGAAGACAACATTCATCACGCCTTGGGGAACCTTCTGTTATAAAGTGATGTCGTTTGGCTTGAAAAATGTCGGGGCAACATATCAGCGCGCCATGGTCACTCTCTTTCATGACTTGATTCACAAAGAGATTGAGGTATATGTAGACGATATGATTGCCAAGTCTGACACGGAAGAGGAACATCTTGTTCATCTGAAAAGATTGTTCGAGAGACTGAGGCAGTTCTTGCTAAGGTTGAATCCGAATAAGTGCACCTTCGGGGTGAGATCCGACAAGCTTTTGGGCTTTATTGTAAGTGAAAAAGGTATCGAGGTGGACCCGGCCAAAGTCAAAGAGATACAGGAAATGCCTGAGCCAAGGACAGAGAAGGAAGTACATGGTTTCTTGGGAAGGTTAAACTATATTTCCAGATTTATTTCTCATCTCACAGCCACCTGTGAACCTATGTTCAAGTTGTTGAAGAAAATTCAGACGGTGAAATGGAATGAGGATTGTCAGAAGGCCTTTGACAAAATAAAAGAGTATTTGCAGGAACCTCCGATACTCATGCTGCCAGTGGAAGGAAGGCCACTAATCATGTACCTAACTGTGTTGGAGACCTCAATGGGTTGTTTCCTCGGTCAGCATGACGAGACAGGGAAGAAAGAGCAGGCTATTTACTACTTGAGTAAGAAGTTTACGGAATGCGAGTCAAGGTACTCATTGCTGGAAAAGACTTGTTGTGCGCTTACTTGGGCCGCCAAATGTCTGAGGCAATACATGTTAACTCATACCACCTACTTGATATCCAAAATGGATCCAATCAAGTACATTTTTTAGAAGCCAGCTCTTACATGCAGGGTAGCCCGTTGGCAGATGATACTCACTGAATATGATATCCAATACACTACTCAAAAAGCAATTAAGGGTAGTGTACTAGTCGACCATCTTGCTCATCAGCCCATGAACGATTATGAACCGATGAAGTTTGATTTTCCAAATGAGGAAATTGTGTATATTCGGGATTGTAATATGCCAGACCCAGACGAAAGACCCAAGCCAGGATCACGTTGGACGCTTGTTTTCGATGGTGCCTCCAATGCCATGGGCAACAGCGTCGGAGCTATTATCACTTCCCCTGAGGGATACCACATTCCTTTCATGGCTCATATTTGTTTCGATTGCACTAACAACATGGCCGAATATGAAGCTTGCATTTATGGCATTGAGGCGGCAATTGACCTGCGCATCAAATTCTTGAAAGTTTACGGGGATTCCAATCTTGTTATCAGCCAGATTAATGGAGATTGGGACACTCCCCATTAGAACCTAATTCCCTATCGTGAGCATGTTATGAAGCTGATTCCGTACTTCAAAGAGATCATGTTTGAGCACATTCCCAGAGAAGAAAACACTCTAGCTGATGCACTGGCAACTTTGTCCTCCATGTTCAAGGTTAAGTGGGCTAATGAGGCACCTTCCATTACTATCAGAAGTTTGAGTGAGCCAGCTTTCTGTTTTGAGGCCAGTTTGGAACCAGATGGTAATCCTTGGTTTTATGATGTTAAACGATATCTCGAAACACAAGAGTACCCTAAAGAGGCATCCGTCACAGATAAGAAGTTTTTGAGAAGATTCTCAGCCAAGTTCTTTCTCAGTGGCGGTGTGTTGTATAGAAGGCATCATGACGGTTTACTGCTCAGATGTGTTGACAAGAAAGAAGCAGCTAGAATCATTGAGGAGATACATGAAGGTGATTTCGGGACCCATTCCAACGGGAACACTATGGCTAAGAAGATTTTGCGAGCAGGTTATTATTGGTCCACCATGGAGACTGACTGTTACAATCATGCACGGGTTTGCCACAAATGTCAAGTCTATGCTGATAAAGTGCATGTGCCGCCAGTACCTTTGAATGTCCTGACTTCCCCTTGGTCGTTTGTGATGTGGGGAATTAATATGATTGGCAAAATTGAACCGACTGCATCCAACGGGCACCGTTTCATTCTGGTTGCCATTGATTAATTTACAAAATGGGTCGAAGCTGCATCCTATGCCAATGTCACCAAGCAGGTGGTAACTCGGTTCATTAAGCACAATATTATTTGTCGCTACAGAGTGCTTGAGAAGATCATAACTGATAATGGGTCTAATCTGAACAACAAAATGCTGAAGGAGCTTTGTGAGTCCTTCAAAATCAAGCATCATAACTCTTCCCCATATAGACCCAAGATGAACGGTACTGTCGAAGCAGCCAATAAAAATATCAAGAAAATCGTCCAGAAAATGGTTGTCACTTATAAGGATTGGCATGAGATGTTGCCTTTTGCTTTGCATGGTTATCGCACCACTGTGCGTACTTCGACTGGGGCAACCCCGTTTTCATTGGTTTACGGCATGGAAGTAGTATTGCCGATAGAAGTCGAGATTCCTTCTCTTAGGGTCATGAGAGATGTTGAGCTGGATGAAAGTGAATGGGTACAGAATCAGCTGGATCAACTGGAACTTATTGACGAGAAAAGGTTGACGGTCGTATGTCATGGTCAGGTATATCAACAAAGGATGAGGAAAGCTTTTGACAAGAGGGTACGGCCTCAGTGTTACAAGCCAAGAGACCTTGTGCTCAAGAGGATAATTCTTTCCCAGGGAGATCCCAGGGGCAAATGGGTTCCGACTTATGAAGGTCCTTTCGTGGTCAGAAAAGTTTTCTCTGGAGGAGCGATGATGCTCACGACTATGGATGGAGAGTACTTCCCTCTCCCTGTGAATGCTGACGTAGTTAAAAAATACTTTGCATAAAAAAATAATAAAAACCCACTAAACTGAAAACCCGAAAGGGCGGTTTAGGCAAAAAGAGGGTGTCCTGGTGAATCAAAAACCCGAAAGGGCGATTCAGGCAAAAGTTAGGGACTTAAAGCAAATGACTACGCTCAGCATGGGATCCTTTGTTTCTTTCTGTCGTTCCGTCACCTGGCATAAGTTCGAAGCGAATCTAAGTTTGATCTATCCGAAAGCAGGAAAATGAAAGTCGTAAGAGTCATAGCAGAGTTGGGACTCGATGGATGTTCACATTCACATTGCCATTTGTAAACACTTGTTTTCTTTGATTTTTTAATTGCTTGCTTCCAAATGTAAATGCCTTTTTCACAGGCTAATTTCTCAAAATCAATAAAATATCTTCTTTCAAGTATGCGTATGCTTTTCGTTTCTCCCCTTTTTGCTATTTTGTTTGCAAAAACGTCCAATATTTTGATAAGCATGTGCATATAAACTTCGTGGACCTGACACAGATATGGTAATCTAAGTCATGGTTAGTTGATCGCTTGAAATACGGCTAACAAATGCCACTACTACTGCGCAAGGGGCATGTTTGTTTTTCTTGTTTGATGGGTCTCTTTTTCACTCTGTTGGCATTTGCCTTGCCACTTCGTTTCACAGCTCCGACCTGTGGGTAAAGATCATGGGTCAGGGTATTATCAAGGTTACGGCAGGTTAGCGGGACTGGTAAACCTGGTTGGAGATACTGCTTCCCCATAATGGCTATTATTATTTTTCTTTGTTGCACTCTCATGTGTTATCTTGATTGATTGTTTTAGCATTGTCTACATATAGGATTTTGTTTATAGCCGAATGTCAGTCTCGATGCGTTGAATGTTTTTTCCTTGAAATTTTTTTTCATACAATATCACTCTTTACTCGTTTTTCGGGCATTTTGATACCAACTGTGCCAATTCTTTTGCATGACCAAGAATTTAAAGGAGGGAGTTTAGCTAAAAGCGGTGATTGTAGTGGTATGCTTTCGAGTAGAACCCCGTTGACAATGTACAGGTATTGTTTCAATCCCCAAACACCGGAGATATAAGGAAGTTAGACCCTCGTTAATCCCTCTGAGCCTTCGAAGTAGGAGTTTTTTTTTCGTCCCAAAAAAAACCTTTTTTAACCAGGGGCGGGATAGATGTTCAGTTAATTTGATCAAGCATTCAAATTTCAGAAGGAATATCCCAGGTGAGGATCACCACACTTTATCTTTCACATCATAAGATCAAAAATGTCTAAACCACGATGTTCATTTCATCACAAAGTCTTGAGGTCGAGATCGAATCGATACAATAATGGATATCCCTTGCCGACCAAGGAATGAGGCATTTGTTTTCTTCAAAAAAAAGGAAAAAAAAAGGTTCAAAGACCTAAAGTCATAATGACCTGTTCAAAGTGGAAATTATGAATAAGAAAGAAACAAAAAGCCCCGCTAAGTCGAAACTTGAAGACAAGTCGCTTAGGCAAAAGTTAGGGCATCCCGCTGGACTCCCAAAATGGAAATTCAAAAGATTTTGTCCAGGCAAAAGTTAGGGAAAAAAGAGCCTAAAAAGCCAAAAAAAAAAGGGAGAGATTGTTCAAATAAAATTTTCATCAAAGGAAGAACAATGATGTCAAAAAAAAAACCTAAGCAGCAAAAGTTAAGTGACGATCATGTTGGAGGATTTGTCGCGATGACTCAACCATTATAAATCCTCTTGAAAGATGAATGCTTGTGGTAAATCAACTGAATTTAGGACAGGAGAATATCATGAAGCGGGTGGGCACCAAATAACTTGAGCCTTGAAAACTCTTTTTTTCAAAAGAACCTTGAACCAGGCCACGTTACAACCTCTAAAAGTCCTAACTGAAACAAGGGTTTAACTCGAAAGCATATTGCGACAGGATAACATTTCCTAAACTCCCAAAATATGTGTTGCATAGCCACGTTGATATCTTATCGCTCGCGTTTTGACTCATTTTTCGAAAAGGGGAAGAAAAGTTTTAAAACTTTTTGCACTCTAGCCAGTGACTCATTCACAACAGAGATGCGACATTTTGTTAAGATTTTCAACTTCAAGGTTTTAAATAATCATCGCATCAGGTCTGTCATTCCCGAAATAAACATTTTTCTGTATGCAAAACAGTTGTTTAACATCAAAAAGGAATTCACACGTTGAACACCTGTAAAGAGCTTAATGATTGTCAAGAATGGAATGTCTGGTTTTCTTATATTTGGACATAACCCATGTATGATTAGGGCTCTGCTTATCCCCTGTGAAGTTTCTTACCCCCAATGAAGTTTCGCTTTCGCAACAAAGGTTTGTTGCTCTAGGGATTTTCTTTCAAAAAGCTTTATTCTAGGATTTCAAGTTTTGATATGTCGTCCCTCCCCAGTGGAGTCGTTAAGTAGGAACCCATATTCTGGAAGTTTCAACTCCCCAATGGAATTGCCAATAGGGATCCCTCGCTTTGACCTCTCATTTCCCATATGATCTATTGACCGGGGCATCTTTATGTTAAGGATCTTCTCTTATTCCCTAGTAAGATCGTTACTGTGTGACTATCTGCAGGATTCATCCATTGGTTGCATTCCAAGAGAATATCTCTCCAGCAAGATAATCTTCAACAGAGTTCTATCTCCCCGTTGAAGTCCCACCTCTTCAGCAAGGGTGTTCACCCTTCATGTCGGATTTGTTGTCTTGGTGTCGTCCTCAACACGGCCGTGTACTGCCCTTCCCAGAGATTACAGTCTTACCTTGATCCTCTCTCAAATGTCTAATCTTCAGATGGGCAGTCCTTTCCGGAAGCTGCAGTGTCGACCTGATCTTCCCTAGGAATTCGCAATTTATTTTTGCAGCTCCTCTCAATGTTTGTGGCCCGTTTCTACTGATTGCCCTTCTGTTATTCCCCGTGAAGCTTCATCTCTTCGAGGTTCCCTCTCTAGCGGTTCCCTGTATCTTCTCCTCTCCTTTGGATTTTGCAATTTATTTTTGCAAGTCCGGTCAGACTCTGACTTCTTGGTTTTTGGCTTCTCAATTGGCCATTCCCTAGTGGAACTTTCAAACATGTATCATTACATTGCATCTACCAAAACGTGTAGCATTTCCATTATATGGAACATTGCGCTATATAAAAAGAATTCAAACATGCATCGAAACATAAGCCATTATTATTTCCGTCATCCCTAGTGATTTGCTAATGCTTCAGATTTAATCCCCAGTGAGGTTTTCATCCTCATTATCCACCCCATACCAATATCCTTCTGACGTCAATATTTTGTTTGTTTGAGTGTCTACTATTGACTTTAGTTCAGTTTCACCCTGGCGTGGTCTTCTCGAGTTTAGTCTTCACTACCCTCTCTGTTTCATTCCAATATTTATTGATGCGCCTCTCGAATACCAGTTTCGTCCTGATATTCGCTTTTAGCAGGTTTTTAGGTGTACGCCCTAATCTTCCTGCTTTGGGTTGAGCTCAGAGTTTCGTCTCCTCACCTTGTGCATGAAATCCGGTTTCGTCCTGGTACTCATCTAGTTTAGTTTCGTCTAACTAGTTATTGAGTCGAGTTTCATCTTATTTTTTCTTTCCTACCTTGGACTCTTTGACGGTGTTCGTTTACCGAGTGCAGTGTTCGTGATGCATCCCTGGTTTAAAATCAGTCTCCTTTATTCATTGGATTCTCCTATCAGTTTTCGTCGCTGTTTATCCATTGATCTGAGACCAGCAGGTGCTCTGAGAAACATGCACTCTCATCACTTCGCTCTGGGTCGAGTTTCGCCTCGTTGACCGTGTGTGAAATCCAGTCTCGTCCTGGTACTCATCCGGTTTAGTTTTGTCTAACGGGTCATTGAGTCGAGTTTCGTCTCGCTTTTGTTCCTCATTTCTGAGATTCTTTCAGTTCCTTCTTACTGTCTATCTTAGTTGGGATCAGCAAGTGCTCCTAGAATCATGCACTCTAGACATTTTGCTTTGGGTCGAGCTCAGAGTTTCGTCTCCCACCCGCGTACATTTTCTGTTGCAGAGCTTAGTTGCGCCTATACTCTATTGGTTGAGTTTTGTCTCACCCCTTCCTTTTGAAGCCCAGTTTTTCCCTGGCACGTTTATCCAGAAGACTAGTTGCGCCTACTCTTCTCTTGTTTTCGTTCTGTCTCAACCTGCGTTGCAGCTTCTTTCTGACGCATGTCTTGGGAGTTGTTGTTTCCGTTTCTTTCAAGAGTGTAAATTTTCGGGTTCTTTCGTATTCAAACATCTTCAACCCTGAACGCTCGAAAGTTGTCACTTTTCTCACTTACCATGTTGAAGATATTTGAATAGGGGCAATTATTGCACCCCAAAATTTACCCTCTTGATTTAGGCTTATGTTTCATCATGAACATCATAGTGCATTGCATTCATACATTGTAATAGGATCAAAGTACTTTGGTTATCAAATTTTCCTCAAACTTTGAAGGTTGATTGCATGGACAAGTTGCTCAAGTAGAATTTTATTATCTAAACCTTTGGATCTTTCAAGATCAAAGGTTATTGCATATCTCAAGGTATTTCATCCATCTCTTTAGATCATCAGAGGATTGAAGTTTGTGTTTGATCACAAGGAGAATCACACTTTGGATTCACCAGTCAAATTAGGGGTTTGTTTGTGCAAGGCTATTGGCCAATATACAAGTCTTGATTTTGGGAGCTACAACATTTCTTTGATATTTGAAAGGTCTTTGTACAAGAAATTGGTCAAGATGCCCAAGGGATTTGAAGTTTTGAAGATAATTCATCAGTCTCCTAATTTGTTGAACAAAACTAGGGTTTGGGATTTCATCAAGATTTCTTGATAATTTTGAAGTGAAACTTTACACATGGCCTTTATATGTTTGGAAGATTATATGTTTGAAGTTTTAATCATCAATGTTGAAGGGAAATGGATCAATTGATTCAGAGGGGCAAAATGGTCATTTTTGTCAAAATCAGTCAAAGTCAAGGTTGACCAAGTGAATTTGTTGGCCAACCATCAATTCAAGGATGTACTTTTCATATTTCAAGTCCATTTTGGTCATTGGATCAAAGAGATTGAAGTTTGAGTTGAAACTTATTCTTGAAGAAACCCTAAAAGTTACTAATTTTGGAAAATAAGGACCTAATTTCAAAAAATCATATTTTATTCACCCTTGATCAATAAGATGCAAATGAAATATGCTTGGAAAGCTAAGAGAATGATATTTCACTTCCTTTTGGTCTCATGTCCAAATTGGCAAGGAATCAAGAGTTGTGGCCTTTTGAAGTCACAAATTTATGGGTCATTTTCTAAGACTAGTGAGTTTCAAGCCAAATTTTGAGGACCTTAATGAACTCAATTGAAAAAACTCAAAACTAGGGTATTGTAGATATTTTCAAGAACTTTCCAAATTATGCTCATTTGTGCCAAAATTCAAAAGTATGAGCAAGTTATGAGTCTTGGAATTTTGAAGTATTTTATTGAAATTTGGCAAATATGCAAAGTGGCCAATTCATGAAAACTCAAGTTCCAGCCTCTCTCTTCGTTCCTAATCCAGACCATGACCTATTTGTGATTTTCTAAAGCCCATAATATCATCCATTTCGTGTTCTATGGACCTTGGTGCTTGCTTGAATGAAAAATGCAAAAATTGCCCAAAGTTACAAAAACTCCAACACTCTTTGATCAGATGGAATTAAAGGCCAATATCCTAAGGACAATCTTCTGAAGTTATTTGGCTCACAAAATGCATAAGAAGCAAGAGAACGTACGAGCAAAACACCTGATTCAGTATGCACCTCATTTTTGGCCAAAATCCTCAATCCTTCCCTCCAACGGTTTTAAAGTAAGATTTCCACTTCTAACCTTCTCTACAAACTCTATATAAGAGGAAGCAGGCAAAGAGAGAGAAAAAGAACGCGCCATTTGCAAGAATTCCATATCTGAAATTTTCCTTCATCTTCTGCAACTTGGTTCGATTCTCTCAATTCCTTGGTGTTTTATTCAAAATTCTTGTGGATTCAGCTCCACCAAAGTGAGTGGATCAAGCTAGACCCATTTGTTTGCATCTGGAGTGAAGGAGATAGTAGAACACTTTTCGCCTTGAGGTAATGATTCCAAACTTCAATTTCTGAGATGCACTTGTTTATTGAGATGTTTGAGCTTGGATTTGTGTTCAATGATGTTAATAGAATGTTTCTGAAGCTTTATAGCATTTAACTTGGTGAATTATGCATGATTGGTTGCTCTGAAACTGATGGGGTCTGCGATCGACTTAATGTCTGATGGTATCTTAACTCCAAGCGCACAGCCTATCGCGTAGTTTTAAAAGATATCGAACCCACAGGGACTTTGTAATCACGCTAGTGTTGTAAAACAGGTTGGTTTAGCTAAGGCGGAAATTGTCACGTTGGTTTTGGGAAAATTAAGGAAGGTAAATTAATTGATTTTAAAGTAATTATAAAATGAATGGTCGGTATGCAATAGAGTCAACCTAAGGGATCTAATCGGGCCTAGGCATATAAGGATGGTCAACTTGGTTTATCCGTAGAATTAATCAGTTTAAAAACCCTCAACTCACACTTTCATGGTCTTATCTCGGATTATACGTCTAAAGCCCTATACCTGCTTTCGCTAGCCTATAAGTGTTTAGAAGTATTCTTTGGAAACTTAATTAATTCTAATTTGGTTTAAAGCGCTTTCATTGTATTTAAATCAAATGCCTAACTTTAGCTATCCGGTTAAAAACCTCACACTTTCGTGGTCTCGATCTAACCTATTTACTCTTCTTACTTTCGTAACAAAGATTTTATTATTAAGCATAAAAAGTTATAACCAGAGTTAAGTTGATTAGAGTTTTAGCCTAAGTTTGATTAGATGCCTAATGTCTCTTACTATTCCATACCGACCTAAAGGTTTAGCTAGCCATGGAAATCAAAATAAACATACTGTAAATAAAAGCAAGCAAATATAAATTGGACATTATAAATAATAAATAACAAGCATGCATTAATAAATTAATTAAAATGAATTTAATACAATTGCAAAATAAAAACCTGACAGTAAAGCCAATACTTCAATCCTTCTTCCACAAATCGGAAACTCGGACTTGGTATCGGGAGTATTGCAAATTCTGAAGCTTGAATGATAAATCTTAAACTAGAATAATAATTCCCTAATGTTGGAAATTATTATTTGGACAGTGGAATTTAAAAGAATTGAAATAAACAAATGCTGGAAAATGAATACTGAAATAATACTGGTTTTAATTTTGGCAGAGCTTCGGCACAAATAAGCTGTAAATAAAACTCCGTACTTTTTTGTTCAATATTGAGGTATTTATAGAAGAATAAAATTTGGCAGTTGGTTTGTTAAACTTGGAACTCAGTCTTCCTTCAAAATCTCCAAAAATATAGTAACCTAGTAGTTGAGGGAGAAATGGTGAACGTGGTGTTTGACTGGAGAGAATTAAGGAGTTTGGAAACTCCTTCTGTTATGCTTGCCGCGTTCTGCATTTTCCAAGTGAAGTATTATACGCATTACGTTCGTTACATTGGCGTTACGAGCAGATTTTGGTCTTTCCCGTGTTACGGTCGTGGCCACTGTGTTACGGTCGTAACACTCTTCAAACTGGCTTACGGTCGTGGCAGCTTCATTACGACCGTCACAGCTACAAAAGTGCAGTTCTTTGACAGATTTATTCTTTTCTTCTGTTCTTTTGATTCTTTCTTGCATTGTTTCATGTTTTCTTCTATTTTGAGCTCAATTATGAAATACCTGCAAAAGTGATGACAAACTCGAAATATTCGGGAATTAATCGGGTCAAAATAATACAAAACGGACGAATTTCATAGCAAATAAACGATACGATTTCGTGTTATCAAATTCTCGCATACTTAAACCTTTGCTTGTCCTCAAGCAAAATAATCAAATTTAG
The DNA here is from genome assembly GCA_948472305.1 of Vicia faba. Taxonomy (NCBI): domain Eukaryota; kingdom Viridiplantae; phylum Streptophyta; class Magnoliopsida; order Fabales; family Fabaceae; genus Vicia; species Vicia faba. The sequence goes on along the minus strand of OX451741.1, from coordinate 1,342,948,450 downwards.
AATATCGGACAAGTTTTTATAAACGCACATAACTAGTATACCTTTCGTTTTCAAATAATTTCAAGAAATCTTAAGTTAGTTCGGCCGAATGAAACAACAACGATACGTAAATGATACAAGCAACAAGCTAGTCGACGACTATCCGTTTTAAACGAAGCATCCAATTACACCGTTATAATTCAACTCAAGTTTTCTCGCCCATATTTCACCCGGTTTCGTTCTTGCGCAATCACATTAAGCCCATTATCCTTGCACGCACGTAGTGGAATAGCCGGTTAGTGGTTCTGATCAAAACACGACGGTTTCCGGCACAAATATGTGGCAACCTCTTTTATCCAATTGCAAGATGCGGGGGATCATACCGTAGTCTGCCCTACCGAGTTCAGTACCAGATGCTTCCGAACCACCCAGACAATGGATTCTTATGTTACTTAGTAGAAGCTTTTGCATCCGTTGGATTAAACGATCGGGTGAGGATCGCCCAATTTAGTTGGTGCAATATGTAACACCCTCTAAACCCCGCATATAATTTTCGCAAATATTAAAAATTATAAACTCAGAGTACATGTAATAATCGAGGAATGCTACAATTCTCTTTTAATAAGATAAATTCCTGTCATGCATAATTTTAGTGGTAACTCATACATGTCTACACAGCGGAATAATTTATTTAATAAAATCAAATGTTATAATATTTTCCAAAATCATCAGGGATTAACACCTGGAAAGTCAACGTCATATTATAACGATTAAAAGAAAATAAATGAGTCTGACTAAAGCAGCTCGACAACCAAACGTTCCCGGAGTTACAACTATCAGAGCATGACCCGGACATACTAAAACGAAACTAAACTAGACACGATAAGCCTTCGCCAAGCACCTGAGCGAAGCTCCTCAATCTGAAATATTCAACAGTAAGGGTGAGCTTCTCAAATATACATTTGGTTATACATTCATAACAATCAATTCACGAAATCATAAGCATCACCTAATAATTAGCATATTTCATAGTTTACAAAACCTTTACAATTCATATATCCATGACATATTGCCTTTCATATTTGCAAATATTCATCAAACATCATCAACTATTTATCAAATCATACGTGCATACAAACAATCAAATATAACATTGGAAAAATCATCCATTCATGTTATATTCGAGTAATGCAACACACCCATGCATGTGGTACCACTTCACCGCCCCATTAAATCGCGGGTCACGGATAACTCACCGTTCCATTATATCGCGGACACGGCTACCACCTCAACGTTCCATTATATCGCGGACACGTATATTGGCCACCATGTTAATTCCACACAATGGGAATTAACAAATGCAACATGATATGTAAGTATGTAACACTCAGCATACTATGAACATCAATCAACATATCATGCACATCAACAATATCAAACATAACATGATAGGAATAGCATGTAACCACTCAGCATACTATTAAACATCAATCATATCAAGTTATATCATAATTCATGCTTGATAACATCATCTAAAAGCATGACAATAAGATCCACATAGTGTTGGTATCATAACATACAATCGTTATTCGATACACACATCAATCAACACTAGGAATTCAATAAACACATATTCAAAACATGTCAAACACTGCACATCAAAACCAGATCAATCCGTACTTAACAACATGCACGGAAAACATAGTTTAAAAACCAACACAGGAGGTTTAACACGGGTACCCGTGTAAAACAACACTGCCCGTGTGGAAATGTGTCCAGAAAACACGTTTTTTTGACAAAACATGGGATCAACACGGGCGCCCGTGTAAATCAACACGGCCCGTGTTGAATTGTGCCCAAAAAACCCATTTTTATGCCAACAAAGTGAATCAACACGGGCGCCCGTGTTAATCAACACGCCCGTGTTGAATTATGGCCAGAAAACACATTTTCATCAGCATACAGTGAATCAACACGGGTGCCCGCGTAAATCAACGCGCCCGTGTTGATGAGTGCGAACCCAATTTTTTCTGTTTTTGCAGCATCTCATATACCCATTTTTTTGCACGAAAATACCTCTCTACGGCGGTGCAATATAGTACAAAGACATCCAATCCATCATAGGAACCTAAAGTCTCTAATTGATTCATAAAATCGGGAACTTAAACCCTTTTCTAACAAAGTTTAATCCTAAGGTTATCGATCCCTAGAAACATCTAACAATTGGGATTTCCTACGATTACCCGAATCAACCGTACATAAACCCATAAACAAATATAAATCGAGTATAAACCCCCCTTACCTTATCAATTAGCAGCTTTGAGTTCTTGAGCGATGTTCTTCGTTCTCCGTTCTTCAGAGCTCTATTTTCCCAAATTCCAACTTCTGTTCTTACGTGAAAACCAAAAATGAGAAAATGGCCTAAGTCCCAAACATAACTTTATTTCTCTGCACCCCCACTCTTTACTAACAACATCTAAGCCCAATAACATAAAAATCCCAATATTCCTTATTTCTTTTATTTTCCTCAAATACTCCAAAATAAATAATTCTTTTTATTTTATTAATTCTAATAAAATAAATTCCCAAATTTAAATAAATCAATTAATTGAAAACGGGGTGTTACAACTCTCCCCCACTAAAAGAGTTTTCGTCCTCGAAAACATACCTTAGACGAACAGCTCCGGATAAGCCTCTTTCATCTGGCTCTCCAGCTCCCAAGTGATATTTCCATCTGCTGGACCTCCCCAAGCAACCTTCACTAATGCTATCTCTTTACCTCTTAACTGTTTCACTTCCCGATCTTCTATCCTCATAGGCAATGCTTCTACTGTCAGGTTATCTCTTACCTGTACATCATCTATTTGGATTACATGAGATGGGTCTGGAATGTATCTCCTCAACTGAGAAACATGAAAAACATCGTGCAAATTCGCAAGTCTCGGAGGTAAAGCAATGCGATAAGCAACTTCTCCAACTCTTTCCGTAATCTGAAACGGACCAATAAAACGCGGAGTCAACTTCTTAGACTTCAACGCCCGACCAATACCCGTCATCGGAGTAACTCTCATAAACACATGATCTCCAGCACTGAATTCTAAATTCTTTCTCCTCTTATCATGATAACTTTTCTGACGACTCTGAGAAGCTCTCATCTTCTCTTGAATCAATTTGATCTTTTCGGTAGTCTGCTGAACAATCTCTGGCCCAATGACCGAACTCTCTCCAGATTCATACCAACACAAAGGCGTCCTACACCGTCTACCATACAATGCCTCAAACGGAGCCATACCAATACTCGAATGGTAACTATTGTTATAAGTAAACTCAATCAATGGCAAATAGCTATCCCAAGCTCCACCTTTCTCTAAAACACAAGCACGCAATAAATCTTCCAACGATTGAATCGTCCTCTCCGTCTGTCCATCAGTCTGAGGATGGTAAGCTGAACTCAATCTCAACTTAGTACCCAAAGCCTTCTGCAATCCTTCCCAAAATTTCGAAGTGAACCTCGGATCTCTATCTGACACAATACTAGAAGGAACTCCATGCAAACTCACTATTTTCTCAATATACAACTGTGCCAATCTCTCCATCGAGTAATCCATTCGCACCGGTATAAAATGAGCAGACTTAGTCAACCTATCCACAACGACCCATATCGCTTCACAATTCATAGGAGTCCTTGGCAACCCAGATACGAAATCCATAGAAATACTATCCCACTTCCATTCTGGAATAAACATCGGTCGCATAAACCCAGACGGCTTTTGATGCTCAATCTTCGATTTCTGACAGATTAAACATGCATACACAAATTCAGCTATTTCCTTTTTCATTCTCGGCCACCAAAACAATTTCTTCAAATCATGATGCATTTTCGTGGCACCCGGATGAATGCTCATCCCACTGCGATGTCCTTCCTCTAATATACTTTTCTTGATTTCTGCGATATCAGGAACACAAACTCTATCGCCAAATCTCATAACATCATTTTCATCAATCCTAAACTCACCACCTTGACCTTGGTTGATCAATGTCAATTTATCAACTAAATTAACATCGGATTTCTGCCCGATCCTGATCTCTTCTAGAATACCACTAGTAAGTTTCAACATACTCAAACGAACACACTTCGGAGTACTTTCACAAACCAAACTCAAATCTCGGAATTGCTCAATTAAATCCAATTCACGAACCATCATCATAGACATATGCAAGGACTTCCTGCTCAAAGCATCTGCAACTACATTTGCCTTACCAGGATGGTAATTCAAACCAAAATCATAATCTTTGAGGAATTCTAACCACCTTCTTTGCCTCATATTGAGCTCTTTCTGATCGAAAAGATACTTCAAACTCTTATGATCACTATACACTTCAAACCTCGAACCATACAGATAATGTCTCCACAATTTCAAGACAAACACAACTGCTGCCAACTCTAAGTCATGAGTAGGATAGTTCCTTTCATGAACCTTCAACTGTCTCGAAGCATACGCAACTGCCTGCTGATTCTGCATTAAAACACCACCTAAACCCAACAGAGATGCATCACAATAGACCACAAAAGATTCCACCGGATTCGGCAAAATCAGAATAGGAGCACTTGTCAATCTCCGCTTCAATTCTTGGAAACCTTTCTCACAATCAGAATCCCAAATAAACGCTTGTCCTTTACGAGTCAACTTCGTCAACGGCAATGCTAACTTTGAGAATCCTTCGATAAACTTTCTGTAATAACCTGCAAGACCAAGAAAACTTCTGATTTCCGAAACAGTCTTCGGCGCTTCCCACTGAGATACCGCTTCTACTTTCGCAGGATCCACTGCAATACCATTCTTAGAAATCACATGTCCGAGAAAACTAACTTCATTCAGCCAGAACTCACATTTGGACAACTTTGCATACAACTTCTTATCTTTCAACAACTCTAACACAATTCTGAGATGTTCCGCATGTTCTTCGTCATTCTCGGAATAAATCAGAATGTCATCAATAAAAACCACAACAAACTTATCCAGATATGGGTGAAAAATCCTATTCATATATTCCATGAAAACACCAGGTGCATTAGTAACTCCGAACGGCATAACAGAATATTCATAATGCCCATACCTCGTTCGAAAAGCAGTCTTTTGAATATCTTCTGCTTTCACACGAATCTGATGATATCCAGATCTCAAATCAATCTTACTGAATACACTGGCTCCAATTAACTGATCCATTAAATCATCAATCCTCGGTAACGGGTACCGATTCTTAATGGTTACCTTGTTCAATTGCCTGTAATCAACACACAGTCTCATAGACCCTTCTTTCTTCTTAACCAACAATACCGGAGCACCCCAAGGCGAAACACTTGGACGAATAAACTTCTTCTCCAGTAAATCTTCCAACTGACTCTTCAATTCAGCCAATTCAGACGCAGACATACGATATGGCGCCATCGACACCGGTCTCGTACCAGGAATTAAATCTATAGAAAATTCCACTTCTCTCTCAGGAGGTAACTCGCCAACATCATCAGGAAAGACTTCTGGAAAATCACACACCACTGGAAATTCACTACTCCTGACCTTTCCTGTTGCATCTAACGAAGCAAGTAACATAAACACATTAGCACCATCTTCCATTGCTTCTTGCACCTGCCTAGCAGTCATAGTCAAATTCTCGACACCAACTGCTTCTGGGAAAATCACCGTCTTAGCAAAGCAGTTCAGATGAACCCGGTTAAATTCCAACCAGTTCATCCCAAGGATAATATCAATTTGTTCAAGCGGTAGGCACACTAAATCCATACCGAAACCTCTACCAAAAATCTCAATAGGACAATTCCTACATACGAGTGAAGTTGTCACTGAACCCGATGCAGGAGTATCAACAACCATGCTACCTCGCATACCAGATATGTCCAGTTTCAACCTCTCAGCACAATCCAAAGAAATGAAAGAATGAGTTGCACCAGTATCAATAATTGCAACTAAAGGTGTGCCATGAATAAAACACGTACCTTTAATCAATCGATCCTCTGGGGTAGTCTCAGATCCAGACAAAGCAAACACTTTTCCACCTGACTGATCCTTCCTAGGCTTAGGACACTGCGGACGAATGTGACCTTCTTCGCCACAATTGTAACAAGTAACAGTCTTCCCTTTGCAATCAATAGACAAATGACCAGCCTTTCCACATTTATAGCACTTCTTCTCATCACTCTTGCAATCTCGAATGTGATGACCAGACTCACCACACCTGTAGCATCTGATAGGAGCCTTAGAATCTCCCCCACTAGGCCTTTTCCAACCGCCTGATCTCTGGTTATCTCTACCATATGGCTTGCCACGGTCCGTATGTTGCTTCCCTCTTTTATCAACAGCCCCACGAGAGTGAGACGACCGATTCTTGGTAATATCTTCTTCCAAGATTCTGCTACAATCCACCAGATCAGAAAATCTACGAATACGCTGGTACCTGATTCCCTGCTTAATCTCATCTCGGAGACCATTCTCAAATTTGATACATTTAGAGAATTCTCCAGCCTCATCATTGTTGTAGTGTGCATAATACTTTGCCAGCTCAGTGAACTTAGTAGCATACTCACTAACAGTCAGATTGCCCTGCTTAAGCTCCAAAAATTCAATTTCCTTTCTTCCCCGAACATCTTCAGGAAAGTACCTCCTCAGAAAAGCCCTTCTGAAGTTAGCCCAAGTCAGTGCCTCTCCATCCTGAACCATTTCAGTCCTTGTGGCAACCCACCAGTCGTCGGCCTCTTCTGCCAACATATGCGTACCATATCTGACTTTCAGATCTTCAGCACAATCGATCACACGGAAAATCCTTTCGATTTCCTTCAGCCACTTCTGAGCACCTTCGGGGTCATGTGTACCTTTGAACAACGGAGGATTGTTCCTCTGGAAATTTCCCAATTGCCTATCAGCACCAATCACGCCTCCAGTTGGGTTTCCAGCAAGTACACCAGCTAACATCCCCAAAGCCTCAGCTAGTGCAGCATCATTTCGTCCATTACCTCTTCCAGCCATATTCCTGAGAATTAAAACATACTCCACATCAGAATACAGTATCGACAATGTTACCTTGCACTAGTCGCATACGAAAAGGAATGACTGACTCAAGACTCTGGTCACAATGACCGACTATGCTCTGATACCACTATTGTAACACCCTCTAAACCCCGCATATAATTTTCGCAAATATTAAAAATTATAAACTCAGAGTACATGTAATAATCGAGGAATGCTACAATTCTCTTTTAATAAGATAAATTCCTGTCATGCATAATTTTAGTGGTAACTCATACATGTCTACACAGCGGAATAATTTATTTAATAAAATCAAATGTTATAATATTTTCCAAAATCATCAGGGATTAACACCTGGAAAGTCAACGTCATATTATAACGATTAAAAGAAAATAAACGAGTCTGACTAAAGCAGCTCGACAACCAAACGTTCCCGGAGTTACAACTATCAGAGCATGACCCGGACATACTAAAACGAAACTAAACTAGACACGATAAGCCTTCGCCAAGCACCTGAGCGAAGCTCCTCAATCTGAAATATTCAACAGTAAGGGTGAGCTTCTCAAATATACATTTGGTTATACATTCATAACAATCAATTCACGAAATCATAAGCATCACCTAATAATTAGCATATTTCATAGTTTACAAAACCTTTACAATTCATATATCCATGACATATTGCCTTTCATATTTGCAAATATTCATCAAACATCATCAACTATTTATCAAATCATACGTGCATACAAACAATCAAATATAACATTGGAAAAATCATCCATTCATGTTATATTCGAGTAATGCAACACACCCATGCATGTGGTACCACTTCACCGCCCCATTAAATCGCGGGTCACGGATAACTCACCGTTCCATTATATCGCGGACACGGCTACCACCTCAACGTTCCATTATATCGCGGACACGTATATTGGCCACCATGTTAATTCCACACAATGGGAATTAACAAATGCAACATGATATGTAAGTATGTAACACTCAGCATACTATGAACATCAATCAACATATCATGCACATCAACAATATCAAACATAACATGATAGGAATAGCATGTAACCACTCAGCATACTATTAAACATCAATCATATCAAGTTATATCATAATTCATGCTTGATAACATCATCTAAAAGCATGACAATAAGATCCACATAGTGTTGGTATCATAACATACAATCGTTATTCGATACACACATCAATCAACACTAGGAATTCAATAAACACATATTCAAAACATGTCAAACACTGCACATCAAAACCAGATCAATCCGTACTTAACAACATGCACGGAAAACATAGTTTAAAAACCAACACAGGAGGTTTAACACGGGTACCCGTGTAAAACAACACTGCCCGTGTGGAAATGTGTCCAGAAAACACGTTTTTTTGACAAAACAGGGGATCAACACGGGCGCCCGTGTAAATCAACACGGCCCGTGTTGAATTGTGCCCAGAAAACCCATTTTTATGCCAACACAGTGAATCAACACGGGCGCCCGTGTTAATCAACACGCCCGTGTTGAATTATGGCCAGAAAACACATTTTCATCAGCATACAGTGAATCAACACGGGTGCCCGCGTAAATCAACGCGCCCGTGTTGATGAGTGCGAACCCAATTTTTTCTGTTTTTGCAGCAGCTCATATACCCATTTTTTTGCACGAAAATACCTCTCTACGGCGGTGCAATATAGTACAAAGACATCCAATCCATCATAGGAACCTAAAGTCTCTAATTGATTCATAAAATCGGGAACTTAAACCCTTTTCTAACAAAGTTTAATCCTAAGGTTATCGATCCCTAGAAACATCTAACAATTGGGATTTCCTACGATTACCCGAATCAACCGTACATAAACCCATAAACAAATATAAATCGAGTATAAACCCCCCTTACCTTATCAATTAGCAGCTTTGAGTTCTTGAGCGATGTTCTTCGTTCTCCGTTCTTCAGAGCTCTATTTTCCCAAATTCCAACTTCTGTTCTTACGTGAAAACCAAAAATGAGAAAATGGCCTAAGTCCCAAACATAACTTTATTTCTCTGCACCCCCACTCTTTACTAACAACATCTAAGCCCAATAACATAAAAATCCCAATATTCCTTATTTCTTTTATTTTCCTCAAATACTCCAAAATAAATAATTCTTTTTATTTTATTAATTCTAATAAAATAAATTCCCAAATTTAAATAAATCAATTAATTGAAAACGGGGTGTTACACAATATCTATTTCCTTAAAGCATGTAACATTGTATTTAAATCAATTTGCAAGATCATCCACTTATGTTCATCGACTTTCCACGTGGATTGTGTTAGGACTGGTGCTGACTGCTAAGATAAACTACTAGGGGCTAATTTAAGGTTTGAAACTCAAAGTATCGGTATAACGAAAAATGAAGACGATTCGCGTGAGTAGAGAGTCGAAGGTGTCATAATCGTATAGTTCTCGTTGGATCGCTCTCGGCCTTCTAACTAAGATTTCAATTAAAGTAGGTAACTAACGGTTGTGCGAATATAAAAGGCTAAAAAATTTTGGTATGGCTAAATAAAATGGGGAGAAAATGAAATAGCGAAATATAACAGAAATAGAAATGAAATTACTCGTTATGGATTAAGAATGCAATGCTCCTCCCACACTATATCAAACATTGTCTCAATGTTATGACATAATGGCGAGGTTAAATAAAAAGTACATCGGAAAAAAAACAAGGAAAACAACAAGAAAAGGAAAAACTACTGGCGACCACGGCGGCTTCGGGTTCGTGACCGTCTGGAAGGAGTAGCTTCAGGGTCAGAGTCCTGGGGTCCAAGAGATGTAACATCCATCCTCAAAGCATTAAGCTCGCATAGCACTTCATCTAGCCTTTCATTTGTCGAGCGTTGACCACTCAAGATTTGGACATTTTGCTGATGCAAGGCGTCATAACGCTCCTGATTCTTCCTTTCAAGAGCTACAGCCATCTGATTCTGCTGATGGAGGGCTCTAAGGACGTCCTCCATAGTAAAAGGAGGTGGTGCAGAAGAGGATGACTCAGGAATGTCAGGCGCGGGAGCAGCTCGATCCATTTCTTCTTGTATCTCATCGGCGGGGCCGACATGAGGTTCTTCTTGAGCAGCAGCAGGGCCTTCAGGGTTAAATAGCCAGTTGGCTCGGTTCCGAGGGTCGATTATGTCCCTGCAAGGCAAAACAATATTAGTGTAAACTCGGTTTTGTATCACTGGATGAAATCTTCCATCTTCCCGCTCGTGGATGAGGTGGGCCGATTTACAATGATCCAAAGTGAGCAGAACCGGTGGTCGGGATGGCAGATGAACAAGGGTGTCACCATGGTTTAGTGCTAAAGCAAGAGAAGTGACAAGCCCTCCAAAATAGAAAGGTTTGCCGCCTCTGGTGCAGATGGAGTGAATATGAGCCAGGAGGAAAGGTGCGGCATTAATTTTCTGACCCGAGAATGCACAATGCATGAAAAATAGCTCCTTTGAGTTGAGCTTGTGGTTGCTATCTCTTGCAAAGATTGTGTTGGACAAGATGCGGTGGAAGTAACGAATGGCGGGGTTGTGGATTTGGGTGGCATTTAGGTGATCGTATGAATCAGCCCGATTATTGGTCAAGCTATGCCACAAGTTGAAAGATTCCTCATGAAAAGTGTCAGGCACGCGTAGGTGAGTGCCTTCATCGATACAGAAATCAAGTAGGCGACCGAATGCGTTCTGAGGGAATTCGTATTCGGTGCTGAAAATTCTGAACCTTACCACACCGGTAAGTTGATTTCTTGTACCGTTTGGAGTAATGTAGCAGAATGAACTGAGAAACTCAAGTGTGAGAGTCTCGTACGTCGGTTGTGGCTGGCTACATAGCGTCCAAAGGTTGACACTTTGTAATAGGTGTTGGACACTTTCGAGCAACCCGAGGTTTCGGAGGCAGTCAGTGTCGACGAACCTCGTAGGGTGGATGCCTCGGCGCTGGAACTTTAGGAACCGTGTCCGTTGAGTTTCACCTGCTTCGCCATTTCGTAGGGTAATGCCAGGAATGAAATTGTCTGCCATTTGCATGCAAAGTGTTTGAGTGAAAATGGGTCTTGGTTGGTGAATGAGAGAATGATAACGATGATACGGGTAATGGATGTATATATGGTGGAAGGAGGTAGTGGAAGTTTGAAAATTGATAGGGATTAATTTTGGGTTGAATGGGGTTAATGGGGAGTTATGGAAGAAGAAGAAGAGAGAAAGGTGCAGGAAAAGGGAACGTTCTGCTAACAGGGTTACTGATGTAACCCGTGTTACGGTCGTAACACCTGGCTGACGAGCGTAACGCTCTGAAAGGCGCGTTACGTTCGTGGGGGATAGATGACGATCGTGGCAGCTACAAGTTTTGGTTTTTTCACAGAACAGAACACAATATAATTGCACATAGTATATTTTTATAGCAGCAGAACATCTCAGGCATTCTAACATAAACACAGCATTAATTAATTCAACATATAATCCAACATATATAATTCGCAAATAGAGTAGAAAACCGTAAAATATTTTAAGCGGCATAATGATTGTGGGTTTAAAACTGAAAACAAACAATTGCATTGGTTTAAACTGAGTAACTTGTTCCTTTTTTTTTTGCCAGAAAAGAAATAAAAATAAATGACGCGTAAGTTTAAATGCAGTAACTTTAAAAATTGGAACTAACTAAAAACAAAGCAGAATGGAAAAAGTCTAAAAACAAAGAATTGAAAAACTGAAAACTGAAAATTGAGAAACTATAAACTGCTTCATCCAATCTTTTCTTTTAATATTTCCAAAGCTTGAGTGATGTGATAGAACTGTTCCACCGAGATGTCAGCCAAACCAATAAGATCCAAACGCATAGTCTTCAATTCATTCTTTATTCCATCAATATCAGTTTTATAGGCATCCAAAGTGGTCAGAATGGTGTTTAATTGTGTGGTATATTCTCCTTGGTTTGTATCAGGGGCTGCTTGTGCTTCAGCCATATTTGTAAAGTCATGATAACCAGGAGGGGTTTCGGGATCTGTTTCGGTTTCAGACATGAAATTATTATCAACAAAATATGATTGTGGTGTTTCCGGTGTTGAAGGGTGATCGGGTGGATTCAATTCGTACAACCAATTTTCGCGGTTGTGGACACTTATTCGGGCATGGTTCGGGAGGGTAAAAAGAGTAACAACCTCATCTCTGATCAGGTAGTCATAAGGTGCAGGGCCTAAGTTTCCTATTATCCGATTGTTAAAACAGAAATTAATATTCATAGGCCTAATTGATCCAAATGGTGCACAGTTATTAAGTTGGCAACGAGGTCCAAGAGCATGTGCAATCATTATAACTAATCCTCCCACACTGACAGGAACATTAGGGTCCTCACTAATGCGGGTAAAGGTCTTCATCAGGAGTGGGACCGCATTGATAGGGCATCCTAGGTTCATACAATAAAGCAGAGATAATTCATCCTTGGATACAGCATTTTGATTTTGTTCTTTTCCAAACAGGGTGTGGGCAAGAATCCTATGGAAATAACGGATGGCTGGGTTATGTATTTCGTTGTTATCCATACTTTCTGGGTCAGGGTGATAGTTTCCGGTTAAAGTACCCCAGAAGTAGTCCAGCTCAAAATCCAATAGATTGGCCTCAGGGGTGGTAAAAGCTAAGGGTCCACTGGGGAATCCTAATAAAGTAGCTAAGTCCCTATGGTTATAGGTGAATTCAATACCAAAAAGTCTGAAGGTAATGAATCCTTTTCGGGCTCCAACACCGTGTTCAGGGATGTGAACTAGAGAACTTAGGAATTCAAGGGTAAGCTCTCGGTAAGTGACGAACCTATTTTTCAGGTGGGCTTTCTCCCATCCCAACCGGTTAAACATGTAGTGAATACTGTCAGTAATGCCTAAAGAGTCCATAGTGGGTACATCATGATACAGGGTTAAACTGATTGCTCGCTGAGTCAAAGCCTCAAATCGTCTTTGTTGGTTTCTACCTCTAAAGGCGGCTTCCATAAAGGTCTGTGGGGGATCCATAGGAAAAACAAAACAGGGAAACAGAGTAAAGGAGAAAGTAAAGAGAAAAAGATTATTCAGAAATCCTGTGTCAAGTAAAATTGATTTGAAATCAGCAGCAGTTTCATAAAAGTTTTTAGAAACGAAAAATACTTATATAGAATGCAAAAACAAATAATATAAACAAGATAGCAGGTAAAAACAAATAAAATGGGTTGCCTCCCATGAAGCGTTGTTTTTAACGTCATAAGCCTGACGAAATGCCTAGTGAAAGATTATTCGGGAGAAATAGGTAGCAGTTCTACGAGTTTAAGCTTATTCGTATAATCTCTATTATCTACACGATGATATTGTTTTAACCGCTGCCCGTTTACAATAAACGGGGCGCTATTTCTATCCGTGATTTCTACCGCTCCGCTGGGCAAAACTCTTGTAATGTCGAAAGGACCGGACCATCTAGATTTAAGTTTTCCAGGGAAGAGTCTAAGTCTAGAGTTAAATAAAAGTACGACATCTCCCACATTAAATTCTTTCCGTGATAAACGTTGATCGTGCCATTTTTTAGTTCGTTCTTTGTATATTTTAGCGTTTTCGTAAGCGTCTAGTCTTAATTCTTCCAGTTCATGTAAATCGAGGATTCGTTTCTCGCCAGCAGCAGTGTAATTGATATTGAGTGTCTTTATCGCCCAATAAGCTTTATGCTCTAATTCTACCGGGAGATGGCATGATTTTCCATAAACAAGTTTGAAAGGTGTAGTTCCGATAGGAGTCTTATAAGCCGTCCTATAAGCCCATAAGGCGTCGTTAAGCTTGGATGACCAATCTTTTCGAGATATCGCGACGGTTTTTTCTAATATTTGTTTAATCTCTCTATTCAAAACTTCGACTTGTCCGCTAGTTTGCGGATGATAGGGTGTTGCTACGCGGTGGTTCACTCCATATTTAGATAGTAATTTATCAAATATCTTCGAACAAAATGAGATCCACCGTCACTGATAACAAGTCGGGGAACACCAAAACGCGGGAAAATTATATTCTTGAAAAGCTTTATCACTACTCGTGTGTCATTTGTGGGAGAAGCTATTGCCTCGATCCATTTTGAAACGTAGTCGACAGCGACGAGTATAAACTTGTTTCCAAAAGAGGATGGGAAAGGTCCCATAAAATCTATTCCCCAAACGTCAAAGATTTCCACTTCAAGTATTCCTTTCTGAGGCATTTCGTCGCGTCTTGAGATATTACTGGTGCATTGGCATCGGTCACAGTTTTTAACGGCGACGTGGACATCCTTCCACAGGTTAGGCCAGAAAAGGCCGGCTTGGAGAATTTTGGCACACGTTTTAAAGGTGCTAGTATGTCCGCCACAAGGAGATGAATGGCAATGGGAAATGACGTTTCCTATTTCTTCGTCGGGTATACACCGGCGGAAAATTCCATCGGGTCCTCGTTTAAATAAAAGTGGTTCGTCCCAATAGTAACTCTTGAGATCATGGAAAATTTTCTTTTTCTGTTGGTAAGTTAAATCAGGTGGAAGTGCTCCGACAGCTAAATAGTTAACGATGTCAGCATACCAAGGCAATCCTATGGTCATGTCGATGGCTTCCATAACTTCTTTAGCTTCTGGTTTATTTAAATTCAATTGATCTAGGTCGCTTATCATTTGTGCTATCAGATGTTCATACGGAAAATCGTCGTTAATTGGCACTTGTTCGGGTTTTATACCTTCTAAACGGGATAAATGATCCGCTACGACGTTTTCGGTTCCTTTCTTATCTTTAATTTCCAAGTCGAATTCTTGTAAGAGTAAAATCCATCGGAGGAGTCTGGGTTTTGCATCTTTCTTGGCAAGTAAATATCGGATAGCAGCATGGTCTGTGTAAATGGTGATTTTCGCTCCTACAAGGTAAGAACGGAATTTGTCGAGTGCGAAGACCACGGCTAAGAGTTCTTTTTCAGTGGTGGCGTAGTTCATTTGAGCTGAGTCTAGCATTCTGCTGGCGTAGTAAATTGCGTGAAGTTTCTTATCTTTTCTTTGTCCAAGAACTGCACCGATAGCGTAATCACTTGCATCGCACATGATTTCGAAAGGTAACCTCCAATCGGGCGGTTGCATGATTGGTGCAGAAATAAGTGTGGCCTTAAGGGTTTCAAAAGCTTGAAGACAATCGTTATCGAATATGAACTCAGCATCCTTCATTAATAGACTGGTTAGTGGTTTTGTAATTTTCGAGAAATCTTTAATAAAACGTCGGTAAAAACCGGCGTGTCCTAGAAAACTTCGTATCTCTCGAACGGTCTTTGGTGGTTGGAGTTCTTTAATCACCTCTATCTTAGCTTTATCAACTTCAATTCCTTTATTAGAAATAACATGTCCAAGTACGATTCCTTCTCTGACCATGAAATGGCATTTTTCCCAGTTGAGCACAAGGTTTACTTTCACACATCGTTCTAAAATACTTTCTAAATTAGACAGACATCCTTCAAAGCTTTGTCCACACACAGAGAAGTCATCCATAAACACTTCCATGATGTCGTCAATGAAATCTGCAAAGATGGCCATCATACATCGTTGGAAAGTTGCGGGAGCGTTACATAATCCAAATAGCATTCGTCTGTACGCAAACGTTCCATAGGGACACGTGAATGTAGTCTTCTCCTGATCATCAGGGTGAATCGGAATTTGGAAAAATCCAGAATAACCGTCTAAATAGCAGAAATAGGAGTGTTTGGCTAATCGCTCTAACATTTGATCAATAAAGGGTAAAGGAAAATGGTCTTTCCGAGTAGCTTTGTTCAGTTTTCGATAATCAATGCACACTCTGTGTCCACTAACTACTCTTTGTGTTATCGATTCTCCTTGTGCGTTTTTCACGACAGTGACACCTCCTTTCTTAGGTACGACATGCACTGGGCTAACCCATTTACTGTCGGAGATCGGGTATATAATTCTGGCTTCCATTAGCTTTTTGATTTCATCTCTGACTACAGTGCTTAGAATCGGATTGATTCTTCTTTGAGGTTCTCGAGAGGTTTTGCAATCCTCTTCTAATAGAATACGGTGCATACAAATTGAAGGACAAATTCCTTTTAAGTCTGATATGTTGTAACCTAACGCAGTAGGGTATTTCCTTAGAACGTCTAAAAGTTTTCGAGTTTCGAGCGTTCCTAAACTGGAATTCACTATTACAGGTTGAGTTTGTTCAGTATCAAGGAATTCGTATCGTAGATTTTTAGGTAGAACTTTCAATTCTAGTTTTGGTTTCTTGGAACATGGCATATGATTAGGTGTAAGTGCTAGACTTTCGCTTAGACTGTCATCTTTATATGGTTCTCGCCAATTGTCGTCTTCGAATATCAGAGGGGTTTCGATTTTCATTATTTCGGAATATGTGGTTTGTTCAACTTCCATCTCTCTCACACACTCGTCTATAATATCGAGTAAGTAACATGTGTCATTTATGGCGGGTGCTTGTAGAAATTGAGTGAGGATGAATTCCACTTTTTCCTCTCCGACTTCGAATGTTAATCTGCCCTTCTTTACATCAATTATAGCTCCGGCGGTGGCTAGGAATGGTCTTCCTAGTATGATAGGGGTAACTGAGTCCTCGGTTATGTCCATGATGATGAAATCGGTAGGGATATAGAATTGACCTATTCTAACTGGAACGTTTTCCAGTATACCTACAGGGTATTTAACCGATCGGTCGGCTAATTGGACGGACATTTTCGTGGGTCTGAGTTCTCCCATCTCTAGCTTTTTGCAAATAGATAAGGGCATGACACTAATGCTTGCTCCTAAGTCACATAGAGCTTTGTCTATGACAAATTTTCCAATATTACAAGGTATAGAGAAACTACTTGGATCTTTTAGCTTAGGAGGCATATTGTTTTGAATGATCGCGCTACACTCGGCAGTGAGTGTAACTGTTTCGTTATCCTCTATCTTCTTCTTGTTGGATAGAATTTCCTTAAGAAATTTAGCGTACGAGGGCATCTGAGTGATGGCTTCTGTAAAAGGTATGGTTATATTGAGTTGTTTCAGAAGTTCAACGAATTTCTTGAACTGGCCCATCGTTTTGGAATTTGTAAGTCTCTGAGGATACGGGATTGGTGGTTTATAAGGTGGTGGAGGTACATAAGGCTTCTCTTGCTCCACTGCTTCTTGCGTTTCGCTTTCCTTTTCTTTAGGCTCATTGGCTTGTTCAGGCAGCTCGCTCTGCTTTTGGTACATGGCTGGATTTTCTAGTCTCGGGTCAATAGGTCCGTCGAGTTCTTTTCCACTTCTCAATATCACAGCATTAGCATGTCCTTTCGGGTTGGGCTGTGGTTGACCAGGAAAAATTCCAGCTGGTGCCGCAGTAGATGCTTGTTGTTGAGCTACTTGTGAGATTTGCGTCTCAAGCATCTTGTTATGGGTGGCTAAAGCATCAACCTTCCTAGCTAATTGTTTTATCTGCTCATTAGTATGCAAATTTTGATTCATAACGTCTTTATTAGTCTGAGCTTGGGTAGCAACGAAGTGTTCAATCATGATTTCTAGGTTAGATTTCCTAGGAGTATTAGGTCCATTACCAGGATGATTTGGGATAGCTTTTGGATAACCGGGTGGTGTGGCAGGAGCTGGTACAGGCGCGTATAACGCGTTGTTGTTTTTGTATGAAAAGTTCGGATGATTTTTCCAGCCTGGGTTATAGGTATTACTATAAGGGTTCCCTTGTACATAGTTTGCTTGTTCAGCTGGAACTCATGTTAGAAGTGGGCATTCTGGAGCAAGATGTGATTGAAGACCACATAGATTGCAAGTTTGGACAACTGCAGCTACGGTAGCTGCAGGAGCAGTGGTGAGGTTTTCTAGCTTTTGGGTAAGAGCTTCCACTTTAGCATTGACTTGGTCCAGCATATTCACTTCAGACATTCCACCTTTGGTTTGGGATTTCTCCACATTAGCTCTTTCGCTTCCCCATTGATAGTGGTTCTGGGCCATACTTTCGATAAGTTGATTTGCTTCGGCATATGGTTTATCCATCAGTGCGCCACCAGCAGCGGCGTCTATAGTCATTCTTGTGTTATACAACAGACCGTTGTAAAACGTATGAATGATTAGCCATTCTTCTAAACCATGATGAGGACAGAGTCTAATCATATCCTTGTAACGTTCCCATGCTTCGAAAAGTGATTCGTTATCTTTTTGTCTAAAATCGTTGATGTTAGCTCTAAGCATAGCAGTTTTGCTTGGTGGGAAATATCTAGCCAAGAAGACTTTTTTCAATTCATCCCATGTGGTGATTGAATTTGAAGGAAGGGATTGGAGCCAGGCTCGGGCTCTGTCTCTTAAAGAAAAAGGAAATAGGCGCAATCGTATCGCCTCGGGGTTTACACCATTCGCTTTTACAGTGTCTGCGTACTGCATAAACACTGACAAATGTAGATTAGGGTCGTCAGTAGGAGATCCAGAAAATTGATTCTGCTGAACGGCGGATAGAAGCGAAGGTTTCAGCTCGAAATCGTTTCGAGCGATAGCAGGGGCGGCAATGCTGTTGTGAGGCTCCGCTTGCGAAGGAACTGCATAGTCCTTAAGAGCGCGAGGCGGATTTGGTACGTCAGCCATTGTCGATTCTTCGGTAGATTCTGATAACGGGATATCAGGAATTTTTGTTGGAGGAAGATTATTAAGAGATCGGTATTCTTGAATTCGGCGTCTTAATCTTAAGTAACGCTCGATATCATTAATTTGTAAATGCAAAGGCTCGTTTTGAGAACGAGTGTTTGGCATACACAGAGGGAAATGTAAAAAGTTGCCTTAGTCTAGACAGCGTTGTTTTCAGATTACACTAGTGACTAAACTAAAGTCCCCGGCAACGGCGCCAAAAACTTGATGGGGTCTGCGATCGACTTAATGTCTGATGGTATCTTAACTGCAAGCGCACAGCCTATCGTGTAGTTTTAAAAGATATCGAACCCACAGGGACTTTGTAATCACGCTAGTGTTGTAAAACAGGTTGGTTTAGCTAAGGCGGAAATTGTCACGTTGGTTTTGGGAAAATTAAGGAAGGTAAATTAATTGATTTTAAAGTAATTATAAAATGAACGGTCGGTATGCAATAGAGTCAACCTAAGGGATCTAATCGGGCCTAGGCATATAAGGATGGTCAACTTGGTTTATCCGTAGAATTAATCAGTTTAAAAACCCTCAACTCACACTTTCATGGTCTTATCTCGGATTATACGTCTAAAGCCCTATACCTGCTTTCGCTAGCCTATAAGTGTTTAGAAGTATTCTTTGGAAACTTAATTAATTCTAATTTGGTTTAAAGCGCTTTCACTGTATTTAAATCAAATGCCTAACTTTAGCTATCCGGTTAAAAGCCTCACACTTTCGTGGTCTCGATCTAACCTATTTACTCTTCTTACTTTCGTAACAAAGATTTTATTATTAAGCATAAAAAGTTATAACCAGAGTTAAGTTGATTAGAGTTTTAGCCTAAGTTTGATTAGATGCCTAATGTCTCTTACTATTCCATACCGACACTAAAGGTTTAGCTAGCCATGGAAATCAAAATAAACATACTGTAAATAAAAGCAAGCAAATATAAATTGGATATTATAAATAATAAATAACAAGCATGCATTAATAAATTAATTAAAATGAATTTAATACAATTGCAAAATAAAAACCTGACAGTAAAGCCAATACTTCAATCCTTCTTCCACAAATCGGAAACTCGGACTTGGTATCGGGAGTATTGCAAATTCTGAAGCTTGAATGATAAATCTTAAACTAGAATAATAATTCCCTAATGTTGGAAATTATTATTTGGACAGTGGAATTTAAAAGAATTGAAATAAACAAATGCTGGAAAATGAATACTGAAATAATACTGGTTTCAAT
Organism: Vicia faba; assembly: GCA_948472305.1. Lineage (NCBI taxonomy): Eukaryota > Viridiplantae > Streptophyta > Magnoliopsida > Fabales > Fabaceae > Vicia > Vicia faba. The sequence goes on along the minus strand of OX451741.1, from coordinate 1,342,928,518 downwards.
TTTGGCAGAGCTTCGGCACAAATAAGCTGTAAATAAAACTCCGTACTTTTTTGTTCAATATTGAGGTATTTATAGAAGAATAAAATCTGGCAGTTGGTTTGTTAAACTTGGAACTCATTCTTCCTTCAAAATCTCCAAAAATATAGTAACCTAGTAGTTGAGGGAGAAATGGTGAACGTGGTGTTTGACTGGAGAGAATTAAGGAGTTTGGAAACTCCTTCTGTTATGCTTGCCACGTTCTGCATTTTCCAAGTGAAGTATTATACGCATTACGTTCGTTACATTGGCGTTACGAGCATATTTTGGTCTTTCCCGTGTTACGGTCGTGGCCACTGTGTTACGGTCGTAACACTCTTCAAACTGGCTTACGGTCGTGGCAGCTTCATTACGACCGTCACAACTACAAAAGTGCAGTTCTTTGACAGATTTATTCTTTTCTTCTGTTCTTTTGATGCTTTCTTGCATTGTTTCATGTTTTCTTCTATTTTGAGCTCAATTATGAAATACCTGCAAAAGTGATGACAAACTCGAAATATTCGGGAATTAATCGGGTCAAAATAATACAAAACGGATGAATTTCATAGCAAATAAACGATACGATTTCGTGTTATCAGAAACTCGTGATTCAGAATGGTTTTGTTCATATTCATGACTAGATTGTGGACAATGTGGTTGATGTTTTGATTTGATTCGAATTGCTATGGATTCCTTGCCATGCTAGATTTGATTTGCCTTTGATTTCATAAAAAATGATGTAAAGCCATTTCATGTTGATTCTGATTGTCCATGTTAGCTCAAGCCATTTCACTTGGATGTCTCATGTTTGAATGTTTTGAACCATTTAATGCATTATGTAGGCTTTATCTCCTATTGTGTTCATGAAGTTGTGATTGAATCAATTGTGCATGATTAAAATGTGTTTGCTACTTACTTTCATGGTCTTTGTTCATATTATTCTCAAGCTCTTATGATCCTTGATTGATATTCAATTGTCAATTCAACATGGTGATAGAAAGGAGCAACATTCCTCTGATTCTTTTGACCTAATCTGTACATATGCTTGTTTCCTCTTGCCTATCATGTCTAATGTCTGATAATTTCCACCATGTTGTTCTCACTTTTTCCCCTTATGGAATACTAACTTGGTTGTTGAATGTGCGAGGTACTCTGAGAAAGTTGCCATTTTTGGCTTGAGGCTTTTGTGTTTCACTTTATTTGTGGAACACAATTTATTATACTGGCATTATTTTTTGTGCTTGGCATGTTTGATGGTTTATGCAGGATATACATACATATGATTGTGAATACCATACATTACCCATGGGTTTTGTTCATATATGATAAATTACTTACATCCTGATGGTGTAATTTTTGACTCGATTTGTCTACTGATCCCAGCTTGCTTGAAGTTTCTCTGGGTTTCTTTTGTTCTTGCTTGATTGCTACAGATAGTTATCTGTTTGGTATTGTACTACTTCTTTTCTCCCATTTTCATTTTGCATAATTCTCTGACTGCATGATGGGACCTCTGTTGTTGATATATGTCAGGAGGCCCTCTGGTTTTTGTCTGATTGCATGTGTTGTGTTTGTTGTTGATCGATGAGTCACTTAATTTAGAAATTGAGATCACGACTTCTCTCTCATTTCATGTTCCCTATAGGATGTTTATTTCTTTTCTTCTTTAATTGTTGATCGATGAGTCACTCAATTTAGAAATTGAGATCATGAATTCGCTCTCATTGCATGTTCCCTATAAGATGTTTATTGCTTTTCTTCTTTAATTGTTGATCGATGAGTCACTCAATTTAGAAATTTAGATCACGACTTCGCTCTCTTTGCATGTTCCCTATAGGATAGTTTTGTTAAACCCTCTTTAACATGTAAATTAGGGTAGTATTTTCCCCTTATCATCAACCTAAGGATCAACCATTGTATGATAACACTAGGGATAGTGCTAGGCTAGTTTCCCTTAGTAGTTTTTTTCCTTTATTTGCATTTTGCATCTTAAAACAAAATTTATTTTCTTGTCAAATCATAAGACACCTCTAATGAGCTCAAATCCATCTTCAAATTAAAAGATACAAACCAATTTTACTTTATCTTTGTTACCTCCTAGCCGATGTTTCGCCATCGCACATTTATTTGAAGCCGATGTTTCACCATCACACATGTTTGTTATCCTACTTTAATTCTCAATATCATTGTCGAGTATGATGTTTTGTAATCCGTTTTATTGATGTTTCGTCATCTTTGCCATGATATCTTTGTTACCTCTCAGCCGATGTTTCGCTATCGCACATTTATTTGAAGTCGATGTCTCGCCATCGCACATGTTTGTTATCCTACTTTGATTCTCAATATCATTGTCGAGTGTGATGTTTTGTCATCCATTTTATTGATGTTTCGTCATCTTTGCCATGATATCTTTGTTACCTCTCAGCCGATGTTTTTCCATCTCACATTTGTTTGAAGTCGGTGTTTCGCCATCGCACATGTTTGATTATCTAACTTTGACTCTCAATGTCACTGCTAGATGTGTTGTTTTATCATTCGATGTTTCACCATCTTTGACATCTTACTTTTTTACTATTTAGTCGATGTTTGACCATCTCATTTGTTTGTTGTTTCATTCTATGTTTTTCCATCTTGTTTATTTTTGTTTGTCTTAATTAAAAAAACACAAACCAACCAAAACACATAAGTCGAACTACGGCTGCTCTAATTCCTTAAAAGGGATACGTAGGCATTGGGGTAGGGCCCAACCGAGCACATCTTTTATTTTCCCTATATTATTTTCTTTTTCTTTCGCATGCATTCCCTTTTCAGTTGTAAGCCATGGACATAGGATTTGACCACATCCATTTAGATTAGACAACAAGAGTGGATACCATAGAGTACTACGGGCGTGTGGGGTGCTAACACCTTCCCCTCGCGTAACAGACTCCCTTACCCGATCTCTCGGTCAAAAGACCGTGATTTCTCCCTTTTCAGGTTTTCTCGATGTTTACCTTTCCCTTTCGGCGGGATAAAAGACGTTCGATGGCGACTTCATTGATGTTTCATTAACATCCAGATGACAGGTTCCGGCCGCGCAGTTTCAAGTGGTACCTTATTCAACAATATTAGGTCCTACCATATTGTATTCTAGTGAAAGTATTGGTTTCTCAATAATGTCAGATTGTAATATATGATGAATAACATATAAATGGACTATCTCAGTTAACACTACAATTATTTTCATCCTCCTAATTCCCTTGTCATCTTTTAATAGAACCATGTTATTAAACTCCATTTGATCGTAATACCAAAGGCTATCTATAGTTGGATAACCTAAATCTTTTAACTCACTCAAAACTTAAAAATAACTCCAAAAATCCAGATCAACATCCCAAATCTTCGCTAATCCTTTATAACCTAAAATGGTAAACTCAGAAAACCCACCCTCATGATACTCAATACACTAAAATTACTATCCATGACCTAAACAAGCTACATAAATAAGAAATAAAAGTAAGGAAGATGGCTAAACTAAAAATGTTACATTTTTAGTAACTTTGATGTGAGTATTTGTAACTTAGGGTTTCTTCTTCAAACGTGAGTTAGATGAATGTAGTTTGTCTTTGTATTCTGGTGAAAATAATTCACTATTCCTTTAACGCACTTTGTTTCATCTTCTATGAAGCTTTCGTTTCAACTGGATTTCGTCTTCTATGAAGGTTTCATCTTAGCTAGGATTTCGTTTGCGTAGAGAGAGTGGAAATTATATATGAAATAAAACAATTACATTTCAACTCCTTTTTGTTTTTAAATTTTGAATTAATGTTTAATAAAACAATTCCATGTCATCTAACCTATCACCAGCTGGAATGTCACACATACACAAGTTAACAGAATTTGACAAAATTTAACAGACATAACTAATGTGACTAACATAATGATATTTGGGACTTAGAACAAACATTTATTAAATACAGAACTAAAGTGAAACCTGAAATTAGATTAAAGGATCAAATGGTGCATTAAAAACACACACTCACACATACACACACATTTTATAAAGATTCACTTGTTTTTACGAAGGTCTATTTTAGAAATCCTAAACTAAAAAATAATTAAATGCACCTTAAGGTGCATGTTGCTAAAATACACCTTTATAAAAATAAGTGGGTGTATTATAACAACCTCTATGGGGTTTTCTATAATAGACTCATTTATTTTTATGAAGATGTGTTTTAGCAAATTTTAACTAAAAAATAATTAAATGCACCCTAAGGTGCATGTTGCTAAAATAAACATTCATAAAAATAAGTGGGTCTACTATATATATATATATATATATATATATATATATATATATATATATATATATATATATATATATATATATATATATATATATATATATATATATATATATATATATATATATATATATATATATATATATATATATATATATATATATATATAAAATACCTTATTGACAAAATAGATTATTTGAAAGTTTTAATGTGAAAGAGACTTTTAAATAAAATTTTAAACCAGACCAGGACGAAACTACTTTAGTAAATATGGAGGCAAGTGCCCCCACAACCTTTTAAATAACTTTGCTAGACATTGATTATAAAAGAAAAAGCATCTCCATTGCACATTGTTTGATATTTAAGACTCACTCAACAAAATACATGTTAGATAATTGTTTTAAAAAAAACACGTAATTTATTCTCACTACTTATAAATAATAAATTATTTTGTCATTTATTTTTTAATTAAAGATAAAGTTAATAATATATTTATGTATATATTTTATATATTATACATCTCAAAAATATTAGCCTTGACCCAGTCGTAGAATCATCTGAAAGGAGAACAAAGTAAGTATATAGTTTGTAAAGATGAAGAGTGTCCGGGACGTAATACAACTCGGTTGGAGTTCAGAAACGACGGTCATTGTATCCGGGAAGCAGCCCATCTACATTACTAAACCAGATATTGCATGTAATCGAATTCCACCTGCTCAAAGCCGACTAGAAATCTGGTCCATTAATGATTGTAACGGTTGTCGGCGTATTAAACTCAACGTTACGTAAACCTTGAAACACACTCATTCATGGTGACGACAACAGTAATACCGTTAGGAAGTCAAAGAGTCACCTCTTAATTGATTTTCTTAATGGCGTAAAAGGAAGACTATATAAAGGGGCTCCTATAACACCCCGATATTTATTTACTATTATTTAATTATTTTATTAATTAGTATATTATATAGTAATTAATTTAATTGTGTGATTTGGTGAATACTTGAATTATTTGAATATATATATATATATATATATATATATATATATATATATATATATATATATATATATATATATATATATATATATATATATATATATATATATATATATATATATATATATATATATATATATTATTTGAATAATTAGATTTATGAGTAAGAATAGTAAATAATTAGAATTGGGTTTTATGTCATAATAGAATCGGTAAGTGGAATTAGACACATTAATGAAATAGAGTAGTAAGAAGAGAGATTAGAATTAATGTTGTCATAAAACAAAAACAAAGAAGAGAAGAGAAGAGAAGAGGAGAAAGAGGAGAAAAGAGGAAAAGTGAAGAGGCTACCTGTTGTACCCCAAAATTTGTCCTCCTCTTTTTCCACAAGAAATCACAACTTCGGGTTTTCCCTGACTTTTTCAGATTGCCGTAAGAATCAGTCAAACAGACTTTTTCTTATCAGTCTATCCAATTTAGGGTTTTCATGGACTTTTGAAGCAGTTCAAGAAGATTGCTAGGGTTTGGTCAGACAGGCGTTTCTTTGGTGTTAAGTCAAGAATCAGGGTTTTTGTGCGCACATTCTCAGAAAGAATTAATTCTACATTCCTTTTCAAATTACTCTGAGATATGAGCTGAGGCAGTTGATTTAAGAACTTGCAGTGTTTGATTTAATCAGTAAAAGGAAAGGACATTTGGGCATTCGTTGTGATTGACTGTGCATTGTTATGAGACACCAGGTTTATTATTGATTGATGCTAAGACCACAGTGTTTATTAATTGTTTATTTATTCTAAGTTAGAATAATTGGGATTTATTTCCATTTATTATAATTTAAGAATTATAAATAATTAAATAAACATTTGAAGAAGAATTAAAAGGAATCAATAAAAAGACTTTTATTTATTTTAATTATTTGTACAATTGTTATTTAAATACAGTAATTATTTACAAGTATTTATAATAATATTTGTTACAATGATTAAAAATGAAATAAAATTGCATCCTAAGTTCCCTAAGTCTTCGTCTTCTATTTGCTGCTCCCCATTGCTCAATTGATTTTCATCTGCAAAAACAAGAAAAGAAAGGAAGTCAAAGGCAGATGAAATAATAAAAGAGAAGACAGATAAAAAAGGACTCGTCATTAAAAGTAACTGGCCGGAATCAGTTGTTCCCCTCTCTGCAAATCACAAGATTGCTCTTGGTTCACAAAGAGGGATAGAAAGTGTTTGCAAAAATGTGAAATGCACAAAAGCTACCATACTGCATAAATTGTCAAACCAAAGAATATGCCAAAAGAACAAATTGCCCATTTCAAAATTCCAAACCAAGTATAAAGTCCAAAAGGCAAACAGATGTACATTGGCAAACAAGCTGTCAAAGAAGCATAATGCCTAACCAAGTCACATATTGCAAACTGAACTGCACAAACTAAGCCAAAGATGTCAAACTATCCAAACTGTCCAAAGGCTATTCAAAGCTGTCAACAAAGTACACAAAGTATGCAGGAAAGCAGGAATTATACGGAGGAAAACTACAAATGCAAGCAACCTTCAAAGATACATCACTTTCCAAGGCCAGTCACCTTTTCAGAGAAAAAGTACAGTAAGCAATATAATATGCTTTTAATTTGTAAAGAGAGATAAGAGAGAGGGAAGTAGCTTACAGGCTTGAGGCTTAGGCTTAAGATATAAACAAACTTATCAGAACATAGCAAAGAGGAGGCAGAAAATACCAAAGCAACACAAACTGTGTAAAGCATCAAAACACCTCAGAACTGCCTCCAACACAAAAACAAAGCCATAACCTGTTTCAATTCAAAAGTCTTGCAAACCTGCTTCAAACACAAGCAAACAGCCATACAAGCCATAACCTGTTTCAAACCAGAAGAACACAAACTAACAGCATAAGCCTTAACCTGCCATCATGCCTGCCTAAAAACCAGAACCACACTTCATTCAAACCAAAAAGCCCCAAACTCATTCAAACCAAAAAGCCCCAAACAGAAGCCCTGTCAAAAACAAAGCTTTTACCTGCATAAATCTGTAACCTCAAGCCCTGTAAAACCAGAAAAAAAAAGGCTTCCAGGTCTGTAACACAAGCCTAAGCCACAAATAATTGGAGCCCTCATCTAGAAATCATTCAAAAACACCCTCAGAGCTAGGCTCATCACAAGGTCTAGACATCAAACAAAAGCAATATTCAAAACCAGCATATCAAGCATCTCAGAGGAAACTCAAAATCAGAATAACATTCAAAATCACAAAGCCCTCAGAGATGGGCTCATCATAGGGTTCAACAGCATACAAGCATACAGAAGCAGGTGTTTCAGAAGCAAGCGTTTCAGAGGCAAACATTCAAGTGGACAGAAGAGGAAAAGAAATTATGCTAAGGTTTTCAGTAGGCCCATCATAAAACACAAAAGCAAGATACTAGACAAACCAGGGAGGACTTCCAAAGCTTACAGCTTCATCACGTTCCTCTGCCTTCAGCTGTCCAGCACGCCTCCAAGTCACCGTCCACCTCCGTCTCCAAAGGTCAAAGGTAGTATCTCTTCTTTTCTTTCCTTTCATGCACCTCAAACAGAAACAACAACAACACTTAAAATCAGAACACGAAATTAAAGCATGTAAGATATAAGATTTAAAACCCTAAAGCACAAAAAAGGGGAAATTGTTACCTTATATAAACCACCGCTTGAGTAATCCATGGAGAGGAGGAAGTAGTGATGGCGCCTGGGGGCCATAGACGGAGAGCTTTGTTCAGAAGCGTGGCATGAGCGAGAAAGACGAAAGCGAAGAAGGAACGGCGCCTCTGTAACTCAAGCCTGTAACCCTATTTTTCCAAATGAGACAAATGAATGAAACCCTAAGAAAATGTCCCAAACCAGTTGGACCCGTTCCCTCAAAAAGCCTAAGCCCAATCTCAAATCTGGACGCACCCCCCCTTTTTTCTCTCATTTCTTTTTGTTGTTTGTCTTGTTTGGGCCAAAACAAAGTCCCTAAGCCCATTTGATTTCTCTTAACCTTTTTGTTATATACATCTTTGAAAACTAATATCTTTTTACTTATCATTTTATTTTTTCTTTTTATAATTTAAACTAATATAATTAAATTTTGTAGATAAAATAACACATTAACCTTTTTTATATATAAAATGTTCTTAATTACCCCTTTTTTATTTCTTTAGCTAATATAATTAAAATATATAAGAATAGAATTTAAAGTTAAACAATTTTCTTTTCTTTTCTTTAAAACCCTTTTGTATAGAAACTAAAATACAAATAATAATTTTCTTTAACTTAAAAGCATTTTTCTTTTCTTTAAAACTTTGTACATAAAAATACTAACTAAGACACATTAACATTAACACATAAAAAAAATAGAATTTCTTAGGCATTTCCTTTTATTAAACCTTTGTTTGTACATATTTAACAAAAACACAAAAAAGATAAAATACTTAATAATACATTAAGTTAAACATTTTTACCACTTGTAAATAAATCACTTACACAAATACTTTTGATACATTTGCTTGTCTTTTATTCTTATACATTGCTACATTTCACATTGCGATTGATTCGATTTGGTTGTAAATATATTTGGACACTACTATCCTATTAAGTCTCATCCCCATTTGTAAATATTTGTACCCCCATTCCCGGATACTCATTTGTAATAGTTTAGGACTTTAAATTCCCGCAATTTATCGCTTTCGAATTATGCCATGATAGATCTAGGGTTTGTATGTAAATAAAATCAAACGCTAGATAACCTAACACAAGACAAATGCATGACAATCAATACCCAATTCACACTTGCACCTCTAGGGTAATCCCGCTTGTTGCCTTCCAAAATGGGCCATGCTTGCATGTTGAGTTTCTTTGGCAAAACAAAACAATTCAAATGATCATAGTCCCTCGATGACGCTTTCGAAAGTTGCCTAAACAAAATGATCATAGTCCCTTCAAGCAAATTGCCAAAGACACTTGGAATCATTGCATTCATGGTCCATACGATGACCCGCGCCTGTCCCGTTAACATCCTAATACAAGATTGTCCACCAAATACAATGGTGGAACAATACTGTTAAAAGGGTTAAAACATGAGAAAACTTGAGTACAATAGGGGTAGACAACTCTTAGTTACTTGATCCAACTTTCAAAACACACTTGCCTACTTTTCAAAATTCACTCCATAACACACTTTCAAAACAACTTTCAAAAACATTGAAATATCTTTTCGAAAAGACGCACACCTTTGTAAAACATTCGAGTAAAGAATTGTTACAATGGTTGCCTAGACAAGGTATCTTTTTCAAAACATTTTCAAAACACACACACACACCACCATTTCAAGCAATTGAAAATCAAGGCAAGTGACCTAAAACAAGTAACTAAGAGCCCATGGATAACCATGGATGAAAAGGGTGCTAATACCTTCCCTTTTCATAATCTACCCCCCGAACCCACGAAACATCTCAAAAGGTTTTTCCTGTGCTTTTTAACCTTTCCTTTAGGATAAAATAAAAAGTCGGTGGCGACTCTTGCTAAACCGAACAAGTGTGAAAACAAACGCAAAACCTCAAGTCAGTTCTCTCACCGTATCACACTACCCTAGAGACTCTACACGCAATGTAAGGGTGATAATCTATGTTATTATGGGAGTATATGATGAGTAGTAACATGTAATAGAATTGGATATATGAATTTCTAGGTTTTGAATCATCCAAATTGATTTAGGGATTTGGAAATTAGTTTTTTAAAATCTAGTTTTTATGATATAAATAGGTTCCCTATGATGTATACATGTTAGAATATGTTTACTTGATGAAAAATGGTCACTATAACATGTCTCAATATGGATTTTTGTGTATGGATAAAATGTTGTTCGCAGAATTTTTTTTGGTTTTCACAGGGGGCGCTTAGTGCAGGTTAGGGCACTTAACGCGGGTGGCTGCAAGTTGAAAAATTATTTTTATGCATGAATGGGATTGGAATCTTGTATGTTATGATTTATCATGGATTTACATGTATTTTAATAATTTATTTGACTTGATTCAGATTGATTTTGGAAGCATTTTGATGAGAAACTTAACACTTGAATTGTGTATGTAAGTGTTGAAATTTGATGATGTTTGAATATAATATGATTTATATCTAATTGCTACATATTATAATGATGTGTTGAAATGATTTATACTATGAGATTGTGTATATGTGATTAATTGGCATGAAAGATTTATGTTGTGCAATGTTGTGAAGATAATTCAAAATGTGTTAAATTATGTGATGAGTTGTTGAGATTGCATATGTACATGCATCATTTGTGTCAAGAGGAAAGGTTAGGTAATTCTGTGGGAACTATTGACTTGTCTCAAACCTAACGTTGAATGGGATTTGAAAGCTTAAGGCTGAATCAGACTTTTATTGGTGGTTATCTGTCTTGGAGATGTGGACCTGACAGGACCGATAAAGATAATATTGGTACCACATACATAATGCATATGAGTTGCATTGGAATCACATGTGTCGATGTGAATTGTTGCAGTATCACACATTATGTAATATTAGTGTGAATGTGGTGTTTTGATGTACAACATGTAATAATTTATTTAATTGTACAATTGTGGTAATTGGAATTGAATTTCATTTAGAATATGAATTAATGAGCTATGTTGTATATGTGGATTAGTATATTGGATTATGTTATGCCTAATACGTGGTTTTATGAAGAGTGATGGATTCATATTGGTGTATGTATGTTTTACATTGCTTATGACTATATATTTTCATAATGATATGAATTCTCACTCTTATGTTGAAATGATGTTTTATACGACATCGCTCAGCTACCGGAGATAGCGGTGCTTCTTGCCAGGATTAGAGGAGGAGCTAGATCCTTATTTATCTGTTTATTCCTAGGTAGTGAGTCATTGTTCTGGTCTATGTAATACAAGGGATATTCGAACTCATGTTTGATTTGTTTTGAGAGATATTTGTTATTACTCTCTTTTATTTGAATATGTATGAGATTATGTGATGTTTGGCCTCAGTGCCTAGTACTTAGGATATCATTATCAGTATGAGATTTCAATCATTTATATTTTTATGTTGATATAATTATTCCGCTGCGAGATGCATATTTTGTATTGGGGGTATGAAACATGAATTTGAATACGTGTTATGATCATGAACAATATGCATGTTTGAATTTTCTTTATCGTTTTGTGAAGTCAATTGTTACGCCCTTTTTAAGATGTATGCTAATTTACTCTGATTATGCTATTTATGTCTATGTGGGGTTAAAAGGTGTTACAACTCCTGCCAGAAAGATAAGCAAGACATTCATCTTAGGTCAATACACAACATTAGTGTAACACCCATATCCCCACAAATACTACATAAATCTACCCATTGAAACTACATTTGTTCTTACAGGGAAATCACTCGTTTATTATTTTTACACAAGAATATATATGATTATTATTATTTTAATTGTGTGTATTGTTGTATTTATATTCTCTCTGACAAAATGAAAATAAAAACTTGCATTTATCTGATTTTAGTTTAATTTTAAAATACTTTTTATCAGAGAGAAATTAATATTTAATTGCATACTTAATTTTTAAAATCAAATAATACTTATAATTAAAAATAAAAGGAGTAAAATTTAAACGCTTTAATGAAAAAATTATTCAATAACTTTTTAAATATATAATTTTCAAATAATCATATATATTCTTTTAAATGAAATATTATATCTTAACAATATAAATTTTTATACATATATTGCTCCCACATATTAAATTGTGTGAATCTGTGAATTTTTTTTTTGAATAATCAGGTATTAAAATTTTTTTCCGCAAATAACCATGTTTCAGATGACTCCCCAAAGGAGGAACCATATCACTTGGCGCCTCCACCTAGGGTTTTGCCCTAGGAGCCATCTCACTTGGCGCCTCCTCTCTCTTTTAGCCAAGTGAGATGGCGCATGCACTTTAAAAGTGAGAGGAGGCGCCATCTCACTTGGCTCCTAGGGCAAAATGCTGTTTTTATAAATAATTCGTCCGTTTCTCCGTCATTTCTCACACTTTCTCGCACTGTTTTCTTATTTTTTACTCTATTATTTGCGTCATGACATTGCCCATGATTTTTACCAGAGATGGTTACGTTATCTTCTCCGCCACGAAACCTGCGATGAAAATGAAATTCTGGCACATTCACTCCATGGAGCGTCTGAAGCGGGAGTTGATGCGATGGCTAGATAGAGACATTGTGGAGGGGGGGAAATTCGAAGGATCCAGCAAAGATGAACAACAAACTCACATGCGACTGGAAGACCTAATGTATGGTTAGAGGAAGTCAAAATAGACAGCGACGTAATGTTGATGATGCACGGGTCAGATGAAATTGTTTTAACAGTTGTAATTTCGTAGACGGAATATCGTGTTTTTTTCTTGTACGCGCAATATTTATTGTAGCAAATACTGTTAACGAAAAACCCTAATGTTTACAACATAATTAAGGAAAGATTTTATGTATTACAATTTTTATATGGTCGAGGCAGACGCCTGATTCAGATAATTTATACGATTGTGTCCGACCTGACGGCATAAACCACACTTTCTTTCCAGCTTGTCAAGGTCATCCATTTCGATTGTGATGCGCTTACTTTTGGGATGACCCTTCTTGTTCCTTCGCATTTGGTCATTGTGCCACACTATTTCATCGTCGTATGCAGGCCAATAATCTGGTTTTGCTACCAAAGGAAAGCTGTTGTTATAAACGTTGAGCAACGTTCCAGATTTGTAAATGTGTGACAGAAGTTGTAGCGCGTCTTGATGGGTATAAGCACAAGCGGCAATGACATGAGAGCAAGGCATACGAAAGGCTTGAAACTTGCCACAATCGCACCAACGAGAAGGTAGTATGACCCTATATTCTTATCTTGGCAGGCCTTCGTTATGGTTGATTGTCTTTTTCACAATGAAGTTGTGGCTGTGTCGGTCAAACCGTATAACCATATGAGTGTTGGCTTTGGCACTTTCTGCCTTAATGTACTTCATGTTAGAACATAGTTTGATTCTACAACCCTTAATTAGAGTTTTGATGATAACAAAATACAAAGAATAAATAAATTGTAAGATTTATAGATAAAACAAATATGCTTCTTAAAATTATGTTTTGTATATACAGAAGTTCTGATGAAATCAGCATCAGCATCAGAAGCATCAGAAGATCAGTAACATATGCTACACGCTGAAGCTACCAGATCATACGCTGAAGCTTGATGACCAGAATATGCGCATAAACATATACACTCTGACTCTGATCAAAGATCTTTACCAAGTCATCAGCACTCTGAAGCGTTATCATAAGTTAAAGCAAAGAAACACTCTGAAGCGTTACCATAAGCAAAGAAGACTCTGAAGCATTATTAAGTATTCAAGACAGAATTAATTGCTAACGGCTTTATTCAGACAAGATCTTCTTCAAAAGGAAAGTGCGTTATTATCATTAAAATGGCTTTATGGACAACGTATCTCTGCCTTGGATATATAAACAAGTCTGCTTGAGAAAAGACACACGCATGCACTCACATAATTTGCCAAGCCTTCAAAACCACGCTTACTCAAACGCTTTAGAAAATTCAGTTTTACTCCAAGCTTAAGTTGTGTAATTATCACAGTTGTGATATATTGTTTTATTAGAAAACGTTAAACACATTCTTGTTCAATTATTTGTAAGAGATTTCCTTGAGATAAACCGGTTTGTGGTTATACTCAAGAAGGCTTTAACAGTTGTTAAAGTAGCTGTTGTAATCCTTTGAATATAGTGGATTAAGACCTCGTTGGAGAGAGGCGAAATCACCTTGACGGGTGGACTGGAGTAGTTTGAGATCAAACGAACTAGGATAAAAATACCGTGTTGTCAAACCATTTGTTTTAAGTTTTACAATTCAACCCCCCTTATTGTGTTTTTCACATCTTCACTTCATGCAGCTTTCACTACATAGTTGTCCAGATTGCAACACCGCATTCCACATTTCACCTCTTTTGGCAAACAACGAAGCCATCCTAAAATACATAGATTTTACCAAAGCAGTGATCGGGAGGTTTCGTATGCCTTTGAATACCCCATTCATCGATTCAATAAGATTTGTTGTCATGTGCCCCCATCTTTGGCCATTATCGTATGACCTAGTCCATTTTTCCACCGGAATATTGTCGATCCACCTACCGGCTTCCGGATTTGACAAACGGATATCGTTGCCGTAATAATTGAACGTGGGTTGTGTCAATGCATATCCCGCATTCATAACCGCTTTCCTTAGTGTTTTGTCCTTGATCTCCCTCATGAAATTTTTGACGATATGCCTAATGCAATAGACATGCGTAGAAGGAGGGTCATGTCAACCATTTGCAGGATTATTGTAGGCACTTTCAATGGAGTCATGTCCGTCCGAGATCAAACAGAGATCTGGTTGAGGAGCCACGTGTGTTTGCAGGTTTTTCAGAAAAAAGCTCCAAGCACCACCGATCTCCCCCTCGACTAGGGCAGAGGCAATTGGGAAAATGTTGTTGTTGCCATCTTGTGCAACTGCCATCAGTAGCGTGCCTTTGTATTTCCCATACAACCAAGTCCCGTCAATTTGTATAATTGGTTTGCATGATTCAAACCCTGTGATGCAAGGTTGAAATGCCAAAAACACTCGACTGAATATTCCGTTTCCGTTTAGTTGACTACCATCTTGGGCGTATGCTGACACTGTTTCCAGAATGTAAACAGTACCCGGAGAATACGTCTTGAGTGCATTCAGGTAGCTAGGAAGTTCTTGGTATGACTCCTCCCAGTTTCCGTACACCTTTTCAATCGCCTTGGTCTTTGCTAACCACGCCTTACGGTAAGACGGAGTATAGTTAAAAACCGTGGTGATGTGGGAGATGATGGTTTTCACCTTCAAAGATGGGTCGTTGCTAGTGGTACAATTTCTTGACAAATGAGATCGTGATTAAGTTTTCGATGGTCATGTGATTGGGTAGAACTGACGCAAGTGTGGGTAGTCATGGAACCTATGACCCATCAATCACCTCTTAATATGTATGATGCAGTGAGCTTGAACATACAGTCAGGGTGGACACACTTGATCTTGTACCTTTCTGGGTTGACACGGTCCACCTTAAAATCGACTGAGTTGAGCATGTGGAATTTTTTTATGGCTCTGATGCATTCCTCTCTGTTACGAAACTTGTCCTTCTCTTTTAAGTTTTCATCTGAATGCATATACGGATTGAAAAATAAATCAGAAGACGGTTCATCTCCGCCCATGTTGAAGTTTGTCATGTGCGGAGGTGGTGTGTATATCTCGTTTGCAGGAATACTAGGTATGCCATCATCGTCGGAATCATCATTCACCATTTCATCAAACTCTAACTCGTCATTTTCTTCTTCTTCATCAACTGCATCTACCTCTGCTTGATCGTTCTCCAAAGGATCAACCACTTGTGTCACCTGAGGCTCTCGCAGCATAATGTACAACTCAATAGAGTCGTTCCCAGAATACACATGGCTGGAAAACATATTCTGAAGATCCTAGTCATCTTGAACCTCAACCTTATAAAATATTATTTGGTTGTTTCCAAAAAAAACTGGATTCTGATAAAATATTTGTGTCACCGGGCCTCGTCCAAGTTTGGCCTCCAATCGTTTTTTGAAGTAGGAGAAATTGGCATTCCCGTTTAAAATAAATCGGATGTTGTCTGTGTCTCTAAACAAAAACCCAGAGGTGGGACAAATGTATGTCTCACCATTGAAATGTGCATTGATGACATATTGGGGTGCAGAGGCCATTACGTATGGTTGTGTGAAGGTTTGAAGGTTTGAAGGTTGGAATGTTTGAAGTTTATGAGTTATTCGAAGGTTTGTATATTTGATTGTTTGAAGGTTTGAACGTTTGATTGTTTGAAGGTTTGAAGGTTGCAATGTTTGAAGTTTGGAATGTTTGAAGTTTATGAGTTATTCGAAGGTTTGTATGTTTGATTGTTTGAAGGTTTGAAGGTTTGATTGTATGAAGGTTTGAAGGTTGGAAGGTTTGACAGATTAAGTGAATCAGTGTTTTGATAAATGTAAGACTAAATAGGTCATACTGAATTTGAATTAAGTAAGGATGTAACCTCCAAGGCTGCCACCTAGTCTGCGCCTACTCTACACCTACATTGTTACTTGTAAGTCTCCTCCCATCACCTTCAATAGTGTTACATGCATTCAGGCATGGCATCCCCAAGGCTGTCACCTAGCCTGTTCCTACTCTGCAACCCGTGCCACCTATTATTCGGAAATGGGGATGGAGATACCTTTCATTTTTGTACTCTTTCGCCAAGTCCAATGGCGCCTCTCTTAATGTCCAATCGTGTTACATGTATGCAGAGATGTCTTCTCCAAGGCTGCCACCTAGCCTGTGCCTACTCTGCACCTACACTGTAACATGTAAGTCTCCTCCCATCACCTCCAATAGTGTTACATGCATTCAGGCATGGCTTCTCCAAGGCTCTCACCTAGCCTACGCCTACTCTGCAACCCGTGCCACCTATTATTCGCCAATGGGGATGGCGACACCTTTCATTTTTGTACTCTTTCGCCAAGTCCAATGACGCCTCCCTTAATGTCCAATCGTGTTACATGCATGCAGAGATGCCTTCTCCAAGGCTGCCACCTAGCATGCGCCTACTATGCACCTACATTGTTACTTGTAAGTCTCCTCCCATCACCTCCAATAGTGTTACATGCATTCAGGCATGACATCCCCAAGGCTGTCACCTAGCCTGCGCCTACTCTGCAACCCATGACACCTCTTATTCGCTAATGGGGATGGCGATAACTTTAATTTTTGAACTCTTTAGCCAAGTCCAATGGTGCCTCCCTTAATGTCCAATCGTGTTACATGCATGCAGAGATGCCTTCTCCAAGGCTGCCACCTAGCCTGCGCCTACTCTGCACCTACATTGTTACTTGTAAGTCTCCTCCCATCACCTCCAATAGTGTTACATGCATTCAGGCATGGCATCCCCAAGGCTTCCACCTAGCCTGCGCCTACTCTGCAACCCATGACACCTCTTATTCGCCAATGGGGATGGCGAAAACTTTAATTTTTGAACTCTTTCGCCAAGTCCAATGGCGCCTCCCTTAATGTCCAATCGTGTTACATGCATGCAGAGATGCCTTCTCCAAGGCTGCCACCTAGCCTGCGCCTACTCTATACCTACACTGTTACTTGTAAGTCTCCTCCCATCACCTCCAATAGTGTTACATGCATTCAGGCATGGCATCCCCAAGGTTGTCACCTAGCCTGTGCCTACTCTGCAACCCATGACACCTCTTATTCGCCAATGGGGATGGCGACAACTTTAATTTTTGAACTCTTTCGCCAAGTCCAATGGGGCCTCCCTTAATGTCCAATCGTGTTACATGCATGCAGAGATGCCTTCTCCAAGGCTGCCACCTAGTTGCGCCTACTCTGCAAGAGTGACACTTGTCATGCATGCATGCACCAGCTACCTCCTCACTTACTCTATAAATTTTTTTTCCTATAAATACAGAGCATAACATACTTCTCTCACACCCACAATCGTCTCACTCTCTGCTACAAAGTCTTTCATAATCTCTTACACTTTCTAAGTCTTTCATAATCTCAGGCATTTTCAACAATGGCTCTTCTCACAATGGGAGATTCTCACAGACGCACAAGGAACAACATTGTCGTATTTGTAAGTTTCTATTTTGGTTATACATTTTTTATACTTCAGGTAATGTTTTGTTCATCTTACTTAATCTTACACCTTTTACATTATTAACTCAGGATACCAAAAGATTCAGAATCCGGTCTCACAACTACCTGGCTCCTGACCTATTTATCGTACCATATCTGGAATACGCAGGTTTCAGACATATTATAAAGATCTCCAACTGCACAATTGATTCAAAGTTCATTCTTACAATGTTGGAAAGGTGGAGACCAAAGACCCATACATTTCACCTACCAATAGATGAATGTACCGTCACGCTAGAGGATGTGTACATGTTACTTGGTCTCTCTGTCGACGGTAAGGCCGTTAATGGGTCGGTTCAACAACCCAATTCTCAGTGTGAAGAATTGTTGGGCAGGGATATAGTTGAAGATGGTGGTGCGAGAGGTCAGGGTATACTACTCACTGAGCTTAAAAATCATTATGCAAGTTTGGAATTAAACGAAAATTCCTCTGAGCAAGACAGGGTAATAAAAGCTAGAACTTATCTAATGATACTATTTGGAATCTTTTTATTTCCCGAAAGTACAGGAAATAGTGTAAATTTTATGTATTTACATTTACTTAGAGATTTTGAAAAAATAAGAAAGTATAGTCGGGGTTCTGCAGTTTTAGCCCACCTATACAGTTCCTTGTGCAAAAATGCAGTCAAGGAAAAATGTATATTTTATGGCTGCGCTTTTTTACTTCAAGCCTGGGGTTGGTGGAGGATGGAGTCCTTAAACCCCGTCAACAACAACACATTCGTTTTCCCATACGCAACAAAGTAAGTCATCAAGTTATATCATTTATTACTATTCATCTCTTCACCAAATATATGCTAAAAATAAAATGTTTTTCATTTCCTTTAGGTATTGCGTGAGGGGTATGGATTACGGCAAGAATCCAAGACTCAATGTCGCACTATACCATAATCTGTTGGATCACCTAGGCCCGGATGATGTACATCGTACCTTTCAACTTTTCTTCATTTAAATTATTTATATATTACGTTTTCATTAACCTGATTTAATTTTTTTTCGCAGTTTGTCTGGAGACCATATTTGGGTTTGGGCCATGAACCAAACCCCAAGGATGCAGCAATTTGGAGCGCCAAGACTGCAATCATACGGTTCAATATTGTGGAGATGCACCACAACGACCGTGTGAAGATGCAGTTCAGAATGCATCAAGAGATACCAAGTGATCCGACTTGTTTGTCCCCGTGGCATCTCAAAAGGGTCGACGCCCAGTGGGGTCTTACCAACTGGAAAGACTTTGCTCCAGAATGGTGTAAGATGTGGCAGAGGTGTCACCGACATGTCTTGCAATTCCCGGTTTTCCTCAATCATGGTAATATGCGACACACAGATCAATATTTATCTTGGTACAGGTCGATTAGTCACCCTGAAATGCACGTGTCTCATCCAAGGTATTTGGTTGACCCACGAACACAATGGGCACAATCCTCGTTTCCCCAACAACAAACCCAACACACATCAACCTCCCACCAACCCCCCAGACGAAACAGAACCACAAACACCCAACCACAATCCCCACCACAACACAATTACACCCAAATGCCCCACAACCAACCACAATCACAACCTCAGTACCAATACCCCCATATGCCTCACACCCAACTGTAATTCCAATCACAATACCAACACACCCGCATACTCCACATACAATTTCAGTCTTCTGTATATCCCAATATGGGCCCCTCAACATCCAGCCTTAGCCCTGATCTGGGAATGTCGGAAGATTACGACCCAACTTACCATCAACCACAGTATCACCAAACCACCCAACATCCTCAATACCAAACACCCCAAGATCCATTTCCTTTCTACCCCCCGTACTCAGACGATCAATGCTACAGACCCACTATGGAACCCCACCCACCGCCAACACGAGCAAACTTTAAGGGTATGGGTAACCGACTGTACCAAAGCGGATCTTCTAGATATGGAGATCTGACTGATTTCATGGATCCGAAACGCATTAACTTCGTTGGGCCATCGACCATGCCACAGCAGGAAACGCGACGACACCTAGCACGGGAAAGGCGAGGACGGGGATGCGGAACCGGGGGTCATTACCGGGTTCTGGGGGACCACTGATTTATCTGTTTTTTTTACCTGTTTTTTTAATGTAATACATATGGGTGTAATCATTTTTTTTAATAAAAAGTCAATTTTGTTGATCCTGTATCGAATACACAACGCACCGAATTGAAAAAAAACGCGAAAATTGCCCTAGAAATGTACTAAGGCGCCATCTCACTTGGCTTAGGGCATGCCCTAAGCACCTAGGCGCCAAGTGAGATGGCGCCTCCCCTTAAATAATGGGTGTAGGCGCCAAGTGAGATGGCTCCTCCTTTGGAGAGTCATCTGAAACATGATTATTTACGTAATTTTTTTCGAAACGTGGTTATTTGCGAAATTTTATTTTAATACGTGATTATTAAAAAAAAACTTCTGAATCTATCTTTGAATCCAATTATAATTTAAAAAAAGAATAGATCAGACCAACCAATTAAATCAATAATAGGTCATAAACTAAACTAGAATCTATAAAAACAAAAAATTGAAGATAAGATTCTAACCTTCTAAAGTCTATTAGTTACATACTTATTTCCACCTCTAATTGCAATACTAAGTTAAAAGTTTAAAAAAGAAAAAAGAAAAAATGAAGTTAGAGTTAGGTGTTAACAAGCTATATCTGCTTTATAAATAAGAGATTTGACATCCTAATTTTCTAGTGTTTTGAGTTTAGGCCATTATTACAAGAAACAACAAAACTAATTGGGCTCTTTTGTTTTATTAAAGACATAGGATCGGTATCACACGACCCCGCAACCGAAGAAACAGACAAAATAAAAGCACAACAAAAACAAAAGTACCTTCTCCTCTTTCTTTGTGTTACTCACTCACTCACTCACCTTCATCTTCCTACCTTTTTTGTTACCCACGGTCACTCATACCTGCATTCATTCACACCATAAAAACTCTTTGTTTCTCTAAACACCATATACTCTGGCTCTTCCAACCATGGAAGCGTTCACTTTGCTCAAATACCTGAAACCAACCGAAGCAACACCTCAACTTCAACCTCAACCTCCTCCTCCTACAGAAGAAGAAGAAGAAACCGACTACATCGAAACCACTACTGACGAAGAAGGAGAAGAAGAAGAAGATGAGCCTTTCTTTGACATAGAGTTCACTGTACCCGACGAAGAACCAGAACAAGAACAAGAACAAGAACCAAAAGAGTACGAGAATGAGCTCGGATTTACGCTTTCCCCTTTAACCAACGAACAACTTCAGTTGGAACTGAATTCCTCCGAACCTAACTCCAAGCCTCAGTTCACCGCCGCGTTCCTGAAATCCGCCACCAAGCTCCGTGTTTTCATCTCTGGTGCTCTCAACAAATCCAAATCCTCTGACTCTACTTCCCAAAAACCAGAGTCGCAGAAAAAGAAACTCTTCACCGTGAAGTTCAAAGTAGATGAAGTTCCCTTCGTGTCGTTCTTCACCAGAGATAACAGTTCTAAGGGAAAAACTGGTAGTGATGACAATCAAGCCTCTCAAAAGCAGAAGAAACAGCACAACAACACTGAGGAAGATGAATCCAAGTTACATTCACCTTCTTCTGCTTCTTCTGATGAGAAACTACGCTTCTCAAAGGAAGTAATACAGAAATATTTGAAAAAGGTTAAGCCTCTTTATGTAAAAGTTTCTCGAAAATATGCGGAGAAGCTCAAGTTTCCTACCAGCCAACTGAACTCGTTGCCGATGAAGAAACCGCCGGCGGAGAAGGTTCCGCCGGGAACCGAGGGTAACAATGTAAAAAGTCAGAAACAGGGGAGTCTGCCTCTGCCTGCAGGGTTGCGAGTAGTGCGTAAACATTTGGGGAAGAGCCGTTCGGCGTCATTGGCGACGGAGGTTACGACGGTATCTTCCCGGAGAGATGATTCGACGATGCAGCAACAGGATGGTATACAGAGTGCCATTTTGCATTGCAAGAGTTCCTTCAATGCTTCCAAAGGTAAATTAAGTTACAATTACCTATACTTTCTTTATTTACGGACCGATCCATTTTAATCAATGTAGCACTGACACCTCTAAAAATTACGTGTTTGTTAGACACCAACACGACACTGATATCATGATTACATTTAATTTATTTACGTTAAGGTTTTAGTGTCAGAGTTATTTTGGATGGTTCATAGATTTTTATTAATATTATGTTAGATTAATAATCAATCTGATGATACTTTTGATACAGAATGTGATCCGTTGCAGTTTGAATCTTCAAGAAAACATGGAAAGGAGTTGGAAGATGATGGAGGGATTTTGAAATAGTTTTCAGTAGTAATATTTTAATCTTATGTTAGGTTTTCGAAAGGAAACGTGTCTAGTGGTACTAGGTATGTTACTTTGTACAAAGAAAAATGTAGCTACTAGGTAATTAGGGTTGTTGTAAGGATGTGTTTAATGTTGCAGAAAAGAAAGTAAAATGTTGGGTTGTAGGGAGCAACAGTGGCTATTGCAGGTGACAGTAATTGTTTTTCGATGAATCATCTTAGACTTTGGGTCTAGTAAAGGCGACAGTGAATAACTGTGCCTATTTTTTTTACTACTACTTGTACCATAACGTAACTGCGTCATGAATTGTAGCCTAGTAGCATACTCTTCCGTTTTTAATTATAAAATGTCCCAAATATAACTAAGTAGTTAATGACTCCTTGTTGATATGATCTCATTTGATTCTAAGTCTCTTTATTCTTATATCTCTTTGATTAAATTAATCTCTCATTCTTTTAAGCAAAATAATATTAAAAATATAGAAAAATGCAAAAATATTTAAAAAAAAATTATAGGCTAAAAACAGTTTTTTTTTGTTGCTATAATATCATAATCAGAGAAGAATCAAGTTAGTTCTCAAGTCTATTGTACTACCAACAGTGGGATCAAAGATCATCATGAGAAGAGTAAAGAATTATAAACGATTTGGATCCGTCTAAAATCTCGATTCGCTATTAGTTACTCTATCAATTTCTTTTTAAGTGTTATTTTAGCATAAAGTTCTTTAATCAATATAGTAGATTGTTAGAGTTATTTTTTTATTATATCCTCATTTATTTTCTCTTTCTAAATAAATTCAATCGTACATTCTTTTTTTTTCCAATAACTAATTGAGAAAATAATTAATTTTATGAAAAATGTGAAGTAGAATTATTGAGAAAGTAAGAGTATAATTGATAAATTATAACATTAAACTATAAAACGACACTTATAATAAAACAAAAAAAAACTTTTAAAACGACACTTAAAAAGAAACAGAAGGAGTAATTCAAAGGACATGGTTTTGAGATCATTTGATAAAGGTGCAAGAGTTTTCTTTTAATCTATTCAAAAATCATTTTCAAGACAAAAATATACTTTTATCTTCCATTTCTTTCTTGTTTGTCGAAGAAATAGAAAATACAATATCATTTGAGACCTTTCAAATGGTACCATAACATGACAAAACATGGAAAAACCATCATTACACTTTGTCCTACTGCTTAAAAAAGAAAACTCTCAAAGAGAAGACTTGATTCTCTAGAAAGGACTACATGTCACTCCAACCATTTAAAAATTCTATATCAGATAATGCTAACTAACTCGCAAGTAACAAACAAGTGAGTTGCCAACTCAACTGAATCACCACAGAGAGAGGAAAAGAGGTGCGAACAAGGTCTACAATCACCTTTCTCTTAAATAAATTATCTCTAAAAGGGAACATATCAAGGAGAAACTACTAAGAGAAAACAATAATCTTATACCCTTAGTGAAGGGAGAGACATATTACCAATGAAGGGGGAGAGATTGAAATAATTAAAAATATCTAAAAGAGTATGATAAGCAGAGGAAACCAAAAAATACACATCCCTAGCAAAATTCCAATTTCACATGTCTTTATCCAAGGAAAAAACATATCCTCGAATGATCGAAAGGAAATTAACAATAGGTTCCTCGTGAACAAAGAAAAACCTTCTCCATCTGAAATCCCAAATGAGGTTCTCATCTATCCACTTACCTACCTCTCCCATACTTCACTCAGGATAATCAATGATCGTAAACAACCTCCAAAAATGATTTTTTGTATCACCTAATTTAATAGCACTTTTAAAAGAAATGCTATTAAAATGGAAAAAACACATTTATAATAGCACTTTTTAATCGGGCGCTATTATATAATACATACTATGTAATTATGATAGCACTTTGTACCAGAACGCTATTATTAAACTTCTTTAAGATAGCACTTTGTATAAAACGCTATTATTTGACTACCTATATAATAGCATTTATTAAAAAGCGCTATCTTATATATAATAATGAATTAATTAATTAATTGATAAAAAAAAAGTTATTTCCATTACAAACCGAAACAAAATAAAAAAACACAGGAAGGAGATTCCAAATCCATTACTTGACTGGCCTCCGACGACACGCCGGCGACCGCGACGACAACTCAACTGCTTCTGCAACAGCACAATATCGACGCACTCCGGCCCCCTGTAGCTCACCGGCAGCCACCACTGGGCGTTCGACTCCGACCTCCATCTCCAACCACTCTCGGTTTTGCTTGCAGGTAAGCAATTTTTTTCCTCTATTTTCTCGATTTGTTGTGATTGTTGTTGGAGAACTTAAATGCTTGATTTGAATCTTGGATTTCTATTTTGTTGTTGTTCTTATTTTAAGAGAAAGATTGATTTTGTTTTGGGGTTGAAATGGATGAGAGATAGAAACCTTACCACCACCACAGAGTAAAAACCTTACCACCACCACCACCAATCACAACAAATCTCAAGATGTGTGCATTATAATTTGTTAAGTAGGTGACCAAACCTTACCACCACCACAGAGTAAAAACCTACCAAAGCATCAAGGTGACCAAAAGTTACCACCACCACAGAGTAAAAACCTACCAGATTCAATTCTACTTCTTAGCATCACCCTGTCAATCAACAAGCTCTCAGCTGATGATTGGAAACTATAGTCACACATGTCACCATAACTTGATCTCATACTTGGCAACTTTGAAACACTTTTTTCAAACTTTTTTATGTATTGTTGGATATCTTGTTGAGCTGTAGTGCCTTCAGATGGTTTCTGTGCAAAGGAGAAGCAGTGTTTAGAGTCAGTTTCTTTGCTATCAGCAGTTGAGCTGACTTGTTCATGGATAGCTTCCTCGGAATCAATGTTGGCTGGTGGCTGCATTGTGTCATAATGGATATGGTGTGATTGTTCTCGAGTGCCGGATTGCTGCAAAAATGTAAAACATATAGATTATGCAAGAAAAGAATAAAAAGATGCACTTGTTAAGTAGAAAGTAAATTACTGACGAAATTTGAAGGCGGAGTATTTGAACTTGCCTCGGTTAAACGAGATGGAGTAGGTGGACCAACCATACTGAGCGGAGGATCCTCTTGAGATGAAAAGTCCGAACTATCGAATGTTGATAGTGATACACACTCGTCAAAATAAGCCTTGGCATCTTCTGCAAGACGTTTCGACATCCTTTTTCTTTCAATGCTAGACTGTAACCGTGTTTTGGATTCATCAATAATGGGATAGAAACATCTAATGTAACATGTGGAGTAAATATAATGTGAAAGGAACCTACTTTTCTTGATGGACGAGACTTTGGTATATTAGGAGTCTTGGGATATGGAAGAACTTCTCTCAAGATTCTATCCAGTTCTCTCACTCGATGTTCTTCAACTGCCAGATCTGCTCTAAGACGTCTAGCTCGCTCTTTGGCCTGTAAATATGACAAGTTCTGCTCAATATAAAAGAACGAGACGTTAACCATACTTCATCTTCAAGTATAAATGGGAATACTACCTCTTCAAGCTTTTTGGTATACTCTCTTCTAGTCTCCAATGCTAATTCTATTGTACCAGGGCTTAGCAAGTCAGGATGAATATCAGCCATATCGATGACAGTAACGGCTGTAGCGTTACTCACTTGAATAGCCTAAAATTACCGAAACAAGAAGCAAGTTAGAGAATAGCATAGGATGAATCACAGTTAGTTATATCAATAGGCAGTTAACTTCAAGCTGGCAAGGAGAAAGTTATAGTCTCATGAAACTTACACTTTCGAGGTCAATCTGAATCTCAGAAATAGCCCGCCTAACTTCAGAACGAACTGTTTCATTTATATCACTGCCTCCTAGCTGATCCCTTTGTACTGACTGCACAAGTCAAAACAGGGCGACTTTATACAAAAAAGTCAATTTCAAGCATACGTAGATAAGAGTAGGACTACAACAAAGAGTAAAAGATTTCCTATAGAAATACAACCTACATTTTGTACACAAACCGCTTTGATAGTTTTCTCATCACAACCAAATTTCCTGTCGCCATTTTGCACCAGTTTAACTTTTTCCTGCACATTACCAAAACTGTTTTTGTTCCACTCTTTTAGGTTAGCTTTAAGAATCCTCAGATTTTTGTCTAAAACATACACGGGACAGCCATACACTTTGGAATGCCAAGTTTGAGAAACGAGATTCAAGCAATCTTTGTGAAGGGTCCACATATTCATGAATTTAAAATTAGATGTGACTTTAGGATCATTATACTCGAAGTTTAGAAGCAGGGGATAGTGATCAGACTTGTTTTTGACAAGAGTATGGCAGGATGTTGAGGAGCAAGTATCGATCCAATGGAAATTACAGACAGCTCTATCGAGCCTTTTCTCAGAATGCTTACGGCCCAGGGGTGCTTACTTGGCCACTCTTAACAAAACAGTAGGGGTGATATTAGACTTACAAAAGCACCATAAGTTAGGCAAAAGATCATGCGTATAATTCATGGCAAATAGCTTAAGGTTGAGCTTCTTAAGCCAAGTTTGAAGGAATTTAGAAAAGTCCATCCAAGGTTCTGCTACCAAAACCAAGTCTAGATTGTTAACAGAAATTAATCTTTTGAGAGCAAGTCTGGAAGAGGCATTTGCAATTCCTCTAATATTCCAGAATATGCACTTAATGAGAAAGGATTAGATGTACTAGGTTTATCCCTAGTTAATTTCTTCTTCTTGGATTTTTTCGAATTCCTTTTTGAACTAACAAGTTTGAAGCCATCTGTTTCCAAACTCACCTCCTAAGCAGCCATATTCGCCCATGATTCAGATAAAAAAATTTGTATGTTGCTGTCATTTCCTTGCAGATTGGGTTGTGTCTCTTCCACTCTTAATTTATTAATAAACAAACTATTTTGGGCTTTTGGGTTATGCGCAATAGCCCGACTTATACACCCTCAAAGACGGTTCTTTTTATTGGCATTTTATTTTCATAAGAAGTGCTTATAGATAAACAAGTGATGATAGAACCTACACTTGACATCCATTCAGTGACTTCTTTGATACCACGATGCTGAGAAAGTGCAGACTTGTTGGTGTGGCAACAGTTGAACCTATTGATGATTTCATTATGAATTCTTTCCTTGGTCTACCAACTGAGTGTCTTGCTGAATTAAATGCTGTCATCTTCATTTCTTCTACATCATAAGAGTTGAGGTTTCATTGCAAAACTAAATACAAGAAGATTAAAAAAACATAAGACAATAATGAGTTGTATTATACTAAGATAGGAATATGTATACCTAGAGACATGACTTCTTATTCATGGTGACAGAATACTCAATATCTTCTTTACTGTTTCCAAGTTGCAAAATGTACCTATTTTCTTTGCCAGCCATAAAATTTACTTCAATTTTCTTAAAAGGTTTTGCTATTCTAAGAGTACAGGTTAAGAATATTATAATTAGAAAACATTAAGTAAAAAAGTATTTCTACAAATAATTAATTAGTCTGTGCCCTTAAAAGATGGATAGTTTTCTTAATAATGGTTGGTTATGATTTCTACAAATAATTAAGTAATCATATAATATTATATTCTAATGATTTCATATTTCTTTAAGACTATAATTAATATTTATATTTTATATATGACATACTGTGTTTTTATCCTGAGATAGTAGAATATAAGTCCACTTGGTTGATTATTTTTCAAGCGTAAAATTTAGTCTTCTAAGTCCACCTGAGCCGGATAACAATCAGGTCTAGATTTTAGAAAGTAGGAAACTAGCCAATGTACCAAACTCAATCCTCCACTTGTAACAATGCAACTAGTGCAAAGGCATTTCATTACCCTACATTCTATAACACTTCTCTTGTACATTTTTGGACACCAACACCAAGGTTATAATGAAATTATAAAATCTTCCTATTCCAAATTGTAATACCATTTTATCAACATAAGATGAGGTCTTGTACACCAAAATTGCCATAAAACATTAATTACATTTCTTTTCTTTTCTTTCTTTTTGGTTGTTTCTCTTTGTTGTGTGATATCTTCTAAACAAAACCAGTATCCCCTTCTGCATTCTCCAAGCCAGAAAATCTTCCAGCTCCATGTCTCATGTATTGCTATTTGGTATAACAGTAATTACTAACAAGACCTTCATAATAAATTTATTCAAATGCAAGCCTTTGAGTGCCAACCAGTGAAGCATACTGGCCCTTTTTAGCCAACAGCTCAAAATGAGTGCCTAGTTCCGCAACCCTCCCACCTGAACAGAGTGCAATTTGATAAGCATTTTGAACTGTGCTTAACCTGTGAGCTATGACTAATGTTGTCCTCCCCTTCATCAAATGGTTGAGAGCATCTTGAACCAAGCGTTCACTGACGGTATCCAGAGCACTTGTAGCCTGCAGAAGCAAATAATATCAAAATGGATACAGCTTATATGGATTCAGTCAGTGTTGTCAAGTACCAACTATAACAGTGCTATACCGCTGTAGTGTAGGGGAGTTTTTAACAAACCTTCTGCAATACACAATTTAGTACAACAATTTAGTACGTGTTGTTAAATAACAACTATAGCACTGTAATCTAGTGGAATTTGAAGAAACGACTTTTCTTTGTGATCTGCTATAGACAACACTGGCTGCAAAACTAATCCACCGGTGTAGCAAGTTTCTGGTATAGCAAGTTTCTCACGCAACTCCACCGGTGTAGTATGCACACTCAGCCGAATCACCCCAAGGCTGCTATTTTCCTTCATATATCCTGCTCAAACTCAAGTTCATCATAAAGTCAAAATCAAATTCATAATCTCATATGGATCATAAAGTCAAAATCAAATTCATAATCTCATATGCTATATGACTCTTAAATACATAATTTGGTTGTTAGAACCAATTTTTAACTAGTTATATATGTTACTTGTTAGGAAATATGGATCGAAAATGGATGTTTGCCAATCGAGCGTCAAAAGAATATGAAGATGGAGTTCGTGAGTTCGTTAGGTTTGCTATTGCTCATGCTGAAGACACTAGTAAAATCATATGCCCTTGCTTAGAATGTTGTTATACGGATGTTAGTGCAAATGTTTTGGAAGATCACTTAATATGTAATGGAATTGATAAAAGCTACACATGCTGGATAATGCACGGGGAAAAAAAAATCAAGTCCACAAAAAGGAGCAATGGGAGAGATTCATCAAATGATTTTGAAAAAGATACGAATTATGCGTTTGATCGAGTTGAAGAATTTGTCAATGTAATTGAGGAAGATCTTCGTGATTGTCCTCAAATGTTTGAGCGGATAGTAAGTGATGCAGAGACTCCGTTGTATGATGGATGTACTAAATTCACAAGACTGTCAACGGTCTTAAAGTTGTATAACTTAAAAGCACGCCATGGATGGTCCGATAGGAGCTTCACAGACTTGTTGACTCTGTTAAAGGATATTTTGCCTTAGAACAACGTGCTCCCTAGTCGAACGTATGAGTCTAAACAATTGTTATGTTCTATTGGCATGAGTTACGAGAAGATACATGCTTGTCCAAATGATTGCATTTTATTTCGCAAGGAGTATGCATCGTTGAATATGTGTCCTAAATGTAGTGCCCCACGCTATAAGAAGAAAGAAACAGCTCCAGCCAAAACGCTATGGTATTTTCCGATAATACCAAGATTTAGGCGCATGTATCATAATGCAGAAGACGCAAAGAACTTAACATGGCATGCAAATGAAAAGGTTGTTGATGGAATGCTCCGACATCCCGCAGATTCTCCTCAATGGGCAAAAATTGATCATGATTACCCAAATTTTGGGAAGGAAGAAAGAAACCTACGTCTTGCATTGTCTACTGACGGAATAAATCCTCATGGTATTCAAAGTAGTAAACTTACTTCTTGGCCAGTCATTTTGTTGATTTATAACCTACCTCCATGGCTATGTATGAAGCGCAAATACACGATGTTGAGTATGTTAATTTCTGGGCCCAAGCAACCAGGAAATGATATAGATGTATACTTGGCTCCATTAATTGAAGATTTAAAGCATTTGTGGGAGACAGGTGTGGAGGTATATGATGAGTATAAAAAAGAATCCTTCAACTTGAGGGCTATGTTATTTGGAACAATCAATGATTTTCCTGCCTATGGGAATCTATCAGGCTACAGTGTCAAAGGAAAATTTGCATGCCCCATATGTGAAGATGGTACACATTCAATACGATTGGAGTATTGTATGAAGAATGTATTTCTTGGACACCGTAGATTTTTAAATACCAACCATCATTTTCGAAAATGGAGAAAAGCTTTTAATGGGGAATCAGAAGAAAATAGAGCTCCTTTGGCTTTGACGGGTGATCAATTATACCAAAAGGTAAAGCTTTTGAGCACTAATTTTGGAAAGCCATTTTCAAGTGAACTTGTAAAGGGAGGATGGAAAAAAAAGTCAATTTTCTTTGAATTGCCGTATTGGAAGTCATTGTATGTTAGACATTTCCTTGATGTGATGCATATAGAAAAAAATGTGTTTGAAAGTGTCGTTGGTACATTACTCAATCTTCCAGGAAAGTCTAAGGATGGCATTAATGCAAGGTTAGACCTGCAAAGTATGGGATTAAGAAATGAGTTACAGCCGGTTAAGAGGGATGGGAAGCGTACATTTCTACCTCCAGCAGCTCATACTCTGTCAAGAAAAGAGAAAAAGATCTTGTGTAAGGTTCTTCACAATGTTAAAGTTCCAGAGGGCTACTCATCAAACATTAAGAGTTTGGTATCTATGAAAGATCTCAAATTGAAGGGTTTAAAGTCTCACGATTGTCATGTTTTAATGGAGAACTTTCTTCCAGTGGCTATACGTTCCATTTTACCTGAAAATGTGCGATGGACCATAACTAAACTTTGTTTTTTCTTCAAAGCTATTTGTAGCAAAGTTATTGACCCTGAGAAGTTACCGACGTTACAAAAGGAAATTGTTGTCACATTATGTGAGCTTGAGATGTATTTTCCACCCTCATTTTTTGACATAATGGTTCATCTTACAGTCCATCTTATAATGGAAACACAATATTGTGGACCAGCTTATATGAGGTGGATGTACCCGATTGAGCGTTACATGAAGATAATAAAAGGGTACGTGAAGAATCGAAGTCGACCAGATGGTTGTATTGTTGAACGATATTTAGTTGAAGAAGCCATTGAGTTTTGTACTGAATACCTCTCTAATATTGAGCCCATAGGTATTCCAATGTCACGACACTCTGGAAAAACAACAGGGGAAGGGATTGGTGCAAGTAAACTAGTAACCATGTCAGACATCGAATTGGAGCAATCACACTTGTATGTTCTACACAATGCTGATGAGGTTGAGCCATATGTTGAAAAGCACAAAGAAATACTTCAAAGTTTGAACCCTAATAAGAGTGAAAATTGGTTAACAAGAGAACACAATCGAAGTTTTATACCGTGGCTAAAAGAACACATTTTTTCAGAATTTGCTAAAAATCCTGATTCAATTTCAGAAAGATTTAGATGGCTAGCAAATGGTCCAAATTCAAATGTTCTATCGTACTCTGGTTATATAATTAACAAGTATACATTTTATACAGAAGAACATGATCATCAAAGCACTGTGCAAAATAGCGGTGTCACACTCGTAGCTGAATCTGTGCATATCTCAAGTTCCAAAAATAGAAATCCCGCATTTTCCAAATTGTCATATTTTGGGGTCATTGAACGTATTTGGGAATTGGATTACTCATGCTTTCAAGTGCCCGTGTTTGGTTGCAAGTGGGTTGACAATAACAATGGCCTTCAAGTTGACCCTGGGTTCATGAAGGTCGATCTTAATAAAGTAGGGTATAAAGACGAGCCTTTTATTTTAGCATCACAAGCTCACCAAGTGTTCTATGTCACTGATCCTGCTGATGAAAAGTGGTCTATTGTGTTTCTAAGTAACAAAATAAATGATCACACCACTCCAAATATAGATGTTGAGGATGACCCTTTCTTTAATACTTCACAATCCCTTGAGTCTGAATCAATTATAGATGATATTCTTTATATGAGAAACGATCACAGTGATGGGATTTGGATCAATCCATCATTTTATGTAACTAGAAAACAGAAAAGTAGGAATCCAACTACAAGGAAGAGGAAAAGGCCGACTTAATCTTGTATGGTTTATTTATTTGTTTTTCATTTTTTTATTGTTATTGCTTCTTAATGTTATTCTTGTATGGTATATAACTTTTTAAATTTTTATAGGTGAAATATGGCTTCTATTGATGATGAAAGTGGTTCGTCTAGTAAGAAAACAGTTGGTAAACGTGGTGTGACCCGATTGCAAAAAATTCACAAAGCCAAAAGCAATGGAAAGAGAATTGAGGTAAAATAGCTAGAGTTTTATGATACTGTTTACTCTCTTGGCAATTTTCCTTTTACTGAACTATGTATGAGTGATGGTTACATACATGATTATCTTTTATGAGTAAGTTGTTTGAAACTATTTGAATGTTAAACACTATTAGTGAGACTGTTGATTCTTTATTTGCACTTTAATTTTGTTATAGGTTCAATGGAATTCCAGAGGTCAACCAATCAAGCATAATAGCAAGACTTTTGCTAGTTTCATTGGTGTCACAGTTCGTCGGTTAGTTCCAATAAGCTTGGACAATTGGAGCACGAAAAAAAATAAAGAGGCTGTGGGGGTTTATAAACAAAACATTTGGGATGAAATTGAAGTAACACACTAACTTAAGCTAGTTGTAAAATTTTAATTTCGTTAATCTATCGATTGGGATGTTTAAATAAACTGAACTATGTTTTAATAAACTGAATTATTTGCAGAAAGCTTTTATAATTGGTGAGGAACATCGTGCCTTTGTATATAGAGAAGCTGGAAAGTTGCACAGGGCATTCAGAACAAAAATGGCGAGGTCATATCTAAAAGATAGTAAGGGTGGTTTTGTTAAACATCGTCCGGCCAAATATTCTTTTTGTATAAAACAAGATGATTGGGATAAATTTGTAGCACAACATATGACTGCAAAGTTTCAGGTAATACTTTTATCACTTGGATATGGATCCTTAAAGTTTTGCATGATTATAGTATTAGTGATAGTGTTGTGGGATGCATTTTTTATAATAAATGCAGAAAGTTAGTGATGAGAATCGAGAAAGAGCGTTAAATCCTCAACATCCCTATAGAAAGTCACGTTTAGGGTGTGCTCGTCTTGAAGCTGATATGGTAAGTATGTGTATAAATGTACTATACAATATTATAAAAAAATTTAATTGCTATGTTAATTTGTAAAAATGTATATACAGGTAGAAGAGTCAGAAGTTGGTGAGATAAACCGTAGTCAAGTGTGGAAGGCTGCCCGCGTCAATAAGAGCGGGGTGATTGATAATGAGAATGTTCAAATAGTTGTGGATCAATGTGTAAGTCGAATTTTAGATGTGACACTATAGATGTTATTTCCAAAATGCTCACATTATAGATGTGACACTTTTTCTATACTCATCATTGTTACCGAATTTGTATTTTGTTAGTTAGTTTGAAGTCATTAAACTCGATTTTCCTTAATTAATTGAGTCTTTGTGTCTTATTTTGATAGAATAGCCATTAATTGCAACTTGTATCTAACTATTGGTTATTTCTTTTATACTTATCAATGTCAGGAGAAGTTAACAGAAGCTCTATCTGAAGAAGAGAGACAAGACCTTGGTCCCACAAACATATTATTTGAGGCTCTTAATCTCCCAAACTACTCTGGACGTGTTAGGACTTATGGTTTTGGGGTATGTTCTAGGGACATATTACCACGCCAAAATCGCCCCACACAAATGGATTTTGAAAAATTGTATGGCTTTTGTAATTCACTCAAAAGTAGATTGGAGGTGCTAGAGAGAGAAAAGATTGAGAGAGATAAGTTGGATAGAGAGAAGCTAGAGAGGCAACAAACTGAAGAAGTGGAAGAAAGGCAACAACCTAAACAAGTGTCAGAGAGGTTGCAACAACCTGAAAAAGTGGCACAGAGGCAACACCTTGAACAAGTGGTAGAAAGGAAACAACCAGAAAAAGTAGCTGAGAGTCGACTACCTAGTGATAAAGGTTCTTGCAACCCTGGATCATTTGGCAACATTCCCGAGGTAATTGGTTTCTTTATTATCTCTCAAATTCGATATGTTTGTTCTTTCAATAATGATGTTAATCTTTTTATTCATATCTTATTGGTTTAGGGTCTCTTTCCTGTTAATATATATTTATCCTCCCCGAGTCGTTGTTTGGTTGCTCGTGGAAAACTATATAACACCAAAGGTAACATGGTACATGGCATGACGTTACCACCTGGATATGTCAAGGTTAATATCGAAGTTGCTATTGTTCCAAATGCCCCATTGCCTATATCTGTTGGAGATGGAGATGTATCCATGGTTGGTCAAGCAATAGGAACAATTGTGCCATGGCCAACGAAACTTCTTGAATTTGTTGCTGAATGTGAAAAGGTAAATTACTTATAATCAAGTTGCTTGATCGCTACTTGTTTTATTATTTGATCACTAATATTAATTAATACAACTTTTTAGATTCCTGGTCAATCCCAAAACAAAGGTAACAATATTCAACACAGTGTTGAATATTCAGTTTCATCACCCAACAAAAGTAACAAAAAATTCAAAATCGAAGAGTCTCCTAGAGTTGGCGGTTCAGCTGGTATTGCAAATTTACCTTTCCTTGATATGTATGTGAAAAAGATGATGAGGGTTGGATCATTAATTCAAATAAAAATGGAGGAAAGTATATTTGGTGAGGAGTTTTTAGAGCAACTACGTGTAGAGAGTATAAAGGAGATTCTTGATCACAATTGGTTAAGTGCATCTATTATCACTGTATTTTCCAGGTACCTCTATTATTACAAATATTCTCTTATTTGACAAATATATTATTAATATTAATGTTATTTGTATTGTTGACTAATATTCACATTGGTGACAAATATATTAATATCAATTGTTGTTCATTTCTAGGTATTTGTATGACAAGTTTATTAGTCCAAATGGATTAATAAATAAGTTCTCTTTCATATCTCCACATGTTTCACGGGAGGATAATCTAGGAAATGGTATAGCAAAAATACTTTTGAAAGATGAGGAGTTCAAGGATAAGATGATTCTTGCACCTTGTAATCTAGGGTGAGATTTATATTCAAAAAGTTATTAAATTAACGAGAAAAAACTCTAATGAATGTGAATCTTTAATGCAATATTTAAATGTTGGGTGCAGGAAACATTGGGTGTTGCTTGTCATCAAT
The DNA here is from genome assembly GCA_948472305.1 of Vicia faba. Classification (NCBI taxonomy): domain Eukaryota; kingdom Viridiplantae; phylum Streptophyta; class Magnoliopsida; order Fabales; family Fabaceae; genus Vicia; species Vicia faba. The sequence goes on along the minus strand of OX451741.1, from coordinate 1,342,892,760 downwards.
CTCAATGCTGAGGTGATATATTACATGGATCCGTTGAATGGTGAGCCAACAAAACATCAAAATTTTAAAACAAAGTTTGAGAAGTGAGTATAGACTCTTTTAATTTAAAATTTATGTACGTATTATTATTTATATAATTACTCATTTGAAGTTAATTTCATTTTGTTAGCGCTTTGCAAATTTATCGTGCTAATAGTAGTTCTAAAGTGCCTAAAGTGTCAAAGTCAAAGAAAATCTCATGGCAAAAAATAAAGGTATGTGTCTAAATTAATGTTATTTTAAAACAATTATGTGGAGTAAAATTAATCGATATAAATTTTTTTTTTATAGTGTCCTCGTCAAATTAATGGCGTTGATTGTGGATACTTTGTAATGCGATTTATGAAAGAGGTCATCATGGAAAATGAATTTATGATCCCCACAAATGTACGTGATTTTAATTATTATTATTATTCTTTTGTAAATTAAATTAATATAATTTAATTCTAACACGATTAATTGTTGATGTTTTCATATTTGAAGTACTTTTTTGACCACAAATGTCGTACCTACTCTCATGATAAGTTAACTGAGGTTAAGGAGGATTGGGCTACTTATGTGGTGGATGATGTTTTCAGTGAGTTTTTCCTTGACTTGATACTTGATAAACAAGACAAATATTACTCATGGATTTAGAGTTCAAATGTTTTGACTTAGATGTTTAATTTTAATTTTTGAGTTGGATTTAGAGTTGTCGTATAAATGATTTTAGTATTTTATTGGTTTAGAAGATATGGCACAGAGGTACTGAGTGTTCTTTCTTGGTCTCGAATTTAAATTTTGAAATAGGAAAATACGGAAAAATGACTTATATCTTATTGTATGATTGATTTATAGTTTTCCGTTTCTACTTGAAATTTTTAGATATTCGTAGTAACAATTGTAAGGTGTTTGATATCTAGTTCTGGATCATGAAAAGAAAGTTACACACAATTAAGTGTTTATGTATATTTTGAGAATTTGAATTATATTCTGTTTAGTGTTTATATGCATCTAATAATGGAAATTGTGGTCTATATATTTACAAGTCATGTTCTTGTTAGACTTAATTAGTTCAATTATTGCATTAGTTATATCGATTTATTGTTATTAGTTTATAATAATCATTCCTTATTTTATGCGCTTCTTGTTAGACCCATATTAAATGTTTGATTATTCTTTATATGTTGAATTAGTTTTTATTGTACAATACATAATCAATATTCCTTCTATGATACAGGAAAACAAGAAGCAATTATTTTGCCTAATTAGTGATTGTATCTATGAGTTCAACGCTTTTGGATCATGAAGGTGGTTACTACATGGGATTGTTTTGTTATCCTTTCTTATTTTTTTGGTGTTTTGTTTAGAGAATTTGATTGTATGTTTTTGGATTTGGATTGAAGTACTCATAGATGGGCATCTACAAATTTGGCTATGCAAACGCCCTCTTAATATTCTATATGTTATGATATTTGGAAACAATAGGATTTGGTAATTTAAAATGTTATTTGGTATTTGATGGATCATAATATATATGCAATGAGTAACTTAAAGCGTTATTTGTGTTGAATTGAATATAGTTATTTTATATTTACACCAAAAAAAATGATTGTATAAGAAAAAATATTGTACTGTACTTATTAAAAATATTGTACCAAATATGTACCATTTATTAGCACTTTATTTGAAAGTGCTATCAAACATATGTTATATATTAGCGCTTTTTGTTTAGAGTGCTATAAAAAAACAAACAAAAAACATGCAAAATACTGACTTTGATAGCACTTTAATTAAAACGCTATTATAAATTGGTACTTTAATAGCGCTTTTAAAGTGCTATTAAATAAGAAATATTTACAATAGTGGCGCGGTTAATAGCACTTTTAAGCGCTATCAAAAACAAAAAAAAGCGCTATTAAATAGCTTATTTGGCGTAGTGAGAATCTATTTTTAAGAGGGATACTCCCAACCCAAGAGTCAGTCCAAAAAGACGTTTTAAACTTTGATCCCGCCTTCTTAGTGATGTCATCCACAAATCAGTCAGAAGAGTCTTCCTTCTTAGAATCAAGGGAAACTCCTTTGCAATAGCAGGGGGAGTTTGGAAAACTCAAGTCTTTGCCAACTCTTAAAGAAGAGACAATAGAAACATCATACCTGACAACAACTATATTTCTCTAAAGACAAGAAGCATTTGAGATAATTCTCCACTTCCACTTAGTAAAAAAAACTAAATTGAACCGACAAAGATCTCTTACCCCCAAACCACCTTTGTTGTTAAACTTACAAACATCAATCCATTTGATCCAAGAAATTTTAGATCTAATTTCACTTTATTACACTCTTCATTAAAATTGAAATGTTAGATTTTATCATAGTGTTTGTCTAAGGAACGAATATATTTATTGACTTATTTGAATGGTTGGCTTATTTCATGATACACTCAAAACTCAGACTTTTTTATTCTCGACTACATCATATTATTCTTGCAAATGCATTAGGAGTTATTTATTAATGATTGTACTTTTTTTAAATAATTTTCTTGATGTATTTTTCTTTAAAAACAAAAATAAGTTTGTTATTATAAAAACTATCTTTCATAAAAATTTATTTAATTTACATTAAATAGTTATTACAAAGTTAACTAATATTAATTCAAAAATATTTACATATGATTAAGTAGAGTATACATAGTTGAATTTGCCTATATTTGATACACCAAATATAAATAATACTTTATTTATAAATAAGGTTTACACAAAATAAAAAAAAGTTCATGACAATAAAAACATATATGTTTAAGATTCCGTTCACTATGCAAACAAATTTGTAGCTTAGATCTCTAGTGGAAACAACTAAAAACTTTCCAACATAAATCTAGAGCTTGCAATAAAACAATTGGATTAAAAGTTGAGAAAAAAAATCTCTGATCATCTCTAGTGGAAACAACTAAAAGCTTTCCAACATAAATCTAGAGCTTGCAATAAAAAAATTGGATTAAAAGTTGAGAAAAAAAATCTCCGATCAACCAACTAAAAGCAGACACTCATGTGAATTTTACCATTCTTGACATTTGAAATAAATTAGAGTTTATCCTAAGTCATGTTTATAAAATTGACTTGTAAAATGAGGGGTATTATTCTATATATGTTCTTTTAAAACTCTATCTTCAATTAATGTTGGATTTGAGATCTTTCCAACACACTCTCTCACGCTCATCTGTTTTTTTGTGTTTGGTGTGTGATTTTAAATGGTGGGCGGCCCATGGTCTGATTGATAGATTATGATATCATATTAGAGTTTGACTTATCTCATCCTTAAAAAATTGAATTGTAAGGTGATGTCATTATATATATACTCTTTCAAGACTCTATCTCCAAACAATGTGAGACTTGGAATCTTTCCAATAGAACATGAGCATAATCTTTCGAGATGAAAACACAACAATCTTGGTCGAAATTTGGAGGAGGTTAGCTAGATTAAGATAACACATGGTTGTTGAACTTTAAGCTTTTGTCCTCGCCATCAAATCACAAAGATATCAATTTTATAAATATTGTTTAGAAATGAATTGCAATAAGATTGTTTGAAAATTGAAAACTAGGGTTCATGATAGGATTCGTATTAGGAATAGAGAAAATATTGAAATAATTTGAAAATGTCAGGATCATTTTTTTCAATAGAGAATGTAATTGGAATGTACATGATAGTAACATTTGAAATTGTCTGAATCCACCTTATATCACCCAGGTATTGAGGGAAAACCTTGCTTTGATTGGATGCAGATGTAGGTTTTCCTCGATATATAAATTCTAAGATTGGGGTGAGGATGTTGATATTTGCTCGCACTCATCTTTGAACCCACTGTCTCTCTATTGTTTATTAGAGAAAAACTAGCATTGGTTAGTTATAGTTAGTTATACTAACTATAACTAACTATAGAAAGGTAGTTATACCAAAGTGAAGTTAGTTAGGATAATGATTCATGAATGCTTCTTTATATATACTAAGTATTCACTATTGTAATATTCAATCAATGAAATTCAATGCATGAAAATCATCTTTTATCTCTATGAGAGTCATCTCTTCCATCATATACATATATGAATTCTCATATAATACGGTATCACATCCTAATTCATCCTCCACTGTAGAAACCACGACACTTGCACTACAACAAATAATGCTTTTCATGATGAAGCTTTCACGTCATCCAGAAAAAACCGAGGTTCTATTCTAAGTCACACTATATTTTACTTTTTTTGTTAAAAAAACAACTTGTTCCCTCAGTTATTTTAAAAACAAGGTGATATACCATTCCAGGCATGCTTTGAATCCCGACTACTACACTTTATGTTTTTATTTGTTTACAAGTGTAAAATAAATGATCTAACCCTTCGGTTTCTTTGATAACCCGAGGGATAAATTAATCATATTTTACTATAAACACTACTACAAAACGCGCAAACAAGAACGCCCAAGTCACCGCGTTTCTTCCATACACCGTGGTGACATCTCTAAAATCAAGTGCTAATATATTTTTATATTTTTAATTAAATTTTTTTAGGATATAATAACGGTGGATGGTCGAATCGTGGTGATACATTCGAGCTTTCATGGATTCGAACCTCATCATCCTCAATAATTTTATTCCTTTAACGTTAAGGTGTGCCTTTTCTTTTTTATTTATTCTTTGAAAGTTATACCACTACGGTATGTTTTGTAAAACCGTGAGGAAAAGTTATATATATTTTTATATATAAATGCCGCCCATTTCTTATCAGTCGTTTCTCTCTAAAGAAAACCCTAACATATCATCTCTCTAAAGGATTCTATGAAACTGTAGATAAAAACCATCCTTTCTCTTACAAAAAGCCGCACAAAAGTGAATGTGCCAAATATTGCCATGGATTAAAATCACATGTTTCTGCAGTCTCACTTTCTGTAGCCTCACTTTTAAGCACAATAGTATCAAGGAGCAACATCGGCCATAAACTTCGACGTTGACGAAGATGGTATATTCTCATGCTCTCTCTTTCGATCTCTCTGTTGATACTTATAAGTTAGGATTTATGAATTTAGGGTTTTAGGATTTTGGTGATATGTGTGGCTGTATTGTGATGATGCTCATGATTGAACTTTGTGTTTCATTGCAGATTATGGTGTTCGATGGTTAAGGGGATGATAGCAAGCGTATAATAGGATTTGATGGTAGGAAAGGGATGGTTGATGGCAGTCTAATGAAGTACTTTAAATTCTTATTCAGGTTAACAGAAATGGTTAGTTATTCAATTCCCCCAATCCATGTAAATTAATTTGATGCTTTTGTTGATAAATGTTGTTAGTGAGTTTGTTATATCATATGATATTGCTTGTTTCACTAACCCCTCATTGAACTTGCACTCATTTAAAAATATTTTTAAGATAATAATTTAAAAAATTAAGTTATTCTTGAAAATCAACTTAGACAATCCAATGTTTTTTCGAATTGCATGCATATTGTAAATCATAATTCCCTCTTTAGCATATAAAATTTCATTCAATGTTACAAATTCTTCAAAATAATGTTGATAAATAGGTGTCATTCTGGGTCTTTCACACAAAACTTGATGTTTGAAAAATAAAGTTGAAAAGAATAGGAAATCAATTTTTTTTTTTGTGAAAGACTCAGACTGACATCCATTTATCAACATTACTTTGGAGAATTTGGGATTGAATCAGATCCTATAGGCTAAAGAGGAAATCATGATTTACAGGATCTTGTAACTCGAAAAATATTGGATCTTTTAAATTGGTTTTCAAGAATAACTTAATTTTTCTGATTATCATCTCAAAAATCTATTTGAATGGTTGTATATGGTTAATGATGGGAAGAGAAAAACAAGCAATCCCATATTTTATAATAAACTCTTACATATACCATAACGGTTGGAACTAATAACTATGATGAAATGTTATTTTTTATGCTCTTTAATTTTGGTTATAGCTGGGTATCGAACCCATGCCACTATATTTATGACAACGGTTGTTTACACCAACAATTGTGATAGATAGTTTATTGAAGAAGTGAGAAACACAAGAGGGGGGGGGGGGGTTGAATTGAAACTTAAAAATCAAATGCAATAGACTCAAGTTTTTTATCCTGGTTCGCTTGATCTCAAACTACTCCAGTCCACCCGCCAAGGTGATTTCGCCTCTCTCCAACGAGGACTTAATCCACTAATCAAATAGATTACAACACTACTTTGACAATTGCCAAAGTCTTCTTAAGTATGACCACAACCCGGTTTATCTCAAGGAACAGTATCTTAATCAAAGAACAATTAACTGTGTACTATATGTTTTTCGTTACAAAAACTGTATCACTACTGTGATGTATTACACAATTTTAGTATATGAAAGAATATGAATATTTTCAGCCTTTTTGAGATGTATATGCAGTCGTTGGTAAAGTTGTAAACGGTTTATCCTTTAAGATTGTTTATATAGGCGTGGAAATCTGTCCAAAATAAAACGTGATAATGGAAACTCAATGCACTTTCCATACTGAGAAGATTCTTGTCTGAATGAAGCCGTTGCATATGATACTGTCGTAATTGAAAAGTAACGCTTCAGAACTTGAGAATCTTGCATGCTGCTTTTACTTTAAAACATTAATGACTCAGAGATATGAGGATCTGTTAGCGCATTAGACTTCTGTTCAGAATCAGAGTATCTTTTACTTTAGCGCAGATTCTGATCATCATTCTTCAGAACATTCTGATTAGCTCAGCTTGAAGGCTTCTGTTACTTAACTTCTGATGTTGTTTCAGTCAGAACTTCTGTATAAAATATAACACAAATTTAGAGTGCGTATTTGTTCTTTGTGTTTGTTATCATCAAAACTCTAGTTAAGGGTTGTAGAATTAAACTATGTTATAACAATCTCCCCCTTTTTGATGATGACAAAAACTAGGATTTTCAATTAAAAAATATAGAACAAAAAGCTTAAGAGAGTCTCCCCCCGAGTTGAGTACTCAGATAGAGATGAGTTACTTCCCTGAACTTCCTTATCGTCAGAGATTTTGATGCATCTCCTTCTGTCCTTATCAGAATATGTTCCTGTTCAAGCTTTCAGAAAAAAATAGAAGTTAAAATATTCATAATGTTCGAGACTTTGTCCCGGTATATTGTTATTGAAAATATATCACGTTCTCCCCCTTTTTGTCATGTATCAAAAAGCAATATAATCAGAGTCAAAAAGATGATTTGTATTGAAAACAGAATTCAATGACATTTTTCAGAAACAAAGAAGATAAGATGAAGAATACAAAAAATAAGTTAAAGAAAATCTAAGAAGGAGGGGGAATTCGTGTGAACAACGCTTCCACAAGGTCTTAATCTGAGTGCTTGATTCTTCCTGCTTTCCCAAAATGTCTTTGATTTCTTTTGTTGTATCTTCTTGTTTGTCCAATATATCCCTGATCTCTTTGTTTGTGTCTTCTTGCTTATCCAGCCTGGCATGGATTAAAGCATTCTCCTTCTTCAACTCTTCCAGAGTTTGCATGACTAGAGACAAAGCTGGTGTATCTTCAGGGGTTGCATGTGATAACAAGAAATCGTATCGTATAATTGCTATGTTTTTAGTCCATTTTCATACTGCATTAATCTATTTAACTCCCGATTGTTCCAAGTTTTTATGTCTTTTCATAGGTACAACATGTCTCAAGTCAATTTAGTGGAAAAAGATCATATGAAGAAAGTTAACATGAAAACCAGAAGAAAAGGAACAATTCTGCAAAGTTCTGCAGTTTTTGATGCTGTGACGGTCGTCACACATCACTTACGAACGTAACACGCTGCTAAGCGTCTTACGCCCGTCACCTTGGTGTTACGACCGTAACACGCTTATTTCATGAAGAATGCCCGTAACACACTTGTGGTGACCGTTACACGCTTAATCCAACTTTATGAAGAACATGAGGTGAAGACGTGGAGACGTGGGCAACGAAAAGAAAGGAGTCTTCAGATACTCCTACAATCTCTCAACCTCACCAACACCCAGTCTTCCTGGTTTTTCTCCACAACTGAAGTGCAAAGCCCACGTTCTTGTTTTTTTTAACTGTCAAATTCTCCTTTATAAATACGAGAGATTTCGATGAAGAATGGACATAGTTTTATTTTCACAAATTTCTTGCGGAAGCTCTGCCGAATTTACGAACCATTTCCCAGTTTGCATTTTTCCTGCTGTTCTTGTTTTTATTTCCCTTTTACCATTTAATATCCATTTCCAACATTAGGAAATTGCTATCTTAGTTAGAATTTGTTTTTAGCCTCAGACTTCGTTTCGAGTTTCGATTCTGAAGGTTCCAATCTTGCCGACTTGTGGAAGACGGAGCTTGAGGAATAGTATTATTATTCAGGTTTTAATCGCATTTAATTTAATTTTAAGTATAATTTATTTACGTTCAATTACTGTTATATATTTATCATGAATGTTTCACTGCTTTCCAATTATATTTCCTGTCTGTTTGTTTCAAGTACCATGGCTAGCTAAATTTCTAGAGTCGGGATGTGATCATAGTAACTGAATGGATTAAATTGTTCCTAAGCTAAAATCCAAATTAACTTAATTTCTGGCTGTGACTTTTTATAATTAAAATCAATCTTTTTGTTACGAGAGTAAGAAAAGTAGAATAGGTTAGGATCAAGACCACGAGAGTGTGAGGTTTTAACCAGATAGCTAAAGTTAGGCATTTGATTTAAACACAGCGAGAGCGCTTTAAAATGAATTAGACTTTATTAAGTTTTCAAAGAGTATTTTCTAAACACTTATGGGCTAGCGAGAGCAGCCATAGGGCTTTAGGGGTATAATCCGAGATAAGACCACGAGAGTGTGAGTTAAGGGTTTTTAAACTGATAATTTCTACATAACCATTTAAGTTAAACATCTTTATATGCTTAGGTTCGATTAAATCCGCTTAGGTTCACTATATTACATACCGGCCGCTTTATTATTATTATTTCCTTAGTTCGATTTAGTTTTCCTCTACTTTAACTTCTAAAAACCAAACGTGACAACATCCGCCTTAGCTAAACTAGCAAACCTTTATAGCACTAGAGTGATTACAAAGTCCCTGTGGGTTCGACATCTTTTTATTACTACCGCGATAGGCTGTGCACTTGCAGTTAAGATACCGTTAGACACATTAGGTCGATCGCACATCAAGTTTTTGGCGCCGTTGCCGGGGACTTTGATTTAGTCACTAGTGCACTCATAAATTAGCACTGTATAGACTAAGGAAACTATTTATTTTTCTCTCTGTTGTATGCCAAATACTTGCTCCCGAAGCGAGCCTTTGCATCTACAAATCAACGATATCGAGCGTTATCTCAGGGTAAGACGCCGAATTCAAGAATACCGTGATCTCAACAATCTTCCTCCGACTAAGCTTCCTGATATCTCAATCCCTGAGTTAATTGAAGAATCAAAGATGGCTGATGCACCAACTCCACCTCGTCCTCTTAAGGATTACGCAGTTCCTTCTCAAGCGGAACCTCACAACAGCATTGCCACTCCTGCTATCGCTCGAAACGATTTCGAGCTGAAACCTTCGCTTCTATCCGCCGTTCAGCAGAACCAATTTTCTAGATCTCCTACTGATGACCCAAACCTGCATCTGTCAGTGTTTGTGCAGTACGCAGACACTGTAAAAGCGAATGGTGTAAACCCCGAGGCGATACGATTGCGCCTATTTCCTTTTTCTTTAAGAGACAGAGCTCGAGCATGGCTCCAATCTCTTCCTTCAAACTCAATCACCACATGGGATGAGTTGAAGAAGGTCTTTTTGGCTAGATATTTCCCACCAAGCAAAACTGCTATGCTCAGAGCCAACATCAATGGTTTCAGACAAAAAGATAACAAATCACTTTTCGAAGCGTGGGAACGCTATAAGGACATGATTAGACTCTGTCCTCATCATGGTTTAGAAGAATGGTTGATCATTCATACGTTCTATAACGGTCTCTTGTACAACACAAGATTGACTATAGACGCTGTTGCTGGTGGCACATTGATGGATAAACCGTATACGAAAGCAAATCAAATTATCGAAAGCATGGCTCAGAACCATTATCAATGGGGAAGCGAAAGAGCTAATATGGAAAAAACTCAAACAAAAGGTGGCATGGTTGAAGTGAATAGTCTGGATCAAGTCAATGCTAAAGTGGAAGCCCTTACCCAAAAGCTAGAAAATCTTACCACCGCTCCCTCAGCTACCGTAGCTGCAGTAGCTCAAACTTGCGATCTATGTGGTCTTCAATCACATCCTGCTCCAGAATGCCCACTTCTAACAGGAGTTCCAGCAGAACAAGCGAATTACGTACAGAGAAACCCTTATAGTAATACCTATAACCCTGGTTGGAAGAATCAATCGAATTTTTCGTATAAAAGCAACAATGTGTTGTACGCACCTGGACAAGCTCCTGCCAAGCCACCTGGCTATCCAAAAGCTATCCCAAATCACCCTAATAATGGACCTAATACATCCAATGTCCCTAGGAAATCTAATCTTGAAATCATGATAGAACACTTCATTTCTTCTCAATCTCAGACTAATAAAGATGTTCTAAATCAGAATTTACATACTAATGAGCAGATTAAACAATTATCTAGTAAAGTTGACGCTTTAGCTACCCATAATAAGATGCTTGAAACTCAAATTTAACAGGTAGCTCAACAACAAGCACCTACTGCTGCCCCAGCTGGAATTTTCCCTGGTCAACCACAACCTAACCCAAAAGGACATGCTAACGCTGTGATACTGAGAAGTGGAAAAGAACTTGACGGACCTGTTGATCCAAGACTCAAAAATCCAGCCATGTACCAAAAGCAAAACAAGCCAACTAAAAATGAGAATGAACCAAAGGAAAAGGAAAACGAAAACCAAGAGGCAGTGGAGAAAGAGAAGCCTTATGTGCCTCCACCACCCTATAAACCTCCAATTCCGTACCCTCAGAGACTTACCAATTCCAAAATGATGGGCCAATTCAGGAAATTCGTTGAACTTTTGAAACAACTGAATATCACAATACCGTTTATAGAAGCTATCACTCAGATGCCCTCGTATGTTAAATTTATCAAGGAAATCCTATCTAACAAGAAAAATATAGAAGATAATGGAACAGTTACACTTACTGCTGAGTGTAGCGCTATTATTCAAAACAATATGCCCCCTAAGTTAAAAGATCCAGGTAGTTTCTCTATACCTTGTAACATTGGAAAGTTTGTCATAGACAAAGCTCTATGCGACTTGGGAGCAAGTATCAGTGTCATGCCCCTATCTATTTGCAAAAAGCTGGAGATGGGAGAACTTAGACCCACAAAAATGTCTGTTCAATTAGCTGACCGATCAGTTAAATACCCTGTAGGTATACTGGAAAACGTTCCAGTTAGAATAGGTCAATTCTATATCCTGACCGATTTCATAATCATGGACATTACTGAGGACTCAGTTACTCCTATCATATTAGGAAGACCCTTCCTAGCCATAGTTAGAGCTATAATTGACGTAAAGAAGGGCAGACTAACATTCAAAGTTGGAGAGGAAAAAGTGGAATTCATCCTCACTCAATTCTTACAAGCACCAGCCATGAATGACACATGTTATCTAATCAATGTTATAGACGAGTGCGTAAGAGAGGTGGAAGCAGAACAGGCCATATACTCTGAAATAATGAAAATCCAAACCCCTCTGATATTCGAAGACGACAATTGGCGTGAACCATATAAAGATGATAGTCTAAGCGAAAGTCTAGCACTTACACCTGATCATATGCCATGTCCAAAGAAACCGGGTTTAGAATTAAAAACCTTACCCAGGAACCTAAGATACGAATTCCTAGATACCGAATGTACGCGACCAGTAATAGTCAATTCCAGTTTAGGAACGCTCGAAACTAAGAAACTTTTAGATGTCCTAAGGAAGTACCCGACTGCATTAGGTTATAACATATCTGATTTGAAAGGAATATGTCCTTCAATTTGTATGCATCATATTATGCTAGAAGAAGATTGCAAAACTTCTAGAGAACCTCAAAGAAGGATTAACCCAATCCTTAGCACTGTAGTCAGAGATGAAATTAAGAAGCTATTGGAAGCAGGAATCATATATCCAATCTCCGACAGTAAATGGGTTAGCCCAGTACACGTCGTACCAAAGAAAGGAGGTATCACTATTGTGAAGAACGCAAAAGGAGAACCGATAACACAAAGAGTGGTTAATGGGCATAGAGTGTGCATTGATTATAGAAAACTAAACAAAGTTACTCGAAAAGACCATTTTCCTCTACCCTTCATAGATCAAATGTTAGAGCGATTAGCCAAACATTCCTACTTCTACTATCTAGATGGTTATTCCGGATTTTTCCAAATTCCTATTCACCCTGATGATCAAGAGAAGACTACATTCACGTGTCCCTATGGAACATTCGCTTACAGATGAATGCCCTTCGGATTGTGCAATGCCCCAGCAACCTTTCAATGATGTATGATGTCAATCTTTGCAGATTTCATCGATAACATCATGGAAGTGTTCATGGACGACTTCTCTGTGTGCGGGCAAAGTTTTGAAGGATGCCTATCAAACCTAGAAAAGGTTTTAGAAAGATGTGTGAAAGTAAACCTCGTGCTTAACTGGGAAAAATTCCATTTCATGGTTAGAGAAGGAATCGTACTAGGACATGTTATATCTAATAAGGGAATTGAAGTTGATAAAGCTAAGATAGAAGTCATAAAATAACTTCAACCACCTAAGACCATTCGAGAAATACGAAGTTTTTTAGGACACGCCGGTTTCTACCGACGATTTATCAAAGATTTCTCGAAGATCACTAAACCACTTACCGGTCTATTAATGAAAGACGCTGAGTTCATATTCGATGAAGATTGTCTTAAAGCGTTTGAAACTCTAAAATCAGCCCTTATCACCGCACCAATCATGCAACCACCCGATTGGAGATTACCTTTTGAAATCATGTGCGATGCGAGTGACTACGCCGTACGCGCAGTTCTTGGACAAAGGAAGGACAAGAAACTTCACACAATCTACTATGCCAGTAGAACGCTAGACTCAACTCAAATGAACTACGCCACAACTGATAAAGAGCTGTTAGCAGTTGTCTTTGCGCTTGACAAATCCAGTTCTTACCTAGTAGGAGCGAATATAATCATTTACACAGACCACGCTGCTATCAGATATCTACTAACCAAGAAGGATGAAAAACCAAGACTCCTCAGATGGATCCTACTTTTGCAAGAGTTTGATCTAGAGATTAAGGATAAGAAAGGAACCGAAAACGTCTTAGCAGACCACTTGTCAAGATTAGAAGGTATAAAACCCAAACAAGTACTGATTAACAACGATTTTCCATATGAACAACTGATAGCGCAAATAAGAAGCGATCTAGCTCAATTGGATCTAAACAAACCAAAAGCCAAGGAAGCCGTGGAAGCGATCCATACAACCATGGCACTGCCATGGTATGCTGACATAGTCAACTACTTAGCTGCAGGCGCGCTCCCACCGGACTTAACTTATCAACAGAAAAAGAAATTCTTCCATGATCTCAAGTATTATTATTGGGATGAACCTTTATTATTTAAAAGAGGACCGGACGGAATTTTCCACCGATGCATACCTGAAGAAGAAATAAAAGATGTTATTTCTCACTGTCATTCATCTCCCTATGGCGGATATGCAAGCACTTCTAAAACCTGTGCAAAGATCCTACAAGCCGGCCTATTCTGGCCTAATCTATGGAAGGATGTCCACATCGCTGTTAAAAACTGTGATCGGTGTCAATGCACCGGTAATATTTCAAGACGCGATGAAATGCCTCAAAGAGGAATATTAGAAGTAGAAGTCTTTGATGTTTGGGGAATCGATTTCATGAGACCTTTCCCATCTTATTTCGGAAACAAGTATATACTCGTAGCTGTCGATTATGTTTCAAAATGGATTGAGGCTATAACCTCTCCTACAAATGACACACGAGTAGTAATTAAGCTCTTTAAAAACACAATCTTTCCAAGATTTGGTGTGCCTAGACTTGTCATTAGTGACGGTGGCTCTCATTTCATTTCGAAGATATTCGACAAATTATTATCTAAGTATGGAGTCAAACACCGCGTAGCAACACCGTATCATCCATAAACCAGTGGACAGGTCGAAGTCTCGAACAGAGAAATTAAACAAATCCTAGAGAAAACTGTCGCCATATCTAGGAAAGATTGGTCATCTAAGCTTAACGAGGCTTTATGGGCTTATAGGACAATCTACAAGACTCCTATAGGAACTACACCCTTCAAGCTTGTGTACGGAAAGTCCTGTCATCTCCCGGTAGAATTAGAGCACAAGGCATATTGGGCAATCAAAACACTCAATATAAACTACACTGCTGCTGGAGAGAAGCGAATCCTCGACTTAAATGAACTGGAAGAATTAAGATTAGACGCTTATGAGAATGCTAAGATATATAAGGAAAGAACCAAAGGATGGCACGATAAGCGCTTATCCCGGAAAGAATTCAGTGTGGGAGACGTTGTGCTACTATTCAACTCTAGACTTAGGCTCTTTCCTGGAAAACTGAAATCCAGATGGTCTGGTCCTTTTGAAGTTACAAAATTATTTCCTAGCGGAGCAATATAAATTAAGGATAGGAATAGTGACCCGTTCATAGTGAACGGACATCGATTAAAACAATATCATCACATTGAGAATAAAGACTATGTGAATAGTCTAAAACTTTTAGAATTACCCACTATTTCCCCTGAATGATCTACTGCTAAGCACTATGTCAGGCTTATGACGTTAAAAACAGCGCTTAGTGGGAGGCAACCCACCTATTTGTTTTTGTTATTGTTTCCATTTGTTTCTATTTATTACTTTTGATTTTCTTTTCCGTTTCTGCATTTATTTATTTTAAAGCCTTATTTTCATTATTTTCTTTTCCATTTTTCTAAAAATCTTTATAAAACTGCTGCTGATTTTAAAACAACTTTACTTGCTACAGGATTTCTGAAAAGTCTTTTTCTATCTTACCTTCTCCCCTGATTTATTTCCCCATTTAACATTTACTATGGAACCACAACCACAGAACTTTATGGAAACCACTTTTAGAGGAAGGAACCAAATGAGGAGATTTGAGGAATTGTCACAAAGGAACATCGGTATGACTCTGTATTATGATGAACCAACCATGGACACCTTAGGTATTAAGTATAGTGTCCTTTATCTGTTTAACCAACTGGGATGGGAAAAAGCCCACATTAAGTCTAAGTTTGTCACATACCGCGAGCTTACCTTTGAATTTTTGAGCTCCCTAGTTCATATATCTGAGCACGATTTCGGAGCCAGAAAAGGATTTATAGCTTTCAGACTATTCGGTATTGAATTCGTTTATAACCATAAGGAATTAGCCGACCTACTAGGATTCCCTAGAGGACTTATCTGAACTAAACGCTTTAAGGATGAACGTCAGCACTCTTGGCTCCCATGACACTGATTTCGAAGCCACGCCTACCAGGCGATCATGCACCAGGAGCAGAGGACGTGGATATCAGTAGTATTTATTCTTAATTAGTTTGCTTTTGCTATTTCTTTTTGTATTTGTATTTCCCCGCTATTATACCACAACATTGAGGACAATGTCTAATATAGTGTGGGAGAGGTACCTTTCCCTTTCCGCATTTTCCATTAAACAAGTAATTTTTACGATATTTCTCAGTTTCAATTCTTCCCCGCTTTATTTAGCCATACCAAAATTTTTTGCTTTATCTTCGCATAGCCCGACATACCTACCTTAACGAAATCCTAGTTAGGAAGCTGAGAACGATTCAACAAGATCGATACGGTTATGACACCTTAGACTTCCTACTTACGCGATTCATTTCAATAACCGTTATACCTATATCTTGAGTTTTAGTTCTAAAGTAACCCCTAGTAGTTTATACTAGCAGCCAGCACCGTCTAGACACAAACCACGTGGGGAGCTGATGAATATAAGTGTTTGATGCCTAATCAATGAAATATCCTTCTTATCCCGCTGCTAAAAAGGAAAATTTGCACCAAAGTACAAGGTCGCATATAAGAGATGAGCAAATAATGAAGGAGTCCATTGTTAGTTGGTTCAGAGGTATCTGGTTCTGAACTTGGTAGGGCGTGTTACGGCTCGATCCCCCACAACCTCCAATTTGGATAATATGTGTAGGGTTTCCACATTCGTGTACCAGACCCCGTGCTAAAAAGGATCAAAGTCACTAACCGGTTACTCCACTACGTGCGTGCTAAGACAAAGGGCTTAATGTGATTGCGCTAGAACAAACCGGGTGAAATAGGTACAAGAGACTATGGGTAGAATTATAACAGAATTATTGGACAGTTTGTTTAAAATGGAAGTCCACGACTTAGCTTGTTGCTTGTGTCATTAGTGTATCGTTAGTGTTTTACTTAAGTATCGGTCGAACTACCGATTGATTTCCCGTAATTATTTTGAAAACCAAAGGTATGTTATGCATGTGCGTCTGATAAAACTTGTCTGATCTTTCTAAATGATTATTTGCTTGAGGACAAGAAAAGGTTTAAGTATGGGGGAATTTGATAACAAGAAATCGTATCGTATAATTGCTACGTTTTTAGTCCGTTTTCATACTGCATTAATCCATTTAACTCCCGATTGTTCCGAGTTTTTATGTCTTTTCACAGGTACAACATGTCTCAAGTCAATTTAGTGGAAAAAGATCATATGAAGAAAGTTAACATGAAAACCAGAAGAAAAGGAACAATTCTGCAAAGTTCTGCAGTTTTTGATGCTATGACGGTCGTCACACATCACTTACGAACGTAACGTGCTGCTAAGCGTCTTACGCCCGTCACCTTGGTGTTACGACCGTAACACGCCTATTTCATGAAGAATTCCCGTAACACACTTGTGGCGACCGTTACATGCTTAATCCAACTTTATGAAGAACGTGAGGTGAAGACGTGGAGACGTGGGCAACAAAAAGAAAGGAGTCTCCAGATACTCCTACAATCTCTCAACCTCACCAACGCCTAGTCTTCCTAGTTTTTCTCCACAACTGGAGTGCAAAGCCCATGTTCTTGTTTTTTTTAACTGTCAATTTCTCCTCTATAAATACGAGAGATTTCGATGAAGAACAGACAAAGTTTTATTTTCACAAATTTCTTGCGGAAGCTCTGCCGAATTTACGAACCATTTCCCAGTTTGCATTTTTCCTACTGTTCTTGTTTTTATTTCCCTTTTACCATTTAATAGCCATTTCCAACATTAGGAAATTGCTATCTTAGTTAGAATTTGTTTTTAGCCTCAGACTTCGTTTCGAGTTTCGATTCCGAAGGTTCTAATCTTGCCGACTTGTGGAAGAGGGAGCTTGAGGAATAGTATTATTATTCAGGTTTTAATCACATTTAATTTAATTTTAAGTACAATTTGTTTACGTTCAATTACTGTTATTTATTTATCATGAATGTTTCACTGCTTTCCAATTATATTTCCTGTCTGTTTGTTTCAAGTACCATGGCTAGCTAAATTTCTAGAGTCGGGATGTGATAATAGTAACTGAATGGATTAAATTGTTCCTAAGCTAAAATACAAATTAACTTAATTTATGGATGTGACTTTTTATAATTAAAATCAATCTTTTTGTTACGAGAGTAAGAAAAGTAGAATAGGTTAGGATCAAGACCACGAGAGTGTGAGGTTTTAACCGGATAACTAAAGTTAGGCATTTGATTTAAATATAGCGAGAGCACTTTAAAGCGAATTAGACTTTATTAAGTTTTCAAAGAGTATTTTCTAAACACTTATGGGCTAGCGAGAGCAGGCATATGGCTTTAGGGGTATAATTTGAGATAAGACCACGAGAGTGTGAGTTGAGGGTTTTTAAACTGATAATTTCTACAGAACCATTTAAGTTAAACATCTTTATATGCTTAGGTTCGATTAAATCCACTTAGGTTCACTATATTACATACCGACCGCTTTATTATTATTATTTCCTTAGTTCGATTTAGTTTTCGTCTACTTTAACTTCTAAAAACCAAACATGACAACATCCGCCTTAGCTAAACTAGCAAACCTTTATAGCACTAGAGTGATTACAAAGTCCCTGTGGGTTCGACATCTTTTTATTACTACCGCGATAGGCTATGCACTTGCAGTTAAGATACCATTAGACACATTAGGTCGATCGCACATCAGCATGTCGTTCAGAACACTCTGCAGCCTCTTCTGATTGAACAACTTCTTCTATTGCAATTTCCTTTTCTGGAGCAGTAGTCAGAGGGTGACTATCAGAATCTGGTTCAGTGGCTTTTGAAGGTTGGTGCTCTTTCCAGGGAGCATTTTCCAGCAGAAGAATTTCTTTCTTGTCCCAGTGACTTATAACTTGATCTTTAAAGGCTTTCAACTGATCACTGAAGTTCTACTGAGCCATCTCATAGCTCAATTCTTTCAGCTTCTGGGATTCAGAGTTGAACCATTTTCTGAATCTATCCCACAGAGGATCAGAAGCAGCAGGATTAGAATTCTCTTGACTTGCTTGCTTCAAAGAAGTAACCCATTCCTGTATTTCTGTTTCAAAAATCAACAAGTTCTTATCAACATCTGATTTGGTTAAGGTTGGTTTGGGTTTAGGAATGTAAATTTTATTTGAGGTGGAAGCTAGATGGTCCAGCGCTTCTAGATTAATGACAATTCTGAGATGATCAGCTGGACGGTTAATTGGTTAGGGGGTAGAAGAGTCAGAAATCAGGATTGGTGAGTGAGGAGTGTTTGGTGGTGTGGAATCATATGGTGAAGGTATTTCTAGAATATCATGAATGGAGAGAGGTAAAGGAAACATAAGAGGTTCTGTTATTCCAAGAATTGGGGTAGTGGTATCAGAGTCTGTAAGGGAGTCTTCTGATTGGTTTGCGGTAGCGTGTTGAATTTCTGGTCCAGGTGTTTCAGAATTTGGATTTTCAGATTGAGGAGAGAGAGAGAGTTTTCATTTTCTGGTTGGGGTGAGTTAAGGTTTTGATGTTCTGGTTGAGGAGAGTGTGGTTATGGATTTTCTGGGATTGGTGAGTGAAAGTCTTGATCAAACAGTTCAATGTCAGAGAGAACTCTTGCAAGTTCTGGTTGATTTTGTTCTAGATTTAGATTGGGGGAGTGAGGTTCTGTTAGAACATAGTTTGATTCTACAACCCTTAATTAGAGTTTTGATGATAACAAACATAAAGAACAAATATGCACTCTAAATTTGTGTTGTTTCTTATACACAAGTTCTGACTGAAATAACATCAGAAGTTAAACCACAGAGGCTTTCAAGCTGAGCTTATCAGAATGTTCTGAAGAATGATGATCAGAATCTGCGTTAAAGTAAAAGATACTTTGACTCTGAGAAGAAGTCTAATATACCATCAGATCTTCACATCTCTGAGTCATCAAAGTTCTGAAGTAAAAGCAGCATGCAAGATTCTAGTTCTGAAGCGTTACTTTTCAATTAAGGCAGTATCATATGCAACGACTTCATTCAGACAAGAATCTTCTCAATATGGAAATTGCATTAAGTGTCCATCATCACACTTTATTTTGACAAGATTTCCACGCTATATAAACAAGCTTAAAGGAAAAATCGTTTACGATTTTTGACCTACGACTGCTCATACATCTTAAACGCTGCAAATATTAATATTCTCTTATACTCTCAAATTGTGTAATATCATAGTAGTGATACTGTTTTTGTAACGAAAAACAACAGTACACAGTAAATTATTTTATTTTGATTAAACTAGTTTTCCTTGAGATAAAATGGGTTGTGGTTGTACTCAAGAAGACTTTGGCAGTTGTTAAAGTGTATTGTAATCAGTTTTGATTAGTGAATTAAGTCTTCGTTGGAGAGAGGAGAAATCACCTTGATGGGTGGACTGGAGTAGTTTGAGATCAAACGAACCAGGATAAAAATATCGTGTCTACTGCCTTTGTTTTTAAGTTTCAATTCAACCCCCCTTCTTGTGTTTTTCACTTCTTCAATTGGCATCAGAGCGCCTGGTTCTGAGTTCATACACTTAACAGTGTCAATACAAGATCCAAGCTTTAGAAAAACACTATGGTGGGACCAAGACAAAACATCAGCGATGACTATCATGAGGACAAGGACAGAATCAGCGGCAAACCTCCAGTCTTTGACGGAGAAAATTTTGACTACTGGAAAGACAGAATTGAGAGCTTCTTTCTGGCTCATGATGCTGATCTATGGGACATGGTAATTGATGGATACACACATCCTATGGATGAAAGTGGTCATAAGACAGATAGAAAGAGGATGTCTGACCTGTAATCTCAAGCCTCAACTCAACTTTAGTTTTGATGAAAGACAAACAAGCTAGTTTGATGAAAGACAAACAAGCATTATGGCAAGAAGGAAAAGAAGTGAAATTAACTTAAAGCATCATTCACTCAAAGCTTCAAGGATCATGGCAAGCAATCAAGTATATCAATTCTCAATTGAACTACATTGATTAGAAATGCTCAAAAATGATATACACACTTGCCACAACACTTCACTTATATTTCAAAACAAATTTTAAGTTTTTCTCTGCTGTAAATCGATTAACATCTTGTGTAAATCGATTTACACATGCTTTTTCAAAAAAACTGATTGTCTCTGCCAGCAATCGATTTACATGTTGTGTAAATCGATTGATCACAGAACAAACTGATTTTTTAACTCTTGTAAATCGATTTGCACAACATGCTAAACGATTTACACTTCAAATTTTTTGAAATTCTGAACGTTACAAACCCGTGCAATCGATTTGCATCTTCTGTTAATCGATTTGCACATTGAAAATTTTAAAAAATCTGAACTGGTTTCAAGATATCCTTCACACCTTTTCTCCAATAGTTGCATGATCAAACATTGCATCTTATCAAGTTTTTTAAACAGAAAAGTGTCCATTTGGAAAGGTATCTTGATTACTATATATTACAAAATCTTTCAAATCATAAACAAGTACTTAATCTCTTCTCTTATGCAATAATTATGAACTTTGTAAAATATTCAAACTTCATATTTCTTAACTTTTAAGAACAAAGATTTCCTGCACTTTCTCACATATAAAGAACAGAAATCTTTGAGCATTATCTAACCATTGTGTTACAGTTTGAATTGCTTACAAGAGAAGAAAGAAGAAACTTCAAAGAAGTCACTTTATGTGATCAACATCTTTCAAGAAATCATACTTCATAAAATTATACAAAGTGTAACTTATTTCCAGGATTGTTGGAATTAAGTATTAGATTACTTTTGTTCCTTGTTGTCCATTGTTGGAAACAAGAGGTATCTTTTGAGAGGATTGTTCTCATTAGACTTATTGGAAATCCAAGAGGGTGTTCTTGGTATTTGTTAGGTTCTTTAGTTGATAAGACTAGGAAGAGTCTTGTAAAAGTTCTAACAAAATAGTAAAATCTCTTGCGTGTTTGGAAGGGGACTGGACGTACTTCTGGGGCGTGGAAGGAACCAAGATAATTCTCTGTGTTTCTTTACTTTCTGCACTTTACAGTTTTCAAAGCACTAAATCAAAACCAGAAAGTATAAAATAAGTCAAAAATCGACCACCATCTAATTCACCCCCCTCTTAGGCGCAATCTTAAACTTACATTTGGTATCAGAGCAGGTTATAGGTAACCTGCTCCTAGAGATCCAGAATGGCTTCCGCAAATCATCAACCTGTTTTCAGAGATGGTGGTAGTAACAACAAGCCTCCTCTATTCTGTGGTGAATATTTTGACTTTTGGAAAATACGCATGAGGGCGCATTTAGAAGCACAACAAGAGGAAGTATGGGATGCTGTTGAAAATGGTCCATTTATCCCGGTAACGGTAATCAATGGCGTTGGCTCTTCAAAGCCTAAAACTGCATGGGACGAAGATGATAAAAAGAAAGTTCTCTATGACAAAAAGGCAATAAACCTTCTTCAAGGTGCACTCAATATGGACGAATTTTTCCGTGTCTCGACATGTAGAACAGCAAAGGAAATATGGGATACCTTGGTTCAAACTCATGAAGGAACGACTGAAGTAAAAAGATCAAGGCTAAATACCTTAAGTCAAGAATATGAACTATTTCGAATGCAGCCCAAAGAATCCATTCTTGACTTACAAAAGAGATTTGTGCATTTGACAAATCACTTAAGTGCTCTTGGTAAAACCTTGTCAAATGATGAACTCAACTTGAAAGTCCTTAGATCATTGACTAGGGAATGGCAACCAAAGGTAACGGCAATCTCGGAAAAGAAGAGTCTCTCCGCAATGACTTCCGCTACACTATTTGGAAAACTTCAAGAATACGAAACGGAACTCGATAGACTTGAAAAACATGAGAATCTAGAAAAGAAGTCCAAAAACATTGATTTAAAAATTGATTCAAAGGAAGTGGTAAAAGAAAACAATCCGGAAGAAGATGAAAATTTCATGCTTCTTGTGAAAAGACTTGGGAAGTTTTTTGGCAGAAATGACAAAGGCGAATCTCATGCACATAAGAGAAAGCACTTCAAGAAAAGAGAAGCCTCCACATCAATACAAGATGTCTCATGTTATGAATGTGGGAAACAAGGACACATCAAGCCAAACTGTCCAAATCTCCCAAAGAAAAACGACTTCAAAGGAAAAGACTCAAAACAAAAGAAAACCTACATAGCATGGGAAGATAATGATATGAGCAGTACATCGGAATCGGAAAGCGACGAATGTGCAAACTTAGCCTTAATGGCATCGCATCACTCCGACGACGAAGAAGAGGTTAGTAATGAATTTAATGTTTTTGATGATGATGTTCAAGGTGCTATTGATGAACTCTTGAAAGAATGCAAAAGTTTATACAAAAAGGTGTCAAACCAAGAAAAAGAACTTCTAATTTGTCTAGAAAAAATTGACACCATGACTAAAGATTTTGATCTTCAAAAACAGAATTTTATAAAAGAAAAAGAAAACTTTGCATGCTCCAAGTGTGAATCAAATGTCTTTCAAATTGTTAAATTGAAAAGAGTCATTGAACGATATGAAAAAGGACAAATAGGATTGGAAGGATTACTAAGCCAACAACGTTATCCAAATGATAAAAGAGGTCTTGGTTATGTGAATTCTAAGAGATCAAGTAACAATCCCACTGTTTTTGTAAAGGCTAGTAATAGTTCCAATCCCAATAAAGTAGAGAAGAAGCAAGTTATTCATAATCATCAAAAGAAAAAGGCTAATGTATCTAAAAGAAAACAATTTCCTAGATACAAGAGCAAATTTGTTCCAAACTATTTTTACTGTGGTATTATTGGACACACACCCAATGCATGCTATATTAGAAATTTCAGTATGGCTAGTGGACATTATGCATGGGTGAAAAAGGGAACTAACTATGAAGGACCCAAGGCAACTTGGGTACCTAACAAGAAATATTTTGTTTTTGTAGGTATGCTTGAAATCCACATCAAACCTTTGGTATCTTGACAGTGGATGTTCAAAGCATATGACAGGAGATGTACACCAATTTTCATATCTAGTACATAAAGCCAAAGGGTATGTCACCTATGGAGACAACACAAAAGGAAAGATTCTTGGCGTTGGTATAGTTGGCACACCTCTATCCATTCAAATTGAGGATGTTCTCTATGTTGAAGGATTAAAACACAACCTTCTTAGCATAAGTCAACTTTGCGATAAAGGGTTCAAGATCAAATTCAACAAAGAAGAATGCCTTATTATGGATGAGGCAACCAATGAGGTAAAACTCAAAGGTATAAGATCTAACAATATTTTTATGATTACTCTAGATGATTTGTCTATGAAGGTACAATGTCTTTTGGTAAACAACAATGACGCTTGGTTATGGCACAAGAGGATTGCTCACATACACATGGAGCACTTGAACAAATTGGTTAAGCATGACTTAGTTATTGGTCTACCAAAGATGAAGTTCATCAAAGACAAATTATGTAGTGCATGCCAAAAGGGAAAATAGACCAAATCAACTTTCAAACCAAAGAATGTGGTTTCAACAACAAGACCACTTGAATTGTTGCACATGGATCTTTTTGGTCCATCTAGAACAAGAAGCTTCAGAGTTAACATTTATGCTTTAGTTATTGTAGATGATTTTTCCCGTTTCACTTGGACTTTGTTTTTAGTACACAAAAATGAAGCATTCAAGGCATTCAAGAGATATGCAAAACAAGTTCAAAATGAGAAGTCATTAAAGATAACATCAATCCGAAGTGATCATGGTGGAGAATTCCAAAACAGTCTATTTGAAGAATTTTGTGAAGAAAATGGGATCTTCCACAATTTT
This sequence comes from Vicia faba, assembly GCA_948472305.1. Taxonomy (NCBI): domain Eukaryota; kingdom Viridiplantae; phylum Streptophyta; class Magnoliopsida; order Fabales; family Fabaceae; genus Vicia; species Vicia faba. Next base: position 1,342,868,360 of record OX451741.1, on the reverse strand, counting down.
TCAGCACCAAGAACTCCACAACAAAATGGAGTAGTTGAAAGGAAAAATAGGTCTTTGGTGGAGCTTGCTAGAACCATGCTAAGTGACTAAAGTTTGCCTAAATATTTTTGGGCGGATGCGGTAAGCACGGCATGTTATGTAAGCAATCACATGATCATAAGACCTATACTAAAGAAAACTCCATATGAGATTTACAAAGGAAGAAAACCAAATATCTCTCACTTTCATATTTTCGGGTGTAAATGTTTTGTCCTTAACAACGACAAAGACAATCTCGGTAAGTTCGATGAAAAATCGGATGAAGGTATTTTTCTTGGTTACTCCCTTTCTAGCAAAGCTTTTAGAATTTACAATAAAAGAACCTTAACTATATAAGAATCAATGCATGTTTCTTTTGATGAATCTAACACCTCCAAGGAGGAAGTTGTTATTTGTGATGATGATGATTCTATAGATCTATCTCATGAGAATTCTTGCGGAGATGGCAAAATTGTCAATCCGGAACAAACACATGAACTTTCACATCAAAATGAAAATGATGATGATCTTTCTCTAGAATGGAGAACTCATCGTGATCATCCTATTGACAACATAATTGGAGATATTAGCAAAGGAGTATCTACACGGCTAAATCTTAAGTATGCATTCTTTAAAATTCGTCGTGAACTCGGAATCCTCGATGAACAAGATATATAAGGTGCACTCAATCCTTAATTATACCTTAATGTACATATATATGTGTTTAGACATTGTTTCAAATGTTAAAAATAATGGTTTTTAAATTTTTTCTTTAATTAAATCGATTTACACAATATGTCAATCGATTTACCACTGAAGCAAAACATTTTTTAATAAAATCTTTTGTGTAAATCGATTTACACAATATGTAAATCGATTTACCACTGAACGAAAATTATTTTTTCATAAAAATGTTATGTGTAAATCGATTTAACCAAGGGGCAAATCGATTTACCACAGAATCTGAAGCATTTTCTGTGTACTCTTTCTATGCAATTTAATTTTTTAGCATGTGATACTTGTATGAGCTTTTAATATATTGGTCAAACTTTCATTGTCTCTCAACCTCCCACCTTATTATTGACCAATCATGAAACCTTGACCAAATCACCAAATTAAAACCTCATAAAGACCTCACTTACTCTCTCTATTATTTAAACTCACCAAAACTGTCTCATAACTCCAACACTCTCTCTCATAACAACACAAAAAACTCTATATCTTTCTTCTCAAAACCCTAACCAAATCTATGGCTCCCAAGAGAAAAGCATCTGCCTCAGAGAAAGGAAAGAAGCAAGCTGCTTCAACATCTGAAATCTCTGTGCTCGAATACCTCTCGGATCCACAGCGTGATATATTTATCAAGCATTTTCAAAAGAAAATCATCTCAGCTCCAAAATTTGGTATGTTATCTACTTTTCCAGATGAATGCTTCTCGTTTCAAAAGGATTTAATTGCTTATGGTTTAGAACCATTAATATCATCACATGGTTTCTATTACCCAGATCTAGTTAGAATCTTCTACAGCAATATGTGCTATGATAACAACAAATGTTATACCTATGTCCTTGAAAAAAGAATTCCTCTGCATTCCAAAACTATTGGCAGAATTTTGAACATTCCATATTCTGGAAGTACCCTCTATGATCTAGAAGATACTGCTTGGGAAAATTATCAGAAGCGAGAATTTTTATATAGCATTGGAAGGTTATCAGAATCTGAATACCGTGCAAAGCGGATTCGAAGTCTTGGCGGGGTTATACCAGCTCAGGACACATGGAGTGCTGGAAATTTTAATATTGATGATAGGTTGTTTCACTATTTTCTGGTGTATATTCTGTTTCCTAGAGCAGGGAATCATTGTACTGTGACCGACCTAGAACTGTAAATTATCTATGCGAGAAAAAATGGAATTCCTGTAAACTGGGCAAAATTGATTGTGGTGCATATGCTAAAAGTTGCCGCAAGGGCCACCTTTCTACCATATGCGTACTTCATTACAAGGATTCTGGCAGCATTTGATATAGATTTTACTGGATTTGAGCGGATTGAAATGGATCCAATCACCACTAGGATCTCCATCAAAAATGTTGATTCAAGGATGGGTGTTCATTTCAATGCTGAAGCAAAGACCATCACCTACATTGGAGAGGATGTTGTAGGTGATGACAGTAATAATGCAGATGAAGAAGACCATGAAGTTCCTCCTCCTGCTGCTTCTTCTGGTCCAACAAATCAAGATTTTATGGATTTCATGACGCAAAAGTTTGCTTCTCTCAATTCTAACATCAATGCTCGATGGACTGAGATAAATGACTCTACCTCCTCTCGAATAAATTCTTTTCAGAATGATGTGAACCAACAATTTTCATACCTCTATTCACATCTTCATATCCCTCCATACGACCCAAACAATCCAGCACCTCCGCCTCCTCAATACACTGAACCACCTCTCCAGCAACAATTTCCATATCAAGGACCTTTCTAATGTGTTACTGATCAATATTATTGAATTCTTGTTATAAGTATCATTATGTTTTTGTCTTGTTTTATTTCAAGTGTTCGTTTTATGTATTGTGTACTTGAACTTTGTTCGATAATTTTAGAAGTTTTTGTTTTCGTTCATGTTCATATATGCTTTATTATTTTTTCTTGTTGCATCTTTCCCTTCTTTTTGATAATGTCAAAGGGGGAGAAGGATGTAATAGCACTTTATGGTTGTTTGTTTTCATTGTCTTTACAGAGAAAGCTTTCAAATCTTTTTCTCCATAGGGGGAGAAATCTTCTCAGGGGGAGAAAACACTTTTTGCTCAAATTCTGAACAACTCATATAGGAAAATGGTTTGTCATCATCAAAAAGGGGGAGAATGTAATCTAAAGCCTCAACTCAACTTTAGTTTTGATGAAAGATAAACAAGCTAGTTTGATGAAAGACAAACAAGCGTTATGGCAAGAAGGAAAAGAAGTGAAATTAACTTAAAGCATCATTCACTCAAAGCTTCAAGGATCATGGCAAGCAATCAAGTATATCAATTCTCAATTGAACTACATTGATTAGAAATGCTCAAAAATGATATACACACTTGCATCAACACTTCACTTATATTTCAAAACAAATTTTAAGTTTTTCTCTGCTGTAAATCGATTAACATCTTGTGTAAATCGATTTACACATGCTTTTTCAAAAAAACTGATTGTCTCTGCCAGCAATCGATTTACATGTTGTGTAAATCGATTGATCACAGAACAAACTGATTTTTTAACTCTTGTAAATCGATTTGCACAACATGCTAATCGATTTAAACTTCAAATTTTTTGAAATTCTGAACGTTAAAAACCCGTGCAATCGATTTGCATCTTATGTTAATCGATTTGCACTATGAAAATTTTGAAAAATCTGAACTGGTTTCAAGATATCCTTCACACCTTTTCTCCAATAGTTGCATGATCAAACATTGCATCTTATCAAGTTTTTTAAACAGAAAAGTGTCCATTTGGAAAGGTATCTTGATTACTATATATTACAAAATCTTTCAAATCATAAACAAGTACTTAAACTCTTCTCTTATGCAATAATTCTGAACTTTGTAAAATATTCAAACTTCATATTTCTTAACTTTTAAGAACAAATATTTTCTGCACTTTCTCACATATAAAGAACAGAAATCTTTGAGCATTATCTAACCATTGTGTTACAGTTTGAATTGCTTACAAGAAAAGAAAGAAGAAACTTCAAAGAAGTCACTTTATGTGATCAACATCTTTCAAGAAATCATACTTCATAAAATTATACAAAGTGTAACTTATTTCCAGGATTGTTGGAATTAAGTATTAGATTACTTTTTTTCCTTGTTGTCCATTGTTGGAAACAAGAGGTATCTTTTGAGAGGATTATTCTCATTAGACTTATTGGAAATCCAAGAGGGTGTTCTTGGTATTTGTTAGGTTCTTTAGTTGATAAGACTAGGAAGAGTCTTGTAAAAGTTCTAACAAAATAGTAAAATCTCTTGCGTGTTTGCAAGGGGACTGGACGTACTTCTGTGGTGTGGAAGGAACCAGGATAATTCTCCGTGTCTCTTTACTTTCTGCACTTTACAGTTTTCAAAGCACTAAATCAAAACCAGAAAGTATAAAATAAGTCAAAAATCGACCACCACCTAATTCACCCACCTCTTAGGCGCAATCTTAAACTTACATTTGGTATCAGAGCAGGTTATAGGTAACCTGCTCCTAGAGATCCATAATGGCTTCCGTAAATCATCAACCCGTTTTCAGATATGGTGGTAATAACAACAAGCCTCCTCTATTCTATGGTGAATATTTTGACTTTTGGAAAATACGCATGAGGGCGCATTTAGAAGCACAACGAGAGGAAGTATGGGATGCTGTTGAAAATGGTCCATTTATCCCGGTAACGGTAATCAATGGCGTTGGCTCTTCAAAGCCTAAAACTGCATGGGACGAAGATGATAAAAAGAAAGTTCTCTATGACAAAAAGGCAATAAACCTTCTTCAAGGTGCACTCAGTATGGACGAATTTTTCCGTGTCTCGACATGCATAACAGCAAAGGAAATATGGGATACCTTGGTTCAAACTCATGAAGGAACGACTGAAGTAAAAAGATCAAGGCTAAATACCTTAAGTCAAGAATATGAACTATTTCGAATGCAGCCCGGAGAATCCATTCTTGACTTACAAAAGAGATTTGTGCATTTGACAAATCACTTAAGTGCTCTTGGTAAAACCTTGTCAAATGATGAACTCAACTTGAAAGTCCTTAGATCATTGACTAGGGAATGGCAACCAAAGGTAACGGCAATCTCGGAAAAGAAGAGTCTCTCTGCAATGACTTCCGCTACACTATTTTGAAAACTTCAAGAATACGAAACGGAACTCGGTAGACTTGAAAAACATGAGAATCTAGAAAAGAAGTCCAAAAACATTGCTTTAAAAATTGATTCAAAGGAAGTGGTAAAAGAAAACAATCCTGAAGAAGATGAAAATTTCATGCTTCTTGTGAAAAGACTTAGGCAGTTTTTTGGCAGAAATGACAAAGGCGGATCTCATGCACATAAGAGAAAGCACTTCAAGAAAAGAGAAGCCTCCACATCAACACAAGATGTCTCATGTTATGAATGTGGGAAACAAGGACACATCAAGCCAAACTGTCCAAATCTCCCAAAGAAAAACGACTTCAAAGGAAAGGATTCAAAACAAAAGAAAACCTACATAACATGGGAAGATAATGATATGAGCAGTACATCGGAATCGGAAAGCGACGAATGTGCAAACCTAGCCTTAATGGCATCGCATCACTCCGACGACGAAGAAGAGGTTAGTAATGAATTTAATGTTTTTGATGATGATGTTCAAGGTGCTATTGATGAACTCTTGAAAGAATGCAAAAGTTTATACAAAAAGGTGTCAAACCAAGAAAAAGAACTTCTAATTTGTCTAGAAAAAATTGACACCATGACTAAAGATTTTGATCTTCAAAAACAGAATTTTATAAAAGAAAAAGAAAACTTTGCATGCTCCAAGTGTGAATCAAATGTCTTTCAAATTGTTCAATTGAAAAGAGTCATTGAACGATATGAAAAAGGACAAATAGGATTGGAAGGATTACTAAGCCAACAACATTATCCAAATGATAAAAGAGGTCTTGGTTATGTGAATTCTAAGAGACCAAGTAACAATCCCACTGTTTTTGTAAAGGCTAGTAATAGTTCCAATCCCAAGAAAGTAGAGAAGAAGCAAGTTATTCATAATCATCAAAAGAAAAAGGCTAATGTATCTAAAAGAAAACAATTTCCTAGATACAAGAGCAAATTTGTTCCAAACTATTTTTACTGTGGTATTATTGGACACACACCAATGCATGCTATATTAGAAATTTCAGTATGGCTAGTGGACATTATGCATGGGTGAAAAAGGGAACTAACTATGAAGGACCCAAGGCAACTTGGGTACCTAACAAGAAATATTTTTTTTTGTAGGTATGCTTGAAATCCACATCAAACCTTTGGTATCTTGACAGTGGATGTTCAAAGCATATGACAGGAGATGTACACCAATTTTCATATCTAGTACATAAAGCCAAAGGGTATGTCACCTATGGAGACAACACCAAAGGAAATATTCTTGGCGTTGGTATAGTTGGCACACCTCTATCCATTCAAATTTAGGATGTTCTCTATGTTGAAGGATTAAAACACAACCTTCTTTGCATAAGTCAACTTTGCGATAAAGGGTTCAAGATCAAATTCAACAAAGAAGAATGCCTTATTATGGATGAGGCAACCAATGAGGTAAAACTCAAAGGTATAAGATCTAACAATATTTTTATGATTACTCTAGATGATTTGTCTATGAAGGTACAATGTCTTTTGGTAAACAACAATGACGCTTGGTTATGGCACAAGAGGATTGCTCACATACACATGGAGCACTTGAACAAATTGGTTAAACATTACTTAGTTATTGGTCTACCAAAGATGAAGTTCATCAAAGATAAATTATGTAGTGCATGCCAAAAGGGAAAACAGACCAAATCAACTTTCAAACCAAAGAATGTGGTTTCAACAACAAGACCACTTCAATTGTTGCACATGGATCTTTTTGGTCCATCTAGAACAAGAAGCTTCAGAGGTAACATTTATGCTTTAGTTATTGTAGATGATTTTTCCCGTTTCACTTGGACTTTGTTTTTAGTACACAAAAATGAAGCATTCAAGGCATTCAAGAGATATGCAAAACAAGTTCAAAATGAGAAGTCATTAAAGATAACATCAATCCGAAGTGATCATGGTGGAGAATTCCAAAACAGTCTATTTGAAGAATTTTGTGAAGAAAATGGGATCTTCCACAATTTTTCAACACCAAGAACTCCACAACAAAATGGAGTAGTTGAAAGGAAAAATAGGTCTTTGGTGGAGCTTTCTAGAACCATGCTAAGTGACTCAAGTTTGCCTAAATATTTTTGGGCGGATGCGGTAAGCACGGCATGTTATGTAAGCAATCACGTGATCATAAGACCTATACTAAAGAAAACTCCATATGAGATTTACAAAGGAAGAAAACCAAATATCTCTCACTTTCATATTTTCGGGTGCAAATGTTTTGTCCTTAACAACGACAAAGACAATCTCGGTAAGTTCGATGAAAAATCAGATGAAGGTATTTTTCTTGGTTACTCCCTTTCTAGCAAAGCTTTTAGAATTTACAATAAAAGAACCTTAACTATAGAAGAATCAATGCATGTTTCTTTTGATGAATCTAACACCTCCAAGGAGGAAGTTGTTATTTGTGATGATGATGATTCTATATATCTATCTCATGAGAATTCTTGCGGAGATGGCAAAATTGTCAATCCGGAACAAACACATGAACTTTCACATCAAAATGAAAATGATGATGATCTTTCTCTAGAATGGAGAACTCATCGTGATCATCCTATTGACAACATGATTGGAGATATTAGCAAAGGAGTATCTACACGGCTAAATCTTAAGGATGCATTCTTTAAAATTCGTCGTGAACTCGGAATCCTCGATGAACAAGATATATAAGGTGCACTCAATCCTTAATTATACCTTAATGTACATATATATATGTGTTTAGACATTGTTTCAAATGTTAAAAATAATGGTTTTTAAATTTTTTCTTTAAGTAAATCGATTTACACAATATGTCAATCGATTTACCACTGAAGCAAAATATTTTTTAATAAAATCTTTTGTGTAAATCGATTTACACAATATGTAAATCGATTTACCACTGAACGAAAATTATTTTTTCATAAAAATGTTCTGTGTAAATCGATTTAACCAAGGGGCAAATCGATTTACCACAGAATCTGAAGCATTTTCTGTGTACTCTTTCTATGCAATTTAATTTTTTAGCATGTGATACTTGTATGAGCTTTTAATATATTGGTCAAACTTTCATTGTCTCTCAACCTCCCACCTTATTATTGACCAATCATGAAACCTTGACCAAATCACCAAATTAAAACCTCATAAAGACCTCACTTACTCTCTCTATTATTTAAACTCACCAAAACTGTCTCATAACTCCAAAACTCTCTCTCTCATAACAACACAAAAAACTCTATATCTTTCTTCTCAAAACCCTAACCAGATCTATGGCTCCCAAGAGAAAAGCATCTTCCTCAGAGAAAGGAAAGAAGCAAGCTGCTTCAACATCTGAAACCTCTGTGCTCGAATACCTCTCGGATCCACAGCGTGATAGATTTATCAAGCATTTTCAAAAGAAAATCATCTCAGCTCCAAAATTTGGTATGTTATCTACTTTTCCAGATGAATGCTTTTCGTTTCAAAAGGATTTAATTTCTTATGGTTTAGAACCATTAATATCATCACATGGTTTCTATTACCCGGATCTAGTTAGAATCTTCTACAGCAATATGTGCTATGATAACAACAAATGTTATACCTATGTCCTCGAAAAAAGAATTCCTCTGCATTCCAAAACTATTGGCAGAATTTTGAACATTCCATATTCTGGAAGTACCCTCTATGATCCAGAAGATACTTCTTGGGAAAATTATCAGAAGCGAGAATTTTTCTATAGCATTGGAAGGTTATCAGAATCTGAATACCGTGCAAAGCGGATTCGAAGTTTGGCGGGGTTATACCAGCTCAGGACACATGGAGTGCTGGAAATTTTCATATTGATGATAGGTTGTTTCACTATTTTCTGGTGTATATTCTGTTTCCTAGAGCAGGGAATCATTGTACTGTGACCGACCTAGAACTGCAAATTATCTATGCGAGAAAAAATGGAATTCCTGTAAACTGGGCAAAATTGATTGTGGTGCATATGCTAAAAGTTGCGGAAAGGGCCACCTTTCTACCATATGCATACTTCATTACAAGGATTCTGGAAGCATTTGATATAGATTTTACTGGATTTGAGCGGATTGAAATGGATCCAATCACCACTAGGATCTCCATCAAAAATGTTGATTCAAGGATGGGTGTTCATTTCAATGCTGAAGTAAAGACCATCACCTACATTGGAGAGGATGTTGTAGGTGATGACGGTAATAATGCAGATGAAGAAGACCATGAAGTTCCTCCTCCTGCTGCTTCTTCTGGTCCAACAAATCAAGATGTTATGGATTTCATGACGCAAAAGTTTGCTTCTCTCAATTCTAACATCAATGCTCGATGGACTGAGATAAATGACTCTACCTCCTCTCGAATAAATGCTTTTCAGAATGATGTGAACCAACAATTTTCATACCTCTATTCACATCTTCATATCCCTCCATACGACCCAAACAATCCAGCACCTCCGCCTCCTCAATACACTGAACCACCTTTCCAGCAACAATTTCCATATCAAGGACCTTTCTAATGTGTTACTGATCAATATTATTAAATTCTTGTTATAAGTATCATTATGTTTTTGTCTTGTTTTATTTCAAGTGTTCGTTTTATGTATTGTGTACTTGAACTTTGTTCAATAATTTTAGAAGTTTTTGTTTTCGTTCATGTTCATATATGCTTTATTATTTTTTCTTGTTGCATCTTTCCCTTCTTTTTGTTAATGTCAAAGGGGGAGAAGGATGTAATAGCACTTTATGGTTGTTTGTTTTCATTGTCTTTACAGAGCAAGCTTTCAAATCTTTTTCTCCATAGGGGGAGAAATCTTCTCAGGGGGAGAAAACACTTTTTGCTCAAATTCTGAACAACTCATAAAGGAAAATGGTTTGTCATCATCAAAAAGGGGGAGAATGTAATCTCAAGCCTCAACTCAACTTTAGTTTTGATGAAAGACAAACAAGCTAGTTTGATGAAAGACAAACAAGCATTATGGCAAGAAGGAAAAGAAGTGAAATTAACTTAAAGCATCATTCACTCAAAGCTTCAAGGATCATGGCAAGCAATCAAGTATATCAATTCTCAATTGAACTACATTGATTAGAAATGCTCAAAAATGATATACACACTTGCCACAACACTTCACTTATATTTCAAAACAAATTTTAAGTTTTTCTCTGCTGTAAATCGATTAACATCTTGTGTAAATCGATTTACACATGCTTTTTAAAAAAAAAACTGATTGTCTCTGCCAGCAATCGATTTACATGTTGTGTAAATCTATTGATCACAGAACAAACTGATTTTTTAACTCTTGTAAATCGATTTGCACAACATGCTAATCGATTTACACTTCAAATTTTTGGAAATTCTGAACGTTACAAACCCGTGTAATCGATTTGCATCTTATGTTAATCGATTTGCACATTAAAAATTTTGAAAAATCTGAACTGCTTTCAAGATATTCTTCACACCTTTTCTCCAATAGTTGCATGATCAAACATTGCATCTTATCAAGTTTATTAAACAGAAAAGTGTCCATTTGGAAAGCTATCTTGATTACTATATATTACAAAATCTTTCAAATCATAAACAAGTACTTAAACTCTTCTCTTATGCAATAATTCTGAACTTTGTAAAATATTCAAACTTCATATTTCTTAACTTTTAAGAACAAAGATTTTCTGCACTTTCTCACATATAAAGAACATAAATCTTTGAGCATTATATAACCATTGTGTTACAGTTTGAATTTCTTACAAGAGAAGAAAGAAGAAACTTCAAAGAAGTCACTTTATATGATCAACATCTTTCAAGAAATCATACTTCATAAAATTATACAAAGTGTAACTTATTTCCAGGATTGTTGGAATTAAGTATTAGATTACTTTTGTTCCTTGTTGTCCATTGTTGGAAACAAGAGGTATCTTTTGAGAGGATTGTTCTCATTAGACTTATTGGAAATCCAAGAGGGTGTTCTTGGTATTTGTTAGGTTCTTTAGTTGATAAGACTAGGAAGAGTCTTGTAAAATTTCTAACAAAATAGTAAAATCTCTTGCGTGTTTGCAAGGGGACTGGACGTACTTCCGGGGTGTGGAAGGAACCAGGATAATTCTCCGTGTCTCTTTACTTTCTGCACTTTACAGTTTTCAAAGCACTAAATCAAAACCAGAAAGTATAAAATAAGTCAAAAATAGACCACCACCTAATTCACCCCCCCTCTTAGGCGCAATCTTAAACTTACATGACCAACAAAAGCGTGATTTCAGAAATCATCATAAAGCCAGATTAATACTTCTCAGTGTCATCTCATACTCAAAATATGAGTAGATCTCAAACAAAGAGACAACCAAAAACATGTTTGACTCTCTGAGAATGACGCATGAAGGCAACATACAAGTTAAATAAACCAAGGCCCTTGCGTTCATTCAGAAATACGAAGCATTCAAGATGGAAGACAGTGAATCCATAGAAGCAATGTTCTCAAGATTCCAAATTCTTGTTGTTGGGCTGAAAGTTCTTGACAAAGGATATTCTACTGCTGATCACGTAAAGAAGATCATCAGAAGTCTACCAAAGCAATGGAGGCCAATGGTCACTGCACTTAAGTTGGCTAAATATCTTAACAAGATATCTCTGGAGGAAGTTGTTAGCTCCCTCAGAAGTCATGAGATAGAGCTAGAAGAAGACGAGCCTCAGAAGCAAGGTAAGCCTCTAGCATTAAAATCTAACAAAAAATCTGATTCTAAAGTTTTGCAGGCTATGGAAGAAACTTCTGATGGATCCTCATGAGAAGAATATGATTTTTCTCTTCTCTCTAGAAGGGTCAATCAGCTGTAGAAGCAGAGATAAAGAGAATTCAGAAACCCGAGAAGACCAGAGAATCAGAATGAATCCTCCTCCAGATACAGAAAGTCTGAGTCCTCCTCTGGACACAAAAGATTTGAAGCTTCCTCCGGTCACAAAAAGTCAAATAACAAAGACATCATCTGCTATGAGTGCAATGAACAAGCGTACTACAAAAGTGACTGTCCAAGGCTTCAGAAGGAGAAGCCCAAAAAGAAGTTCTTCAAGGAGAAGAAGAAAAGCCTCATGGCAATATGGGACGATTCAGACACTTTTGATGCTGAATCAGAGTCAGATGATGAAAGAGCCAACATCGCTCTTATGGCAAATGTGACAGAAGACAACGAAGCCTCTGGTTCAGACTCAAAATCAGACACATAAGAGGTATTCCCTGATTTCACTGTTAATTTTACTAAAGTTGAACTTGAAGAAAGTTTGAATGGAATTCTGGAAAGGTATCAGAAGATCAGAGTCAAATTCAAGAACCTGAAAAAGGATCTTGTCTCTGACTCTGAAATACTCTCAGAAGGAAATAATCTCAGAGACTCCCAGTAATGCTGATAAGATCATCAAAGAGTATGATCACAACTTTCAGGAGCTTTTGGCTAAAAACATAGATAGAAGCAAGATGGCTTCAATGATCTATGAAGTTAGCAGAAATGGAAGAAAAGGAATAGGATACCAAGGTAAGGTATCTCCACCTAAGAAAGTTATGGACCTTGATATAAAACTCACACCACTAAAATCACACTTCACATACGGGCACACACATGACATTAAATACACTATTAATGATTATTCTGCCAAACCAAAATTCAAACAGAATTTTGGTAAAACTAACAAACCAGGACCCAAAAAGATATGGGTACCTAAGGAAAAAATTATATATGTAGCAGATATCTTTAGTAGCAAGGCTAAAACACCAGTCATGGTACCTGGACTCTGGATGCTCTCGACACATGACGGGAAGAAAGCATATGTTCCAAAGCCTGGAACTTAAACCTGGAGGCTACATGGGCTTTGGAGGCAACCAAAGAGGGAAGATCATTGGCTCTGGAACAGTAGGTAATGGTAATCTTCCTTCAGATTAACAAACTCAATCTAGTCAGAGGACTTCCTAATATGAAGTTCAGCTCAGATGCTCTGTGTGAAGCATGTCAGAAATGCAAATTTGCAAAACCTTCTTTTAAAGCTAAAAATGTTATTTCCACCTCTAGGTCATTAGAATTTATGCACATAGACTTATTTGGACCAGTGAAAACTGCGTCTGTCAGTGGCAAGAAGTACGGGTTAGTGATCGTAGATGACTATAGCAGATGGACATGGGTAAAATTCTTAAGACACAAGGACGAGTCACATTCTGTGTTCGTTGCCTTCTGTAACCAAGTTCAGAATGAAAAGGATCTTAGAATTGTCAAAGTCAGAAGTGATCATGGTGGAGAATTTGAAGAAGAAAAAAAATTTGAAACATTTTTTAATGAAAAAAGCATTTCGCATGACTTCTCTTGTCCTAGAACTCTCCAACAAAATGGAGTTGTAGAACAAAAGAATAGAACATTGCAAGAAATGGCCAGAACCATGATCAATGAGACTAACATTGCTAAGATATTCTGGGCAGAAGCAAGTAACACATCATGTTATATTCAGAATAGAATCTCTATAAGACCTATTCTGGAAAAGACTCCATATGAATTGTGGAAGAACAGAAATCCCAACATTTATTATTTCCATCCTTTTGGATGCACATGCTTTATTTTGAATACTAAAGATCATCTGAACAAGTTTGACTCTAAAGCACAAAAGTGTATTATGTTAGGATACTCTAAACGCTCAAGAGGGTACAAAGTATACAATATAGAAACACAGATTGTTGAAGAGTCAATCAGTGTTAGATTTAATGATAAGCTTGACCCTCAAAAGTCAAAGCAGAATGAATCTTTTGCAGATATAGAAGTTGAATTCACAGGTGCTGAAGACAACTCATCAGAAGTTCCTAACAGAGACGCCCCAACAACTTCAGAAAGAAATGTTACAAGTGCTCCAGTACCTTCTGTTGATCAACTCCAGAAAAGGTTATCCAGAAGCAGCATAGCTCACCCAAAAGATAAGATCCTGGGAAAGAAGGATGATCCAATCAGAATAAGATCAACATTCAAAAACTCTGAAGAATCCCACATGGGACTGGTCCCACTGATTGAACCAACAACAATTGATGAAGCTCTTCTGGACAATGACTGGATTCTGGCAATGTAGGAGGAATTAAACCAGTTCACCAGAAATGACATATGGGATCTGGCTCCAAAACCAAAAGGATTCAACGTCATTGGAACAAAGTGGGTGTTCAGAAACAAACTGAATGAGCAAGGAGAAGTCATCAGAAACAAGGCTCGACTGGTGGCACAAGGTTATCGTCAGTAAGAGGGGATAGACTATACATAAACCTTTGCTCCAGTCTCCAGGTTAGAATCTATCAGACTCTTAATCTATTTTGCTGTAAATAATGGCATCACTCTGTATCAGATGGATGTCAAAAGTGAATTCTTAAATGGTTACATTGATGAAGAGGTATATGTGCACCAACCCCATGGGTTTGAAAATTCCAAACGCCCAGAATATGTTTTCAAACTAAAGAAGTCACTCTATGGTCTGAAACAAGCTCCCAGAGTTTGGTATGAAAGGCTAAGTAACTTCCTGTTAGAAAAGGAATTCATCAGAGGGAAAGTGGACACAACCTTGTTCTGTAAGACATTTAAGAATGACATTTTAGTTTGTCAGATTTACTTAGATGATATCATTTTTGGATCCACTAAACCTTCTCTGGGAAGAGAATTTGCTAAGTGCATGCATGCAGAGTTTGAGATGAGCTTAATGGGGGAACTTAAATTCTTTCTAGGAATTCAGATAAACCAAACACCAGAAGGAACTTACATTCATCAAAGAAAATATGTCAGAGAAATTATGAAGAAATTTGACCTCTCAGAATGTAAGCCCTCAAAGACTCCAATGCATCCCACGTGCATTCTAGAAAAGGAAGAGGTAAGTAAAAAGGTAGAACAGAAAATCTACAGAGGTATGATTGGATCTCTCCTTTATCTGACAGCTTCAAGGCCTGATATTTTATTCAGTGTTTTCTTATGTGCTAGATTCCAATAAGATCCTAGAGAATCCCACTTAACAGCAGTTAAGCAAATTTTCAAGTATCTGAAAGGTACTACTAATCTGGGCTTGTTTTATAGAAAATCCAATGAATACAGCTTAGTAGGATACTGTGATGCTGACTTTACTGGAGACAAAGTAGAGCATAAAAGAACTTCTGGAAGCTTCCATTTTCTGGGAGACAACTTGATCTCATGGACCAGAAAGAGACAGTCCATAATAGCGTTGTCAACAATAGAAGCTGAATACATAGCAGCTGCTGGATGTAGCACTCAAATGCTCTGGATGAAAAGTCAACTTGAAGACTTCAACATATTTGAGAGTAACATTCATATCTTCTGTGATAACACTTCTGCCATATGTCTATCCAGAAATCCCATTTTTCATTCTAGGTCTAAGCATATAGAAATAAAACATCACTTTATTAGGGACTATATTCAGAAAGTAATTCTTACTTTAAAATTTATTGACACAGACCATCAATGGGCTGATGTGTTTATAAAACCCCTTTCTAAAGATAGATTCAATTTCATTCTAAAACATATCAGCATGAAATTATATCCAGAATAAAATGTTTTATTCGCATATTCTAACCCTCATAATTTTATTATTTTCTGTGAAAATCTGATCAACTTGTCTTCAGAAGTTAGGAGTACAGTTGCCTCAGAATCTATCTATGAAGATCTGAACTTTTCATTTCAAGGATAGAGGCGTGCAGTTCACACCATCAAACATTTGTCATCCATTCACAAGCTACCTTCTGAGACTGAACACGCATTCAAATTCTGAAGGATCCAAGGCTCTGATTGGATGCATTGAGACACTTGTCATTGTAACTGTTTAATATCTCACTAAATCCCCTAATTTTAGGTTTCATTAATTTAGTATAATCATTACTTGTTTTTCTCTTTCTTACTGGTTACATTTTCAAAAGTGCTTATATAAACTCAATTCACTATTTCATTCATTCACGTTTTACCACCTTCAATATTCTCTCTTGCTCTAGTTTTTCAAAAAACCCTTTCTATCAGTTTTCTTCAAAGAATCCGTATGAATAATGGCATCCTTATCAAGTCTCAAGAATCTCAACAGTGCTCATGGTTCTTCATCAACTGAATAATATGTGGAGCCCATCAGAACACTGCTCACTCCGGTCGATAACCTTGAAGTTCTCTGTGAATTGATCGTCGATTTTGAAAGTTTACAAGAAAATGGGTTTAATCTGTAAGAATATGTAACTTCACAGGGATGGAACAAATACTTTGATCGTCTTTTGGGTCCAACTTTTCCCATTCTTGTTAAAGAGTTCTGGATTCATGCTACTTCATCCAACCACCAGGCCACGTCATATGTTATGGGGAATAAGATAATGATTACAGAAGATTTGATTGGGAAACTCATTGGATTGAATGGCGGCGGAGTCAGATGCATTGATATGGCTGATAAGTGTTCTGACCTAAAATCCAATGCTAGGGTCATTTTCACTTCTGGACAACCATCCAGTAAGATCAGAGACTTGAAAGACCACTACAAAATCTGGGCTAGAATAATTCTGGGATGTATTAATCACAGGAAGCCTACAAGCTCTCCTGATTGCATACACATTGATTAGCAGTTTCTGATATACTTCATTGCAAAGAAGACCAAAATAAACCTTCCACATTTGCTCTTCAACCATCTCAGAACAATTGTGAAAGAGACAAGAGAAGAAGAAAGAACTAAGATGGATTGGATTCCTCTGGGAAGATGGATTTGAGATATTCTAACGGAAAACAGGTTGATAGAACATCTGACAGAGGCTCAAGAAATCAGCACTCTGGAAGCAACTGCTGGGAAACCTCTGAATGCCAAGAATCTGAAGAAAATAAAGATTATTGAAAGCATTAAGAAGGAACCAACAATTGCTTCTCATTAGGTCATCACTTCTAGGAGAATCCCTCTGAAGGATTTTCCACTATTCTCTGAGATAGATGCCTCTCCAGAGATTATAGTCAGATACCTTGAAGCTTGCAAGGAAGACGGGACTATTCCAGAAATCAACACCCATGACCTGCACAAGCCAGCTCCAGAGGTTGTGCTAAAGAAATCCAAAAAGAGGAAGGCAGTAGGAGAAGGATCCTCTCAGAGGACACCAAAAGCTGCGAAAAAGAAAGGTAACATATCTTTTGTTTCTGTTGCAGAATCAATAGCTATTCCAACATCTGAAACCATTCTCCCTCAACCAACAGAAAATCCTTCACCTCAAACATTTGAGGATTTTGACATAGAGTTTGACGCATCTGTAAATATTGGCAATTTATTAAATGAACCTCACTCCCACAATCCAAATCAAGAACAACATCAACCAGAACTTGTAAGAGTTCTCTCTGATATTGAACTGTTTGATCAAGACTTTTCCTCACCAATCCCAGAAAATCCAAACAGTCAATGTCAACAACCAGAAAATCCACAATCACACTCTCCTCAACCAGAACATCAAAACCTCAACTAACCCTAACTAGAAAAAGAAAACCCTCTCACTCCTCAATCTGAAAATCCATCTTCTGATACACCTGAACTGAAAATTCAACACGCTACCGCAAACCAATCAGAAGACTCCTTTTCAGACTCTGATACCACTACCCCAATTCCTGGGATAACAGAACCTCTTACGGTTTGTTTACCTCTCTCCATTCATGATATTCCAGAAATACCTTCACCATATGAATCCACACCACCAAACACTCCTCACTCACCAATCCTGGTTTTTGATTCTTCAACTCCCTCACCAATCAACCGTCCAGCTGATCACCTCAAAACTGTCATTAATCTAGAAGCGCTGGACCATCTAGCTTCCACCTCAAATAAAATTGCCATCTCCAAACCCAAACTAACCTTAACCAAACCAGATGTTGGTAAGAACCTGTTGATTTTTGAAACAGAAATACATGAATGGGTTACTTCTTTAAACCAAGCAAGTCAAGAGAATTCTAATCCTACTGCTTGATTCTCCGTGGGATAGATTCAAAAAATGGTTCAACGCTGAATCCCAGAAGCTAAAATAATTGAGCTATGAGATGGCTCAACAGAACTTCAGTGATCAGCTGAAAGCCTTCAAAGATCAAGTTCTAAGCCACTGGAACAAGAAAGAAATTCTTCTGCTGGAAAATGCTCCCTGGAAAGAGCACCAACCTTCATAAGCCACTGAACCAAATTCTGATAGTCACCCTCCGACTACTGCTCCAAAAAAGGTAATTGCAATAGAAGAAGTTGTTCAATCAAAAGAGGCTGCAGAGTATTCTGAACGACATGCAGCCCATGAAGATACACCAGCTTTGTGTCTAGTCGTGCAAACTCTGGAAGAGTTAAAGAAGGAGAATGCTTTAATCCATGCCAGACTGGATAAGCAAGAAGGCACAAACAAAGAGATCAAGGATATATTTGAAAAACAAGAAGATACAAAAAAAGAAATAAAAGACATTATGGGAAAGCAGGAAGAATCAAGCACTCAGATTAAGAGCTTGCTGGAAGCGTTGTTCATACGCCTTCCCCCTCCTTCATCGTTTTTCTTTAACTTTTTATCTGTATTTTTCATCTTATCCTCTTTGTTTATGAAAAATGTCATTGCATTCTGTTTTCAATATAAATCATCTTTTTGACTCTGATTATATTTCTTTTTGATACCTGACAAAAAGGGGGAGAACGTAAGATATTTTCAATAACAGTATACCGGGACAAAGTCTCAAACATTCTGAATATCTTAACTTCTATGTTTTCTGAAAGCTTGAACATGAACATGTTCTGATAAGGACATAAGGAGATGCATAAAAAGCTCTGACGAGAAGAAACTTCAGGGAAGTAACTCATCTCTATCTGATTAATCAACTCAGGGGGAGACTCTCTTAAGCTTTTTGTTCTATATTTTTTATTGAAAATCCTAGTTTTTGTCATCATCAAAAAGGGGGAGATTGTTAGAACATAGTTTGATTCTACAACCCTTAATTAGAGTTTTGATGATAACAAACACAAAGAACAAATATGCACTCTAAATTTGTGTTGTTTCTTATACAGAAGTTCTGACTAAAACAACATCAGAAGTTAAACCGCAGAGGCTTTCAAGATGAGCTAATCAAAATGTTCTGAAGAATGGTGATCAGAATCTGCGTTAAAGTAAAAGATACTCTGACTCTAAGCAAAAGTTTAATATACCATCAGATCTTCACATCTCCGAGTCATCAAAGTTTTGAAGTAAAAGCAGCATGCAAGGTTCTAGTTCTGAAGCGTTACTTTTCAATTAAGACAGTATCATATGCAAAGACTTCATTCAAACAAGAATATTCTCAACATGGAAATTGCATTAAGTGTCCATCATCACGCTTTATTTTGGACAAGATTTCCACGCTATATAAACAAGCTTAAAGGAAAAATCGTTTACGATTTTTGACCTACGACTGCTCATACATCTTAAACGCTGCAAATATTAATATTCTCTTATACTCTCAAATTGTGTAGTATCACAGTAGTGATACAGTTTTTGTAACAAAAAAAAAACAGTACACAGTAAATTATTTTCTTTTTATTAAGCTAGTTTTCCTTGAGATAAACCGGGTTGTGGTTGTACTCAAGAAGACTTTGGAAGTTGTCAAAGTAGTATTGTAATCAGTTTTGATTAGTGAATTAAGTGCTCCTTGGAGAGAGGTGAAATCACCTTGGCGGGTGGACTGGAGTAGTTTGAGATCAAACGAACCAGGATAAAAATATTGTGTCTACTGCCTTTGTTTTTAAGTTTCAATTCAACCCCCCTTCTTATGTTTTTCACTTCTTCAAGGTTCATTTAAGAAATTTCCAAGAGTTACAGATGGGTCAAACTCTATGTCAAAATCCTCAAATGTTTGTGGTGAAGGATTTTCTGTTGGTTGAGGGGGAATGGTTTCAGATGTTGGAACATTTATTGATTCTACAACAGAAACAAAAGATATGTTACCTTTCTTTTTCGCAGCTTTGGGTGTCCTCTGAGAGGATCCTTCTCCTGCTGCCTTCCTCTTTCTGGATTTCTTTAGCACAACCTCTGGAGATGGCTTGTGCAGGTCATGAATGTTGATTTCTGGAATAGTCCCATCTTCCTTGCAAGCTTCAAGGTATTTGACTATAATCTCTAGAGAAGCATCTATCTCATAGAATAATGTAAAATCCTTCAGAGGGATTCTCCTAGAAGTGATGATTTCATGAGAAGCAATTGTTAGTTCCTTATTAATGCTTTCAATAATCTTCATTTTCTTCAGATTCTTGGCATTTAGTGGTTTCCCAGCAGTTTCTTTTAAAGTGCTGATCTTTGAGCCTCTATCAGATGTTCTATCAACCTGTTTTCTGTCAGAATATCTGAAATCAATCTTCCTAGAGGAATCCAATCCCTCTTAGTTCTTTCTTCTTCTCTTGTCTCTTTCACACTTGTTCTCAGATGGTTGAAGAGAAAATGTGGAAGATTTATTTTGGTCTTCTTTGCAATGAAGTATAAGCGAAACTGCTGATCAATGTTGATGTAATCAGGAGAGCTTGTAGGCTTCATGTGATTAATACATCCCAGAATGATTCTAGCCCAAATTTTGTAATGATCTTTCAAGTCTCTGATCTTACTGGATGGCTGTCCAGAAGTGAAAATGACCCTAGCAATGGATTTTTGGTAAGAACACTTATTAGCCATATCAATGCATCTGACTCCGCCGCCATTGTATCCAATGAGTTTGCCAATCAAATCTTATGTAATCACTATCTTCTTCCCCATAACATATGACATGACCTGGTGGTTGGATGAAGTAGCATGAATCTAAAACTCTTTAACAAGAATGGGAAAAGTTGGACCCAACAGACGATCAAAGTATCTGTTCCATCCCTGTGCAGTTACATCTTCATACAGATCAAACCCATTTTCCTGTAAGCTCTCAAAGTCGATAATCAATTCACATAGAACTTCAAGGTTGTCGATCGGAGTGAGCAGTGTTCTAATGGGCTCCTCATACTGTTCTGTTAACGAAGAACCAAGAGCACTGTTGAGATTCTTAAGGCTTGATGAGGATGCCATTGTTCACACGAATTCTTTGAAGAAAACTGATAGAAAGGGTTTTTGAAAAACTAGATCAAGAGAGAATATTGAAGGTGGTAAAACGTGAATGAATGAAATAGTAAACTGAGTTTTATAAACACTTTTGAAAACGTAATCAGTAAGAAAGAGAAAATGAGTAATGATTATACTGAAGTAATGAACTTGGAATTAGGGGATTTCGTGAGATATTGAACAGTTACCAATGACAAGTGTATCAATGCATCCAATCAGAGCCTTGGACCCTTCAGAATTTGAACACGTGTTCAGCCTCAGAAGGTATCTTGTGCGAGGATGACAGATGTTTGATGGTGTGAACTGCACGCCTTTATCCTTGAAATGAAAAGTTCAGATCTTCATAGATAGATTCTGAGGCAACTGTACTCCTAACTTATGAAGACAAGTTAATCAGATGTTCATAGAAAACAATAAAATTTTGAGGGTTAGAATATGAAAATAAAACATTTTATTCTGGACACAATTTCATGCTGAGATGTTTCAGAATTAAATTGAATCTATCTCTAGAAAGGGGTTTTGTAAACACATCAGCCCATTGATGGTCTGTGTCAATAAATTTAAAGTGAGAATTCCTTTATGAATATAATCCCTAATAAAATGATGTTTTATTTCTATATGCTTAGCCCTAGAATGCAAAATGGGATTTCTGGATAGACAGATGTCAGAAGTATTATCACAGAAGATAGGGATGTTACTCTCAAATATGTTGAAGTCTTCAAGTTGACTTTTCATCCAAAGCATTTATGTGCTACATCCAGCAGTTGCTATGTATTCAGCTTCTGCTATTGATAATGCTACTGTGGACTATCTCTTTCTGGTCCATGAGATCAAATTGTCTCCCAAAAACTGGCAGCTTTCAGAAGTGCTTTTACGCTCTACTCTGTCTCCAGCAAAGTCAGCATCACAGTATCCTACTAAGTTGTATTCATTAGATTTTCTATAAAACAAACCCAGGTTAGTAGTACCTTTCAGATACTTGAAAATTTGCTTAACTGCTGTTAAGTGAGATTCTCTAGGATCTGATTGGAATCTAGCACATAAATAAACGCTGAATAAAATATCAGGCCTTGAAGCCTTCAGATAAAGGAGAGAGCCAATCATACCTCTGTAAATCTTCTATTCTACCTTTTTACTTACCTCTTCCTTTTCCAGAATGCACGTGGGATGCATTGGGGTCTTTGAGGATTTACATTCTGAGAGGTCAAATTTCTTCAAAAGTTCTCTGACGTATTTGCTCTGGTGAATGTAAGTTCCTTTTGGAGTCTGGTTTATCTGAATGCCCAGAAAGAATTTAAGTTCCCTCATTAAGCTCATCTCAAACTATGCCTGCATGCACTTAGCAAATTCTCTTCCCAGAGAAGGTTTAGTGGATCCAAAAATAATATCATCTACGTAAATCTGACAAACTAAAATGTCATTCTTAAATGTCTTACAGAACAATGTTGTGTCCACGTTCCCTTTGGTGAATTCCTTTTCTAACATAAAGTTACTTAGCCTTACATACCAAGCTCTGGGAGCTTGTTTCAGACCATAGAGTGACTTCTTTAGTTTGAAAACATATTCTGGGTGTTTGGAATTTTCAAATCCAGGGGGTTAGTGCACATATACCTCTTCATCAATGTAACCATTTAAGAATTCACTTTTGACATCCATCTGATATAGAGTGATGCCATTATTTACAACAAAATAGATTAAGAGTCTGATAGATTCTAACCTGGCGACTGGAGTAAAGGTTTCTGTATAGTCTATCCCCTCTTGCTGACTATAACCTTGTGCCACCAGTCGTGCCTTGTTTCTGATGGCTTCTCCTTGCTCATTCAGTTTGTTTCTGAACACCCACTTTGTTCCAATGACGTTGAATCCTTTTGGTTTGGGAACTAGATCCCATACGCCATTTCTGGTGAACTAGTTTAACTCCTCCTGCATTGCCAGAATCTAGTCATTGTCCAGAAGAGCTTCATCAATTGTTGTTGGTTCAATAGTGATACCAATCCCATGAGGGATTCTTCAGAGTTTCTGAATGTTGATCTTGTTCTGATTGGATCATCCTTCTTTCCCAGAATCTTATCTTCTGGGTGAGCTATGCTGCTTCTGGATAACTTTTTCTAGAGTTGATCAACAGAAGGTACTGGAACACTTGTGACATTTCCTTCTGAAGTTGTTGGAGCGTCTCTGTTGGGAACTTATGATGAGTTGTCTTCAACGCCTGTGAATTCAACTTCTATATCTGCAAAAGATTCATTCTACTGTTCCAGAGCCAATGATCTTCCCTCTTTGGTTTCCTCCAAAGCCCATGTAGCCTCCAGGTTTAAGTTCCAAACTTTGGAACATATGCTTTCTTCCCGTCATGTGTTGAGAGCATCCAGAGTCCAGGTACCATGACTGGTGTTTTAGCCTTGCTGCTAAAGATATCTGCTATATATATAATTTTGTCCTTAGGTACCCATATCTTTTTGGGTCCTAGTTTGTTAGTTTTACCAAAATTCTGTTTGAATTTTGGTTTGGAAGAATAATCATTGCTAGTGTATTTCAGGTCATGTGTGTGCCCATATGTGAAGTGTGATTTTAGTGGTGTGAATTTTATTACTAGGTCCATGAACTTTTTAGGTGGAGATACCTTACCTTGGTATCCTATTCCTTTTCTGCCATTCCTGCTAACTCCATAGATCATTGAAGCCATCTTGCTTCTATCTATGTTTTTATCCAGAAACTTCTAAAAGCTGTGATCATATTCTTTTATGATTTTATCAGTGCTATTGGGAGCCTCCGAGGTTATTTCTTTCTGAGAGTTTTGTAAATAAATTTCTAGTTTTGAAATCTTTTCTTTTGGCTCAGAATTTTCTAATCTTAGACTCACAGTTTCTTCAGAGTCAGAATCAAGATCCCTTTTTAGGTTCTTGAATTTGACTCTGATGTGCTGATATCTTTCTAGAATCTTATTCAGGCTTTCTACTAGTTCATCTTTAGTTAAATTAATAGAAAAATCAGGAAATACCTCTTCTGTGTCTGATTCTGAGTCTGACTGAGATGCTTCGCTGTCTTCTATCACATTAGCCATAAGATCAATGTTGGCTCTTTCATCATCTGATTCTGAGTCTGCGTCAGAAGTATCTGAATCATCCCATGTTGCCATGAGAATTTTCTTCTTCTCCTTGAAGAACTTCTTTTTGGGCTTCTCCTTCTGAAGCCTTGGACAATCACTTTTGTAGTGCCCCTGTTCATTGCACTCATAACAGATGATGTCTCTGTTGTTTGACTTCCTGTGACCAGATGAAGATTCAGATCTTCTATGTCTAGAGGAGGACTCAGACTTTCTGTATCCGGAGGAAGATTCATTCTGATTCCCTGACCTTCTGGAATTCTTGAATTTTCTTTGCCTCTGCTTTCACAGCTAATTTACCCTTCTGGAGAGAAGAGACAGTTCGTCTTCTTCTGATGAGGATTCATCAGAGATTTCTTCCATAGCCTGCAAAACCTTAGAGTCAAGTTTTTTGTTAGATTTTAATGCTAAAGGCTTACCTTGCTTCTGAGGCTCGTCATCTTCTAGCTCTATCTCATGGCTTATGAGGGAGCTAACAAGTTCCTCCAGAGATATCTTATTGAGATCTTTAGCCAACTTAAGCGCATTGACCATTGGCCTCCATTGCTTTGGTAGAGTTCTAATGATCTTATTTACGTGATCAGCAGTAGAATAACCTTTGTCAAGAACTCTCAGCCCAGCAACAAGAATCTGGAATCTTGAGAACATCGCTTCTATGGATTCACTGTCTTCCATCTTGAAAGCTTCGTATTTCTGAATGAGTGCAAGGGACTTAGTTTATTTAACTTGTATGTTGCCTTCATGCATCATTCTCAGAGAGTCAAACATGTTTTTGGCTGTCTCTCTGTTTGAGATCTTCTCGTATTCTGAGTATGAGATGGCACTAAGAAGTATTGTTCTGGATTTATGATGGTTTCTGAAATCACGCTTTTGCTGGTGAGACATTCTTTTTCTATCTATCTTCTGACCACTTTCATCCACTGTATGTGTGTATCCATCAATTACCATGTCCCATAGATCAACATCATGATCCAAAAAGAAGCTCTCAATTCTGTCTTTCCAGTAGTCAAAATTTTCTCCATTAAAGACTGGAGGTTTGCCGCTGATTCTGTCCTTGTCATCATGATAGTCATTGCTGATGTTTTGGCTTGGTCCCACCATAGTGTTTTTATAAAGCTTGGATCTTGTACTGACAAGGTTAAGTGTATGAACTCAGAACCAGGCGCTCTGATGCCAATTGAAGAAGTGAAAAACACAAGAAGTGTGTGTGTGTGTGTGTGTGGGGGGGGGGTGAATTTAAACTTAAAAATAAAATTCAATAGACTCAAGATTTTTATCCTGGTTCGCTTGATCTAAAACTACTCCATTTCACCCGCAAAGGTGATTTCGCCTCTCTCCAACAGGGACTTAATCCACTAATCAAACAGATTACAACACTACTTTGACAACTACCAAAGTCTTCTTGAGTATGACCACAACCCGATTTATCTTAAGGAACAATATCTTAATCAAAGAACAATTAACTGTGTACTATATGTTTTTCTTTACAAAAACTGTATCACTACTGTGATGTATTACGCAATTTGAGTATATGAAAGAATATGAATATTTTCATCTTTTTGAGATGTATATGCAGTCGTTGGTAAAATCGTAAACAATTTATCCTTTGAGATTTTTTTTATAGGCATGGAAATCTGTCCAAAATAAAACGTGATAATGGACACTCAATGCACTTTCCATACTTAGAAGATTCTTGTCTGAATGAAGCCGTTGCATATGATACTGTCTTAATTGAAAAGTAACGCTTTAGAACTTGAGAATCTTGCATGCTGCTTTTACTTCAGAACATTGATGACTCAGAGATATGAGGATTTGTTGGCGCATTAGACTTCTGTTCAGAATCAGAGTATCTTTTACTTTAGTGCAGATTCTGATCATCATTCTTCAGAACATTCTGATTAGCTCAGCTTGAAGGCTTCTGTGGCTTAACTTCTGATGTTGTTTCAGTCAGAACTTCTGTATAAAATACAACACAAATTTAGAGTGCATATTTGTTCTTTGTGTTTGTTATCATCAAAATTCTAATTAAGGGTTGTAGAATCAAACTATGTTCTAACATTTACTATAACAGTCAACGTGTGGTCATGGACCGTGATTGTAAGTGACACATATACAACCACACGCTACATAACAACGTTTGGTCCCGTGTGATTATTTACCTTTCCCAACCGTTGTTGAATGTCTTTTCCGTAGTAGTGAAAAACAATCATTGAAGAAATTTCACCCTAATTATATCTTATTTGTAGCCGCCCCACCGCCAAATGCATCATTTTTTAGGATGAATTACAAAATTGAAAAAAAAATTCTTTTACCTTGAACAAAATATTTTTTCAGCTTATGCAATCCATCTCAAACAATGGTGTTGATGTTGTTGTTTTTGTTATTCCTAAAAGTTATTGTTTTTTTTCTTATTCCTAAAAGATTTACGGATGGATTGCAAGTGCAAAAAAATATTTTTCAATTTTTGGGAGAAACACCTTATTAGAAGTTGGATGCATTCAACGCATGCACATTGTATACGCTAGTGAAGACAGTGATAATGATAATATCAATAATCAATCTTAGATATAAACTTCTAACATTCAAGCATCAACACCTATATGATGGATTGCAAGTGCAGACAAACCATTGAAGAGATCTGTTATAATAAATTTATTTTAATATTATGTGTAAACAATATAATATTAAAATAATAATAATAATAACTATCACCTCGGTTTTTAAAATTAACCGAGGTGATAGTTCAAAAAATAATAAATAATGATAACTATCACGTCGCTTTTAAACTTTAAACCGAGGAATATAATAGTCAAATTTTACTATAAAAGCAATCATTAGAGTTTACCCTAATCCGTGTTAATATAAAGTCGCCCCAACTCGCATCATTATTCAGGATAGATTGCACGACATAAAAAATATTCAATGTTTTTCTATCTATAACAAAACATTTTTTCTGCTCTTGTAATCTATCTCACAAAATGATGTTGTATTTTTTTTGGAGAAATGTTGTTGTTGTATTTTTGCTCATTTGATAGATTACAAATGCAGAAAATCATTCTTTCTTCAGGTTAAGCAAAGAAAAGAGCTCAACCTTTGAAAGTTTAAACATAGAAGAGAGCTTAACTTTTCAGAAGATGGATATCAACGAAACAAATCTCTAGCATCTTGTATGGGTCATGGACATGCTGTATTTTTAATATTTGGGATAAACAATCTTGATATTCTACGAAGATTTGTTACATTCAATGCATTTTTAATATTTTGTGTAAACAATGTACCATTTTTGTAAAAAAAATAATTAATCTAACCTCTCGGTTTTATTCCAAAACCTAGAGGATTGTTAAGTGTTATTTTTCCCTATTTTCAACGGCCTTAAACAAATCTTTTCCGTCCATTTAAAGGTTATCGACGCTCAAGAATCTGCCATTAGTGATCCACGTGAAACCTGAAGGACATCCATTATATAACTTCTCTTACGATATTGGAAATCTAACCTAAATGAAACATATGAAGCACTTGAAACCTAAGGATGCTTGGAAAAGTTCTCTATGATGGATTGCAAGAGCAAAAAATCATCTGGGTTCAAGGTTTGTTTTATTAAATTTTTATTTGTACAAAAAATATTTTTGATTATTGATATTAATTATCTTACGCCTTTTTTTCACCAGAAACAGATGCATGCAAAATCTGTAGATAATATTCAATAATTCGAATATCTAGATCTACGCCTTGAAGGAATTTAATTTTTATCTAGATCTATAGGGAGTTTCATTTTTATTTTAATTTAAATATTCTGGGTAAATAATGTAATATTTTGTGTAAACAATGTAACATTTTTTTAAAAAATAAATAAATAATCATACCCCTCGGTTATTTTGATAAATCAGATAAAAGATACGCTAGTTTTGAAAATAATAAAACTTGCTGCTGTTGGGGTTCGAACCCATGCACTAATAAAATTTTACCTCGGTGTTTTAAACACCGAGGTGATAAGTCTTTACTTTTTATGACAACCTTATTTACCTCGCATCTACTTCCAACATAAAACGCATTTCACGTCCGGTGTTAGAAGCGTTATTTGTAGTAGTGTTGTTAAATAAACACATCATCTTTTCAATCTCTCTATTAATCCATAAGATAATTCCAGACCTGTACCTACACTCACAATCAACCAACTCAACTAGCACAAACACAAAGGACATTCACCTGACCTGTCCCATGTTTCCAATACCAGTAAGTCATCTTAGTCAGGGTCTCACTCATCTCCATGACCTAATCTAGTCATATATTAGATTGTGTCACCTCAATTAATAAACAACTTTCAATCTATGAAATCCCCAACAAACGACACCAATGTATCTTGGTCACAAAACCTAGTTAGTAATCTATAAGTTCTTCGTCCCCATCATATCATGTTTAACATTTGGATCAAAATGTCTTAGTTAATAATATTGTTGGACTTTGAGATTTCACACACAAGAGAGGGGGTGAATTGTGTGATTTAGAAAAACATGGTTTTGAAACATTTTGAGATTAAATTAGAGTTTAAAAAAAATTATATAACTTAGCAGCGAAATATAAGAGTATTTCAAAAGTAAAGTACAGAAAGTAAAAAGTTAAGGGAAATGAAGAACACCATGATGTATAGAGGTTTGCTATAGAGTAAAAGTCCTATTTCTCTCCCTAAGAACTGGTCTTTAGAGTTTCCATTATATACCTGAGAGCTTTTAGTAGTTGAAACTCACAAATCACCTTATACAAGGAAATGGTGGCTGTCCTACAACCATGATAATACAAGACAAATGATATGATTGTTTTCATCTTCTCCATTATTGAGATTGAAGTTTCCAAGCTTCCTTTCTAACTGTAGATTAAAGTGATTAAGCTTCTCTCCACGAAATATCTGAGCTCAATATGGTTTAATAGATAACCATTAACCTCTTGAGATTTTAACAGACTGGTCTTCTAACCTATGGTTTTGAACCCGCTAACCATGAACCTAATGGTAAGATCAATATTGAACAACTTTATCCTTCAAATGAATAAGGCTTTATAATATCTTTAAGGGAAGTTCAACCATATTGGCAATCTTTAACCTAACTAAATATCAGTAACTGGTCCCACAATTCCCAACCAAAGCTTTTCACGGTTTTAGGTACGAACCACATATTTTTATCCCTAAAATGGATTGTGTTCATCCAAGGTGAATAAACAATAACCTTGAATGATTTTTACATTGCTACCCATCTAGAATTACAACGACATCTCACTTATAAAAGATCTTTCCTCACAAAAGAATTTGGCTATAAGAACTAGTGAGAGAAAGTGAAAATGAAAACTTAGAGATAGGGAGAGAGTGTAAAAACACAAATATTCTTATGGATAATTTGAAATGAGAAATAAGATCTCTATTTATAGGCCTTAAATCCTCCGAAATAGGAAATATAATAAAATGAAAAATGATCGTTACTAATCGATTATACTAATTAATTATAGGGTTAAATATGTTTTTTGTCCTCCTAAATGTCTCATATTTAATGTTTAGTCCCTCCAAAATTTTCCTTCAAAGAATGGTCCTTTTAAAAATTTTAATTATAACTTTTCTTCCCTCTTGTAATTTAGTGACAGTTTTTACAACTTAGCGATAGAATTAACGACTATTTTAGCGACGATTTTTTATTTAGTGACTGAATTAGCGATAATTTTAGCGGCTATTTTGGCATGAGGGACCAAAAGTAAAATTAAAATTTTTAAGAGGACCATTCTTTGAAGGAATTTTGTAGAGGGACTAGAAGTAAATGTGAGAAATTTATGAGGACGATAAATATATTTAATCCTTGATTAATTCATTGAAATGTAACGCCCACTTTTTCCAAAATATGAAAGAATTGATATATAGTCGTTTCTAATCATTTGAGTACATTCAAAATTCCTTTTTTCCCAAGAAAACTCCAATCTAATCCATTGACACTCTGTTCTAATCGATTAGATCCAGTCAAAATAATTTTTTTTCTTTTTGAATGTTCTCATCACTTTCTAAGCATCTTTTATATATTTCTTCCAAGTGTTTTATTTTCAAAAATATTTTATAAAAAAGTTTTAAGTATGTGCGTATGTGTGTGTGTTGTGTGCTTATAGACTTTTACTTTTATAAAGAAAAACCTTTTACTCTTACAAAAGTTTCACTCACTTACTAAATTAGGATAACTTTCCTAAGTGTGTGTGATGTATCCATTAGGTTGAATTTTTCCTGAAAAATCCTTTTGAAGCTATTGATATAATTTGTTTGTTTGCCTTTGTCTGAAGCTTTGTTCTATTATGAACCTTTATCATTCATTTATCAAGTGAGACTTTGTCAATCAACATCAATCCTTCTGGCTTGCATCATTAACCTTTTGAGTACACTAGTTGACTTTTTAAATGGTTTCGTATTTACTATTATGAATATTATTTTATTTTCTATTTTACCATTTTCATCTTTGCATCTCTATCATGCTGATTATTTGTTTTCTCCTTTATAGTTATGTACATTCCAGAATATGTATGTCAGGTCGGGACCTATAGTCATCTTAAGAAGGATGGAGAGAAGGCAAGAAAACAAGGATATGTGTGTACCTCTAGTTATTATCCTCGGGACCAGAGGGCTAAGCCGCGCCCTATCTCCGGGTACCTACGTCCTGGTAATGCTCTCCAGGACACGACCCAGCGGGATACAAAGATTCATCGTGAGGACCCGGTCGTAAATCCAGAAACAGTCACCATCTATTAATCACCAATCATTACCCTAAGTTAAGTACATCAATGATGGCTGGAGACAGACGTTTCAGGGTAATGATAATGTGAGGAACTCCAAGGGGCGCCTTAAAGAAAGCTCTTGGAGGGATTATGGAAGCTATATATAGAGGCTCCCACAAGAGAGATAACCAAGATATATATTCTGGAGACAATATGTACTGCAAGCGTAGCTCTCAAAACCCCAATCATACTTACATAAATCTACCTTTGAGACTCTCTATATTCCTATAGGGAAGATAAATGTTTAGTTTTCCTACGCAAGAACATTTGACGTCCATCATGGGGCCTCGGTAAAACTGTCCTAGGCCACATAACAAACCACATTCGTCAGAATGTCAACCGATATGGACCCCCAAATATGGTGAAACTATTGGCCATGGTGGAGGCCCTCAGGCAACAAAATGATACCTTGCAGGATAGTGTAGCTAATATGCAACAAAAGAGTCAGAGGGAGGACCCTTCGAAGGAGGAGCTTATGGATCCTCAACCACTCTGACAAGCAATCCGGGACGATCAAGTCCTTGACAACTTCAAAGCACCATAACTCATAGCTTATGATAGCAAGTCTGATCCTCAAGAGCACATTATTTCTATAAACAATTAGATGGAAATAATAGGCCTTAATATTTCCCTAAAGTGAAAACTCATGGCGAGAATCTTCAAGGATGTAGTCTTGAGGTGGTAGAACACTTTTGGGCCAACAAACACTGCAAGGTGTCAACCACTACCTTGTTTAATGTTCGACAAAGGAAGTCAGAATCCTTGTGAGAGTACTTGGCCAGATTCAATGAAGAAACCAGCAAATTCTCATACCCTAATCAGGAGCTGTTCGTGGGAGCGTTTCAGCACGATTTATGGGCTGGGCCATTCAATGAGTCCCTAGCTCAGAAACCGGCCTCCAACATAGAGGAGATTATTAACATAGCAGAATATCACATAAAAGGATAAGAGAGTAACCAGGAGAAACACTTAAGAGACACTACTGAAAGGTCCAAAATCAAGGAAGCCGGGGTAGGGAGACGCCAAGAACCTTTCGGGTACGCTGCTCGGGAACGCGTCCGGGAACATCCTAGGGAAAGAGTCAGTCAGAGACCAAATTGCAGACCCTTGGTTTGAGATGAAGATTTTACTCCGTTGAATACTCGGAGGGGAGATATTCTACAGGAGGTTGACCACTTGAATCTGATCCTGACAGCGCCAACTCTTCCTAAGGGGGATTACGCCGTGATGGGAAAGGATGCCGAAGCTTGGTGTAGTTATCACTGTCTTCGAGGTCACCACACCGACAACTATCACCAACTGAAGAAAGAGATTGAAGTGCTGATATAAATGGGATATCTCTTGTCCTATGTGAAAGATAATAAGTCACAATTCGGGAAGAGAGACTCTTGAAGGGACGACTCGAGACCATAAGAGTCTTCTCACAAGAAGGGGAAGGGCCCTAAGGAAGTCCACGAAACAAAATCAGCTTGCCATACTCTTAACACCATCGCTGGTGGGTTCGCTGTAGGTGGGGAAACAAGTTCAGCTAGGAAGAGGTATGCTTGGGCTGTGATGCACATGTTAGAGGAATCATCTGTTAGTCAAGAACGCGACCTGAATCCGGTGAGCTTCTCCAAGCTTGATGTTGTGGGAATTCTTGCCTATGAAAATAATCTGATGGTTATTAAAGTCTAGATCCATGATTGAAGTGTGAAGAGGGTACTGGTAGACCCTGGAAGTTCAACCAATATTCGATATTGGGAAGCTTTCAAAGGAATGCAATTCGACAGCCGCGTTGTTGCCCTTTAACAACACCTTGGTCGGATTCTCAAGAGAGCAGGTACAGGTGCTAGGATACCTACCAGTGCTAACTACCTTTGGGAGTGGTGGAAATAAAAAAGCAATAAGAGTAAGATACCTAATTGTTAACATTACCTCACCTTATAACATCATGGGAAAACCATCTTTCAACTCCCTCGAGGCTGCTCTATCCACCGTGTACCTCACTATGAAGTACCCGTTGGGGGGCAGTCAGGTAGGGGTGATCAAAGGGCGACTAGGGATTAGCATGAAAGTGTTACAAGGATAGATTAAAGTTGAAGAAGAAAGGCTAAACCAAGGAACTTGACTGCTCACATGATCTCAGTGTCAACTTGGTTGACATTGATCCACAAGATGACTCACGAGAGGATGGCTTGTCTCCTCATGATGAAACTAAAAAGGTCCAAATCGGGAACATACCCTCTGAGATAACCTATATTAGAACCTGTATTTCTCCAAAAAAAGAGAAGGAGATTACAACAATATTAAGAGAGAATGTTGACTTATTTGCCTGCAAACCGTCAGATATGCCAGGGATAGACCCTAACTTTATGTGTCATTACTTGGATCTGAACCCGGATACTAAACTAATTTCTCAGAGGAAACGTAAAGGTGGTGACAAGAAGAGGAAAGTTGTTAGAGAGGAGGTCAGGAAATTACTAGATGTTGATTTCACTAAGGAAATCAAGTACCCGACCTGGTTGTCTAACATGGAGATGGTAAAGAAGAAGAACAGAAAATGGAGGATGTGTGTTGATTTCAGAGATATCAACAAATCATGTCGTAAATATCCTTACCCTCTTCCTCAAATAAACAGACTCATTGATGAAACTTCTAGGTACCTGTTACTCAGCTTTATGGACACTTACTTCGGGTACAATCAGATTTGTATGAGCCTGATTGACGCTCCAAAGCCAACTTTCATGACAGATAGAATCAAGTACTACTATGAGGTAATGCCCTTTGGCCTCAAGAATGTAGGGGCTACTTATCAAAGGTTAATGGACAAGGTGTTCGCTACCCAAATCGGAAGAAACCTTGAAGTTTATGTGGATGACATGGTGGTAAAAACCACCTCGGAGAAACGACATATTATGGATCTCATAGAGACTTTTGCATTAATAAGGAGTCACAACAGGAGGCTGAACCCGGATAAGTGTATCTTTGGGGTGCAAGCCGGAAAATTCATAGGGTTTATGCTCACAAACCAGGGGATTGAAGCTAATCCAGACAAGTGCCAATCAATTATAGACATGCGAAGCCCATATTCAAAGAAAGAAGTTCAACAACTAACAGGGAGGCTAGCCACCTTGTCTCAGTTTTTTTTCTGTGCAGGTGATAAGTCTATTCATTTCTTTACAGCTCTTAGAAAGTCCGAGGAGTTTGAGTGGACAAATGAATGCGAAAAAGCTTTCCAAGGCGTGAATTTCTTTTTATCTTCTCCTCCTATACCAGAGAGGCCTAAAGTGAACGTGCCATTAATCTTGTACTTGGCCGTATCTGACAAGGCCATAAGCTCGTCCTCGTACAAGAGGGGGAAGATGGGGAGATACCATTATATTTTGTTAGCAAGGTTCTAAAATGAGCCAAGCTGCGATACCATAAGATTGAAAGATTGACATTATCGTTGGTTGTAACAGCAAGAAAGTTTAGGCATTACTTCCAGGGTCACCCCATAATAGTGAGGACTAACTACCCAATAAAACATATATTGAAGAAGCCAGACTTAGCCGGAAGAATGGTGTTATGGGCGGTGGAGCTACCCGAGTATGACATTGAGTTCACTCCAAAGACGAGAATCAAATCACATGTATTAGTGGACTTTCAGGTTGAGTTAAGTGCACCATTTCCAGAGGAATTCCCGTCCAGATGGATCCTTCATGTGGATGGAGCGTCAAACCTAAAAGGAAGTGGAGTCAGGATCATCCTTGAAGGGCTAGGGGAGTTCATACTGGAATACTCTTTAGGTTTCAATTTCTAAGCTAGTAATAATCAAGAGGAGTATGAGGCTATGATAGCAGGGATGAGGTTGGACAAAGAGGTTGGAGTAACTCATCTAGCAGTCAGAATAGACTCACAACTTGTATTCGGACAGGTAACAGGTGAATATCAAACTAAGGACCCTGCATTGCTGAAGTATTTACAGATAGAGTTGTGGTTATCCAAAGCTTTCTCTGAGTTCTAGATCAAATACATACCAAGAGATGAAAATGTACGAGCTGATATGTTAGCCCGACTCGCCAGCACTAAGGGGTCGGGGCTGAATAAAACTGTGATACAAGAGATCCTAGAAAAACTGAGTATTGAGAAGGAGGAAACTATGGCTATAAAATATCTAATCGGTTGGATGGTTCCAATAACCTGATACTTAACACAAGGAGTTCTACCAGAGGAAATCAATGAAGCGAAACACATAAGAAGAATATCTGCATGCTATCTTATAGTAGCTGACAAGCTATAAAAGATGGGCAAGTTAACACCATGTGGAGATGCATGTCAGAAAGTGAAGTTAAATTGATAATCAAGGAAGTCCATGAGGGAGCATGCGATAGCCACATTAGAGGAAGGGCTCTGTTAGGAAAAATCCTCAGAGTCAGGTATTATTAGCCTCACATGTTACAAGACTGCATAGACTTTATGAACAAATGTGAGAAATGTCAGGTATATACACCCTTTATACACTCCTCAGCCGAGTTTTTGCACTCCATCTTTCCACCATGGTCGTTTTATCAGTGGGGAACAGACATATTGGGTCCATTCCCTACTGCTCCGGGTCAGCTTAAGTTCTTAACAGTGGTAGTTGACTACTTCACAAAGTGGGTGGAAGCAGAATTCGTAGCCTACATCACAACCGAGAAGGTACGACAATTTTACTAGAATAATATCATATACAGGTTTGGTTTACCAAGAGTCATTGTCTATGACAATGGAACTCAATTCGCAAGTGCTTCTATGATAGAACTCTGCAAAGACTTGGGCATCCAGAATAGGTTTACATAAGTGGAGCATCCTCATGAAAATGGGAAAGCTAAATCAGCAAACAAGATAATCCTGGTTGGAAAGAAAAAGAAACTGGATGAAGCCTAAGGCATGTGGTCCGAGTACTTGCATGAAATTATATGGTCATATCATACAACACTACATTCAACTACCCGAGAAACCCCTTTGGGGATGGTCTATGGCTCTGACGAAATGATACCCTTAGAGATCAACACTCTTATATGGAGGCGAGAACACTTCAGCGAAGATGTCAATAGGGAAAACTTGGACAACTCGACCGACTTACTTGATGAGGTTATGGAAACCGCCCAGATCCGAGAATTTGAAGCTAAAATAGACTTGCCAAGAGGTTTAATCTGAAGGTAAGACAATGGGGGTTTCAAATAGGTGGTATGGTTCTCAAGTGAATCATTGACCCAAGAATAAGGGGAAGTTGACTCCCAATTGGGAGGGACAATTCTGGATCCTTCAAAAGTTGAATAATGGGGCTTACAAGCTCAAACTTTGAACGGTGTAGAAGTACATAGGACTTGTAATGTATCGAATTTTAGACTTACTCCAGTTAAATTTATGTAATTAAAAAATAAGGGATGCATTCTTTTCCCCTGCAAGGGTAGGGTTTTCAATGAGGCACCCAAATTTGAAAAATCTTTGTAACACTCTGATAAAGTAAAAACACACTTCAAGCCTCTGCATGAATACAAGGTCAACATCGCCTTTGACAAAGGGGCTATACACCTATTCAGGTCAACCTCGTCTCTGGAAAAAGGGGATCTGAACCATAAATGAAGTCAACCTCGCCTTTGACAAAGGGGCTTTGCACCTATTCAGGTCAACCTCGTCTCTGGAAAAAGGGGCTCTGAAACATAAACGAGGTCAACCTCGCCTTTGAAAAAGGGGCTCTGCACCTATTCAGGTCAACCTCGTCTTTGGAAAAAGGGGCTCTAAACCATAAATGAGGCCAACCTCGCCTTTGACAAAGGGGCTCTACACCATTCAGGTCAACCTTGCCGCTAGAAAAAGGGCTCTGAACCATAAACGGGGTCAACCTCGCCTTTGACAAAAGGGCTCTACACCTATTCAGGTCAACCTCATCTCTGGCAAAAGGGGCTCTGTACCATAAACGGGGTCAACCTCACCTTTGAAAAAGGGGCTATGCACCTATTTAGGTCAACCTCATCTATGGAAAAGGGCTTTGAACCATAAGCAAGGTCAACCTCGCCTTTGAAAAAGGGGCTCTGCACCTATTCAGGTCAACCTTGTCTCTGGGAAAAAGGGCTCTAAACCATAAACGAGTTCAACCCCGCCTTTAACAAAAGGGCACTGCACCTATTCAGGTTAACCTCGTCTCTGGAAAAGGGGTTCTAAACCATGAACAAGGGAAACCTTGCCTTTGACAAAAGGGCTCTGCACCTATTCAGGTTAACCTCGTTTCTGGCAAAAGGGACTATGTCTGTCTTCAAATGCCTATACAACCCGACCATAAGAGCCAAGGGTTTATCAAGTGACTAAAAACTTGACAAGTCATACACCTGAAAAGGTGTGTGATCAATAACTAAGATCGTAATTAAAGATAACAGAAATGCCATAAGCAAAAATAACCTACTTGCAGTCCAGAAGCCTTCGGATGTGTCCGGGTTGACACCCTCAGTCTTCAAACACGGATAGCGACTCACTGATTGTGGCTTAAGGTTCATCTCGGGACTTACCAACAAACCACTTTAGAGATAAGGAAATTTATAAAACGAATATTCGCCTGGGGATCTTAAAATCCAGAAGCACTAAATGTTTCAAGTATTGCAAAACCAGATCAATCCAATCACCTCATGATCAGACACTTACAGCCCTATGGGCTTCGTGCCCGAGGGGCTAGAATACATGGATTATATTATCAAATCTCTATGATTAAAAGTAGAAAAATATATTAACATGGATTAACGAAATCAGGAAATATCAACGTAAAGCCACAAAGGGAAAAGGAGTTGTTCAAAACATAGTGCCCGAAGGCAAAGAGTCATTACATGAAGGGGGGATGAGACCACACTCCCCAAAAAACAAAAACAAAATTACATAAGTGCATCCTTATCGGATGACTAACAAAACCAAATGAAACTAAGTAGCCGACTTCTCCCGATGATCATCATTACTGTTGTTCTCCATACCGGAAGGATTATCATGGTCCAGTGGAGGAGTTTAAGTCTTCTCCCCGTCCTCCAAATCCACAAGACGGTCATCCTTCACCACCTTTAAATAGTCAATCTCAAACAAGTCCAGACCCGGGTAAAGGAATAATGTCTGATCTTTAGCCTGATCAAAGGCTTCATCAACGGCAGAGAGGACATCCATCTTGGAATTCTTGAGAGCCTCTTTAAGCTCATCATTTTTAGTCTTTGTAGACTTGAGCTTGTCGGTGAGCTGAGTGGGGGATTTCCTACTCTCCTCCTCCAAAGTCCCCATTCGAGTCTTCTCTTTTGAAAGGATCTTCTCCAAAGCAGATATCTTGTCAAATTTAACCTTATGGTCATCCTTCAAGTTGGTAACCTCCTTATGAAGCTTCAACTTGTTATGTTCATAGTCATCCCTATATTCAAACAAACCCCTTGACAAAATAGCACACCTCATGAGGTAGGAGCTGATGTTCTGAAACATCTTCTGGCGTCCTATGGACTTCACCTTCTTAACATCCTCATCCACTTTGATGTGGTCATAGAAGAACATGACCCCGCCAAAGCTGTTTTACCAAAACTTAAACTCCTCAGACGGGTTAGAAAATCCCTCCCAGAGTCTTCCATTAACAAGGTGATTTCCATATCATCCCGAGAAACATCGCTACTCTTCAAAAGTCTTCAGTTTCTTGGGAGTTCCCTGAGGAACCTCCTCAAAAATTGGGGGAATTGAAGATTGGATCTCGGCAGAGCCTGAGGCTACCTTGGAACCTGTCATCATATTCCTTTTTAAAAGACGAGTTTCGAGGCCGGTAAGGTCAGATTTGGATGGGGTGGCTCATCTGGCTCCCTTCCTTGTAGCACGGGCTTCCAGCATCAACTTTTTCTGCTCGACGATACTGAAACCAGTCATCCTCTAAATAAAAAAGAAAGACGAGAAATAATTAGTCATCCTCTCATTCTCGATGGAGGAGACATTCTTCAGAGATCGGAGTTTTCCTATCTCCATTATGTCAAAAATAATATTCTTGTAGCCCATTACTTCTAGATCAAATGGAGCAGAGGTTTCCATCACCATCTCTACAGAACCTAAGGATGAAGAAGCATAGTCAGAATCACTTTCAAAAGTGAGGATTTCGTTATAAACCATGTTCATAACTTGAGTATACTCTTCTACGCTTAAGGCAGTTTGCATCTCTCGTATGCACTCATCTCACAAAGCTTTTCTTTTCTCAGCATTTTTGGGTTTTATAGCGTTGCCAGTGCTATCACACTCTCTAATGGTAACCATTCTTATGAAAATAGCAGGAAATATGAATAAAGTAAAAAGGAATGAAGAGGATAATACCTAGTAAAAGCGTACTTTGCGTTTGAGAAGGATTCGCTGATGAAGAAAGCATTACAAAAATTGCCAACAATAAGAATCGATGGAAAAGAGGAGGAAAAGTAGGGCTTAAATAAAGATCCCTAGTAAATGATGTAGTAGTAGGGGAACAGTCACCTATAATCAACTCCCCATAAAAATTCATTATTATACTGGGAAGAAATCACTCAAAAGATTTGCTTATCTATTTCCTGCCACGTATGCGAAAAGGTTCTAAATGTATAAATATTTTCCGGGCTCAAAACTCGAAATATTTCAGGCTCATTTATGACTGAAAACCATACCCCGATGTTGACATGTATGTCTGTGGGGCTTATGTATATCCCGGAATACGTATGTCGGGTCGGGATCTATAGTAGGCTTAAGAGGATGGCGAGAAGGAAAGAAAGCATGGATATGTGTAGCTCCGATTAGTGTCCTCGGGACTAGAGGGCTAGGTCGCGCCCTATCTCCGGTACCTACGTCCAGGTAATACTCTCCAGGACGTAACCCAACAGGATATGAAGAGTCATCGTGAGGACCCGACCGTAACTTTAGAAATGGTCACCATCTATTAATCATCAGTCGTTACCCTGAGTTAAATGCATCAATGATGGTTGGAGGCAGACGTTTCAGGGAAATAACGTGAGGTACTCCAAGGGGCACCTTAAAGGAAGCTTTTGGAGGTATTAAGGAAGCTATATATAGGGACTCCTGCAAGAGGGATAAGCAAGATAAATATTCTGGAGACAATACATACTGCAAGCTTAGCTCTCAAAACCCCAATCATACTTACAGAAATCTACCTTTGAGGCTCTCCCTTTTTCTATAGGGAAACTAACTGTTTAATGTTCCTAAGCAAGAACATGTTAAAATAAAAACTTTGAAGTTGTTATTATGTTACATCTTTTTAATGTTAATGTTGTCATCATCAAAACAACAACCTATACCTACAAAGCAAGGTTCCACATTCTCCCCCTTTTTGATGATGATAATGCATCTCTCAAGGGAGGTGATAAAAGAAATAAAGCAATACATATTTTTGAGTGATAACACTCCCCCTAAGTTAGATAGAGTGTAAACCCTCCCCCTTAGAGTATACTTCTCCCTCTTTGTCAAAATAAAAAAGGAGGGTAAAATATGCAAATATGTTCTATTTATCTGTAGTACAAAATGGAAAAACAATATAGTAATATCAAACATCACAACAAGGATAGATCATATGACATGTTTTAAATTATCAAGAGCATGTAGTAATGAGACACATTTATGCATGGCAAATATCATGTTATATAAGGAAGCATATAAGAAATAATTCTTGATGAGAAAAAGATGTTAGTCACGGTATAACAGTTTATCAAAGTGCAAGTATGAGCATACATGTAATGCAATCATTTTTCAAGGCTAATGTAATAATAACATGGCATAATGCATAGACAACATTTAGCAAAAAATATCATGTAATAATACCACAAAGCATGTATATGTCACAACAAATATCACAACATAATTCTTATATGTGGAACATGGTTTCCTAGTTATGTGCAAAACAAAGATTTTTTTTATCATGGCATGTTTGAAGGACAACCAATGTGGCAATATAAGCAAGAATAAATCATATGATAAACCACGACAAATGTTGAAAAATTTATTGAATGCTAAGGCAAATAAGAAGTCATGTGTAGCAATGATTTGAATCATGTCATATCAAGAATAATACTTACCTAAAAATGTGTTTAGGCATGACATAAGGTTTTTATCACATGTAAGTAACAAGATGTTATAGCAAATACATTATGGAATAGAAAATATATTATACTTAGTGAACAACAAGATTCCCTAAAGCATACTTCGACACGGAAACAAGACATTTGTTCTAGGCTAAAACATGGTATTAAGCAAAGTTTATTTTATTATGATGAAAGGGTCATGCTTAGTGGGAAACGATATATTTATCCTAAGCTAGGTTTCCTAATCATTTGTTATGGAATAATTGCATATAAGACACATATGGTAGACATAGGGATGAGACATGTATGAGGTATATGAAATATTACTCTAGATATGCATATAAGGTTCCTTAAAACATGTATAAACTTTTCATTTTAAAGTGTGACTAGCAAGGGTATTCAAATCATGGCCTAGAAAGTGTCATACTTGGTGTAAGAGAATATTTTTAAGTGTGTGACACAAGGGTATTTAAAGAAAAACAAGTTCGTAAATTATAAATAAGTAAATAAAGGCACAAAAGACATTTATGAAAGGGAAAACACACTTTATTGAAATATGAAGGAAAACTGTAATGCAGAAAATATATTATAGATATAGATAACTCTAAGTCCTATTTTTCTTATTTTTGTCTTAATTTCTTCTACATCTTTGGCTATATTTTGACAAAGTTTCCAATATTTTCTTAGATTTATGTCTTCTTCTACAAGTTCTGAGAGGTTAATGTCTATTTTTAATCATCGAAGAATAGTGTAATTAATGGTGTTGTTGTATTATTTTGACTTTTCTCCTAGGAGGTCAACTTTGAAGACTCTTATAATGGTTATGATCATTGCTCCATATGGTAGGTTTATTGATGGTTCTTCTATAGTTTTGGTCATGTGAGAGAATACTCCTTCTATCAAATTTGTTGGTATATTTTGAGTTAAAACCCATAAGGGAATAATGTCATCGTTGATGACATAGTTGTCGTTTTTGTTTCTTAGGAGCAAGATCCTTGTCAGAAGGTAATGAAGGATTTTGACTTTGGGTTTTAGAAAGTATGTCTTGAATGGAAATACTCTCCCCTAAGAAGTACTACAATCCTATCAAAATTGCAATCAACATGTCAAGATAATTGACATGACATCGGGACAAACACAATACACCAAGCCACCAAGCTAAACACACAATTTACCCGCCCTTTTTAGCCAAAAATTGACAAAAATAAAGTAAATACACAATAAACATGGAATCACATATGTAAATAATCATAATCAACAGACGGAAGCACACATTCATTGGAAATAAACATTGATGGAAACACACACTCTTGATGGAAACACAAAAGCAGATGGAATCGATGTTTACTCAAAAAGGAAGATGTCCAGTTCACCCCTAAGCTTTTCAAATTGATTTGCATCCAAATATTTGGTGAAAATATCAGCCAACTGTTTCTCAGTGGCCACATGCTTCAGAGTACCTTCATTCTAGCAGGAACACATTTTATCCCAGGGTCTTTCTTTTTATTTTTCAAGGATTGAAAAGTAAACCCTATGCCAACATGCCTTCTTCCTCCTTCTACATCTTGAAGGATGTCATTCAACACATTAGATCCATTGTTCAACATCCTAACAACTTTTGTCAAATTATCAAGTTTTGATGTTAACAGAGTCACTTCATTCTGAAG
This sequence comes from Vicia faba, assembly GCA_948472305.1. Lineage (NCBI taxonomy): Eukaryota > Viridiplantae > Streptophyta > Magnoliopsida > Fabales > Fabaceae > Vicia > Vicia faba. Next base: position 1,342,825,775 of record OX451741.1, on the reverse strand, counting down.
CTCAGAAATGTCAGTTAAGTATTCCTCCTTCTCATCCTCAAGTTTAGCTATGATCATTCTTTGCTTCACTCCTATTTGGTAGACTTCTTCACTTTTTTTGCACAGTTCTTTGTAAGAAGCAGTCAATTCATCATAAGATATTTCTTCACTTCTAAAGTTTACATTAGAATCCCATCTTCCTGTTAGAGAAGTCACAAGTTTAGCAGAATCTCTAACACCCCCTTTCTAACCCACACAAATATATAACATAATCATAATAAATTAGCATGCACATCGCAAAAGTGGCATCACATATACTTCCACGACCTTAAACAGTATTACTAGGATGAACCCCTTCTCTTCAAGAGAGGCAGTGATGGCTTTTTCTCTTGTCGCATGCCCGAGGAGGATATAAAAAGTATTATAACTCACTGCCATGCTATGCCTTATGGAGGCCATGCAAGCACGTCTAAAACCTCTGCGAAAATCCTACAATTCGGCCTCTATTGGCCCAACTTATGGAAAGATGTACATGCCGCAGTTATAAATTACAACCGTTGTCAATGCACTGGTAACCTCTCTAGGAGAAATGAAATGCCATTGAATAATATCCTGGAAGTAGAAGTTTTTGACGTGTGGGGTATTGACTTTATGGGCCCTTTCCATCGTCCTTTGGAAATAAGTTTATACTTGTAGCTGTTGATTACGTGTCTAAATGTATCAAAGATATTTCTTCTCCTACAAATGACGCGCAAGTAGTAATTAAGCTTTTTAAGAATCAAATCTTCCCTAGATTCGGTGTACCAAGACTTGTCATTAGTGATGGTGGGTCTCATTTTATCTCCAAAATATTCAAAAAATTATTACTTAAGCATGGAGTCAGACACCGCATAACAACACCATACCATCCACAAACAAGTCGCTAAGTAAAAGTATCAAATAGGGAGATTAAATTTTTTTTAGAGAAGACAGTTGCTACATCTAGGAAAGACTTGTCCTCTAAGCTACACGAGGCGCTATGGGCATACAGAACAACTTATAAGACTCCCATAGGAATAACACTATTTAAATTAATCTATGGTAAGTCCTTCCATCTATCGGTTAAATTAGAGCATAAAGCTTATTGAGCCATTAAGGCCCTAAATATGGACTATGCAGCCACAGGTGAAAAAAGAGTGTTAGATATTCATGAACTTGAGGAATTACGACTAGATGCTTACGAGAACGCCAAAATTTAAAAGGAAAGAACAAAGAAATGGCATGATAAACGCATAGTAATAAGAGAATTTAAAGAATGGGACTTAGTCCTTCTATTCAACTCTTGACTTCGACTCTTTCCAGGAAAACTTCGTTCTAGGTGGTCCGATCCATTTGAAATTACCAAGGTTTTTTAAAACGGGGCGATAGAAATCAAGGATAAATCTACTGAATCATTTATAGTGAACAGACAGCATTTGAAACATTATCATTGCGTCAAAGGCAGAGACTATTATACTAGTCTAAAGCTTGAAGAGCTGCCCGCTCATTCACAAAATTAGTTTTTGTTAAAACTTTGTCGAGCTTACAACATTAAACAAAGCGTTGTGTGGGAGGCAACCCACAATTTCTGACTATTTGATTTTTATATATTTTAATGTTTGTTTCTTCTCTTTGTTTCCCCGAATGTTTTGCAGTTTAATTATTATGATCAATACTAACATTCTCAGTATCTCCTTTCATCATACTAACTTCTTAACTAACTTTAGAGATGGACAACATAGATAATATGGATGTCACTTTTGGAAGCGAGGCCCAACAAAGACGTTATGAGATTCTCTTTCAGAGAGAGATGGCACTGAAATTTTTCGCTAATGGCCCTACCATGACTGCTCTAGGTGTTGAGGAAAGCATCTACTACATGTTTAACCAAATAGGATTGGAATGTTTTATTAGGAAGAAATTCCCCACTTACCATAAGCTGACTTTAGAATTTCTATGCTCCCTCACTTATGAGCCTGACCTGGGAATGAGATTAAATAGAGGAAGCAATTCTTTTAAACTATTTAGGTTTACCTATCACACGACCACTCATAAGATTTCAGAAATGTTAGGTTTTCCTAGTGGACCAAATGCTTTCATAGAGGCGCATGAGGATTTATTTATGGATAATGAACTAAACTATTTTTGGAGTCAAATTTCTGGCCAATATAATCATGATTCAAACCAAATGCATTCCACCCAAATCCATAACCCTGCTACGCAACTTCTATATGATATTGGCCTTTACCTTTTTCGGAAAACCTGAAAACAATACCTTAATGTCTAGGGATGAACTTTTTATTATGTTCTGTGTTTTCTAGTCTAGACCCGTAAATGGTGCAACCTTCATGCTTGCTAAGTTACATAATATAGAACAATATACTCATGGCCCCATCCTAATCGATGGTCTTGTTTCTATGATTGCCACTACTTTAGCCTTAAGAACCCCACTTTCACGCCTAAACCCTTTAGGAGGCTATTTCCCAATGGACATCATTTTCCGCTTCAATACGGGACTAATTAGAAACCTTGGTCCTAATGATTTTCAACTACTAGTACACCATGTTCTTGTTCATCATTTCATATTGCCCAATATTGAGAAAACTAGTGTGCACGACAAAGATAACTGACTTTATGATTTAGAAGGACAAGACGAGACTGACTCCGACCCTGAGACCCCTCCGCTTTAACATTATTATCCAGTCCCAAAACCTACCACCCCTCATGTTGCCTCTTCGGTCATTGCACCACCTCCGATTGACCATCTTGCGGACATCGATACTCTTTGAACCAAGTTTACCACTCTTCATGCCAAGGTCACTACTCTTCACCAGGATTTTTATGGATTTATGGACGTCACAAATGAGCAGTTTGACCATCTATATCAGGAGCTTCACTCTCTTAAGAGACATTACCGCCCCGCTGACACCCATCGTGGATGACTCTTCATATTACCGTTTTTCTCATCTCTGCACTTTAAATAGTAAGGACATTGTCTTGTTTAAATGTGGGGGAAGGACCAACTCTAATTTTAGAATTTCCTGCTTTCTAATTAGGATTTTTCTTTTACCGTTCTCTAGTTTAGGAATATTTTTATTTTTATTATTTTCATTTCATCTAGCAACTTTTAATTTTATAGTTTATTTCACTCATTTTAATATTTAAGTTTCTTTCAACTAATTCTATAATATTGCTTTTAAATTATTATTTTCATTTCAAATTAATGCTATCATTATAGTCAACAAATAATAGTACACCGTCCAATGAAATTGCATGAAAAACTGTGGTTAAAAAGAAAATGCAGAACCATTATTGTCCCTGCCGCACACCATTTAATGCATGTCATCCGCCTTTAATGTGACCAGTGTGGCGACCACCACACTGTCTGCCGCTCACCATAAATTTTTCTGTGGCATCCGCCACCTTGTCCCTGCCGCCCGCCACACAAATATTGTGGCCCACTCCATATCCCTCCTCCCTTGCATCCATATCCACCCCTCCAACTTCTTGCATATGTTTTCTTCTCTCTTTATCTTTGAGCATAATAGTGCACTACATTTATACGCACCACCCACACTTAACACCATTTATAACCTTATTCAATGCCATTTTAACATCCACAAACCTTCAACCATTCCAACTTCTCTCCTCTATAAACTGTGTTTCTTCACCACCTTATCCTCATAAAAAGAAGAAATGTCAAAAAAGAAAAAATGACACAAGGGTCAATTTATGCAATAATATTCAGAGAAGGCACGCCCGATGAAATGCAGGCAAAACTCTACAGGGCCCTATGCAAAAGCTTTAGGAATTTTTGACAGTGTTAATCGTATGCTTAATAAGTTGAGTTTAAATTATTTCCTATCTTTTAAGGACCCTGTTTATGTTAAACTGACACTAGAATTCCTTAGTTCTCTTATTTTTAACCCCATCCCCAACACATGCAGCTCTAGTGGGACCGTTCAATTTCACATGTTTAACATAAAATATGCATTTAATTTCAACCAAATCGTTGATTCGCTACATTTTCCCCATGGAAATGTAGTAGTATGTGAGGTTCCGGATACTATTGGATGGCAAAATTCTTTTCAGCCATTCTAGATGGTAATAACGGGTATAGATAGTAACACACATCTTTAAAGGCAACAAAGCCTCGCTTATTCACAACCTATCCATACGCTATATCCGCCAACTATTGGCTTGCACTATTTTTGGCCAAGAAAATTCTAACAAAGTGAACGCGAAAGAATTTTTCTATTTGTTCGCCACATTTGTGCCCAAAAAGGTTAATACGGTCCCATTCATGATCTCTCAGATACATGCACTAGTCACCGCAAAAAAAGGGAGCAATAGTTTTTGGCGGATTAATAACCTTCATAGCTCGAGTCCTAGGACTCGAAGAAAAATTTTCGACCCTAACACCACTCCCATCACCTGTCATAGATATTGATATTGTTAAGAGCATGAACTTAGTCAAACGACAACCAGACAGTAAATTCGACTTAATGATTAATAATCATGTTTTTCCAAGTATTACTCTCCGGACCCAAACTACACAGATGTGCACAATCACAATAACTTTTACTATATTGATGACCCAGTGCCTAACCTAGTTCCTGCATACATTCCTGAGAATGTAGTTGTTGGAGGGGACATTGATGACAAGTACGATCGACGAGAGAGGGGATCTCCAATGAATACCCAACCCCCTCCCGCTCATGCTAATGTTACACATACGCACATTGCACCTGGTTCTTCTAACTTCTATGCAGGTACCTCTTTTGGCAGCTATTATTTTACTGAAGATATAATGAGAGAATAGATAGCATGCGAGGAAGAGAGTGATGGGTTGTTCTATGCTATGTATGAGAAAAAACAAGAGATGATGGATTACATGCACACATATCAAGCTCACACAACAGACTCTTTCATCCAGGTACAATTAAACCAAGCACACATGTCACTTAGCCTCCGCCAACTGCAAGATTCCAATGCATCACTAGCCCCCCAAATTCAGTAGCTTCAGCTATCTGAACATCCATACCGCAATAGGAGTCATCACCGATGACAACATTCATCCGACGAGTCAGAGTGTAATGGAGGCATGCATTAGCTTCATTTCAGGTTTGCTCATCCTTTTCACCTTATTTCGAAACATTAGGGACAATGTTCAGATTAAGTGTGGGGGAGTTACTTTATCGTTTTTATTTACTGTTTTCTAGGTAGATTTCATTATTATGTTTATTTCCTTTGCTTAGCATTAATCGAGTCAAATTCATGTGCTGTCAAGTCTTTATGCATGGTTTCCGTTATTTATTTGATTCTCCCAGTTTCTTAAGCCATAACAAAAATTAAATTTTGACGCATGACACGACGCTCTAAGAGTATATAGGTTATTTTGCACTTTAGGATATGTTAGAAAGACTTGGGAAAAGATTCAATAAAATCGGTACTGTTTTGACACCCTAAACCCCCTAAGTATGCAATATCAATTTGAGTACCTATTATGTCGAGACCTTAAGTTTGAGTTCTAAATTATCCCCGAGTAGTTTATATTAACAGTCAAACCCTCTTAAGCACAAACTACATATGGAGTCGATGAATATAAGTGAATGATCCCAAAGATTCTAAAAGTTATATGCCATAATAAATTTAAAATAGAGAATGCACCTATTAAGTTAGGTGACCCTCACCCGGTCACTTAATACAACAATTTTGGAACCTACAAAAATATAAAAAAAGTAACCCGTCGTCAGTTGGTTCAGAGGTATCTGGTAGTGAACATGGTAGGGAAGACTACAGTCCGATCCCCCGCAACTGCGACTGGGTAAATAAAAGGGGTTACCAAACTTATGTACCAGAACCCCGGGACAAAGGATCAGAATCACTAACTGATTCCCTTACTATATGTGTGTACAAATAAAGGGCTTAATGTGATTGTGCCTAAATGAAAGTGGGTATAATGAAACAAAAGAAATAGGTCGAGTTATAATTGAATGATTCAGATTGGTTTGCATAGGGTGGTGTTGTACCCCAATTTCCCCCCCTAAGATTCCTCTATCATCTCATATTAACTCAATCACAACAAGATCACACTAGGGTTTGGTTCTTCTCCCTATCCTTAATTTTTCTCATGAGGAATCACCAAGCACATTGATTTGTATATTGTGGACATATATGTTTTGTATTGATTAACTTTTAAATAACAAATACAAGGAATGTCTGCTCTAATTGATGATGCTATAGGTGAAAGCACAACACATTTCATCAGTTTAATCTATAGGTTCATGAGTTTATATCTATGCCTCCTTCAAAAAAACATCATTGAGATTCAAGCCTCATCATTAAATATGCTTTAAATTAATATCATTGAAGAAGTTGACCTAAATGGACAAATTCTTGATTATTTGATCACAAGTATATAACTCTCTCAATCCTTAATATTTGGAGGTGATTATTGTTTCTATGGGTTCTTATTATCATCCACAACAACCTCTATTCAAATGGCAAAAGTTATTGTGCAATAAAGTTTGTCAAAATTGAAAAGGGTTTCCAAGTTACTTTGGTGCTTGAAGAGCTAGGGTTTTGAACTTCTAAGGGCTATATCTTGCTCATATTTTAAGATTTTTGAGTAATTCCAAATACATGCTTCTGTTTAAAGGGTTATCAACTAATATCATCAAGAGTTTTAATAAAATTTGGTGTGGAAAATGCCTAATAACGAAGAAAGATTACAAGTCTTCTAGATAGGCCATCAAATTTCCTTATGTGATTTCAAAAGATCATAACTTGTTAAACTTTTATATCCTTGAGCCCATCCCTTTTCCCTAATGATCTTAAGGAAGTGAACTTCAACTCTTATTTTATGTGCAAAGCTTGAAAAAGATTGGAAGATACCCTAATAATTCAAAATATTATGGGTCACCTCATGAATTTTCACAAATTTTACAAGGCTATAACTTTTTCAATACTTGGTATTTTTGAGTGATTCAACTTTCAAAATTCTCTTTGGGAAGTCTAACTCAAGCTAGAATCAATGATCAAATCTTAATCTTGTAGGAATGCCTTGTTTGAACTCAAAACATTATAGGTCACTTTTGAAGAAAAACATAGAATTTTTCTAAGTACAAAAGGTCAGCATCTTTTTCTCAACTTTGACTCATCACAACTTTTAGCTCAAGCATCCAATTGATCTCACTATTTGCACATTGTAAAGTTTGTGACATTATATTTCAAATGCTTCAAGAATCATGCCTTAATACTCCTTGAGATGTGAACACCGTGGATTCAAAGATGGTACCTTGAAACTAAAGATTTCTCCAAAGTCAGAATTTGAAATTCATAATATGGCTTCTAATCACCAATTTAGCCCGCGTTTTTGATTTAAACATGTTTAACAAAGTTCCTAAAGTTGAATTAAGGATCAAAGCACAGGAATTGATTGAGTTTTGTTGCACATGGGGTCACACTTTTTTCACTTTCGAGCTTGATCCAATTTCCCTCCAAACTTCAAATTTCCTCTCAATTCTTTGCACCATTCGCTTCCCTATAAATAAAGAACCTCACTCATCTCATTTTCTAAAGCTTGAACAACCAAATTCACTCTGTCAAACTCCCTCCATAACTCACTTTTCTGAGATTTCGAATTCCTCTTTTCTCCATTTTTCAATCTAATTTTTTCATTGATCCTTCATCCTTGAACTTCACTGAAGCTAACAAAAGAAGAATCAAGCCTTGAGGTGCCCTGAATCGTGCTAGCCAAGTCCATTTACAGAGCAAGTTCATCTGACTTTGTTCAGGTAGTTTAAGGAACCAAATCCTCGAACTCAAATTACTGGAATGTTCTATGATGTTCACTGATGCTTGCTCTTAACTCAATTTTGGTGAAACAATGCATTTGATGCTTCTGATTTTCATTTTAAACATTTTTAAACATCTCTGTTTTTTTCCAAATCGACTATGCTGTGCTTTATATAATTTTTTTGCGAGAATATGGTTGAGATCGTCTCAAGTAGACGCATCTATTGGTACTACTATGAACACATAAATTTACAGATTCAAGGATCTTGGATTTGACCTACTTGCAAGAGGCTGGAGGTTGAAGACGACCTACGTGTCATTCTTCAACCAATGACACTCATCCAATTGTATTATTTTGATTGGTTGGAGTTTATTGTGATGTATGCACGCGCCTTAGCTTGGGTCTATGATACTCCCTCACCTCAGATCCATTAGATCTTCCAGGGTGTATAAGTGAAAGAGATCCAACGTGCGTGGTTTTTTGTGATTTGTTTTTATTTTATAAAATTATTTTTAAATTTCTTTTATCTTTAAAAATTCATAACTCTTTTACTTTTTATCCAACAATTATGAAAAAAAATATACAAAAATACTTTGAATTATTTCAGACTTTGTGAATATTTTTTCATATTTTTATTTTAAAGTTTGATATTTTCATAATTTTTGTTTTATTTGCCTTATTTTAATTACTTTAAAAATACTTTTTGATATTTTTTAAATACTAAAATAATTTATAAAAATCATTTTCATTATTTCTGACTTTCTGAATTTTTTCTAGAATTTTATTTTGAATTCTACTATTTTTGATTCTTTTTCCATTTATTTGAATGATTTTAATCAATTTAAAAATGTTTTTCTGTTTTAAAAAATTACCTAAAATTTCATAAAAATACTTGAGATCACTTTTAATTTTCCTATGGTCTCTTTAAAATTTTCTTTGATACTTTGAATATAGTTTGTTATTTTACCTTTTATTTTATTTTTAAAAATCATTTTTCCTTTTTAATTTATTCATTAAATGCAATTTATTTTTTTAATATATCCTGGATATCTGATTGTTGATCATGAACTTCATTAACATCATTGGATCTTGGGTGTTGAGTTTAACTCCACTAAAATGGATGGATGATTTTAATGATAGTTTGATTTTTTTTGGATTCAAATACATCCCCTCCCCCTTCATCTTATCCGTTTATTACTTATACTACATGTTGTTAGAGAATAATTTACATATCATTTCTCTAAACATATGGTTCATAGATTGCTATTGACCGGCCTCAAAATAGGTGCGACTTCTATATAAGTCCACTTATGACTGCTTAACATACCGCTAAATTTTGTCCCGATTAGAGAAATGATCATTTGTGGTCCAAACCTATGTTTGCAAGCCCAAGTATGTTTAATTTGAAACCTTTGATCCAATAACCTTGAGGTTCGTTGTTAGGAGGATTTGGTCTTATCAATCCTCTAATGGACTTTCATAAAATTTGGTCTAAGTGAATCCTTTAAACATCGTTGATCATTTGTTGTTGCCTTAAGAATTTGAAATGAATGATATACTTGACAAAAAGAAAACGAATCTTGTTGTTGAGAGGCTTTTATTTTATCAATCTTCTAATGAGTTTTCAAATGCAAGTTTCAATATGGTCATTCAACTAACCTCTAATTTCGAAATTATTAAAAATTGACTTTTATTTATATGCTTTTACTATATGCTTTTACTTTAAGCACCATTTATCTTAGCATTTATATTTCATTCTATTTTCATCTTTGCTCACTTGAGCATTTATCTTTATGTTATTTTGTTTTGCTCACTTGAGCTTTTCATTTTCTTTTTGAAGATACTTAATAACTAACTTGAACAATAAAAAGCTTTAAGGTTACTTAGACTATTTGGTTACTATCCTTGGCATGATGGAGTTATGGACTTCTTGGACTTAGGAGTAGAGACCTTGACCTACCTTGAGATCTTGTGACTTCTATTGTTGTTTTTTCTGGAGTTCTTGGGGTTTACCCCGAGACATTGGGTTGTTTGTTTTCCTTGTGTGCGTGTTATTCTGATTATGTGCTTTGTCTATGATCGGGAATTCATCTGTATACAGCCGTTACTCTGCCCAATTTTTGTGAAGACTTAATGCATTTGAAGTTTGGTATTCTTAAGAGGTTTAGTATCTTTGCTTGCTTGGTTTCAATCCAAAGGATGGGAATTCTACATTGACTCATTGTGTCAAGTGTTGGCTTCTTGTTAGTTAGATGGTTCTTTTCCCTAGCTTTTACCTTATGCCTTAGGATAGTCCTTTCATCTCCTTCCATCTCTTTAATTTCAAAAATGTTCTCCCCCCTTTTCAAAACTATTCTTGCTTTTAAACTTGAACCGCTTTCACAATAAACTTGGACTTAGGTCCATGTATTTTCAAAATATTTTCTTAATCAAATTTTAAACAACTTAATCATACTTTGACATTTTTTGTGAGAAGACTAAAAGTCAATCAATCTCATTCAAACCATTTTTCCCACTTTGGATTTTTACTTTAAAACTTTTATCAAAATATCAAACTCTTTTCAATCCTTGTAGTGATGCGAGCTACTATACTTCTACGAGATATAGTGAAGTGAGATATTTTCCACTTGAGTGTTGAGTGAGGCTTTGTTGATTTTAAAATCCAAGCCATATCATCCACTTTAAGATGACGAAAATTCTCTATTCTCATAATTGTGGGTAGTAAGTATGTTCTTCCATTGGATACGACGATGACGTCTTGTCTCTTAAAATTAACCAACACACTTGTATTTTAAAATTTTAAAGGTGAACTATGAGTACCATGATCCCCTATTGCACGGAAGATGGTACTTAGGAACTAAAGGTTCACAACTGCAGTGGATGTAAAAATTGTAAAAAAATATTTCTTTTCTCATCTCCACCATATATTTTTATACAACTTTTATAGCCAAAATACATAAATTTTAAAAGAGGTTCCTGTAGAGTACCATAGATATTTAGGATGCTAATACCTCCCTTACATAACCAACCCCCAAACCTAGATTTATCTCCCCCTCTTTTTGGTTTATTCGCTCTTTTCCCATTCCTTCGGAAACAATAAAGCACAGTGGCAATTTTTATTTGATTTGTGCGAATTCAATCCAATGTCTTAGTCTCAACATTTCTACCGCTATAGAAAAAATGGCGACTTCACTGGGGAAAGATCGACCAATTGATGGTCCATCTCTATGTGGGTTGAGCCTATCTTTGTTTATCTGTGTATGTGCTATTATTTGTTGTATATTATATGTTGTATATATGTTTATCTGGATTTTCCTGGTTTTCAAGGTGCTTGGTGATTTCTCATAAGTCTTATACCCAGACTTGGGAAAACTTAAGATAGGACAGGTCGTATAGTCATGATAAATTTGAGGGAGTAATCCCAAAAAAGGAGGAATGAGATCCCCCACTCAGTGGAGGCACCTTTAACTGTAGTGTCGTTTACCGAGTAATTAGGAAGACATGCTGCTTTTGAACTGGGAGCTTGCTAAAACTGAGGACCGTAGAACCTTTAACCCATCTTGGCCTTTTAGGTGTAGTGCAGAAAATATGACGGAGTAATCCGGAAACGGTTGTCACGCGATACTACACTCAGACGAGTTTTTCTTGAGAATATTACTAGTTACGAGTCAATCGGGACATTGGTAATATCTGAAGGAAGGATGTAGACTCTGGAAACCATTTAGAACCTTATTTGGAAGATGATAAACTATTAGATCATACTTTATGGATAGTACCTTTGACTTCATGCTCGTGACGTCAAACCTATGAACCCCCCATGTTTGTGATCTTGTGAGTGATTGTTGCATCATGCTTTCATGCACCCATGAGCATCCTTTAAAACATTTTGTTTCAAGGGACTTAAAGTTGACTTTTTATGAATATCTCAAGTACTTTTGACCTTGGATTCTGGAAAAAGAAAGACCCGAAAGTACAGTTTCAAGGATCCTAAGATAGATGAGTTGATGAGTCTGATTCCTAAGATCGATATTTCTACAGATTTTCGGAAGAAATATGGATCCATCGTGTCTCTTATGAAACTCAGGATGAAAGAGGGTATTCTCTCGACTTTGGTCCAGTTTTATGATCCGATGTATTAATGTTTCACTTTCCCTGACTATCAGTTGATGCCTACATTGGAGGAGTACTCTTACCTATTGGGTTTACCTGTTACCAATTGTGTTTCTTTCACCGGTTTGGAGGGAGAGCCAAAGTCCCATGAGATAGCTGCTATGGTTCATTTAGGGGAAGTCTGAGATTGAGTCCCACATGCCTACCAAAAGAAGAATTAGAGGATTACCCACTCAGTTTTTATTGGAGAAAGCTTGCTACTTTACTAGAATGAAGAGTACAATTGCTTTTGAGGCTATCTTTGCTCTATTTTCTTATGGGTTGTTCTTATTTCTTAACATTGACAAATTTGTGGATGTCAACGCCATTAGGATCTTTTTGATTAGGAATCCAGTCCCCACATTATTAGGATATGCTTATTACTACTTTCATCTTCAGGATTCCTATCATGGAGGGATGATCTTTTTTTGCACGCCTTTGTTGTATCAGTGGTTTACTTATCACTTACCTTGGGCCAATGCTTTCTGGGATATCAAGAAGGAACCTTGTTGGTCTCTGAAGATTATGGCCATCACTCATTCAAATGTTGTTTGGTATCATCAGGCTTGCCATGATGTGGAGATTGTCGATAGTTGTGGTAGTTTCCCCAATGTACCTCTTCTCGGTACAAAGGGAGGAATTAGCTATAATCCCGTTCTTGTACGATGATAACTTGGATATCCGATGAAAGATAAGCCAAATAGTATTCATCTGGGTGGTTTCTTTCTCAAAGAAGGAGAGTATCATAAGAAAGATAAGGAGGAAATTGCAACGGCTTAGCGCGATATTCACAGGAAGAGTAGAAAAGACTTAGGACCTAGAGGAGCTGTTTCTTTGGAGCCTTACCTTCGGTGGGTACAGGCAAGGGCAGTCCAGTTAAAGATGCCATATTCTCGTGAGGAACCTTTACCTGATATGTTTGTGAATACCACTCATCCCCTTTTAGATGATGTGGAAGAGCTTCAGCTTTCCCTAGTCAGGATGCAGCAGGAGAAGGAGGACTGAAAAATAAGTGTCAAACTTTGGAAACACCCTATCGGGTAGACTTGAAGGAGAAGGATGACCTAATTGAGAATCTTGAGAGTTGTGCTGTAGAGATGATGGAGAAGAAAGATGATTTATTTTCCTCTAGAGCTTGATCAGAACTTAGTCACTCACTTCCTGACCCTGGTGATTGGAAAAAGGTCTCCGACATATATGCGGAAGAGAACAAGCAGTTGAAGGCTCAGATTGTAAGACTCACAGGAAAGTGTTAGTGTGTGAAGTGATCTTCACCAGCTTTGCCTTCTTAGTATTTTAGATTCTATTTTCTATTATACTTGGGATTATTGAAAGTTGTACTAAAAATTTGTAATCCATTTTGAAGTTGTTATAATGAGATTTTCAGTATTTCAAATGTGTTAGTACTTTAGCATTTGCAAATCGTCTATAATTATTTGAGTCCCTTGAAATTATTAATAACAATAAATAAATCATGTGCATTGCATATCATGCATCATATTATACATATTTCTTGCATTTCTGTTCATACCCAGGTGTCTTACTATGTTTTACTACTTCGTCCAGCAAGCTGTCTCATTGATACAATACTCGGGCTAATTCCAGGAAGAAAATGGAAAATCTCGAACAAGAGAATCATGAGTTACGCGAAGAAGTTACTGGTTTAAAGTCCGGTATGTCCAATCTGACAGTTTTTATGGAATCATTGGTGGCTTCTCAGAATCAACCACCACTTACTGAACCACAACAAACAATAATTGCTTTTGAAGGTCAATCAGTTCCCGTTTCTGTTACCCTAGTTACTGTTGCTCAGAATCGTATGCCTCAGGGTTACCCGTGGGGGATGCCTGAAAATTTCATGCTAGCAGGTTATAATCTTGATGCTCATGTCGCTCCAGTTGTTCAAGCTGCTACTACTCTCGCACCTCCTGTGGTGCATGTTACTCATATGGCTAGAAATGAGATCCACTATACTGCGCCTCCTTTGGTGAATGCTATACCATTTATTAATGATGAAGTTTATCGTTCTGTTCCTCCACCGAGTGAAATTATGGGTTTCTATGACCGGTTGGATGGCTTTCAAGACCAGTTCAATGAGATGCAGAAGGAAATGAAGGCCCTTCGAGGAAAAGAATTGTTTGGACAGAACATTATTGAACTCTGCATAGTACCCAACGTAAAGGTGCCATCGAAGTTTAAAGTGCTGGAATTTGAGAGGTACAAGGGATATTCTTGTCCTCGTGACCACCTCGTGATGTATATCAGGAAAATGTCTACCCATACTGATGATCAACGTTTGCTCATTCATTTCTTCTAAGATAGTTTGACTGGTGCCGCTCTGAAATGGTATATGAGTCTAGACAGTGGTAGTATCCGTACCTTCAATGATCTGGGAGAAGCCTTAATCAAACAGTATAAGTACAATATGTTCATGGTACCTGACCATGACCAATTAAGGGAAATGGCTCGGAGAGACAAGGAGTCATTCAAAGAATATGCGCAGCGTTGGCGCGGGATAGCTGCCCAGGTGGTGCCACCTATGAGAGAATAAGAAATGACCAAGGTCTTTCTGAAAACCCTTGGATAATTCTATTATGAAAGGATGGTCGCCAGTGCACCGAGTGATTTTATCGAAATGGTAAGCATTGGTGTTCGTTTGGAAGAGGCTGTTAGAGAAGGGCGCTTGAAAAAGGATGAATGGACAAAGAAGTCATCATACGGGTTCTCTTGAAAGAAAGAAAATGAAACAAATGTTGTCATTAGGGAAAGGAATATTAAATAACCTAGAAGACATCATCGGTACCAACAACAGGTTGCTTCTGTGACTCCAATTGTCAATGTAGCTCCAACCACTGTTGCCTATCAGAGACCATCTTCTCAGGGGAATCAAGGGAAAAGTCAGAAGAGAGAGGCTTTTGACTCCATTCTATTGAGCTATGCAGAGTTACTCCCAGCTTTGATCCAGAAGAAGTTGGTCCAGACCAGGCTACCCCCTGCTATACCATAACCTTTACCCTGGTATTATAAGGCAGACCAGACACGTGCTTTTCATCAGGGAGCACCAGGGCATAATATTGAGAACTATTATCCTTTAAAATTAGAAGTACAAAAGATGGTGAGATTTGGCCTCCTATCCTTTAAAGATGTTGTCCCTAACGTGAAAAATAATCCTTTGCTAAAGTATGGAGGAGAAAGTGTTGTAAACATGGTTGCTGGTTGTCCAGGGGACTTCCGGATTTTTAATATCAACCTAGTTAGAGAAGATTTGGTAAAGATGCATGCTGACCTCTGCGAGTTCAATTACTATACGCACGACCATGCTGGTTGTAGTATTTGCAGTACAAATATCCAAGGTGTGATAAGATAAAAGTTGATCTTCAAGAAATGATGGACGAAGGCCTCATTCATATAATTAGGCCAAGGGTAGAGTATGAAGAAGATGTGAATATGGTCTACGGATGTCCCAGTGAATTATGTATTTTTGACCTGAAGTATATGAATGATGATTTGGTGCAGTTGCATACTACCTTCTGTCACATGGATGGTCAAGAAGAACACTATTATGGGTCTTTCCAGATTTGTTGTAGAGATTCTCATGGTTGTTCCATTGTGAGAAGGGGTATTCAGTTGTTGTTAGACAATAGTACTATCAAAGTCCCAAGAAATAGAGATGATTACCTTGGGATTAACGTGATTGCAGATTGCTTGGTTGGGAATGTGTCAGATGATGAGTATGCTTCTGCAAATGAATTCTTTTCCTTAGATGAAGATGTGTTCTCCAACAATGATTTTGTGATGTCTAAGTATTCTGAAGAAGGGGTGAATGTTATTGTGCCTTGTTTTGGTGCTCTCGCCCCTATAGAGATTGAGTACCATAGCAACCCAACTGTTGCTCCAGTGGTGATTTGCTTGTCGGGTCCTATTCCTTACGAATCAGATAAAGCTGTGTGTTGTACCCTAAAATTTTCCCTCTCATGTTTTCCAAGGTTTCTCTTATATGGGTGATTACAAACACTTGCTTAAAGAAAATAAGAATTTTGAAGGTGTTTTCGATTGGCATTGAAACAAGGTGTTTCCGATTGGCATTGAAATAAGGTGTCTTCAATTGGCATTGGGAAAAGGTGTCTTCGATCGACATCTGAGCAAGTGGTCCTTCAATGGGCATCTAGACAAGGATCTTCAATCGGATGTCCAAAATCCTTCGACATAAGTTTGGTTCACAAACTTCAACTGAGCATTGGCTATTTCATGCCTGATTCGATTGACAAGGAAATGAATTTCCCTGTGCGTGCCTTCAGCATACTAGGCCAAGACTTCTTCAGATTTTCCTTCAACCCACTAGGCAAAAAGCTTCCTTCAGCCCACAAGGCAAATACCTCATTCATGCTTGATTCGATTCACTAGGCAATGGATTCTTTTGCGTTTGCTTTGGCCTCCCTCATGCTAGCACTCACAAGGTGTTTGCTGCCTTTATGCCAGCTTCGACTGGGTAATGGTCCCCTTTGAAACAATTTTGATTCCATATTTAAAAATCCTTAGCACACAGTTCTCCACCTTGTTGACACCTAGTAAGGCCTATTCGAAGGACACGTAAATGATGCCTTCGAAGGACATGCATTTGGTTCAGTTGAAAGACATACAATGGTTGGAAACAACTTTTGCTTGCTGGCCAAAGTCTTACATACTTCCAGGCCCAAGCCTCATGCACGAGCACATTCATGCCAAAGGGAGCTTCGACTGGCCAAAAAAGAGCTTTTGATTGGGTTAGTTGAAGAGTTTCAGATCAAGCTACTAAAGCAAATAGTGGCTCAATCGAAGGCCACAATGCTGAGGCCTGGGGAAATTTGAAGGAAGGTAAGGAGGCTTCTATAAAGCCTTCGATTGATAAAGAGCTGAAGCAGCCTTCAATCAGTCACAAAGGAAGAGTTGATGCTTCGACTGGTTTGAAACGAAGTAAAGGCGATCAAAGAAAGTAACGCTTGTGGACTGATCGAAGACACTCTGGTGAAGATAATTCTGAGCAATTTGAATTCTTACAAGGCACCAATTATCACCTATCCAGGTTCATTCCTAATTCCAAATTGGCATGAAAATTCTCTAAATGGTAATCTTTAAATTGGTCTGATTTTATTTTCAAAGCCATGTTTAATGGATAGCCTTTAAGGACATGTTTCTTTCCCCATTTTCTTGTCTCCTCTCACTCCTATAAATACAAGAAACTAACACCAGCCAAGGGAGACTACTTACATACGCACACGCTGCCTCAGAAAACATATCAAAATTCTAACAAGTTTTGCAGGCACCCTCAATCCAAACGAATACTATATTTGTGCCCCTGAGACTTTCTAGAGTTTACTTTAAGCCAGTCCACACCAAATCGAAGCATCTCGTCCTTGGTAAACTTCCTAATTCATATTCATGTTTCATGATTGTGATACGGTGGGAGAACTGATTTGGGTGTTTTGCGTTTTATCATAAATGTTGCGGTTAGCAAGAGCCGCCATCAACTTTTCTTTTATCCAAAAGGAAAGGTTAAAAAGAACAAGAAAGACCTTTGATATTATTTCTGGAGTTCGGGGGGTAGATTATGAAAATAGAAGGTATTAGAACCCTTTTCATCCATAGTTATCTATGGGCTCTTAGTTGCTTGCTAGATCACTTGCTTTTGTTTGAAAAATGTGCTTTGTGTGGTTTTTAAAAGTATTTTGAAAAGGCGCCATCGTTTAGGAAAACTTTGTAATAGTTCTCGTTCGTAAGAACGTATACAAAGTGTTGAGCTTTTGAAAATATTTCATGTTTGGAAAATGTTTTGAAAGTGTTTTTGAAAATGTTTGTTATTTGTTTTGAAAATAAGCAAGGATGTTTGATTTGAAAATGAGCAAGCAACTAGGAACAATCTATCTACTCAAAAGTCTTTGTTCATTTCTTCCTTCCTTTGATATTTCTATCTTACCATTGATTTGGTAAGAAGCCTTATCTTTAGATGTAAAGGGACGGTCATGAGTCATCGTATAGCCATGATAGCAATGTTGTGAGATATCTTAGCATTTCTCTTTGAGGGACTAAGACCATTTTGGAAAGGCAACATTTGATAGCGTCATCGAGGAACTATGATCTTATATTTTTTGATTGCTTTTTACTAAGATATCCCACATGCATAACATGGCCATTTTTGTAAGGCAACAAAGTGGAATTACCCTAAGGGTCCAAGTGTGCAAATGTGTTTGATTTACATGCTTGTTTATCTTGAATTAGGGTTTACTAACTTGTTGATTTTAGTCTTTCCATACAAAACCCTAATTTACTAGCATTTATATAAACCAGTAAATTGCGGAAAGTAAAAATACTAAGCTATTACATCATTAGGGGAGGGGGTATACAAATTTACAAATGGGGATTTTGCAAGAAAGTTAAACCTAATTATCTATTACAACCATATTGAATATTGTACAAAATTGAAAAGAAAATAATGCAAGAATGTAAATGGAAAAAGAGTAGTTTTTGTTTGGTTTTCATAAAAGGGGTTTTAGTCTTGACCTAATTAAGAAAATTATTAATTAAAAATTACACAAAAATAAACTTAAACTAATTAAGAAAGAAATTAGGTTAAAAACGATTTTTTAGGGTTTTTTTATGAAACAAAAGGTTTTAAGTTAATAAAATAAAAATGAAAATTAATTAATTAAAAGAAACCTAAGTTCCAAATTGATTTTAAATAAAAAGAAAATAATATAATAATTAAACCTAAGTCTAAATATTAATTATTTAAGAAAAAAGAAATTAATTTATTAAGCAAATGTTTTTTGTTCTTTTTGTTTCATAAAGAAAATAAAATATAAATGTGAAAATAATAAATAAAATATTTTTATATTTTTTAATAATAATAATAATAATAATAATAATAATAATAATAATAATAGTAATAAAAATAATAAAATAAAACTGAAATAAAATAAAAATAAAAAAAAGAAATAAATGAAAATAAAATAAATAAAAAGTTGGGCCAGAGGTGCAAAAGTAGGCAGGGGGTTAGAAGCCAGCATAAAGACCAAGGCCCACTGTGGGAGGCCCAGGCGCCTGTGTTTGTAACAAAAAAAGAATGAAAATGTAATAAAGAGCAAAAGGGTATCACTGGGGCTCGAACCCAGGTCCCAAAGGTTAACAGGCGCGCGCTTTACCACTGGGGTGGCTATACATCCGTTCATATAAACAAAAGAATAAATATGTAACATAAGTTATGCCCTGAATATAACTTCATCTTCAACCTCCAGACATGGATCTTGTAACTTCACCATTTATCAACAAAAATGAAATATGCAAACATGAAAGTTGTTCCATTTTTTCATACGAATCCAACCATGAAAATATCATAAGCTATAAATCAAAGATGAATAAGAATTTCTAAAAGTACCAAATTCTGACCTAAATATTTCAGAATTTTCAAACTCAAAATTCTCCCTACTTAAGCAACATAAATGAAATCTATGGACATATATAGTTTCAGGGCAATGATGTGTACATTTTATCTTCACAAATGCAAGCCTAACAATGCCTAAATAATGAGATGAAAAGTCAGAAAATGTACCTCAAAAATGGAAATCTTGAAATGAGTTTGAGCTTGATTTAAGGTGCTTCAATGATAATGTTAGCTTCCTTGAGTCTCTAGGAAGGTAATGCAATGCTTAGCTTGAGTTGAGAGTGGCTGAAATGGCTTGGAGAAGTCAAGTTGCAGACTCTGTTTTTTGGTTATGGAGGTTATGGTAAGTGGTGTTACAGTTCTGGAATAAGGGCAAGGATGCGTTATATTTAATATGTAGGAGCTTTTGGAAGTGAAAGGCCAAGAAATGCACAAGGAAAATGGAAGTTTGATGTGTAAAGTCAGAACTTGTACAACAATGGTGTTTTGAAGCAATTTCTGGGTAGAGGGAGTTCGGGAGTGTTTCAGGGTGTTAATGCTCTTGTGTTAGCTCACAAATAGTGCCTCTATTTATAAGCAACAAGTTTGGAGACTTGTTGTTGATCAGAATTCAAAATCACAAGTTTAAGCATAACATGTGATTTTTGAGAAATTCAAGTTTCAAAGTCTTGTGTACTTGCTAATGTAGAGTGGTTATGCTTTAAACAAGTTTACTTCTGACTTTGTAGATGGAATGTGATCAGAGGGAACAAGTTAGAGGCTTAAGAATTGACTTTGTGCAAAAATCTTGCTTTTCAAGAATGACACTCTTCACTTTCTTCCCAAAATGGCAATGTGGATTGGATAAAGCTTAAACCACTTGTATTATAGCTCAAAAGTGTGTGTAATCCATTAATTATGGATAAATACATAAGTTAGAAGGCCTGCAAAGCAAGATTATGCAGCCTAACATTGAAATTGCATTATGTGTTCATCAAGAAATGACTTGTAATTCAAGAATGAAACCCTAACTTCTTGCCTTCGATTCTCCTTACTCAAGTATGATCTCAATGAGTTATTTGACATTTTGGAAATCTTGTAACATCCTGTACAACCTCTATGTTGGACATTTTTGAAAATTCATCTTGGAACTATGTGAAAAATTGCCATGAAGTTAGGTCAAAATCTTGCCTAAACTAGGGCAAAATTTCACTAAGTTTCCAAGTTTCACGAACATGTCTTCTTAAAATCATAACTTGAAATCCATGCATTTATAGAAGAAGTTGTGTTCTACAATATTTTAGATCTCATTGAGATATACAACTTTCACGTTGGAACTTTCCTTTGAATCATCTTGCATCATGGTGAAAATTTGGCTTAAAGTTGTGAAAAAATATGATTTTTTCAACACTTAGAAATATTCTAAGTTTAGAAATTTTGACTTTTCAAAAATGAAATCTTGAATTTTTGATTTCTTGATGAACAAGTTTCATATTTTGACATGTTTTTATGAATTTTGATCTTTGACACTTGATTTTGACCAAAAAGTCAAAGTTCGACTTTTTAGTGTACAATTGACTTTTTCACCAGTTGATTGAAATTTAACTATCAATCAATTGAGCTTGAGAGATGTTTTGAGCCATATCATTATGTAAAAACGATGCATTTGAATCCTTGAGATCATAACTTAAACCAATCAACCATTTTCTAGGTCAAAAATCAGAAATTGCACCTTCTCAATCGAAACCCTAATTTTGACCATTTTGCCCTTTTGATGATCTGATCAAATTTATTGAGGAATTGTGATCCAAAATTGATCAAATGACATATATGAGTTCATAATGTTGATATGGATAAAAAATTATGAAGTTTGACTGTAAATTGACCATAATTGACTTTTTCCCCAATACAGTTGATTTTAGGTCAACTGATCAATTGACTGAGCAAAAATGTGATCCAAGACTTGAAACTTGACATGAGCAATATTGAGAGTCCAAAATGATACATGAAATTCATATGGGGCATTAAAAGTCCATTTGTCCTTGTGCAAACTCAAGCCCTAATTTTCAGTCATTAGTGCTTGAGGAGGTGTCTTGAGCTGATCAACCCTTGTGCAGTCTTGAACTAAAGGAGATCTTGTGAGAGATTATTTGAGAAATGAAAGGGAAAATTTTGGGGTACAACAGCTGCCCCTGCTCAATCTTCTTAAACCTGAAGAGTTAGATTGGCGGATCCGCCATTCGTGACTTGAAGGTGGAAGATGATTGAACACTAGAGTGCCCAGGAATATGCACTCGATAATGTATTGGGAATGGACTTATAGAAGCCATTTGGAGGAATGATGGTAAATACTGGAAGAAGTATCAACATAAATCTTTGGTCGATTTATACTAAAACTTGATGTTTTACCTGTAGAAAAAGTGTTAGTTAAATGCAGATGTATGCATGATGTTCACAAGGTGAATTATGTTAAATGCATTTTGTATGTATATGCTATGATGCATGAATGTGAGATGCATGTTTGTCCAAGAAAATAAATCCCTGACTGTTGCTGAGGAGTTCCTTGGAAGTTGAATCCTGGATTGCTGTTGGGGACGAAGAATATGCACATCTTCAAATTTGTTAAAAGAATGCATCC
Organism: Vicia faba; assembly: GCA_948472305.1. Classification (NCBI taxonomy): domain Eukaryota; kingdom Viridiplantae; phylum Streptophyta; class Magnoliopsida; order Fabales; family Fabaceae; genus Vicia; species Vicia faba. Next base: position 1,342,803,794 of record OX451741.1, on the reverse strand, counting down.
GCTAGGGACTATCTTTTGGATGTTAGCTGTTATATGGTCGGGTCCAGGCTTTACAGCTTGTTGAGGATGAGGAAGTCAACTGATATCTGGTCAGATCCCCGGCTTCGCAGAAAGTTACTGGGCATAAGGAAGTTAACTGTTATCTGGTCGGATTCCAGGCTTTGCAGTAACTTGCTAGAACGAATGAAGTTACACTAATATCTGGTCTGGTACAGGCTTCATAGTAACTTGAAGTGGTAACTACTATCTGGTCGGGTCCAGGTTTCATAGTTTTTGAAAAGTTATGCTAATATCTGGTCGAGTCCAGGCTTTATAGAGTCTTGCTGGCATTGTAGCTAGTTGTTATCTGGTTAGACTCCAGGCTTCACCATAAGCTTGCTTGAACATACGAAGTTGAATTGATATCTGGTCGGATCCAGGCTTCACAGTAACTTACTTGGGAACTTAGTTGTTATCTGGTCGAATTCCAGGTTTCACAATGAACTTCTGAGGGGAATTGCTATCTGGTCGGATCCAGGCTTCACAATAACTTACTTGAAAGATGAAGTTGAAAACTGATATCTGGTCGGATCTAGGCTTCATAGTAAACTTGTTGGGGTAGAGGCAAACTCTACTGGGGAAAAGAAGTTAAACCTTGGTCTGTTTGAGTTTAGGTTCTTCAATATCTTTTGAGAGTTCAACTATTATCTAGTTGGGTCCAAGTTTTATAGCGTTTTGAGAAGTTGACTATTATTTGGTCGGGTCCAGGCTTCATAGTATCTAAAAGTTGTACTAATATCTGGTAGGATCTAGGCTTCAAAGTAGTTTGAAAATTGTACTAATATCTGGTTGGGCCCAGGCTTCATAGTATTTTGTGGAGATAGTAAAGGTTTTGTTGAAGACTTTACTGGGGATTGTGGCCCTATGATTTGCAATAGTCTGAAAGGAAAACTCAAGCTGGAGAGTGTAGACTCAGTCAGGAAGGAGAGACTCAGCTTGGGGAGGATACACTCAGTTGGGGAGGATATACTCAGCTGGGGATAACAGGCTCAGTTGGGGAAGATAGACTATACCGGGGGAATACAGACTCGGTTGGGGAGGACAGACTAAGCTGGGGAATTTTGTGGTTCCTTGAATGTTGTATGTTGGGGGGAAACAAACCATGTTGAGGAAATAAACCATGTTGATGAATACTCGATGAACTGCTGACGAGTGAGTTCTTTGAGGAAGAGATCCACAAGGCTTCTACTTGTAGGATTCAACTTAGCTAGGGAGATAATTGCCAAGAGATCGAGACTCTGGCTGGGGATCAGTCTATGCAAAGAGACTTCGTGGGTAACTTTATTGAGGGAAACAGGTTTATTGTACTTGTCTTGTGGAGATAATGCTAATGAAATAACTCTGGGGATATTCCATATACATTAAAGAGATGCCGGTTACTTCTTAGCAGGACATATGTGCCAAACAGTTTTAATTATGTTCATATGCATATGTTCGTTCAATTTTAATCATTGGACAAGTTTGCATTCAAGACAAAGACATAAAGTTTACACTTCAAAGTATATTTATATTGATATTTTGCCCATGAATAGGCATTTTTTGTACAAAGAGACGAAGATCCTAGTAAGAGGAAATCATCGAAAGGAAAACAAAGATTGAAAACAAAAACAAATATCCATGTGAAATGATCTCATTGCATTCCAACTCTACTATTTCCCCAATGTCTTCGAATGCCCCTTGCCGTTGACAGAAGTTGATTGGATTGATCTTGGACCGTTTGAACTCGGACCTTGGTTATAAAGTTGACTGTGGTGATTCCATAGGACATAGTCTTACGCTTTCAATCCTTAACTTTTTCCTGGACCGCCCTTTCGGGTTTTCAGCCCACCAGGATACCCATTTTTGTCCAAGTCGCCCTTTCAGGTTTTCAACTTGCCGGGTGTACAATATTTTGCATATATCCCTAATTTTTGCCTAAACATTTTGGTTTGCCGGGATGCCCTTATTTTTCCTAGGTGTGTTAACGTAGCGGGTCACTTATGCGTAGTATTTTTTAACTATGTCCGCGTTTATAGGATGTGGGAAGTCTTCACCATCCATGGTAGTCAGCACCATGGAACCTCCAGAGAAAACTCTCTTGACAACAAATGGCCCTTCATAGGTGGGAGTCCATTTGCCTCTAGGGTCCCCTTGTGGAAGAATGATGCACTTTATCACCAAGTCGCCAGCTTGATATACTCGGGGCTTTATCTTTTTGTTGAAATCCTTGATCATACGCTTTTGGTACGTCTGACCATGACAAACATCAGCCAGTCGCTTTTCATCGATCAAGTTCAACTGATCCAATCTCGTCTGAATCCACTCATCTTTGCCAAATCCTGCTTCATTCATAATACTTAGTGAGGGAATTTGAACTTCCACTGGAAAAACAGCTTCCATGCCATAGACCAAAGAAAAGGGAGTTGCCCCAGTAGATCTTCTAGCTGAAGTACGGTAGCAATGTAGAGCAAATGGTAACATCTCATGCCAGTCCTTATAGATTACTACCATCTTTTGCATAATCTTCTTGATGTTTTTGTTGGGCGCTTCGATTGTGCCATTAACTTTAGGCCTATATGGAGAATAATTGTGATGCTTGATGTAACACGATGGGAGAACTGACTTGGTTGTTTTTTGTTTGATCGCAAATGTTGCGGATAGCAAAAGTCGCCACCGACTTTTCTTTTATCCAAAAGGAAAGGCTGAAAAGAATAGGAAAGACCTTTAGAGATGTTTTCTTGAGTTCGGGGGGTAGATTATGAAAAGGGAAGGTATTAGCACCCTTTTCATCCGTAGTTATCTATAGGCTCTTAGTTGCTTGCTAGATCACTTGCTTTTGTTTGAAAATGTACTTTGTATGGTTTTTGAAAGTATTTTGAATAGGCGCCATTATTTAGGAAAACTTTGTAATTATTCTCGTTCGTAAGAATGTATACAGAGTGTTGATCCTTTGCAAATGTTTCAAGTTTGAAAGGTGTTTTGAAAGTGTTGGTGTTTTGTTTTGAAAATAGCAAGGATGTTTTGGTTTGAAAATGAGCAAGCAACTAGGAATATCCTACCTACTCAAAAGTCTTTCTTGTTTATTTCCTCTTTCCTTTGACATTGTTATCTTACCATTGATTTGGTAAGAAACCCTATCTTTGGATGTAAAAGGTACGAGCAAGGGTCATCGTTTAGTCATGAATAGCAATGTTGTAAGATGTCTTAGTATTTTATTTAAGGGACTAAGATCATTCTTAAGGCAACATTTGTAGCGTCATCGAGGGACTATGATGTTCTAAGACCTCATAAGGAAACAAAGTGGATTTACCCTAAGGGTGTAAGTGTGCAAGTGTATTGATTCACATGCATTGTTTTGTCTTTGAATTGGGGTTTTCTAAGCATTGATTTTATCTTTCCATACAAACCCTAATTTACTAGCATTTATATATAAAGCATTAAATTGCGGAAAATAAAAACCATAAGCTATTACATCAATACGGGAAGGGGTGTACAAATTTACAAATGGGGATTTTGCAAGAAAAATAAATCTAATTAAGTATTACAACCATATTGAATATTGTACAAAATTGAAAATAAAAATGCAAGAATGTAAATGGAACAAGAAATGATTTTGTTTGGTTTTCATGAATAGGTTTTTACCTAAACCTAATAAAGAAAACGATTAATGAAAATTAAATAAAATTAACTTAAACTAAATAAGAAAAGAAATTAACTAAAAAATGATTTTTTAGGGTTTTATTTATGAAAGGTTAAAAATAAAATGAGAAAATTAATTAAAAGAAACCTAAGTTCTAAAGTAATTTTAATTACAAGAAAATATATAATAGTTAAACCTAAACCTAAATATTAATTATTAAGAAAGAAATTAATTTATTAAGAAAATGTTTTTGTTCTTTTAATTTTATAAAACAAATAAACTAAATAAGTGTAAAAATAATAAATAAAATATTTTTGGATTTTTAGTAATAAAAATAAAAATATTAATAATAATAATAAAGGAAAAAGAAATAAAATAAAATAAGAAAAAGAAAATAATAATGAAAGTTGGGCCAGGGGGTGCTGAAGCAAGGCAGGGGGGAAAGTTATCAAAAAAATGAAGGGCCAATATTATGGGGCCCATGCACTGCAAACATAAGAGAAAAATGAAAAATGTGAAAAAAAAAAGCAAAAGGTAGCGCGCTGGGTGTTGAACCCACGCCCTCTTGGTTACCAGCTTGCTGCCTTACCACTGGTGTGGCTATCCACCCGTTCACTTATATCAAACCATAAATATATTACAAATCAAGTCCATGGCCTGAACTTCATCTTCAACCTCACGCCCAGCCAGAGTACCTGTAACTTCTTCATCTCTCAACAAAAATGGAAAGTACAAACATGAAAGTTGTGGTATTTCTTCCCACGAATCCAACCATATAAATAACTAAAGCTAAAAGGCAAAGATGAGTGAGAATTTTTTTGGCCCTAATTTTAAACCTAAAAATTTCAGAAACTTCAACTCTAAAATTCTCTAAGCTCAGGCCATATAAATGCAAACTATGGATATGTACAGCTTCGTGGCAATGATATCTACATCTTATCTTCACAAATCAGAATCAAATGATGCTTGTATGAAGAGATATAACTTTGAAAATTTACCTCTTGTAGCTAGAGTTGTGTATGGAGTTTGAGCAACCTTTGAGATGGCCTAATGATTTCTATAGCTTTCCTGGACCTCCTTAAATGTGTTCTAACTCCTACTTTGCTTTGAGGATGGATGAAACTCCCAACTCAAGTCAAGTTGCAAGCTTCAGTTTTGGAAATGGTGGATAGTGATGGAGGAGTTACAGTCTTCAAACATGGGATTGGATCACGTGTGTATGATGCAAGTAAGGTGTCTGGATGGTTAAGAATCAAAACGCATGAGTGGAAATAGAGATGGAGAGTTTTGGCTCAAAACTGTCAAGTCGAACAGTTCTATGCAGCAAGGGTGTTTTGGAGAGTTCTTGGAGGCTTGGAATCGTGTGTTAGCTTACAAAAAACTTGTGCATACGTAAGGAAAAGATTCTAGCACTTGAGAGGGTCAGAAGTGCAAGATATATAATCATGGCTATCTTACTTGATTTTGAAGAAAAATGGAAATATAGTTTCAAGACAAATTACAACCATGGGATGAGTTGTTAGAGGCTTTAGACAAGTTTCTTTTGGGTTAGAGGTTGTGTGTGATCAGAAGCAAACAAGTGCAAAGCTCAAGAACTGATTTTGTGCATAAAAGCTACTTTTCCAAAATGGCAAGGTGCACTTTCTTCCCAAAATGGAATTATGCATGGGCAATGCATTGAATGCTTAGATTAAAGCCTCTAACAGTTGTGAAAACATTTAATTATGGAGTGCCAAATAGGTTTGAGCCCTGCAAAGCAAAGATTGTGCAGCCTAGGCTTGGATTGGAATTCTTGTTCATCATGAAATGGCTTGTAATTCAAGTTTGAAAACCCTAACTTCATCTCTTCGATTCTCCATACTCAAACATGATCTTAATGAGTTCTTGGACATTTTGGAAATCTTGTAACATGCTCTACAACCCATCCTTGAATCACTTTTTCAAATTCCAAATGGAGCTATGTGAAAAGTTGCTATGAAGTTGGTACCAAAAATCTGCCTAACTAGGGCAAAATTTTCACTAAGTGTTTAGTTTCATGACCATGATTTCATGGATTAATAACTTGAAATACAAGAATTTATAGGAGGAGTTGTGTAAATCAATGTTTTATATCTCATTGAGATCTACAACTTTCATGTTGAAAGTTTCCTTTGAATCATCTTGCATCATGTGAAAAATTGGCTCAAAGTTGTGAAAAAACATGAAGTTTTCAACACTTAGAAAATTTCTAAGTTTGGAAACTTTGACTTTTCAAAATGAAATCTTGATTTTTTTATTTCTTGATGAACAAGTTTCATATTTTGACATGTTTTAATGAATTGTGATCTTTGACACTTGATTTTGACCAAAAGGTCAAAGTTTGACTTTTTAGTATGCAGTTGACTTTTGATCAGTTGACTGAAAATCAACTATCAATCAAATGACCTTGAGAAATGTTTTGAGTGATGCCATTAGGTCAAAATTGTGCAATTGAATCCTTGAGATCATGTTTCCAACCAATCAACCATTTGCTAGGTCAAAAATCAGAAATTTCCCTTTCTCAGTCAAAACCCTAATTTTGACCATTTTGCCCTTTTGATGATCTGATCAAATTTCTTGAGGAGTTGTGGTCCAAAATTTATAAAAGGACATATGTGAGTTCACAATGTTGATATGGATCAACAATTATGAAGTTTGACTGTAATTTGACCATAATTGACTTTTTCCCCAATTTAGCTGATTTTTAGGTCATCTGATCAATTACCTGAGCAAAAATGTGATCCAAGACTTGAAACTTGACATGAGCAATATTGAGGGTCTATAATGATCCTAGAAAGTCATATGAGGCACTAAAAGTTCAATTATCCTTGTGCAATCTCAAACCCTAATTTGCAGTCATTAGAGCTTGAGGAGGTGTCTTGAGCTGATCAACCCCAATGCAGTCTTGAACCAAAGAAGATCTTATGAGAAAATGCTTGATAAATAAGAGGGAAAATTTTGGGGTACAACATCCGCCCTTATTAAATCTTCTTAAACTTGAAGAGTTAGATTGGCGGATCCGCTATTCGTGACTTGAAGGTGGAAGATGATTGAACACTAGAGTGCCCAGAAATTTGCACTCGAAGATGAATTGTGAATGGGATTACAAATGCCATTTGGAGGAATGATGGAGATTTTCCGGAGATGGGCTTGTAGATGCCATCCAAGGGTGACTGATGAAAGAAAATGGACTAAGTCTGAACTTGATTTCAACTGGAAATGAATCAGAATAAATCTTTGGAGCGATTTATCTGAAACTAGCAGAAGTCTTGTACGTTGTTAACTTGGAAGAATCAGAATAAATCTTGGAGCAATTTATCTGAACCAGAAATGTTCATTTGGAAAGTATCAGGACAAAACTATTGAGAGGTTTAAACTGAACCAAAAGAGGTTTTGAATATTCTTTAACTGGAGAGAATCAGAGTAGATCTTTGAGCGATTTATTTGAACTAGAGAAAGTGCCTGCTAGGAAAGAATCAGAATTATTTGTTGAGAAATTTATCTAAACCGACGGGGATTTGGAGAAGAATCAGAATAAATCGTTGAGAGATTTATCTGAACTAGAGAAGACATCTGCGAGAAAGCATCAGAATAAACCATTGAGAGATTTAAACTGAAACGACTGGGATCTGGAGAAGAATCATAATAGATCGTTGAGAGATTTATCTGAACCAGAGAAGACGTCTGCGAGAAAGAATCAGAATAAACCATTGAGAGATTCAAACTGAACCGACAGGGATCCAGAGAAGAATCAGAATAAATCATTGAGAGATTTATCTGAACCAGAGGAGACGTCTACGAGAAAGAATCATAATAAACCATTGAGAGATTCAAACTGAACCGGCAGGGATCTGGAGAAGAATCAGAATAAATCGTTGAAAGATTTATCTGAACCAGAGAAAGTGTCAGCGAGAAAGAATCAGAACAAACCGTTGAGAGATTCAAACTGAACCGACAGGGATATGGAGAAGAATCAGAACAAATCATTGAGAGATTTAAACTGAACCAGCAGGGGTCTGAATATTCTTCAATTTATGATGGGCCTGTGTAGGGCTGCTTCATGATGAGTCAGTGTAAAACTGCATCTGGAATTTTCTGAGAAGGAACCTGGGTAGGATTACTTCATGACGAGTCTGTGTAAAACTGCATCTGGAAATAGGAGGAACCTGTGTAGGGTTGCTTCATGACGAGTCTGTGTAAAACCCCATCTTGGAAATAGGAGGAACCTGTGTAGGGTTGCTTCATGACGAGTCCATGTAAAACTTCATCTTGGAAATAGGAGGAACCTGTGTAGGGTTGCTTCAATTGGTTGTATAGATAAATGCCCTGAATTGTTACAGGTATTAATATGGAACTTGAAAATGGTTGATGGTAGCCATCTGTTGATTGACCTTTTCCTGAAAAAGGTAAAACATTAGTTGTATGCAATATCATGATGTATGAAATGCATGATGTCATGATGTTCTCAAAATAAATGAGATTGTGTCGTATGCACTTATCATGTGTGAAATGTTAATGAATGTATTTTTTTCTGGGAAAATAAATCCTTGACAAATGCTAGGGAGTCAATAAATCCCAGACAACTGTTGAAGAGTAGGTGTGTCTTCAAACTTTGCTTAGAATGTTTCCACCAGGGATTCCTATTTTGTTGTTTTAAGGAGAACTCCACTGGGGAATATTGAAAACTCTATGGAGAGTGTTGATTCTTGCTTGGGGAAAAGAGTTCAGGAGCCTTGGTTGTCTGTTGCTCTACTGGGGAGTCGAAGTTGAACTAATGTTTGGTTGGGTCCAAGCTTCACAGTAACTTGCTGGGGATTGTAGAGTAGTCTACTGGGGAAGAGGAGTTGTGGTCCTTTCATTTGTAGTGGTCGGAGAGGCTACCTCAAGCTGGGGAATCCTGCCGTTTGTTGGGGAAATAAACCCTGCTGCTTAGTCTGTTAGAGAGGCGACGACTTCATTGGCAGAAACCCTCGAGGATTCTTGAAGTCGACTCAGTTGGGGAGAGGTTTCCAGATATTGGAAATCTTGCTGGTGAATCATCCTATGAGAAGGATTATGGGGATATTTGTCACTTCCCCTGGTAGCAAATGTTTGTGGCACTGCCAGGAAGTGATTTTGTACATAGCCCATTCAATGCCCCAAGTGACGGAGATGGTGACCTGCCCCTGGTTATTCTGCATTTCTTGAGATATTTCTAGGAATATTGACTTGACTTCCCCAGGTGTGATGGATAGTGATATGTCATGCCCACTTGTTTATAGGAGATTTGTCATTGGAAGTGTCATCCCATTTGAAGTGATTTTGTTCACCAAGAGAGCTTTCGTTCATTGGTTAGTCTGTGTGAATTTCTCCGCTGTCCAACAAATAGCCATATGCAAACAACAATATTCAAACAATGCAGAGTTTATGCTTGTCTTGAAATTTTGGAAATGCGTTTTAGCAAGTAAAGAAATTTTGTAAGAAAATTCAAACTCAGGATTTAGAGTAAAGCCTTACAGGAGTCAAGATACCTTTTGTAACAATATGCTTTCGAACTAAACCATGCTTCAATTAGGAATTTTGAAGGGTTGTAACATGGCTTGGTTTACGGTTTAGAAACAAAGGATAAAGGCTCAATGTGTATTTGTACCCGCCCGTTCTTCGTGATGTTCTTCAGTCCTAAACTCAGCTAATTGTACGTTTGAACTCCAATTGAGTCTAGAATAACGTTTTGGTGATGGTTCAGACAAGTTTAGTTTATCGGAAGGCAGCCATTTTTTGCAACATTTTTCATGTTGTTGAGGATTTGTAGTGACCTCTTTTTTTTATTATCCCTAATTTTTCCTGAATGTTCTTGTTTTGAGATTATGGTCAGTGGGATGTGTTGTACCCCAATTTTTGACCTAAGATCCCATTTGCATTTTTGCATTTTTTATACAAAAGTCAAGGTCACTAAATATAGTTGGTTTTTAACCTCTCACCTTTGAGCATTGATTATGCAGAAATTGTCAAGTGTTTTGAACATTTTTAGCCTATGTATCACTAACTTCTAATCGAGCACGAAATGTGTGTTGTTGTTTCTTTGATTTTATATGCTGACAGGTCTCCTTCGAATGCAACTTAGGCATGTCCTTCATTTTGAACTTAAAGCCTCCTTCGAATGCAAGTTTAGGCCTATTTCGATTTGGACAAGCAGCTGCATGCAAGCCTGCTTCGATTTGGACAAATGTGCTGCCTGCAAGCCTACTTTGATCTGGACAAGTTTACTGCCTGGAAACATGTTTTGATTGGGCAACATTGCTTCTTTCGATCCACAACCTTCGATTGGGCATAATTTCTTATTTCGATCCACAACCTTCGATTCAGCAACAGTCTCCCTTCGATCCACAAGCTTCGATGGACAACACAGTCTCCCTTCAGTCACAAGCTTCGATTTGGGAATACAGCCTCCTTCGATTCATAAGTTGGACCACTAGTCCCACATACTGCCAAACTCAAGACAGTTGTGTTGTTATGCAGCAGTCCATCACCCACCTACCACTACGCTCTAAAACACTGCTGAGCCTGCTACAACAGTCCTGTACTTACCCAAAAAGGAGTCACAAGAGCTGCGTAGAAGAAAGGGTCGAAACAGCATTCCCAAACTGTTCAAATCATTTTGTTTTCCCCCAAAAAACTTCATCAAGTCCTCCTATAAATACAAGGCTTCACAACATGAAAAACCAGGACTTTTGGGCCAGACGAACCTCTCCCAAATTTTCTCAAACACTGTAGAAATCTGCAAAAATTCTCAAACATAAAAGTTCTCAAAGTTCTTCAACACTTGTGAGAACAAACTCAAACTTTCTCAAACACAAAAATCTCTCAAGTCCCTTCAATACTTGTGAGAACAAACAAAAAATCCAAAACACTTACTTCCTTCGATTCTGAAGGACAACCACTTCAGTCCCCTTCGAATCACAGAAGCATCACGCTTGCTTCTCTTTTACTTCAAGTCCAGCGCTCCAAGCACAACCTGTGACCCCTCTTTCGAATCCAGCATCCAGGGCCACCACTCGAGGCCCAGCACACGTTCTAGCCTGAAGCAAGGTAAGTCACTCTTACCCTTGAACTTTTCATTTCTAGTATAACATGTAAATAATACTTTTGTTCGTTTCTAGCATGTACATAACACTTTGAACTTTTCGTTTCATAACATGTAAATACAATTTCTTTTCGTTTCCACCCTGTTAACATGTTTTAAAAGTTAACCCTTTCGTTTTGCTTTAATTGTTAAACTGTTACTAGCATGGCCTCAGGCCATGTTGCCATTTAATGTTTGAATTGAAAGAAACAGGAAACAGGGAATATGAAACGAAGTCTCAGGCTTCCTCACTGACTCCAGGCCCAGTCGAAGAAAGACAACCAGGAGGCAAGCCATGTCCAATCGAAAGACATGACTTCACTGCTGCCAGCCTCAATCGAAAGAGGCCAACAAATGCCAGTCGAAGTGTGCTCCTGCCTGGGTCGAAATACACTCAGTTTTATTACTTTTTTTTTCTCTGTTCCTTCATATTTTTTATGCCTTTTGATATGCTTGTAATAGCGTAGGTTTTTATCTTTCTGCACTTTTATTTACTTTGTACAAATGCTAGTAATTAGGAAAGATAAAAAAAAACCAAAAACAAACCAAAAAGATCAAAAACACTCTTTAATCCTTACTTGAACATACTTTAAAAAATGCAAAAAATACTCAACAAATCAAAATTCCCCCAAGGGCATGTTATCCCCGTTCTACCGCGATACCGGCCATGCCTATTGCTAGAATGTGTGCATTAATGTCGCCCACTAAAAAACACAAAACAAATCAACCTTTTTCTAGAGGAACTACGATGTTTTGATTCCTTCATTGGATACGTAGGCAAAGGGTCGCGAAACCCTCACGAACACAATATTAAAAACTCATTTTTCCCTTAAGCAAACATATACGTAGATAAATACACCCTTGTATATAACAAACAATTTTAAACCAAAAACAGATATTTCAAAAGGCTCCTGCGGAGTACCGCAGATGCATTGGGTGCTAATACCTTCCCATTGCATAACCAACCCCCGAACTCTCGATCTCTTTTCAAAAACTCATTGTATCTTCATTACTTTTAAATATGACTTTACATTGCATGTTTTTAGGGTTTTATTTCGCTCTTTTCCCTTTTCCCTTGGAAATAATAAAGCGCGGTGGCGACTCTTGCTTTTGTGAGTCAAGTTAATTAATAGCTTGATCTCCGATTTTCACTGCTACAGGATGCCCCAGCATTTCTTAAGTCTCCTTCATAGGTTTTGACTAAGTGGGCTTTTCTTTTTGAGAGATAATGACTACCTATTTGATAGGGAACCATCACCATCTTTTGGTTCAGAAGGAATGTTTTTGATGTTGCTCGTTGTATTACGAGATGAGAGTTTGCAATTTGAACACGCATTTGAACTAACTGAGACTACCCTGTCCCAGGTTTTGATTAAAGGTTTCAATTTGTGTAAAAAAGAAAACTTCTACTTTTTTGGCTCAAAGGGGTTGACTAGGGATTATATTCCTTATAACTCCAGTGTTTAGGATTTGAAAGAAACGCCTGTACATCGTCAATAAGGTCTGTCCAAAAGCATACTCTATGAGATTATGGCATTGTTTTCGTCATCCTCCCTCTAAAGGCTTGTAACTTTTAGCAAGAGTTGAATGTCATAAAGAGAGAAAAAAGCATAGTTTAAATATAGTGAAAACGAATGGATGAATTCAAGACAAACAAATGCAATGCATTAATGAAACAAAGTTTGACATTAATAGATAATTTGTTTGAATAACAAAAGAAATTACAATTGAAAATTCAAAATGAACAAGATGCTCTCAATGATTCGGCATAGGAGCAGTGATCACGTTTGGAGTCTCCGAAGGGTCAAACTCGATCTCCTTGGCATCAATCAAATTCTGAATCTTGTACTTCAATGCCCAACAATCGTTAGTATCATGCTTGGGACTTCTGGAATGATAAGCACACATTGCATTAGGATTGTAGTTAGGAGAAGAAGTATTGGGGTTTGGATGAGGTCCTATCAACGTAATTAGATTCATCCTCAACAAGTGTTATAGCGCTTGATACAACGGCATGTTGATATTGGTAAACTATCTTTTGGGCTCGTCTGGCATTCGTTGATTTCCCCTTTGCTGTTGCCGGTGCAACGCAGAACCAGAGATTAGGACTGCCCCCACGTGTTGGTCATGATGACTCTTTTGACCATACACAACATTTGACTCTTTCTTCCCATTGTATGGCTTTTTCTGAGCATCGGAGGGTGTAGATCCTTGAATTTTCTGCTTTTAGTGCCAACTTCTACCCTTTCTCGAGTCAGTATTAGTTTGGTGAACCCGACCGATGAGCTTTCGATTAGGTGTTTGAAGAAAGGTCCTGTCAAAGTTCCCATGAAGATGTCAATCAACTCCCTATCAATTAAAGAGGGTTGCACCCTACCAGCCAGATCTCTCCACCTTTGGACGTATCCTTTCAAGCTCTCGTTGGAACCCATGGTCATGTTCTGCAATTGCACATGAGTTGGTGTAAGATCAACGTTGTACTAGTACTGCTTGTAAAAAGCAGCAGCTAAATCCTCCCAGGTGTGGATGCGAGAACTCTCCAATTGATATAACCATTCAATTTGCGTCCCTACCAGGCTCTCTTGGAAGAAATAGATCCACAACTTCAGATCAATTGTGTATGGCTGAATCTTGCGGACATAAGACGTTAAGTGCATCTTAGGGAAAGAAACTCCATTGTACAGGGCAAAGGAAGGGATTTTGAACTTTGACGGGATGACCACTCCAGAAACCAAGCCCATGTCTCCTAAATCCAAGTCAGGTATCTGCTGAATCTCCATAGCATTGAGGCATCCTCCAACTGTTTGTACTTGTCATCAGCGGGAGGATATTGTTCCTTAGAGTAGCCAGATTCGACTTCATCAATCTCCAGACTGTTGTCTTCTTCATTAATATCCCCCAGGTTGGATGGAGTTGGAAGATCTAGAGCCCTCTTGAGTGGTCCTTTAAGTCTCATTCCCAAGTTCAGGACGCCTACTGACTTCTTGGACTTTTTCTTCTTGTCTTTGAGAAGAAGAGTCTTCAGGTCCTCTTGCCCCTTAGCCAAAGCCAGGAACATTTGTTGGAATTGAGCATTTTGAGCTTGGAGATCTTTCACCGTTTGTTCCATATCCATCTTACTGAAATAAACAACAATAAGATAAGGATACCTGTATGGGAGAAACCTCTCATGATATGATGCATGATGCATGTTTTCAAGGATCTCACGGGGTGAGTAGTTACTTACAGTTTTAATTGAAGAACTTTTTATCGGTGGATGTCCTTCCACGAGAATTAAGCTCACCGTGTCGAGTGGGTTGTAGCCCTTGACTCAAGTTTGTTGTACTTGATCCTTGACGGAGTTTGGTTAAAGGAAACTAAATCCTCTTGCCCCTTGATAGACATCTGGTTCAATGTAACCCTGTATCAAAGTCCCTAGAGATCCTTGAAATGGTTATTGAAAATGTTATGGTATGATATTATGATGTTATGTACAAGTATGCAAAGTAAGCAAGTTTATATGCAAATAAACATATACACACAAAGCAGACAAATCCTTAGGTTTAGGCTTGTATGGAGTTTGTAGGTAAGTACCCTCTTGAAGTTTAGTTGGCTCAACCTATCCTAGTTAATAGTAACCGGGTTCTAAGGGATCTCAATATCACCGACCTTTCCCACAAGTTTCGTTCGATAGGCGATTGACTCGCAACCAAACAAAACTCAGGAGTCAAGTCTCAATGAGTGTAGCATCGAGTATCAACCAATTTTCAGCTTTACACTGAAACCGACTATCTCACTACTTCCTAATAGCCAAGTTGGTAAAGTAAGGTTCAAAGGTCATTTAGTGCTTCATGACGCTGCTCAGCGGCCCCGTATTATCCTTGTTTTAACACAAGGGATACCGGTACCAACAAATGCGTCACACTAACATAGCTATTGTTTAGACCATGTCGGTATACCCCACACAATTTCCACAATCTATTGCTACTTACCTAAAAGGTGCTCCAGATCCGGGTAGAGGATTTAAACCCAAACAAAGAACCAAAATGTAAAGCAAACAAATCAAATAATGAAAGGAAGTAAATGTGATATAGCCCTAAGGTAACCCCACTTTTAAAATTTTCCCCAACAGAGTCGCCAGTTCTGTAGCGCGGTGGTAGAACTGACTTGGTTGTTTTACGTTTGATCACAAATGTTGCGGATAGCAAGAGTCGCCACCGACTTTTCTTTTATCCAAAAGGAAAGGCTGAAAAGAACAGGAAAGACCTTTAGAGATGTTTTCTTGAGTTAGGGGGTATATTATGAAAAGAGAAGGTATTAACACCCTTTTCATCCGTATTTATCTACGGGTTCTTCATTGCTTGCTAGATCACTTGCTTTTGTTTGAAAATATACTTTGTATGGTTTTTGAAAGTATTTTGAAAAGACGCCATTGTTTAGGCAAACTTTGTAATGATTCTCTTTCGTAAGAATGTATACAAAGTGTTGATCTTTTGCAAATGTTTCAAGTTTTAAAGGTGTTTTGAAAGTTTTGGTGTTTTGTTTTGAAAATAGCAATAATGTTTTGGTTTGAAAATAAGCAAGCAACTAGGAACATTCTACCTACTCAAAAGTCTTTCTTGATTATTTCCTCTTTCCTTTGACATTGTTATCTTACCATTGATTTGGTAAGAAACCCTATCTTTGGATTTAAAAGGAACGGGCAAGGGTCATCGTATAGTCATGAATAACAATGTTGTAAGATATCTTAGCATTTTATTTAAGGGACTAAGATCATTCTTATGGCAACATTTGTAGCATCATCAAGGGACTATGATCTTATATTTTGTTTGTTTTTGCTAAGACATCTTACATGCGTATTATGACCATTTTCATAAGGCAACAAAGTGGATTTACCCTAAGGGTGTAAGTGTGCAAGTGTATTGATTTACATGCATTGTTTTGTCTTTGAATTAGGGTTTTCTAAGCATTGATTTTATCTTTCCATACACCCTAATTTACTAGAATTTATATATAAAGAATTAAATTGCGGAAAATAAAAATACTAAGCTATTACATCAATAGGGGAGGGGGGTGTACAAAATTACAAATGTGGATTTTACAAGAAAAATAAATCTAATTAACATTACAACCATATTGAATATTGTACAAAATTGAAAATAAAATTGCAAGAATGTAAATGGGAAAAGAAAGGATTTTGTTTGGTTTTCATGAAAAGGTTTTAACCTAAACCTAATTAAGAAAAATGATTAATGAAAATTAAATAAAATTAACTTAAACTAAATAAGAAAAGAAATTAACTAAAAAATGATTTTTCAGGGTTTTATTTATGAAAGGTTAAAAATAAAATGAAAAAATTAATTAAAAGAAACCTAAGTTCAAAATTAATTTTAATTACAAGAAAATAATATAATAGTTAAACCTAAACCTAAATATTAATTATTAAGAAAGAAATTAATTTATTAAGAAAAGGTTTTTGTTCTTTTAGTTTTATAAACCAAATAAACTAAATAAGTGTAAAAATAATAAATAAAGTATTTTTGGAATTTTAGTAATAAAAATAAAAATAATATTAATAATAATAATAATAATAAAGGAAAAATAAATAAAATAAAATAAGAAAAAGAAAATAATAATGAAAATTGGGCCAGGGGGTGCTGAACCAAGGCAGGGGAGAAAGTTAGCAAAAAAATGAAGGCCCAATGTTATGGGGCCCAGGCGCTGCAAACAGAAGAGAAAAATGAAAAATGTGAAAGAAAAAAAAAAGAAAAAGGTAGCGCGCTGGATGTTGAACCCACACCCTCTTGGTTACCAGCGCGCTGCCTTACCACTAGGGTGGCTATACATCCGTTCACTTATATCAAACCATAAACATATATTACAAATCAAGTCCATGGCCTAAACTTCATCTTCAACCTCACGCCCAGCCAGAGTATCTGTAACTTCTTCATCTCTCAACAAAACTGGAAAGTACAAACATGAAAGTTGAGGTATTTCTTCCCACGAATCCAACCATATAAATAACTAAAGCTAAAAGTCAAAGATGAGTGAGAATTTTTATGGCTCTAATTTAAAACCTAAAAATTTCAGAAACTTCAACTCTAAAATTCTCTAAGCTCAGGCCATATAAATGTAAACTATGGATATGTACAGCTTCGTGGCAATGATATCTACATCTTATCTTCACAAATCAGAATCAAATGATGCTTGTATGAAGAGATAAAAGTTTGAAAATTTACCTCTTGCAGCTGGAGTCGTGTATGGAGTTTGAGCAACCTTTGAGATGGCCTGATGATTTCTGTAGCTTTCTTGGACCTCCTTGAATGTGGTCCAACTCCTACTTTGCTTTGAGGATGGCTGAAACTCCCAACTCAAGTCAAGTTGCAAGCTTTAGTTTTGGAAACGATGGATAATGATGGAGGAGTTATAGTCTTTAAACATGGGCTTGGAACACTTGTGTATGATGCAAGTAAGGTGTCTGGATGGTTAAGAATCAAAACGCACGAGTGGAAATGGAGTTGGAGAGTTTTGGCTCAAAACTGTCAAGTGGAACAGTTCTGTGCAGCAAGGGTGTTTTGGAGTGTTCTTGGAGGCTTGGAATCGTGTGTTAGCTTGCAAACAACTCGTGCATAAGTAAGGAAAAAGTTCTAGCACTTGAGAGGGTTAGAAGTGCAAGATATAGAGTTATGGCTATCTTACTTGATTTTGAAGAAAAGTGGAAATATAGTTTCAAGACAAAGTACAAGCATGGGCTGAGTTGTTAGAGGATTTAGACAAGTTTATTTTGGGTTAGAGGTTGTGTGTGATCAGAAGCAAACAAGTGCAAAGCTCAAGAACTGATTTTGTGCATAAAATCTACTTTTCCAAAATGGCAATGTGCACTTTCTTCACAAAATGGCATTAAGCATGGGCAATGCATTGAATTCTTAGATTAAAGCCTCTAACAGCTGTGCAAACATTTAATTATGGAGTGACAAACAAGTTTGAGGTCTGCAAAGCAAAGATTATGTAGCCTAGGCATGGATTTGAATGCTTGTTCATCATGAAATGGCTTGTAATTCATGTTTGAAAACCCTAACTTCATCTCTTAGATTCTCCCTACTCAAACATGATCTTAATGAGATCTTGGACATTTTGGAAATCTTGTAACATGCTCTACAACCCCTCTTTGTATCACTTTTTCAAATTCCAAATGGAGCTATGTGAAAAGTTGCTATGAAGTTGGTACCAATAATCTACCTAACTAGGGCAAAATTTTCACCAAGTGTTTAGTTTCATGACAATGATTTCATGGATTAATAACTTGAAATACAAGCATTTATAGGAGGATTTGTGTAAAGAAATGTTTTAGATATCATTGAGATCTACAACTTTCATGTCAAAAGTTTCCTTTGAATCATCTTGCATCATGGTGAAAAATTGGCTCAAAGTTGTGAAAAAATATGAAGTTTTCAACACTTAGAAAATTTCTAAGTTTGGAAACTTTGAATTTTCAAAATGAAATCTTGATTTTTTGATTTTTTGATGAACAAGTTTCATATTTTGATATGTTTTGATGAATTGTGATCTTTGACACATGATTTTGACGAAAAGGTTAAAGTTTGACTTTTGAGTATGCAGTTGACTTTTGATCAGTTGACTGAAAATCAACTATCAATCAAATGACCTTGAACAATGTTTTGAGTCATGCCATTAGGTTAAAATGATGCAATTTAATCCTTGAGATCATGTTTCCAACCAATCAACCATTTTCTAGGTCAAAAATAAAAAATTGCCCTTTCTCAGTCAAAACCCTAATTTTGACCATTTTGCCCTTTTGATGATCTAATCGAATTTCTTGAGGAATTGTGGTCTAAAATTGATCAAAGGACATATGTGAGTCCACAATGTTGATATGGATCAAAAATCATGAAGTTTGACTGTAAATTGACCACAGTTGACTTTTCCCCCAATATAGTTGATTTTTAGGTCAACTGATCAATTGACTGAGCAAAACTGTGATCCAAGACTTGAAACTTGACATGAGAAATATCGAGGGTCTATAATGATACAAGAAAGTCATATGAGGAATTAAAAGTTCAATTATCCTTGTGCAATCTCAAACCCTAATTTTCAGTCATCAGAGCTTGAGGAGGTGTCTTGAGCTGATCAACCCCAGTGCAGTCTTGAACCAAAGGAGATCTTGTGAGAAAATGCTTGATAAGTAAGAGGGAAAATTTTGGGTTACAACACTTGATCTTGAACTGAGTGCAAAGCTCAGTAATCATAGCATTGTTGAGGTTAGTCCCATTGTTGGTGATGATCCTTTCGGGGATACCATAACGGCAGATGAGGTTATGTTTGATGAATCTGGCTACCACATTCTTGGTGACTGAGGCAAACAAGGCGGATTCGACCCATTTGGTGAAATAGTCGATAAAAACAAGAATGACGTTCAAAGGGATAAGAGGCACATGGACCTTGTCAGCATAGATTTGGAATTTGTGACAAGTTCTTGAATATTTATGGAAATCAGTCTCCATTATTGACCAATAATAGCCAGCCATCAAGATTTTCTTGGCCATCGTATGTCCGCTTGAGTGAGTGCCAAAGAGACCATCGTGCATGTCTTCCATGATTTCCTCTGCCTCCTTCTTGTCCATACATCAGAGTAGAGCAGAGTCATGGTTACGCTTGTACAAGATTCTGTTACATAAGAAGAATTTGGCTGAAAATATTCGTAAGAATTTTCTGTCATTGATAGATTCCCCCTTAGGGTACTCTTGTGCCTCAAGGTATCTCTTCACCTCATGGTACCATGGCTTTTCCGTGTCAGTGTCAAGCTCATAGCAATGTGCAAGTTCGTCGAATCTTTCAATTGTAATCATAGGGGCTTCATTTTCCCATCTGACCTTGAACATTGAAGACATGGTGGCCAAAGCATCGGCTAGCTAATTTCCTTCCCTAGGGAAATGCTCAAAAGTGACCTCTTCGAAGTAGGGAATCAGGGATAACACAAGTTCCTTGTAAGGTATTAGATTAGGGTGTTTAGTGTCCCAATATCCTTTTACTTGGATGATCACTAGAGTGGAATCCAAAAACATATTCAAATGCTTGATCCTCAAGTCAATGGCAGCTTTCAGACCTAAGATGCACGCTTCGTATTCAGCCATATTATTCGTGCAATCAAAGCATAATCTGGCAGTGAAAGGAGTGTGAAAACCTTCAGGGGATATGATCACAACACCAATTCCATTACCCAAGGCGTTGGAAGCCCCGTCGAAGACCATAGTCCATCGGGATCCTTATTCAGGTATGTCATACGGTCCAGGTTTCGTGCAATCGGTCACCAGCATGATGTTCTCATCAGGGAAGTCGAAGTTCATGGACTTATAATCATCGACAGCTTGATGGGCCAAATGATCAGCTAGTATGCTTCCTTTGATGGCCTTTTGTGTCTTGTATTAAATATCGTACTCAGTCAAGATCATCTGCCATCTGGCTATCTGTCCGGAAAGAGCAGGTTTTTCGAAGATGTATTTGATTGGGTCCATCTTAGAAATCAACAAAGTGGTATGAGTTAACATATACTATCTTATCCGGCGAGTAGCCCATGCTAGAGCGCAACAAGTTTTCTCGAGCAGTGAATATCTAGTTTCGCAGTCGGTAAACTTTTTGCTCAAGTAATAAATAGCATGCTCTTTTCGGCCAGACTCGTCATGTTAGCCCAAAACATACCCCATAGAGTTCTCTAGTACTGTCAAGTACATGATCAATGGTCTTCCTTCAACTACAGGCATGAGAATAGGAGGCTCTTGTAGATATTCTTTGATTTTGTCGAAGGCGGCTTGGCATTCATCATTCCAACTGACTACCTGATCTTTCTTCAAGAGTTTGAAGATTGGTTCACAAGCAGCAGTCAAGTGAGATATGAAACGAGCGATGTAATTGAGACGAACCAAGAATCTTCTAACTTCCTTTTCAGAGTTAGGGACTGGAATTTCTTGGATGGCCTTTACCTTGGCAGGATCAAATTCAATTCCTTTATTGTTGACCACAAAACCTAGAAGCTTTCCAGACCCTACTCCAAATGTGCACTTGTTAGGGTTTAACTTCAACTTGTACTTTTTCAGCCACTCGAATAGTTTGTACAGGTGATCGAGATGTTCATCTTCAGTTTGTTACCTGGAAATCATATCATCCACATATACCTCTATTTCATGATGAATCATGTCATGAAACAAAACTACCATAGCCCTTTGATATGTTGCCCATGCATTCTTCTGTCCGAACGACATGACCTTGTAATAGAAGGTGCCCCATTGTGTAACGAAAGTTGTCTTCTCCATGTCTTCGATAGCCATCCTTATTTGATTATAGCCGGAGAAGCCATCCATGAAAGAGAAGACTTTATGCTGAGAGGTGTTATCGACCAAGTCGTCAATGTATGGTAGAGGAAAGTTATCCTTGGAGCTTGCCCTATTCAGATCCGTATAGTCTTTGCTAATGCGAACTTTTCTGTCTTTCTTTGGCACTGGTACCACATTGGCGACCCATTGGGGATAGGATGTCACAGCTAGAAACCCTGCATCAAATTGTTTCATCACTTCAGCTTTTATCTTTTCAGATATGTCAGGCCTCATGCGATGAACTATTTGTTTGATAGGAGGACAATCTTCTTTTGTCGGCAGACGATGAACTACGATGTCGGTATCCAACCCTAGCATATCTTCATAAGACCAATCAATTACTTCAACATACTCATGCAACATCTGAACCAACCTGCTCTTGACACTGCTTTCCAAGTTAGCGCCAATCTTGATTTCCTTCTGGTCTGCCTCAGTACCCAGATTGATGACTTTAACTGACTGTTCGTGAGGCTGAATAACTTTTTCCTCTTGTAATAGAAGTCTGGATAGTTCTCCCAGTATTTCACAATCTTCCTTGCCTTCTTCTTCGGCTTGGTTAATTGGACATTTGGAGTCATAGTCGGCAATAATAGAGTCATTAGCAATAAAATCCAGAGTGGATGAGGACCTGCAAGAGTGTGTATGTGTGCATGTAAGATACATGGCTATTTTGAAAATGTATTTGAAAGAAAGATAATGAACACAAAGATTTGAATGCAAAAGAGTCCAATGATTTGTATTGAATGATCATATGATTAGATGAACATAAATAAAACCCTTAACAAATGGACCATAGTGCCCCGGATCAGGCACATGACTTAAAAGTCATTGTTAAATATTACAGACAAAATGTGCTTTAATTGAAATAAAAGCAATAACAAGTAGATTACTACTCAATGAAGGAGATGGGCACGAAGTCCTTTGCATGCCATTTCTTTAGCTCGTTGTAGTTGGATACACCCAATCTTCCAATGCAGCTTCTTCATCTGAATCACCCACAACATTAACTTCATGGCTTCCAATGCGGAGAGGTGGCTTTCCTGCACGAGCACGCCTCACTTCCTTCTGAGCTTTTACGGTGATGCCCAAACCAAACTTTTTCGCTTTGAATGAGATATCGAGGAGTTGCCCCCAAGTATCATAACTTCCTTCTTCAATTGCCGCACGGGCATTTTTGACTGAAACCATCTTCGACACGACTTTAACAGTTTTGGACTCATGAGAGGAACATTTGGTAGCAGCAACCATTGGTGGTACAACTTCAAAGGCTTGACATGTGGTCTCAATGAATTCTCCATCCATCTCTACGTACTTGAAAGAGTTAAGGCGGCTTACCATAAACTCTTCCTCTCCACAGACGGTGACAATTCTTCCCTTGACCAGATATTTGAGTTTTTGATGGAGAGTTGAGGTTACTGCCCCAGCTTTATGGATCCAAGGGCGACCCAACAAGCAAGAATAGGAAGGACAAACATCCATGATGTAGAATGTGGAGTTGAAAACTTGTGAGCCCACCTTGATTGGAAGATCTACCCGTGAACTGTCCTTTTTTATCCATCAAAAGCCCTTACAATGATAACACTTGGCTTCAAGACTAAACCTTCATAGTCTAGATGGTTTAACACCCCCTTGGGTAGCACGTTTTGAGAAGAACTAGTGTCAACTAGAACATGTGCTAGGGTGGTCCCCTTGCACTCGACAAAAATATGTAGAGCTTTATTGTGGTTCTTTCCAAGCGGTGTTAGGTCAGCATCTGAAAATCCCAAGCCATTATCATCCGTCAAGCTAGCCACGTATTTCTCAAATTGGTCTGTTGTGGTCTCATGGGGGACATGAGCCTTTTTCAGGAATTTGATTAATGTCCAAGCATGGGCATCAGAACAGAGCAACAACGACAACATAGAAATCTTATAAGGGGTTTTCCCCAACTGTTCCACAATCTTGAAGTCACTCCTTTTTATTATCTTCAAGATCTCGTCCATCTCACGAGCGGAAGGTTCTCCATCAACAACATCCTTTACGGGTAATTCTATCATGACAGGCTCAACAACCTTCTCTTTCTCTCTTGTATCGGTACTCGGCTTAGCGGCAGTGATGCAGATGGACGCCTTTGTAACAACTGCTGGTGAGATATTGGGTGAAAATATTCTCCCAGTTCTGGTTACTTTGCTTGAGCCAGTTATATTACAAACATCGTCAGCTTTGTCTTCATCAATCCAAGCGTCTTGTTTTATTCCGTGGTAGAACACCTCAGCACCATAGTTCCATGGCACTGCCTTGTTTGAAGAGTAGGGAATTGGTCTGGGATTGGTAATTATTAAGGGCGCAACAGTTGGGTCATTTGAAATCCTGATAGGAACTTTGAAGGAGATCCTAAGAGGCTTATTTGAGATGGTGATAATGGAGAGGTCTTCACATTTTTTAGTCAAACTTTTCGCAAGCGGAGTCTTCTCAAATAAAATTTCGTGGATATCCATCAGGAGTTGTATGTCTTCCTTTAGCCCTTTACATCCATTGAGTTGTTTGGCACAGCAAACACAATCCTTCACACAACCAGGGAAAATCCAGGTTTCAACATATTCTTTTTTAAGATATTTAGCGGAGTAGTCAAGTCTTCAACAGAGGAAACAAAAATTGTATCTTCAATAGCATTAATAACTTTACCATGGTTCAGCATAGGCATAGTGATTACATTCAGAGTTGGAGGAGGATCAAACTCAATAGTCTTGTTATCAATCAAATCCTGAATTTTATTCTTCAAGGCCCAACATTGGTCAGTCTCATGCCCTGGGCTGTTTGAGTGGTAAGCACATTTAGCGTTCAAATTATACTTTGGTGAAGAATTATCTGGATTGGCAGGAGGATCGCGTAATATCACTAAATTACCCTTTAGAAAGTGTTGCAAGGCTTGGGATAGTGACATGCCTAACCTCGTAAATTGTCTTCTCAGAGTTTTAAAACATTGATGATTAGCAGATGGTCTTAGAGTAGGAGTTGGATTAGAGATTCAGACATCATTAACAGATGAATGATCATTCTTCTTGGTACGGGCCCTTGCCCCGTACACAACATTGACTTCTTTCTTTGCAGGAAAAGGTTTCTTGACAGGATTGGAAGTGGAGGCAGATGCCACAGAGATCTTCCCACTTTTGATGTCGCTTTCAACTCTTTCACTGGTTAAGATTAGCTTGGTGAAACTAGAAGAAGAACATCCAACAAATAGATTAAAGAAAGGACCAGATAAAGTTCCCATAAACATGTCAATATGCTCTCTATCAGTCAAAGGCGGTTGAACCCTACTGGAGAGGTCTCTCCACTTTTGTGCATATTCTTTAATTACTTCATTCTTCCCCATTGTCATATCTTGCAACTGAACTCATGTCGGCGCCAAGTCGGCATTATACTAGTATTGATGGTAGAAAGCGGTGGCTAAGTATTCCCATGTATTGATACGGGAACCATCAAACTGGAAAAACCACTATAGTTGCGTCCATGCCAAGCTTTCTTGAAAAAAGTGAACCCAGAGTTTCTTATCAGCGGTGTACGGTTGTATCTTGCGCACATAAGATTTCAGGTGTAGTTTTGGACAGGAAACCTCATCGTACTCTGCAAAGACTGGTATTTTGAATTTGTGGGGAATGAAAACCCCAGAGATCAAACCCAAATCACAAAATCTAAACCGGGGACAGCTTGGATCTCGGTGGCCTTCAATCTATCTTCTAACTGCTTGTACTTGACATCCGCGGGTGGATACTGCTCGTCAAAATAATCATCATCAGATGCTTAACCATTGATGCACCCATCCTGGGTACTCTTAGCTTCTCCAATCTGATTCTCATCTTCCTCAGATGAGTCTTCCACTACCGAGATCTGACGAACTGTCTCCTTGAACCTTCTACCCATGTTGAGTAGATCTTTCTTCTTAGGCTTCTTCTTAACTGCCAGTAATGCCATCATATCTTGCCGCCCCTTGGCTAAGGCCAGTAGAGTCTCTTGGAATTGAGAGTTTTGTGCCTGAAGATCTTTCACAGTTTTCTCTAGATCCATCTTGCTGAAATAAATAGAAGAAAGATAAGGAAACCTGTTGTGTGAAAACCCATTGTGTTATGATGCATGGAAGATGTGTATGCAAATGATTTCAAAGATTTATGAAATTTAAATTTGTATAGACAAAAGAATGAACAAACGTCATTTTTCATTAATTAGTTCAAAAAGGACTACATCATGCTTCTTGGGCTTACAAAATAACTCTCTAAGATAAAAAGACTGAACGCATCCTCTTCGGTGCAAGGTAGGCATTCACACTTTGCTCTTCTTGTAGCTGCTTTATAAGCTCCAAGACTCTCTTCTCACTAGCATAGAATTGAGCTTCAAAAGTATCTCATTCTTCCTTTAGCTAAATCCAACCTTTTTGCAAGTCTTCAAGAGAAGTAGGCATGTCGGTATGAAGGACAGTGTATGGGATATCTCCTTCTACCACAGGTTCCATGATGACTGGTAAGATGGAGGGATAAGGCATCACAAGTCTTCGAGCACGAGCTCGTACCCACCTAAGGTAAGGCTCAAGGGGAATGGAATTATTGTTTCCCAACGTCTTGCTATCCACTTTGCTTACCATCCTCCAAGCTCGTATAAACCTCTGACAATAACTCTGATTTTCGCTCTCGTAGTCGAATACCACTCCTTGGATAAGCATCTCATGTGGACCATCTCTTCGGGCGTAACTAAATTGTCGTAAGGCTAATCAGGGGTTGTAAGTGATACCTCCTATAATGTCGAGTAACGGGACATTAGGGAATTATCCACAACAATCGACGATAGTAACATTCTCTAAGGATCGGGAACACCAATGAACATCTGAATGTCTGAGCGTCATCAACCTATGGGACCACCTTGAACCTTTCTCGTTCTTCAACACAGATCGGGGAAGATGAGAAATAAACCATATTTGCAAGAGAGGAGTGCAACACATGAGGATCCCTCTCTTCCTCATATTGCGAGAGTGAAAAGAATGTAGGACATCTCCCATCAAAGTAGGCACTGGGTTGCGAGATATGAAGATTTTGACAGCATTTACATCTACAAGTTGGTCAGGGTTTGGAAACAAAAACATCCCATAGATGAGAAGGGCCACAATTTCTTCAAAAGCTTGTAATTCCAAGGAGTTCTAACAATCTTGAGCTTTCTCAAACAAAAAATTGACTAAGAAAAATTTGACACCACTCCTTGTTTCCCAATTAGTTATGATATTAAATTGTTGCAAGTGTAGTGCTTGGGAAATCTCCTCAGGTTTTGGATCTCTTTCTGTACCATTGAAGGGTAGTTGATTGAGAACGGGAGTCCTCAAGAGTTGGGATAATTCTTCTAGAGTAGGCACAAGTTGATAATCAGGAAAAGTGAAGCAATGGTGTAAAGGATCAAAGAATTGGAAGAGCACCTTCATCATATCTTCATCAGTGTTGGAGGTAACCAAGTTTAGGAGGCGACCATGTCTTTCAGTGAATAAAGAAATCTCAGGAACCCTTGATTCTAACTCTTTGAGTTGAGGAGGAATCATTACGAGATTGACTTGGATAGTGTTCCTGCGGATAGAAGCCATGTCCTACAAAATAGAACAAAGATAAATTCCAACAATCCTTGAAATGGTTAGTAAGAATGAGTGTGATGTTATGATGTTTATGATGTCATGTACAAGTAAGTATATAAAAGCAAGGCAAACAAGCCCTTAGGTTTAGGCTTGAATGGAGTCTCATAGGTAAGTACCCTCTTGAAGTTGAGTTGGCTCAAACCTGTCCTAGAAATAGTAATCGGGTTCTAAGGGATCTCAATATCACTGATCTCTCTTCTCGGGAATTGTTTCAGCGAAAGGCTCTTTTACGACGATTGAAATATCCCGAAAAGCTAAACCTCAATGGGTGTAGTATCGAGTATCAACCAACTTCCGACTGCACCAAATCTGGTTATCTCACTACGTCCTAATGGCCAAGTTGGTCAAGTAAAGGTTCTAAAAGTCAGTTAGTGTTTCATGACATCACACAATGACCCTGTATTCTCCTTGACTACTCAAGGGCTACCGGTAACCACAAATATGTCACACTAATATAGCTATTGCTTAGACCATGTCGGTATACCCCGCACAGTTCCCACAACATATTGCTACTTACCTATAAGGTATCCCAAATCCAGGTAGAGGATTTAAACAAGCCCAAACAAGGAACCAAAATGTAAAGCAAACAAATCAAACAAATGAAAGTAAATAAAGGTGATCTAGCCCTAAGGTAACCCCACTTTTAAATTTCTCCCCAGCAGAGTCTCTAGTTCTGTGATATGGTGGGAGAACTGACTTGGGTGTTTTGCGTTTTATCGCAAATGTTGCGGTTAGCAAGAGTCGCCACCGACTTTTCTTTTATCCAAAAGGAAAGGCTGAAAAGAACAGGAAAGACCTTTGATATTATTTCTTGAGTTCGGGGTAGATTATGAAAAAGGAAGGTATTAACACCCTTTTGATCCATAGTTATCTATGGGCTCTTATTTGCTTGCTAGATCACTTGCTTTTGTTTGAAAAATATGCTTTATGTGGGTTTTAAAGTATTTGAAAATGTGCCATCGTTTAGGCAAACTTTGTAATAGTTCTCATTCGTAAGAACGTATACAAAGTGTTGAGCTTTTGAAAATATTTCATGTTTGGAAAATGTTTTGAAAGTGTTTTTGAAAAATTTGGTGTTTGTTTTGAAAATATACAAGGATGTTTGATTTGAAAATAAGCAAGCAACTAGGAACAATCTACCTACTCAAAAGTCTTTTTTCATTTCTTCCTTGCTTTGATATTGCTATCTTACCATTGATTTGGTAAGAAGCCTTATCTTTGGATGTAAAGGGACGGGTATGGGTCATCGTATAGCCATGATAGCAATGTTATGAGATATCTTAGCATTTCTCTTTGAGGGACTATGACCATTTATGAAAGGCAACATTTGATAGCATCATCGAGGGACTATGATCTTGTATTTTTTGATTGCTTTTTGCTAAGATATCCCACATGCATAACATGGTCATTTTTGTAAGGCAACAAAGTGGAATTACCATAAGGGTGCAAGTGTGCAAATGTGTTTGATTGACATAATTGTTTATCTTGAATTAGGGTTTGCTAACTTATTGATTTTAGTCTTTCCATACAAAATCCTAATTTACTAGTATTTATATAAAGCGGTAAATTGCGAAAAATAAAAATACTAAGCTAATACATCATTAAGGGAGGGGTATACAAATTTACAAATGGGGATTTTTCAAGAAAATTAAAATTAATTATCTATTACAACCATATTGGATATTGTACAAAATTGAAAAGAAAATAATGCAAGAATGTAAATGGAAAAAGAGTAATTTTTGTTTGATTTTCATGAAAGGGGTTTTAGTCTTGGCCTAATTAAGAAAATAATTAATTAAAAATTAAACAAAAATAAACATAAACTAATTAAGAAATTAGGTTAAAAATGATTTTTTATGAAACAAAAGGTTTTAAGTTAATAAAATAAAAATGAAAATTAATTAATTAAAAGAAACCTAAGTTTTAAATTAATTTTAAATAAAAAGAAAATAATATAATAATTAAACCTAAGTCTAAATATTAATTATTTAAGAAAAAAGAAATTAATTTATTAAGCAAATGTTTTTTGTTATTTTTGTTTCATAAAGAAAATAAAATATAAATGTGAAAATAATAAATAAAATATTTTTTATATTTTTTACTAATAATAATAATAATAATAATAATAATAATAATAATAATAATAATAGTAATAAAAATAATAAAAATAATAAAATAAAACTGAAATAAAATAAAAATAAAAAAAGAAATAAATGAAAATAAAATAAATAAAATGTTGGGCCAAGTGTGCAAAAGTAGGCAGGGGGTTAGAAGCCAGCAAATAGACCAAGGCCCACTGTGGGAGACCCAAGCGCCTGTGTTTGTAACAAAAAAAGAATGAAAATGTAAAAAAGAGCAAAAGGGTACCACTGGGGCTCGAACCCAAGTCCCAACGGTTAACATGCGCGCGCTTTACCACTAGGATGGCTATACATCCGTTTATATAAACAAAACAATAAATATGTAACATAAGTTATGCCCTGAATACAACTTCATCTTCAACCTCCAACCATGGATCCTGTAACTTCACTATTTCTCAACAAAAATGAAATATGCAAACATGAAAGTTGTTCCATTTTTCTATACGAATCCAACCATGTAAATGTCATAAGCTATAAATCAAAGATGAATGAGAATTTCTAAAAGTACCAAATTATGACCTAAATATTTCAGAAAGTTCAAACTCAAAATTCTCCCTACTCAAGAAACATAAATGAAATCTATGGACATGTATAGTTTCAGGGCAATGATGTCTACATTTTATCTTCACAAATGCCAGCCTAACAATGCCTAAATAATGAGATGAAAAGTCAGAAAATGTACCTCAAAAATAGTTCACTTGAAATGAGTTTGAGCTTGATTCTTGGTGCTGCAATGATCAGGTTAGCTTCCTCGAGTCTGTAGGAAGCTAATGCAATGCTTAGCTTGAGTTGACAGTGGCTGAAATGGCCTGGAGAAGTCAAGTTGCAGACTTTGTTTTTTGGTTATGGAGGTTATGGTAAGTGGTGTTACAGTTCTGGAATAAGGACGGGGATGAGTTATATTTGATATGTAGGAGGTTTTGGAAGTGAAAGGCCAAGAAATGCACGAGGGAAATGGAAGTTTGATGGGTAAAGTCAGAACTTTCACAATAATGGAGTTTTGAAGCAATTTATGGATAAAGGGAGTTTGGGAGTGTTTCAGGGTGTTAATGCTCTTGTGTTAGCTCACAAATAATGCCTCTATTTATAAGAAACAAGTTTGGAGACTTGTTGTTGACCAGAATTCAAAATCACAAGTTTAAGCATAACATGTGATTTTTGAGAAATTCAAGTTTCAAAGTCTTGCGTAATTACTAATGTAGAGTGTTTATTCTTTAAACAAGTTTGCTTCTGACTTTGTAGATGGAGTGTGATTAGAGGGAACAAGTTAGAGGCTCAAGAATTGACTTTGTGCAAAAAACTTGCTTTTCAAGAATGACACTCTTCACTTTCTTCCCAAAATGGCATTGTCAATTGGATAAAGCTTAAAACACTTGGATTAGCTCAAAAGTTTGTGTAATCCATTAATGATGGATAGATACACAAGTTATAAGGCCTGCAAAGTAAGATTATGTTGCCTAACATTGAAATTGCATTATATGTTCATCAAGAAATGACTTGTAATTCAAGAATGAAACCCTAACTTCTTGCCTTCGATTCTCCTTGCTCAAGTATGATATCAATGAATTCTTGGACATTTTGGAAAGCTTGTAACATACCCTACAACCTCTATGTTTGACATTTTTGAAAATTGATCTTGGAAATATGTGAAAAATTTCCATGAATTTAGGTCAAAATCCTGCCTAAACTAGGGCAAAATTTCACTAAGTTTCCAAGTTTCCTGAACATGTCTTCTTAAAATCATAACTTGAAATACATGCATTTATAGAAGAAGTTGTGTTATACAATGTTTTAGATCTCATTCATATCTACAACTTTCATGTTGGAAGTTTCCTTTGAATCATCTTGCATCATGGTGAAAATTTAGCTCAAAGTTGTGAAAAAATATTAATTTTTCAACACTTAAAAAAATTTCTAAGTTTAGAAATTTTGACTTTTCAAAATGAAATCTTGACTTTTTTATTTCTTGACGAACAAGTTTCATATTTTGACATGTTTTGATGAATTGTGATCTTTAACACTTGATTTTGACCAAAAAGTCAAAGTTTGACTTTTCAGTGTACAATTGACTTTTTCATCAGTTGATTGAAATTCAACTGTCAATCAATTGAGCTTGAGAGATTTTATGAGCCATGTAATTAGGTCAACATGAAGCATTTGAATCCTTGATATCATAACTTAAACCAATCAACCATTTTCTAGGTCAAAAATCAGAAATTGCACCTTCGCAGTCAAAACCCTAATTTTGACCTTTTTTGCCCTTTTGATGATCTGATCAAATTTCTTAAGGAATTGTGATCCAAAATTGATCAAATGACATATATGAGTTCATAATGTTGATATGGATAAAAAATTATGAAGTTTGACTGTAAATTGACCATAATTGACTTTTTCCCCAATATAACTGATTTTAGGTCAACTGATCAATTGGCAGAGCAAAAATGTGGTCCAAGACTTGAAAATTGACATGAGAAATGTTGAGAGTCCAAAATGATCCATGAAAGTCATATGGGGCATTAAAATTCCATTTGTCCTTATGCAAACCCAAACCCTAATTTTCAGTCTTTAGTGCTTAAGGAGGTGTCTTGAGCAGATCAACCCTTGTGCAGTCTTGAACTAAAGGAGATCTTGTGAGAGATTATTTGAGAAATGAGAGGGAAAATCTTGGGGTACAACAATGATGTATTAAAATTTTCCAGTTTTTGTTTTATGCCCAGGGTATCATATAGCACAACATTCACATGGAACATACAAAGATAGAGGGCACTATATGTGCTCTTCATCGAATCTCAAGAAACCATGGGTTTTAAGGCAAACAAACCCAGATTCGAACTCAAAGGAGTTGAATTACGGGGAGGTCAAATTAGGAAAATATACCTGGGTTCACACCCGTACCATGCTTTTGTTTTGTTGACACTTTTTCTTGCAGATTTCAGTGCCTTCCTCCACAGGCAATTCATCAAATGCCCCCAACAACATTCTTGGCTGGATCGAAGGCCGTGTATATTCACAGGATCTAAGGCCATCATTCACAGGATCGAAGGCTTTCCTTCACATAGATCGAAGACCACATGTCTTCACAGGATCGAAGGCCATCTTTTTTTCTTTGATCAAAGGATCCTTCCTCTTGCATTTATCTTTTATTTTTACTCACTTCTTTTAAATCAAAAATCAAATAAAATCATAAAAAACATTAGGTTAGTATTTTTTCTAATTAAGTTAATTAAATTAATTAATTAATTAATTATTTTAACCTTTTCTTTAAATTAAAATTAAGTAGACTTAGGCTTTGTTTTCTTTCATAAATAAAAACAACCAAAATATTTTCTTTTTCTTAGGATTCTTAAACATCATTTTCAATTCGCGCACATTCATTTTCGCATTTTTTATATTATTGTAATTGTTCATGGGTCGTAATAAAATTAAATAGGACATTACTTTAGTGCTTTCTTTATTTTCTTCCCCCCATTTTTTGGACATGTAAATACCCCCTCCCCAAAATCCTTGTAATAGCGTAGGATTTACGATTCCCGCACTTTAAATTTCTGCAAGATAATAACTGTTAGTAACTAGGCTTGTATTGAAAGACTGAAAACAAAGATCTAGCAAACCTAATAATAAAGATAAATGAATTGAATTTATTCACCTTGCACATATACACCTCTAGGGTACGTCCACTTTGGTTTCCTTTCGGAAAACAAAACAGTCATATCCCTCGAAATTGGGGACACTTTAGCAAAGACCCGTAAATCAAAAGATCATAGTCCCTCGATGACCCTACAATTGCCTTTCGGTAAATGATCTCGTCCCTTAAACAAAAATTGCTAAAGTGTCTCCATATGTTGGCTTTATGACTGTACGTCCCTTCGAATGTCCCTCAAACATCCAACGATAGGGCTACCTACTCACTAATAGTAGGATAGCATTGTCTAAAGGATAGGAGGAAAAGAACAAACTTTTCGAGTATAAGAAGATAGTTCCTAGATGCTTGCTTAAAACAAACTTTTGCACCTACATAAAACATTTCAAAAATACTTTCAAAAACGCTTTATCAACACTTTTGAGGTCTGATACAAGAATTATCATAAAGAGAATCGCCACACTAAGACAATTTCAAAAATAGTTTTCAAAAACACACAAAGCACAAGGTATTTAAAAAATGAGCTAAGCATCTAAGAGCCCATAGAAAACTATGGATGGAAAAGGTTCTAACACCTTCCCTTTTCATAATCTACCCCCCTTACTCAGAAAATTTTCGAAAAAGGTATTTTTCTGTTCTTTTCACCCTTTCCTTAAATTTGGATAAAAGAAAAATCGGTGGCGACTCTTGCTTACTGCAACATTTGCAAACACAAATGCAAAACCAGTATAATAGTCGGTTCTGCCACCGTATCACAGAACTGGCGACTCTGCTGGGGAATACTTATAAAAAAGTGGGGTTACCTTAAGAGTTAGTTCATTTTAAAACTGTTTTAATTGCTTGCTTTGTATGCTTTATCCTTGGAGGGTTGTTACTATAGATCTTACACCCGGATCTGGGGGCATCTTTTTAGGTAAACAACAATAGATCATGGAGACTGTACGACGTAGACCGATATGGTTGAAGCGATAGCTGTGTTGGTGTGACACTTTGGTTGCTACCGGTATCCCTTGTGTTGAATCGAGGAGAATACAGGGTCGCCGCGTGGTGTCATGAAGCACCAACGGACCTTGGAATCTTAGTTGAACAAACTTTGCCATTAGAAAGTAGTGAGATAGTCGGCCTCGGTGTAAAGCTGGGGATTGCTTGATACTCGATGCTACACTAATTGAGATCATACTTTTGAGATGTTTCTGCCGCAAGAAAAGATTGCCAAGCTGAAATAATGCCCGATAAAGAAAGATCAGTGATATTGAGACTCCTTAGAACCCGGTTACTTTTCTAAGACACGTTGAACCAACTAAACTTCAAGAGAGTATTTACCTATAAACTCCATGCAAGCCTAAACCTAAGGTCTTGTGTGTTTTGTTTGTGTGTGATTAATTTTCTTAAACATGACATCATGCATCATAACATCCATTTTTCATCACACTGACCATTTCAAGGACCAAGGGAATTTATCTTTGTTCTATTTTGCAGATCATGGCTTCCACTCGTAGAAACACCATCTGAAACAGCTTTGTAAGAATACCTCTCCAACGCAAAGAGCTAGTATCAAGGGTTCCTAAGACTTCTTCGTTCACCAAGAAATATGGTCGACTTCTCAATCTAGTTACCTCAGGCTTTGATGATAAGATGATGAGTGTACTCTTTCAATTCTTTGACCCTAAACACCATTACTTCACTTTCCAAGACTATTAGCTGGTACCAACCATGGAAGAATTCTATCAAATATTGGGTATACCTATTCTGGATCAGATGCCTTTCATCGGTTTAGAAGAAGCTCCAAAGCCAGAAGTCATTGCAACAGCTTTGCATCTGAAACAGTCTGACATTGTATCCAACTGGGAAACAAGAAGCGGAGTCAAGGGTTTTCTAGTCAAATTACTATTAGAGAAGGCTCATCTATTTTGGGATGATTTGGATTTCCAAGCTTTTGAGGAGGTTTTGACCCTTATAATCTATGGTTTAGTACTGTTCCCTAATCCAGACTTACTCATAGATGTGAATGCTATCAAGGTTTTCCTCTCCCGTAACCCTGTGCGTACTCTACTCGGAGACATCTTGTATACCCTCCACACCCGCACCGTGAAGAGAAAAGGGATTCTTATGTGTCACGTGCCATTGCTGTTAAGGTGGTTTATTTCTCACCTCCCTAAATCAGTATTGAAGAACGAAGAAGGTTTGGGTTGGTCGCGGAGGATAATGTCACTTTCTCACTCGGATATTCTCTAGTATTCTCGATCTATGGGAGATGTTTCTGTCATTGACCGCTGCGGGGAATTCCCTAATGTCCCATTACTTGGCATTAGGGGAGGTATAACTTATAATCCTTCTTTGGCTTTGCGAAAATTTGGTTATGCTTAAAGGGATGGCCCCCACGATATGCTTATCCAAGGCATTGTGTTTAACTACAAGGATGATGTTCAAGGGTATCTTCAGAGGTTCATACGAGCTTGGGGCATGGTAAACAAATTTGATACCAAGACCTTGGGGCCTAAGACTTCCATCCCTATAGAACCTTATCTCAAATGGGTACGAGCTCGCGCCCAAAACCTTATAATGTCGTATATAGCCATGTTACCAGTGGTTGTGGAGCCTATCACCGAAGGAGATGTTCCTTATACAGTTCTCCATCCTGACATGCCTACTGATCTTGAAGAGCTGCAGAGATCCTGGATTCAGTTGAAGAAAGAACGGGATATCTTTAGAGATCATTTCTATGACAATGAGAAGAAAGTGTTGGAGCTCACAAAGAAACTTCACGAAGAAAAAAGTCTTAATGTCTATCTCGGCACAAAGAGGAAGCACCCATGGGAAACCTGATTTCTTGGATTTTAGATTTTTTTTTCAATTGTAAGCCTGAAAGGCAATTGTATTTTGAATTCTACTAATAAAATATTTGTTTCATTTTGGTTCACACATTTAAATTTCCCGAAGTCCTTGAAAACATCGCATAAGCATATCATACACTTCATTGCATAAGAAAATATATCAAGACATGTTCTTATTCTTTTAGTTGTTTATTTCAGCAAAAGAAATGGCTCTCGAACAAACAACAAAGGATCTTCAAGCTCAAAATGCTCAGTTTCAGAAGATGTCCATAGCTCTGTAAAAGGGGAAAGAAGATCTGAAAGCTCTGATCATCAAAGAGAAGACCAAGAAGCCAAAGAAACCAGCTGGTGTCTTGAATTTGGGTAGAAGTTTCAAAGGTCCGGCCAAGCGAGCTCTAGATTTCGCAACCACGTCGGATGAAGGGGACAACCAAGAAGAAAAGCCCAAGGAGGGAGACAATAATCCAAAGTCGAGGAAGAAGAACCTGACTATTCTGAGGAGCAATATCCTCATACTAATGATAAATACAAACAACTGGAGGATCGACTCAATGCTATGGAGATCCAAAGGGTACCCGGGCTGGATTTTGAAGAGCTAAGACTAGTCTTAAGGGTGGTCATCTCGCAGAAATTCAAGTTCCATACATTTGCTAAGTACGACGGTGTCTCCTGTACTAAGCTGCATTTAAGGTCGTATGTCAGGAAAATTCAACCCCACACTACTGATAGGAATCTGTGGGTACATTTCTTCCAGGAGAGTTTGTCAGGGACTCAGCTGGAATGGTTCTATCAACTAGAAAGAACCAATATTTGTAATTGGGAAGATCTAGCTGCTGCTTTCTACAAGCAGTACCAATATAATGTTGACCTCGCCCCAACTCGTACACAGTTGCAAAGTATGTCTATGGGTTCAGGCGAAGGTTTTAAAGATTATGCCCAAAAGTGGAGAGACCTTGCGGGAAGAGTCCAACCTCCGTTGTTTGATAGGGAGCTGATGGACATGTTCTTGAGCATGTTGTCTGGTCCGTTCTCTAACCATCTGATTGGAAGCTCTTCTTTTGGGTTCACTGAACTGATCTTGAC
Source organism: Vicia faba (assembly GCA_948472305.1). NCBI lineage: Eukaryota > Viridiplantae > Streptophyta > Magnoliopsida > Fabales > Fabaceae > Vicia > Vicia faba. The sequence continues at coordinate 1,342,767,304 of OX451741.1, read as the reverse complement.
TGGTGAACGGGTAGAAGCTGGCATCATAAGTGGTAAAATCTAGAGAGACACATCCTCCAGCACATCAAAGAAACATTTCACTGGAAATAAGGAGGTTAGTGCTACTTATGGCTAAATAAATCACAATAAAATTGAGCATCGTCCGACGGTAGGGGCTGTTATGATTTCCGATCCTGCCTCAAACCAACAACGAAACAATCAGTACAGGTCAGATGCGCCCAGAAGACAGTTTACCCGGATCAACATGACATTATCCCAGGTTTTGCCACATCTGCTGAAGTCCAAACTGGTGACTCTAAAGGAGGCTCCTAAGAATCCCAATACGGCATCTCCCTGCTACAACCAAAATGCTTGATGTGCCTACCACTCTGAAACTTCGGGGCATGATACAAACGATTGTTGGGCTTTAAAGAATAAGGTACATAACGTTATTGAGGCGAAGGAGATTGAGTTTAACCTTCCAGAAACACCTAATTTAATAACGGCGCCAATGCCCAAACATGACCAAGGTGTCAATGTTATTGATGATGACCGTTTTGTTTCCTCTGTGGATGAATTAACTACTCCTCTTCTGACTGTTAAAGAGAATCTATTACGAGCCGATTTATTTTTGGGTTGTGGTGAAGGTTGCCACTTATGTATGTCTCTACCAGATGGCTATTTGTTTTTAAAGATGGGCATCCAGCGCCTGATGGTTAACAAAGAAATTTTGTTCAAAAAAGTTCCCCTTACAAGAAGTTGTTGTGAAGATGTCTCGATAATTACCATTTCCGACAATCCTCCCAGGGTCTCCACCAAAAGACCCATCAATATTACATATGTTCCCAAGTTTTCTCCCTTGATCATCACCCTTCCCGGGCCAATACCATATTCCTCGGATAAAGCTGTTCCCTAGAATTATGGGGTTGAAGTTTATTACCATGGCGTCAAGCAAGACCTATTGGAGAAGCGGAAGAGTTTTCTCTCCCAAGATCTCTCCAAAAACTATTGCTACTCCTGTGATCGTTCCTGCTGCTACTCCTGTCAATACTCTCATTGCTACTCCTACTGTTAGCCCTACTGTTATCCCTGCTACTTAGCCGGCAGAGACTCGGGGTAATGAGGTATTGGTTGAGCCTGTCCAGACGAAGGCATACAAAGAAGTCATCCTTTAGGTTTCTAAAAAGGAAATGGAAGAGATATTAAAGATAATCAAGAAAAGTGATTATAATGTCGTGGAGCAATTGGGGAAGACCCCTTCAAAAATATCAATGTTGGCCTTACTTTTATGCTCTGAAGCTCATGCTAAGGCTTTAGTAAAATTCCTGAAGTCTACCCATGTGCCTCAGGAGACCACCGCCGATCAATTTGAGAACTGTGTTGCCAACCTGACTGTTGATAATGGACTGGGTTTTTCTGACGCTGATCTAACTCCCAAGGGAAGGAAACACAATGATGCCCTACATGTCTCTATTGAGTGCAGGGGAACTACATTAGCCCATGTTCTGGTGGATACAGTTTCATCGCTGAATGTCTTACCCAAGAATGCTCTGGACAGGTTAGATTGTGAAGGACTCACACTAAATCCCAGTAACATTGTAGTGAGGGATTTCAACGGTTCTAAAAGAATGGTGCACGAGGAGGTGGACATCCCTATCAAAGTTGGTACTCATACTTTTGACTTAACTTTATATGTAATGGACATCCTCCCGTCTTATTCCTGCTTATTAGATCGACGCTGGATCCATGGGGCTGGTGCTGTTACTTCTACCCTACATCAGATGTTGAAGTACCCAGTCAATGGCAAGATTATCACAGTCCATGGGGAAGAGGAATACATGTTGATCCACCTGAACTCTTTCAGGTACGTTGAAATGGACGGCGAGTTCATTGAGACCCCCTGTCAGAACTTTGAGGAGGTTCCATAGACGATTGTTGTAACCAAGACTGCTTCTAAGGTCTCGAAGATTACCAGACCTACACTAAAGATGGCTTCTCTGAAGGATACCAAGGCAGTAGTCGATGAAGGTGGATGTACCATTTAGGGCCAACTTCTTGATATTCCCTACAAATTTGACAAATTTGGTTTGGGTTTTACTTCAGGAGCCCATAGAGTTGTTCATCGTGCTCGCGCCGGGGAACCACCATTACGGATCAGCAACCATGGAGTCAATGCTCTAGAAGATAGTGATAATGACTATGACCTGGACAAGTGGATCTTCCCAACCATCAACGATGGACTCAGCAATTGGGAGGCCAAAGATTTTGTGCCCGTTACTTTTATTCAAGAGTAATTTGTCTTTTTGTTTTTGAGGATATATAATATTTGAACAATTGAACTTTAAAGCCTTGTGTCTTACCCGAGGCACAAGGGTCTATTTGTGAGGGTCATTACTTCATTTTCATATGTCATCAATAAAACATTGGACGTTTTGCATACAAATTTTACGCTCTTTGTTTTTCTTTTCTTTGTTATCAAAAAATATACAGCTATGCTCTTAAACACACCCACATATCAAAATGCAGATCCACATCCACTCTGGATCCCATTGATAATAGTTATGCTATTTCCATTTATGACTTTGAAAATATGATCTACCAAGCCGAGGACGAAGGTGAGGAAGATTGTGAAGTACCAGGAGAACTTTCTAGGCTGTTACAATAGGAAGAAAGGGAAATACAACCTTATGAAGAGCCGGTTGAGACAATTAACTTGGGTACTGAAGAGGACAAGAAAGAAGTCAGGATAGGTGCCGATTTGGAGCATAGTGTCAAGGAGCGGTTAATACAGATGCTACATGACTATGTTGAGGTTTTTTCCTGGTCATACAAAGACATGCCAAGACTTGACACCGATATTGTGGTTCATCGTCTACCGACGAAAGATGATTTCTCTCCAGTGAAACAAAAGGTTCGTTGCATGCGGCCAGAGATGTCACAAAAGATCAAAGCCGAAGTCATGAAACAGTTCAACGTTGGTTTCTTAACTGTCACCTCTTATCCACAATGGGTTGCTAACATTGTTCTGGTACCTAAGAAGGACGGTAAAGTACGTATGTGTGTGGATTACAGAGACTTGAATAGGTCAAGCCCCAAGGATGAATTTCCGCTTCCCCACATCGATGTTCTGGTTGACAACAACGCACAACATAAGATGTTCTCCTTCATGGATGGCTTCTTTAGGTACAATCAGATCAAAACGGCACCTGAGGACATGGAAAAAATGACCTTCGTCACACAGTAGGGCACTTTCTGTTACAAAGTTATGCCATTTGGATTAAAGAACGTCGGGGCAACCTATCAGCGTGCTATGGTAGGTTTGTTTCACGACATGATTCATCACGAGATAGAGGTCTACGTTGATGATATGATAGCCATGTCTCAGACTGAAGAGGAGCACCTTGATCACCTACAGAAGCTATTTGAAAGGTTGAAAAAATATAAACTAAGGTTGAACCCGAATAAGTGCACTTTTGGAGTAAGATCTGGTAAGTTCTTAGGTTTCGTTGTCAGCGGAAAAGGCATTAAAGTATACCCTTCAAAGGTTAAAGCTATACGGGAAATGCCAACTCCTTACACTGAGGAGGAGGTCAGGGGATCTTGGGACGTCTAAACTACATCGCCAGGTTCATTTCCCAAATGACCGCTACTTGTGAGCCAATCTTCAAGTTACTGAAGAAAGATCAAGCAGTGAAGTGGAATGATGATTTCCAGAATGCCTTTGACAAAATCAAGGAATATCTTCAAGAACCTACAATTTTAATGCCTCCAGTCGAAGGAATACCTATGATCATGTACTTAACGGTATTAGAGAACACAATGGGGTGTGTGTTGGGGCAGTATGACGAGTCTGTTCGAAAAGAGCATACAATATAATAACTTAACAAAAATTTTACCGAGTGTGAAACAAGATAATCACTGCTCGAGAAAACTTGCTGCGCTTTGACATGGGCTGCTCGCCAGTTGAGGCAGTATATGTTGACCCACACTACCTTGTTGATATCTAAAATGGATCCTATCAAGTACATCTTCGAGAAGCCCACTCTCTCCGGAAGAATAGCAAGATGGAAAATGATCCTGACTGAATACGACATTCAGTACACAACCCAGAAAGTAATTAAGGGAAGTGTACTCGCTGATCATTTGGCTCATCAGGCTGTGGATGACTACCAATCCATGAATTTTGAGTTCCCGAATGAGAACATCATGCTAGTAACTGATTGTGAAGAACCTGAACCGGATGAAGGACCTGAAAAAGGATCCCGATGGACTATGGTTTTTGATGGAGCTTCCAACGCTCTTGACAATGGCATCGGCGCTGTGATCATATCTCTTGAAGGTTGTCATACTCCTTTCACTTCCAGATTATGTTTCAATTGCACCAACAATATGGCTTAGTATGAAGCACGTATCATGGGTCTCAAAGCTGATATCGACTTACGGATCAAATTCTTGAGTGTATTTGGAGACTCAGACTTAGTAATCAGTCAGATCAAAGGAGAATGGGACATGAAGCTTCCTAATCTCATATCTTACAAAGAGCATATGTTGACATTGATTCCACACTTTGAAGAAATTGCCTTTGAGCATTTCCCACGAGAGGAAAATCAACTAGCGGACGCGCTAGCTACTATGTCATTCGTGTTTAAGGTCAGGTGGGATAATGAAGCTCCCCATATGACTATTGAAAGGATGGATGAACCCGCATACTGTCACGAGGTTGGTACTGAAGAAGTAGTTGACAAACGTTGTTTCCATGAAGTCAAAAGATATCTTGAAGCCCAGGAGTATTATGAAGGAGCTTTAGTCAATGATAAGAAGTTCCTAAGAAGGTTCTCTGCCAAGTTCTTTCTCAGTAATGAGATCCTCTACAAGCGCAATCACGATTCTACCTTGCTTCGGTGTATAGACAAGAGTGAGGCAGAAACAATTATGGCTGATTTACATGAAGGTACCATCGGCACCCATTCTAGTTGGCACATGATGGCTAAAAAGATCCTGCAAGCAGGATACTATTGGCCCACTATAGAAGCAGACTGTTATCAGCATTCACGGACTTGTCACAAGTACCAGATCTATGCTGATAAGGTGCATGTACCTCTAGTTCCTCTAAATGTCTTGACTGCTCCTTGGCCATTCGCAATGTGGGGCATCGACATGATCAGAGATATTAGACCTACAACTTCTAATGGGCACCGCTTCATCCTGGTTGCCATTGATTACTTCACGAAGTGGGTCGAGGAAGCTTCATTTGCTTCTGTTACCAAGAACGTTGTGGCCCGATTCATCAGACATAACCTTATCTGTCGGTACGGTATCCCAGAAAGAATCATTATGAATAATGGTACCAATCTCAATAACACTATGATCACCGAGCTCTGCACGCAATTCAAGATCCAGCATCATAACTCTTCTCCCTATCGGCTGAATATGAATGGCGCTGTAGAAGATGCTAATAAAAACATCAAGAAGATTATCCATAAGATGGCAGTGACCTATAAAGACTGGGACGAGATGTTACCATTTTCTCTTCATGGTTACCGCACCATAATGCGTACATCAACAGGGGCAACTCCTTTCTCTTTGGTATACAGTATGGAAGTTATCCTACCCATTGAAGTCCAAATCCCTTCCTTGAGAATCATGAAGGATGTAGGTTTGAATGAAGAAGAATGAGTTCAGACTCGACTTGACCAATTAAACCTGATTGATGAGAAGAGGCTCGCGGCTGTCTGCCATGGCCAGATGTACCAAAAATGTATGATTAAAGCTTTTAACAAGAAGGTCAAATGTCAGGTATATCAGGTCGGTGACCTAGTAATCAAGCGCATCATACTGCCACAAGGTGATCCCAGGGGTAAATGGACTCCCTCAAGTTAATACAAATCTATTCCTTTGAAAGTGAAAAACTATTTTTTTACCTTTCTGTTTTTGTTTGCAAAACGTCCAGTGATTATTTTTGAACATATGCATTTGAATGTGATTACTTCTTGCAAATATACACATAAAAAACAGAAAGACAGTTACTAATGGCTTTAAGAAACAGGACAATATCTAAGGGCCACCCACACAATCCCAACAAATATTTCCTCCAACAGATGCCTTCTCCAGCAGGTACAGAGGTAGAGACATCCTACTACGAGGTCACTGCCATATTCTCAGTATGCAGCCTAATGGTGTCAAGTGTTCTCATATCCCCAGTAGAGCAAAATATCCAAATTACTGCTCCAACAAAAGACTCCCCAGTGAAGTCGCCAAGCTTCTTAGGATTCCCGAACAGGATTTAACAAAATCCCCAAGCAGTTCACAAAGTTTACCTTACCTAAAAAAGTTTATTTCTCTAACGGAAGATCTGTCTCCCACCGTTCAACTTCGAACAAAATCTGAAGACCTACATTCTTCACCGCCGACTGCAATCAGGGATTTATTTTCCCTGATTCAACAACACTGTAATAGAACAACTGACGTTCATACATTTCATTCATACATCATTTTAAAAACATCATGGAATATGCAGCACAAATGCATATATCATAGTCTCATTTATTTTGAGAGCTTTATATAATTAATATATCACGACATTGAATGAAACTGACTTTACCTTTTCAGGTTGAATTCGTAGACAGAAGAACACTATCAACTTATACAACAGGTCAATGATTAATGCTTGAAACCAGACGGGGAAACTATCTATACGACCAAGTGGTGTGAACTCCCGAAGCAAGATTGGTTTACCAACAAATACAGCAGGCCACAGATTAATGCCCGAAACCAGATGGGGAATTATCTATGTGAATGATGTGGCCAAGTTCCAGATTAATACCTGAAACAAGCCAGGAAAACTGTTTATGGACGACCGATTATAGATTAATACTTGTAACAAGTCAGGAAAACTATCTACATGAGGAGATTGAAGATTAACACCTGTAACAAGCCAGGAAAACTATCTTTCTTTCTCAGGTCAGAGATTAATACCTGAAACTAGACAGGACAAATATCTTAATGACCGACAAAAACAAGTTCCAGATTAATACCTATAACAAGCCAGGACAACTATCTGTGGACAATCGACTATAGATTAACACATGTAACAAGCCAGGAAAACTATCTACATGAGGAGATTGAAGATTAATACTTGAAACAAGCCAGGAAAACTATCTTTCTTTCTCAGGTCAGAGATTAATACCTAAAATCAGACAGGACAACTATCTCAAACGACCGATAATTTTCAAGTTCCAAATTAATACCTGAAACCAGACAGGACAACTATCTGTGAATAGCTGATTTGTAGATTAATACCTGAAACCAGACGGGGAAACTATCTACATGACCAGATGATGAAATCTCACACGGGTTTCTTCTCATGATCTCCAGATGCAGTCTAACAGCGACTCATTCTGAAGCAGCCCCACACAGGTTCATTCTCATACATCTCCAGATGCACTCTAACACGGACTCATCCTGAAACAGCCCTACACAGACTCTTTCTAATACATTTTTAGGTAACGGTTAACTCCATTATCCCCAGCAAGTTACTGTGAAGCCTAGATTTCAACCAGAAAGCAACGAACTCTCATCTCTCCAGTACATAGATAACTCCTCAGTAGAGTCTTAGACAACTGAAGCTCCTAGACTCTATTCCTCACAGAGTTTTCCTCAAGCGGGAGAACAACAAAAACTCACATTCCCCAACGGATTCCTGCTCAGAAGGGAACCATTTGTGAAATCAACATTTAATTTGGACGGCATCGTTAAGCCCATCTCCGAAGGCTCTCAGTCATCTTCTCCCAATGGCATCTGTATGCCCATTCCCAACATCATCAACCATCAGTATTACTTCATGCGAGTGCAAATTTATGGGAACTCTAGTGTTCAATCATCTTCCACCTTCAGATCACGAAAGGAAGACAAGCCAATCTAAATCCTCAGGTCTAAGAATATTGAACAGGGGCAGCTGGTATACCCCAAAACTTTCCCTCTCATGTTTTCCAAGGTTTTGTCTTATATGGGTGATTATAAACACTTTCTTAAAGAAAATATGAATTTTGAAGGTGTTTTCGATTGGCATTGAAACAAGGTGTTTTTGATTGGCATTTAAACAAGGTGTATTAGATTGGCATTGGGACAAGGTGTCTTCGGTCGGCATCTGAGCAGGTGGTCCTTTAATTGGCATTTGGACAAGGAGCTTCGATCGAATGTCCAAAATCCTTCAACACAAGTTTAGTTCACACGACTTCGACTAAGCATTGGATGTTTCATGCCTGATTCGATTGACAAGGAAATGACTTTCCCTGTGCGTGCCTTCAGCATACAAGGCCAAGACTTCTTCAGATTTGCCTTCAATCCAGTAGGAAAAAAGCTTCCTTCAACACACAAGGAAAATACCTCCTTCATGCCTAATTTGATTCACTAGGCAATGGCTTATTTCGCGTTTGGTTTGGCCTCCCTCATGCTAGCATTCACAAGGTGTTGGTTTCCTTTGCGCCAGCTTCGACTGGGCAATGGTCCCCTTTGAAACAGTTTCGATTCCACATTTAAAAATCATTAGCACACAGTTCTCCACCTTGTTGACACCTAGTAAGGCCTATTTGAAGGACACATAAATAATGTCTTCGAAGGATATGCATTTGGTCCAGTCGAAAGACACACAATGGTTGGAAACAACTTTTTCTTGCTGGCCAAAGTCTTACATACTTCCAGGCCCAAGCCTCATGCACGAGCACATTCATGCCAAAGGGAGCTTTGACTGGCCAGAAAAGATCTTTTGATTGGGTTAGTTGAAGAGTTTCAGATCAAGCTACTAAAGAAAATCGTGGCTCAATCGAAGGCCACAATGCTGAGGCCCGGGGATATTCGAATGAAGGTAAGGAGGCTTCTATAAAGCCTTCGATTGATAAAGAGTTAAAGCAACCTTAGATTAGTAAAAAAGGAAGAGTTGATGCTTCGATTGGTTTGAAATGAAGGAAAGGCGATTGAAGAAAGTAACGCTTGGGGACTGATCAAAGAAACTTTGGTGAAGAAAATTCTGAGCAATTTGAATTCTCACAAGGCACCAATTATCACCTGTCCGAGTTCGATCCAAATTCCAAAATGGCATGAAAATTATCTAAATGGCAATCTTTAAATTGGTCTGATTTTATTTTCAAAGCCATGTTTAATGGCTAGCCTTTAAGGACATGTTTCTTTCCCCATTTTCTTGTCTCCTCTCACTCTTATAAATACAAGACATTAACACCAGCCATGGGAAACTACTTACATATGCACACGCTGCCTCAGAAAACATATCAAAATTCTAACCAATTTTGCAGGCACCCTCAATCCAAACGAATACTATATTTGTGCCCCTGAGACTCTCTAGAGTTTACTTCAAGCCAGTCCACACCAAATCGAAGTATCTCATCCTTGGTAAACTTCATATTCATGTTTCAAGATGTATTAACGTTTTTCAGTGTTTGTTTTATGCCCAGGGTATCATATAGCACAACATTCACATGGAACATATAAAGATAGAGGGCACTATCTGTGCTCTTCATCGAATCTCAAGAAACCATGGGTTTTAAGGAAAACAAACCCAAATTCAAACTCAAAGGAGTCATATTAAGGGGAGGTCGAATTAGGAAAAAAACCTGGGTTCAACCCCAGGCCATGCTTTTGTTTTGTTGACACTTTTTCTTGCAGATTTCAATGCCTTCCTCCACAGGTAATTCATCAGATTCCCCCAAACTACATTCTTGACTGGATCGAAGGCCGCGTATATTCACATGACCTAAGGCCATCCTTCATAAGATCGAAGGCTTTCCTTCACATAGATCGAAGACCCCATGTCTTCACAGGATCGAAGGCCATCTTTTTTTATTTGATCGAAGGATCCTTCCTCTTGCATTTATTTTTTATTTTTACTCACTTATTTTAAATCAAAAATAAAATAAAATCACAAAAAACATTAGGTTAGTATTTTTGTAATTAAGTTAATTAAATTAATTAATTATTTATTTTAACCTTTTCTTTAAATTAAAATTAAGTAGACTTAGGCTTTGTTTTCTTTCATAAATAAAAACAACCAAAATATTTTCTTTTCCTTAGGATTCTTAGACATCATTTTCAATTTGCGCGCATTCATTTTCGCAATTTTCATATTATTGTAATTGTTCATGTGTTGTAATAAAATTAAATAGGACGTTACTTTACTGCTTTCTTTATTTTCTTCCCCCCATTTTTCGGACATGTAAATACCCCCTCCCTAAAAGCCATGTAATAGCATAGGATTTACGATTCCCGCACTTTAAATTTCTGCAAGATATTAAATGTTAGTAACTAGGCTTGTATGGAAAGACTGAAAACAAAGCTCTAGCAAACCTAATAATAAAGATAAATGAACTGAATTGAATCACCTTGCACATATACACCTCTAGGGTACGCCCACTTTGGTTGCCTTTCGGAAAACAAAACAGTCATGTCTCTCGAAATTGGGGACGCTTTAGCAAAGACCCGTAAATCAAAAGATCATAGTCCCTCGATGACCCTACAATTGCCTTTCGGTAAATGATCTCGTCCCTTAAACAAAAATTGCTAAAGCGTCTCCATATGTTGCCTTTATGACTGTACGTCCCTTCGAATGTTACTTAAACATTCAACGATAGGGCTACCTACTCACTAATAGTAGGATAACACTGTCTAAAGGATAGGAGGAAAAGAACAAACTTTTCGAGTATAAGAAGATAGTTCCTAGATGCTTGCTCAAAACAAACTTTTTCACCTACACAAAAACATTTCAAAAACACTTTATCAACACTTTTGAGGACTGATACAAGAGTTATCATAAAGATAATCGCCGCACTAAGGTAATTTTGAAAATACTTTTCAAAAACACATAAAGCACAAGGTATTTAAAAAATGAGCTAAGCATCTAAGAGCCCGTAGAAAACTACGGATGGAAAGTGTTCTAACACCTTCCATTTCCATAATCTACCCCCCTTACTCAAAAAATTCTCGAAAAGGTCTTTTTCTGTTCTTTTCAGCCTTGCCTTAAATTTGGATAAAAGAAAACTCGATGGCGACTCTTGCTTACCACAACATTTGCAAACACAAACGCAAAACCAGTATAACAGTCGGTTCTGCCACTGTATCACATCGTACCATATAAATACAATGCTACAATCCTAGAGGATGGTGTGGAAGTTCCCATCCAACCTTTGTCTGATGTCAAGAATATTGTTGAAGTCAGCCGAGTGACCCGTATTGGTCGTGTTTTCGCACCCGTCATTCGAGGGAATGTTAATGCTGATAAAAAGGTTGTTGAAAGTATCGAACCTAAGAAAGTAGTGGGGGAATCTAGTAGTACTATTCTGTAAAAATATGTGGACGATATATTGAAGATTATCAAGATAAGCGACTACGCAATCGTAGATCAATTGTTGAAGACTCCATCAAAGATATCTATTCCAGCCTTGCTAATGAACTCTTCTGCCCACAAAGAATATTTGATGAGAGTATTGGATCAAGCTTTCATGGAAAGTGATATGCCTTTGGGCCAATTTAGTAGTGTCGTAGGGAATATTACATCATGTAATAACTTGAGTTTCTGCGATGATAAATTGCCCAATGAAGGAAGGAATCATAACTTGGTTCTCCATATCTCCATGAATTGTAAGAACGATTCATTGTCCAATGTGCTGATTGACAATGGGTCCGCTTTAAATGTCATACCAAGGACCACGCTCATGAAGTTGAAGTACCAAGGAACTCACATGCTCCCGAGTGGCATAATTGTGAAAGCTTTTGATGGATCGAGGAAGTCTGTCATCGGAGAAGTAGATTTGCCTATTCACATAGGCCCGCGCTTATTTCAGATTACTTTCCAGGTTATGGATATTGTTCCCGCTTACAGATGTTTACCGGGGCGACCATGGATCCACGAGGCATGGGCTGTTACTTTAACTTTGCACCAAAAGCTGAAGTTTGTTCGGGAAATAAAGGTGGTAATCATGAATGGAGAACATGCTTTGTTAATTTCTAATTTATCCTCTTTCATTATTATGGAAGCGGACGAAGCTGCTGTTGGAACTCAGTTCCAAGCTTTATCCATTGATAATGTGGGGGAAAATGAGGATTCCATAGCTTAGTTTAAGGATTCTCAATAGATAGTACATAATGGCCCTAGTAAGGTGTGGGGGAAGATTGTTGATCCACCTGTGAATAAGAATATAGCTGGTTTGGGTTTCTCTGTGAAGAGTAATAAAAGTGAGATTATAAAGCTGAAGTCTGCTTTGGGAAAATATCAAGACATCTTTCACAGCGGAGGTTACCTTCATCCAACTGTTCCTAGGATTAAAGCTATTCTGGATGGTGAATCATAGCAAGAGATGCCAAACTGCAAAATGCATGGAGTCAGAGTACAAAATTGGATCACTTTTGATGTTCCCTCTTGTATTCATATTTCAAAGTAATTTGTTTTTTTAATCTTTTCAAAAATCTTTCACTCTGCCCAAGGTGAAAGTATTGATATTGTATGGGTATATCCATTGTTTTGATCTTTAGAATCAATAATAAAAGTTGTCTTTGATTCCCAAATTGTGTATTTTTCTCTGCTTTTTCTTGGAAGATGGTAATCAGAAAAATCCTTTTAAAATAAATAATAATTGTAAATAAATCTGCATAATCACTTGCTATATGTGTCCGTTTCTAAAAGCAATCATAAATCATATGTACGGATTAATTAAAAAACCCGTTGAGTACAATGACCATGCACCCTCTCCGAAATTTGAATATCCTGCGTATGTGGCCGAAGAAGAAGAATATGATGAAATCCCATAAGAGGTTTCACGGTTGCTTGAGCGCAAGGAAAGTACCATTCAACCATATAAAGAGCCGTTGGAGACGATTGATTTAAGTTCAGAGGAAGATCCAAAAAAAGTCAAGATCGGAGCATTACTTCATTCTGATGTAAAGAGCTGGTTGATTTAATTGTTGAAAGAGTACATGGATATATTTGCTTGGTCATACCAAGATATACCGGGATTAGATACTGATATTGTGGAACATCATTTGCCGCTAAAGCCAGAATGCCCGCCAATCAAGCAGAAATTACAAAGAACTTACCCTAATATGGAAATGAAAATTAAAGAAGAAGTTTTAAAGTAGATTAATTTCAGTTTTCTTGTGATATGACTTTCCATTACCACATATTGATATGTTGGTTGATAGTCCAAAAGATAGTCCAAAAGATGACTTTCCATTACCACATATTGATATGTTGGTTGATAGTACAACAAAATTCAAAGTATTCTCGTTCATGGATGGATTTTCCGTATATAATCAAATTAGAATGGCTCCTGAGAACATGGAAAAAACAACGTTTATCACACCTTGGGGAACATTCTGTTACAAAGTGATGCCCTTCGGATTGAAGAACGCTGGTGCAATGTACCAGAGGCCTATGACAACCCTATTCCATGATCTGATGCACAAAGAAATCGAGGTATATGTTGATGATATGATAGCTAAATCCCAAACTGAAGAAGGGCATATAGAGGATTTGTTGAAATTGTTTCAGCGTTTGAGGAAGTATCGTCTCTGCTTGAATCCAAATAAATGCACCTTTGGTGTCCAATCAGAAAAATTGTTGGATTTCATTGTCATCCAGAAAAGGATTCAAGTTGATCCTGATAAATTTCAGGCAATTCAAGAAATGCCTCCACCAAGAACTGAAAAGCAAGTTAGAGGCTTCCTTCGGCGTTTGAATTACATTTCCAGGTTTATTTCCCATATGATTGCAACGTATGAACCAATATTTAAGTTGTTAAAGAAAGATCAAGGTTGTGTGTGGACAGATGATTGATAAAGGACATTTGAAAGTATTAAAGAGTATTTACTTGAACCTCTTATCTTGCTCCCTCCCGTTGAAGGATGACCATTGATTATGTATTTGACAGTGTTAGATAATTCTATGGGCTATATTTTGAGACAATATGATGAAACATGGAGAAAAGAATATGAAATTTATTATCTCAGTAAGAAGTTTAATGACTACAAGTTGCGGTATTCTAAGCTGGAAAAAACATGTTATGCTTTGGCTTGGGCGGAAAAATGGTTGCGGCAATATATGTTGAATCATACTACCTGGTTGATCTCCAAAATGGATCCAATTAAGTATATTTTTGAAAATCCTGCTTTTATCAGAAGAATTTCCCATTGGCAGATGCTGTTATCTGAATATGATATTGAATACCGTACTCAGAAGGCTATAAAAAGCAGTGTGTTGGCGGATTATCTTGCTCACCAACCGGTGGATGATTACCAATCTGTTAAATATGATTTCCCTGATGAGGATGTGATGTTTTTGAAGATAAAAGATTGTGATGAACCTTTGTTTGGGAAGGTCCTGATCCTGATTCCCGGTGAGGTATGGTATTTGATAGAGCTGTGAACGCTTATGGGAAAGGAATTGGTGTTGTGACTATCACTCCCCATGGATCTCATGTCCAATTTACTACAAGGTTGGCATTTGATTGCACCAATAACATGGCAGAGTATGAAGCTTGTATCATAGGTCTCGAGGAGGCTATAGATCTCAGAATAAAAATTCTAGATGTGTATGGCGATTCAGCTTTGGTAATAAATCAGATTAAAGGAGAATGGGATACTCGTCACGTTGGCTTGATTACCTACAAAGACTATGCTAGAAGATTATTAACTTTCTTTAACAAAGTTGAATTCCATCATATTCCCAGAGATGAGAATCAGATGGCGGATTCTTTGGCTACTTTGGCTTCTATGTATCAAGTAAATACTTGGAACGATGTGCCTCGTATCACAGTGCGACATTTGGATAGACCAGCTCATGTGTTTACAACAGAAGAAACATCAGACGAAAAACCTTAGTGTTATGATATCAAGCATTTTCTCCAGACTCAGGAATACTCGGCTGGTGCGTCAAACAAAGATAGAAAGATATTGAGAAGGTTGGAATGCAACTTTTCCTGAATGATGATGTGCTATACAAAAGAAATTATGACATGGTCTTGCTCATATGTGTGGATAGACACGAAGCAGACATGTTGATGCATGAAATCCATGAAGGTTCCTTTGGTACTCATTCCAATGGACATCCGATGGAAAAGAAGATGCTTAGGGCATATTACTATTGGCTGACAATGGAATCTGGTTGTTACAAATTTGCAAAGAAGTGCCATAAGTTCCAGATTTATGCCGAAAAAATTCATTTGCTTTCGACACTTCTCAATGTTATTTCTTCCCCGTGGCCTTTCTCTTTGTGGGGTATTGACATGATTGGAATGATTGAACCCAAGGCATCAAATGAACACCGTTTTATCTTTGTGGCAATTGACTACTTCAGCAAATGGGTGGAAGCAACTTCATATGCTAATGTTACTAAGCATGTGGTAGTACCCTTTATCAAGAATAACCTTATATGTTAGTATGGTGTACCAAGCCAGATTATCACCAACAACGGCTCGAATCTGAATAACAAGATAATGACAGAACTTTGTGAATAATTCAAGATTGTCCATCACAATTCATCTCCTTACATGACAAAGATGAATGAGGTTGTTTAAGCTATTAATATAAACATCAAGAAGATCATCCAGAAGATGGTTGTTACCTATAAAGATTGGCATGAGATTCTCCCTTTTTCTTTGCACGAGTATCGTACATCCGTCCGCAGTTCGACAGGGGAAACTCCATTCTCTCTTGTGTATGGTATGGAAGAAGTTCTCCCTGTTGAGGTTGAGATTCCCTCTTTACGCGTGATAATGGAAACCAAATTGTCACAGGCTGAATGGGTTCAGAACAGGTTTGCCCATTTGAACTTGATTGAAGAAAAGGGAATGACGACCTTGTGTCATGGTCAGTTATACCAGAAGAGAATGAAGAAAGCTTTTGATAAGAAGGTCAAGCCACGTGAGTTCAGAGAAGGCGACCTCGTGCTCAGGAAGATCATTTCTTTTAACGCTGATTCTAGGGGCAAGTGGACTCCCAATTTTGAAGGCCCATATGTTATCAAGAAATCCTTCTCTGGTGGTGCATTGATCCTTGAAGCTATGGATGTCGAGGAGTTCCCACGTCCTATGAATGATGATGAAGTAAAGAAATACTTCGCCAAAATAAATAAAAGAACAACTCGCTAAGTCGAAAACCCGAAAGGGCGACTTAGGCAAAAAAGAGCGTCTCGGTAGACTGAAAACCCAAAAGGGCAGTCTAGGAAAAAGTAAGAGACACAAATAGAATAAATTCTCCCTCTAGGTTAAAAACCCGCAAGAGAAACCTAGGAAAAATTTAGGGATTTCTTGGCAAGTAACTGCGCCATACTAGAATGGATCATTGAAGCAACAATCTTCTTAGACTCTCACCATACGTCAACAGAAGTCGCTGCTCAAGAATTCAAATTTTTTAGGGAGAATAGTGGTCAGTGTATTTCAATGTATCTTTTCCAATGTCTTACCATTTCCGGAACTTTGTAATCATCTATGCGGTCTCGCCATTCGCAGACTACCATTCTATTAATAAAGTTTGAGCTTTTATCCAATTCTTTGCAATTCTTATTTTATTCTGCTTACAAAGACTCCATTTATTATTGAGAGTAATTTTCAAAACAAAGAGATTTAATAATAAAATTGTTTTTGAAAAGAATTTACAAATTACCTTTTACTTTAGATTTTGTGATTCAAGAAAAAACAAAAATAGTGATTCCAAGGATGGACGAACTCTGATTTTTGTCGAAGTAGGTATTCCCCAGGAAAGTTCTTTCAGGTTGCTTTCGCTGACATGCGTATGATGTTCTTGTTGTTTCTCAAATAGTTGGACATGATACCGATTGATGTATGGTGCGGTGTTGGATTTGTGATCCCATTTTCTCCAGTCAAGTCTTGGTTAGTTTTTCCTCCAGGTTGATAATTTTGGTTTCGGGTTTGCATGGTTTGAAACCTCTATTCCATATTCCCCAATGAGTTCTTAACTCATATGACGAAAGTTCCTTCTCCCTTTGTGTGATGAGGTGGAATCATTTGCAAAACGTCGCCTTTTTACATTATTGGAATTACTGTTGTTGTTTAGTAACTAGACAAGGGCAATATCTTTTATAAGAAGTGTTGAAACATGTGTCAACTTTTTTGGTTTTCTCTCCCCAAGCGTTGGGTTTGATTTAAAATCCCCATAATTTTGATTTCTTGTTGTATTGTTTGACTTAATAAATCCCCAAGTAAAGCTATGATAATGTTTATCTCTAAAAGTTGTTATCCCCATGTGGTTTCATGATTTCTCCCCAGAGAAGTTTGTGTAATCATCACTCTTGGTATTGAAGAATGTATTTTGGGCTCCTCTCGACGATGTGGTATTTTCCTCCCCAATGAAGTCAGCACGGGATCCTTAGATGATATCTCAACGGTATGGTTTTCATATGCCCTAATGAAGTTAATATTGTAATCCCCAGTGGAAGTCTAGACATTGAAGTATTGTTTTCCCAATTGAAGTCTGTGTGATATTCCCCGGTGAAGCCTGAAGGAGGATGTTATATCCCTGTATCTGTACTAATTTGTTTTTTTATTATCTTTCGGATTGTGTTTCTCCCGAGTGAAGTTAAGCCATGAAATAGGAATTTATTTACTCAGTTGGTGCTTACTTTCTTCTGAAATTTTCATCCTAGATGTGAATTAGCTGAGTGTTGACTTTACCCAAGTTGGTTTTGTCTGGTTATTCCCAGTGCTATGTGTCTGTGTTGTTAGCATATACATGATAACATTCATAAATTCATACATACGTCATGCATAGCTGAATTTAAAATTCATTACTCATTTGAATTCATTGATGTTTTTGTTGGCATACTACCCTGTTTTGCAGAGTCATGTTACCCTCTCTCCAATAGAGTGTCAACTTTAAGGAGAAAGTGTATATTCTTTCAATTTCCCCACTAAGTTTTCCCCGTGGAATAATTTTGCTTTAAGCCTTCCTATTCATCTCATTGTCTGGCTTTAAATTCTGGATTAAGGGTGTGCATTTATTTTGCACAAGAAGATTTTACCTCCTTAGTATGAATATATTGAAATTTCCCCAGAGAATTCATATTTCTTTGCTTGAATGGTTTCTTATACCATCAAGTGACATGTCTCTTTATTTGAGTAACATATACTTCCCCAGTAAGTCTGTTACTTCCCCGATAAAATTCATTTGCACTCCAATGGATGGTAGTCTCGTCATTATGGGAGATATTTTGTTGTTGAGATTTTGTTACTCCAATGGATGGTAGTCTCGTCATTATGGGAGATAGTTCGTTGTTGATATTTTGTTACTCCAATGGATGGTAGTCTCGTCATTATGGGAGATAGTTCGTTGTTGAGATTTTATTACTCCAATGGATGGTGGTCTCTTCATTATTGGAGATAGTTCGTTGTTGAGATTTTGTTACTCCAATGGATGGTAGTCTCGACATTATCGGAGATAGTTCGTTGTTGAGATTTTGTTACTCCAATGGATGGTAGTCTCGTCATTATGGGAGATAGCTCGTGCGTGAGATTTTGTTACTCAATTGGATGGTAGTCTCGTCATTATGGGAGATAGTTCATTGTTGATATTTTGTTACTCCAATGAATGGTAGTCTCGTCATTATGGAAGATAGCTCATTGTTAAGATTTGTTACTTCAATGGATGGTAGTCTCGTCATTATGGGAGATAGTTCGTTATTGATATTTTGTTACTCCAATGGATGGTAGTCTCGTCATTATGGGAGATACTTCTTTGTTGAAATTTTCGAACTCTAATGGATGGTAGTCTCGTCATTATGGGAGATAGTTTGTTGTTGATATTTTTTTACTCCAATGGATGGTAGTCTCATCATTATGGGAGATAATTCATTGTTGATATTTTGTTACTCCAATGGATGGTAGTCTCATCATTATGGGAGATATTTTTTTTTGAGATTTTGTTAATCCAATGGATGGTAGTCTCGCCATTATGGGAGATAGTTCATTGCCGAGATTTGTACTCCGATGGATGGTAGTCTCATCATTATGGGAGATAGATCGTGGTTGAGATTCATTTTACTCTGAAGAATACATTAGTTTCTAGTTGTAAGTACTGATGTTGATCATTTGTTGCCTACTATTGTACCCCAAAATTTTCCCTCCCTTCTCCTCAAAACACTTCTCACTAAAGATCTCAAATGCTCAAGGGTTATCAAGAGTTTGATGAGGCAAGCTCACCTCCTAAAGCACTGAGTCCACAAATTGGGGTTTTGGTTTTCTCAAGTACAATTGAACTTTTGATGCCTCAAATGAATTTCATGGTTCATTATAGGTCTCCAAGTTTACTCATACTAAGTTTTAAGTCTTGCACCACAAATTTGCTCAGTAAATTGCTCAGATGACTGAAAATCAGCTCTATTGGGTAAAAAGTCAATTGTGGTCAACATATAGTAAAACTTCATGATTTTTGGCCAACATCAACATTTTGAAGTGATATTTATCAATTTACCAAGGGTTGATCATAATTCCTCAATGAAAGCATTCAAATCATCAAAGGGGCAAAATTGTCAAAATTAGGGTTTTGACTGAGAATGACTGATCATTGACTTATGACCTAGTACATGACCTAATTGCTTGAAGCATGATATCAAGGACTAAAACACAACATATTTACCTAATTTTATGGCTCAAATAGTTTATCAAGATCAAAGGATTGATAGTTGAGATTTGGATCAACTGATGAAAAGTCAGTTGATACACAAAAAGTCAAACTTTGACTTTTTGGTCAACATTGAATTTCAAAAATAAAAATTCATCAAGACATTCAAAAATATCAAACTTGATCATAAATAATCAAGAAAGTCAAGAAAAGTCAACAAAACTCAATATTTTCATTACTTAGAAAAAGTCTAAGTGTTTTTTACCTTGATAATTTCACTACTTAATGATAATTTTTCACCAAGACGCAAGATGATTCAAGGAAAATTTTCAACATGAAAGTCGTAGATCTTGATGAATTCTACAACTTTGTCCCTTAGGGTTGATGTCCAACAAATTCTTGGATTTGAAGATATAGGCTCATGAAGTCATGACATTTTTACAAAACACTTAGTTAAAATTTTAGCAAGTTTAGGCAGATTTTGTCCTAACTTCTTAGCCAATTTATCAAGTTACAAGTTTATTTATCCAAAGTGGTCAACATGAAGGTTATAGAAAATGTTTCAAGCTTTCCAAAATGTCCAAGAAATTGAAGAGATCATGCTTGAGCTAGAAGTTTCGAAGAGGAGAAGATGGCATCACAAACTTGAATTTTAGGTCATTTTATGATGAACCTTATAACCCAATCTTCAAGCATGCTGCATAATGTTGCTTTTTAGGCCTTCAAACTTGTAAATCACTCAATAATTAAATGTTTACACAACTGATTGAGCCATTGTCCAAGAATTTAAGTCATTGTCCAAGTGATTTTGCCATTTAGTGAAGAAAGTCAAGACTTCCATTTTGGAAAAGTGGCTTTAATCACAAAGTCCACTCTCCTTGAGCCTTGCACTTGTTTCTTCTGATCATACACAATGTTAAAGCCAGAATCAACATATCTATAGCCTCTAACTACTCATACCATGCTTGTACTTCACATTGAAACCATGATTTTCAAGATTGCTTGATGTACAATCCGACTTAGCCATAACATGTGACTTTGTGAACCAAAGCTTCTAAGTCTTCCAAACCTTTTCTCTATAAATAGAGAAGTTATTTGCAAGCTAACACATCAGTTTCAAGATCCCTCTAACCCCCTCATACTCCCTAAAACCAGAATTTGTATCAAAACCTCCATAACTTGTCATTTCAGACTTTAAACTTCAAACTCACAATTCACTCGTGTGTTTCACTCTAAATCAATAACAAAACTTCCATACCTCACTTAGAAACTATCCAAGACCTTGCTACACAACTGTAACACCATTTGCACCATCCTCCATTTCCAAAAACTCAAACCTGTAACTTGACTTCTCCAGAAAGATTCAAGAACTTTTAGCTCAAAGTAAGCATTGCAATAACTTCATAGGAGTTCAGTGAAGCTATCCAAATCATCGCAACACCTCCAGAAGTGCTCAAACTCCAAGCACTATTTCCAGTTTTGAGGTATTTTTTCTCAACTTCGAACTCCTTATACAAGCATCATTAATGGTTGCATTGTGAAGATAAAATGTAGACATCATTGCCCTGAAGCTAACCATGCCTTTAGTTTTCATTTATGTTGCCTGAGTGATGCGAATTTTGAAGTTGAACTTTAATAAAATTTAGGTTTTTATTTGGTACCAAACAAAATTCATGCTCATCTTTGATTTATAGTTTAAGTTGTTTACATGGTTGAATCCGTGATGAAAAATGGATAAAGTGTCATGTTTACACTTTTGAAAATGGTTGAGAAATGAGCAAGATCAAAAATTCAAAAATGTGAAAATGGTGACTGGCGCGAGGTTAGGAATGAAGTCATGTTCAGAAACGAGTTTATTTTATACTTAGTTGAAGTTGTATTATAAATGGATGAAACAACCACCCCAGTGGTAGAGAAGCGCGTGCTAAGGCATTGATCTATAGGGACCTGGGTTCGAGCCCCAGTGGTACCCTTTTGGTTTTTTCATATTATTTCCTTGCTGATTCAATACAAGCCAAGCATGTGCGCCTATCATGAGCCTCTCATCCACACCATCAGATCCGCCAGGCAATCAAATCAAGCGCATTCAGATGCATGACCATGATGCACCTCAGAAGGCCATACCCACATGATCAACAAGCGCTAAACTTTTCATTATGGGCCTTGACTGATTTTCTTTCATACACCGCTCCATTTTTATATCATGCGTAGACCCACATCTCTTTTATTTTAATTGTTTTTTCTGATTTCAAACAAAAACCATTTTGGGCCTGACAAAAATGATTTTTAACCCCCATTTTACTTTCTATCACCCAGACCCAACTATTTATTATACTTTTTATATTTTCTTTATTTTTTTATTTTTTATTTAATCAAAAATACTAAAAGATATATTTTCTTAAATAATTAAATTAAAAATATTTTATTTTAAACACTTATTTTATTTGTGTTAATATTTAGAACTAGATTTTGTTTATTTTCCATATTTTAAAATATTTTTCCAAATTGACATTAATATTCAAATTATTTTCTAAACAAATTATTTAGACTTAGGTTTTATTTTCTGAAATTCAATTAACTTAGATTTTAGGTTTTGATTAAATAATTAATTAGCTTCTCTTGTAATTAAAATTAATTATTTTAATTAGGTTAAAACATTTTCCATCAAAAACCATACAAAAACAATTTCTTTTCTCTTTACATTCTTGTGTATTTTATTATTTCGCATTATTATGTAAATGGCTTGTAATAGATAATTAGGCTTTATTGCTTTCTTTCCCTCATTCACAAACTTGTACCCCCCATTCCCAAAGCTTTGTAATAGCATAGGACATTTAAATTTCGTTAATTATCACTTTCCTTATTATTGTTAGTAATTAGGGTTTGCATTACAAGACTTAAAATCAAACCTAGCAAAACCCTAATTCAAAGATAAAATACTTGAATATAAAACACTTTGCACACATGCACCTCTATGGTAAACCACACTTATTGCATCGGATAAAAAAAATCATGTCCCTCGAACGTGGGATGTTTTAGCAAAGACCCTCAATTAAAATATCAAAGTCCCTTGATGAACCTTCGATGTTTCCTTCGGTAAACGATCTTAGTCCCTTACGACAATTGCTAAAACATCTTACAAGTTGCCTTATATGACTGTACGATGACCCACGCATGTCCCTCACATCCAATGATATGGCTTCTTCCCAACTAATGGTAAAATAGCACTATCTAAAGGAGGAGGAAAAAAATATACTTTTTGAGTAGGTAGATTACTCGTAATTGCTTGCTCACAAAGTAAAACCATTTTCACACTTCACACTTTCAAGACAACTATCTTTAAAACACTCTTCAAAATAAACATTTTGTATACATTCTCAATGATACGGGAATCATTACAAAATTTCCCCACGTTGGCATCTCCAAAACATCTTTCCAAACACTCCCTTTCAACAAATATTTTCAAAACTAACACTTTGTATACATTCTCAACAATACGAGAATCATTGCAAAGTTTTCCGAACAAAGGCGTTTTCAAAATATTTTCAAACTTACACAAAACACAAAGCATTACAAAGTGATCTAGCAATTAAGAGCCCGTAGATAACTACAGATGAAAAGAGTGCTAACACTTTTCCTTTTCATAACCTACCCCTCAAACTCAAGAAAATTCTCAAAAGATATTTTCTGTTCTTTTCACCCTTTCGTTTATTGGATAAAATAAAATTCGGTGGCGACTCTTGCTATCCGCAACATTTGCGATAAAACATAAAACACCCAAGTCAGTTCTCCCACCGTATTACAGAACCAACGACTCTGCTAGGGAAATTATGTATAAAAGTGGGGTTACCTTAAGAGCTAGATCACCTTTATTGATTTATTTGTTTTCCTTGTTTGCTTTACATTTTGGGTTATGCTTGGGTTTATTTCTTGAAAACATCCTATACCCGGATATGGGGCATATTAGGTAAGTAGAAATAGATCGTGGAGACTGTATAGTGTAGACCGATATGGTTGAAGCGATAGCTACGTTAGTGTGACACATTTGTGGGTACCGGTGTCCCTTGAGTTAAATCAAGGAGAATACGAGGCTGCTGAGTGGTTTCATAAAGCACTAACTGACTGTAGAACCTTAGTTGAACAACTTGGCCATTAGAAAGTAGTGAGATATCTGACTTTTATGCAGACTGAATTTGGTTGATACTCGATACTACACTCATTGAGAGCATCCTTTCGGGATATTTCGGTTGCAAAAATAGATTGCTTATGCTGAAACAATTCCCAATGAAGAAAGATTAATGATATTGAGATTCTTTAGAACCCGATTACTTCTTTTAGGACAGGTTGAACCAACTAAAACTTCAAGAGAGTACTTACCTATAAACCCCATGCAAGCTTAAACCAAAGGCTTTGTGTGTTTTGTTTGCAATTAATTATTCATGACATCATAAATATCATGACATCATGCCATAGAATTTTCACTAACCATTTCAAGGACCTAGGGATTTACCTTTGTTCTTTTTTGTAGGATATGGCTTTCGTTCGTAGAAATACCATCTAAATCATTTTTGTAAGGGTGCCTCCTCAATTCAAAGATTTAGCATCAAGGGTTCCTTAGAATTATTTGTTCACCAAAAGATATGGTCGACTACTCAGGTTGGCTTCCTCAAGATTTTAAGAAAGGATGATGTGTGTGATCTTTCAGTTCTTTGACCCTAAACATCATTGTTTCACCTTTCCCGATTATCAATTAGTTCCTACAATGGAAGAATTCTCTCAACTATTGAGAGTACACGTTCTTGATCAAATACCTTCACCGGTCTAGAGAAAGATCCATAACCCGAAGAAATTGCATCAGCCTTACATTTGAAGCGGTCTGACATTGTAGCTAATTGGGAAACAAGGAGCGGAGTCAAGGGTTTTCTAGCTAAATTTCTATTAGAGAAGGCTCGACTATTTTGGGAGGATATGGATTTGCAAGCTTTTTATGAAGTCTTGGCTCTTCTAATCTATGGGTTAATATTGTTCCCTAATCCAGACCAACTCATATATGTGAATGCTGTCAAAATTTTCGTCTCTTGTAAACCCTGTGCCTACTTTTCTCTGAAACATTTTGCATACTCTTCACACTCATACCGTGAGAAGAAGAGGGGCTCTTATGTTTTGTATACTATTGCTATCCAGGTGGTTTATTTCGCACCTTCCTCGGTCGGTATTAAAGAATGAACAAGGCTTGAGTTGGTCTTAAAGGATGATGTCGCTCTCTCATTCGGATATCTATTGGTGTTCCCGATCTCTGGAAGATGTCACTATCATTAATCGTTGTGGTGAGTTTCCTAACGTTCCACTCCTTGGCATTAGGGGAGGTATTACTTATAACCCTTCTCTGGCTCTATGACAATTTGGTTATGCCCGAAGAGATGATCCTCATGACGCGCTTATCCAGGGTATCGTATTCGACTACGTGAACGATATGCAAGGTTATCATCAAAGCTTTATACGAGCTTAAGGAATGGTGAACAAGGTTGATAGCAAGACTTTGAGGCATAATAACTTTATTTCCTTGGAGCCTTATCTCAAATGGGTGCGAGCTCACGCTCTAAATCTCGTGATGCCATATCCAGCTATCTTACCAATAGTTATGGAGCCTATTGCTGAGGGGGACATTCCTTATACCATTCTTCATCCTGACATGCCTACTGACCTCGAAGAGTTACAAAGATCGTGGTTTTAACTCAAAGGAGAACGAGACACCTTTGAAGCTCTATTCTATGCAAGAGAGAATAAAGTGTTAGAGCTCACAAAGCAACTTCAGGAGGAGAAAATCCTGAATGCCTACATAGACACAAAGAGGAAGCGTCCGTGGGAGGCTTGAGTCTTAGGTCTTAGGAGTTTTCATTTTGTTGTCTCTTTGAGACCCTTTTGCTTTTCTATTGTAAGCCCAAGGGGAAATTGTAATTCTTGAACTTATTAATGCAATTGTTGTTTCTGTTTCCTTTTTGGCTAGCAAATTTAAATCTCCTGAGGTCCTTGAAAACATTTCATTTGCATATCATGCATCATCTTATAAGCAGGTTTTTCAATACAGGTTTCCTCATCTTTTTATTGTTTATTTCAGTATAAGATGGCTCTAGAACAAACCGTCAAAGATCTGCAAACTCAACACGCATGGTTCTAAGAGACTCTCCTCAACTTAGCTAAAGGACAACAAGAAACGATGGCGATTCTCGTCACTAAGAAGAATAAGAAACGGGTTGTTACCCTCAACATGGGAAGAAGGTTCAAAGGCCCCGCCCGACTGGCTCAAATAGAAGAGGCTTCTTTTGAGGAAGAAGACAATCAAGACGAGGATGTTAGAAGCACCAGGGCTGGGGGTTGAAACAACCAGATTTCTGAGGATGAAGACTACTCCAATGAGAAGTAGCCACCGGCGGATGACAAATACAAACAACTAGAAGACCAACTTATGGCTGTAGAGATCCAAACAGTGTCTGGTTTAGACTTTAGAGACTTAGGTTTGGTCTCTGGGGTGGTCATTCCCCAAAAATTCAAGGTCCCCGTCTTCGCCAAATATGATTGAGTATCCTGTCCAAAACTCCATTTAAGGTCATATGTCCGCAAGATTCAACTACACACCACTGATAGGAAGTTATGGGTTCATTTCTTCCAATAAAGCTTATCTGGAACACAGTTGGAGTGGTTGTATCAACTAGAAGGGACTAATATCCACACATGGGAGGATTTGGCTGATGCCTTCTACAGAAAACACCAATAAAATGCTGACATTGCACTAACTCGATTGAAATTACGAAGTATGACTATGGGCTCAAGCGAAGGCTTTAAAGAGTATGCTAAAAAATGGAGGGACCTGGATGGAAGGGTGCAACCCCCTTTCACTGAAAGAGAGTTAGTGGACATGTTCATGGGAACCTTGATTGGTCCATTCTTTAATTTGCTGATCGGGAGTTCTTCGTCAGGGTTTACTGAGTTGATTTTGACTGGCGAACGAGTTGAAAGTGGAATTAAAAGTGGGAGGATCCCAATGGCCTCAACCTCTAATGTTGTGAAAAAACCTGTCATTGGTAAGAAAGAAACTAATGTTGTTTATGGACAAATGAGACGTATTAAGAATGATCGTTGTCAGTTGGTAAGTGCAGTATTAATTTCAAACCCGACCCCAGTTCAATGACCACAACAACAAAACAATCAGCAAAGTTCGGATGCCCTGAGGAGGCTGTTTACTAGAATCAACATGCCATTGTCTCAGGTTTTACAACATATGTTGAAGGTAGATTTGGTAATGCTGCGAGATCCTCATCCAAATCCCAATAATTTATCTCCCAAATATAATCTGAACATGAAATGAGCCTATCATTCAAATAGTCCTGGCCATGACACCAATAACTGTTGGGCGTTGAAGAACAAGATCCAAGATTTAATTGATAACAAAGTTATTGAGTTTGACCCTCCATAAAACCATAATGTGATTACCGCCCCCATGCCTAGTCATGGTAAAGGTGTCAATGCCATTGAAGATGTCTCCTTTGTCTCTACCATCAATGATTTAACTACTCCCTTGATGACCGTCAAGAATAATATGTTAAGAGCCTTTTTATTTTCGGGATGCCTTGAAAATTATTACCATTGTGCTTCCCAAACTAATGGTTGTATGCGGCTAAAGAAAGGTATCCAATGCCTGATTGATAGCCATGAAATTTTGTTCGAACAAACTCCGTCCATGAAGAGTTTTCCTGAAAGTATATCTCAAGACCTAAGACTTGAAGATGTTTCCATAATCACTATTTCCAAAACTCCTATTAGGATCACCTCTAAAGGCCCTATAAGGATTCCTGTTGAGCCAAGAGTGGCTCCCTTGATCATCACTACACCAAGGCCAGTCCCCTATTACTCAGACAAAGTTGTGCCCTACCCCTATTACTATGATATATGGCCAGTCATTTAATTTCTTTCAAATATGTTGAAATGGAGGGAAAATTCATTGAAATCCCCTGCCAAACATTTGAGGTAATCCCTCCGACGATTGTTGTTCTAAAGCTACTATTCCTGAGGTCTCTAAAAACCCACCAAGAATGGCTTCTCGGAAGGATGCTAGGGATGTTGTAGAAGAAGGAGGTTGCACTGTCTGGGGATAACTTCCTGATATCCCCTACAAGTCCAATAAATTTGGTCTGGGTTTCACTTTAAAGGCTCAGAAAGAGGTTCAATATGTTCGTGCTGGAGGACCACCTTTCCGTATTAGCAATAATAAAGTCAATACTCTGGAAGACATCGATAGTGATGGTGACTTAGATGACTGGATATTCCCAACTACAGATGGTGGACTCAACAACTGGAAGTCCAAAGACTTCATCTCAATCTCCTTCAGCCAAGAGTAATTTCTATTTCCTATTTTTATTGCTTTAAGAAGTTTGTCTGTATAATTTCTTTAAAAACAATGAATTTAAACCATGTGCCTTGCCCGGGGCACAATGGTCCATTTGTTAAGGGTTGCCATTTCATATATCATATGCTCATTTAATGAAAACATTGGACGATTTTGCATTCAAATTTTGCGCTCCTTGTCTTTCTTTTACTTTACTGCATTTTCAAAATAGCCATGTGACCTTACATGCACACACACACATTTGCATATCCACATCCAATTTGGATCTCATTGACAATAATTCTGCTATTACCGTTTATGACTTCGAAAATCCAATCTATCAAGCCGAAGACGAAGGTGAAGAAAATTATGAGATACCTAGAGAACTCGCCAGACTCCTGATACAAGAAGAAAAGGATATCCAACCGCATAAAGAACCGGTCGAAGTGATAAAATTAGGTACTGGGGAAGATAAAAAAGAAGTTAAGATTGGTGCTAACCTGTAAGACAGTGTCAAGAGAAGATTGGTTCATATGTTGCATGAATATGTTGAGGTATTCGCTTGGTCATAGGAAGACATGTCGGGGCTCGATACTGATGTCGCGGTTCATCGTCTGCCAATGAAAGAGGGTTGTTCTCTGATCAAACAAAAGGTTTGATGCACGCGTCCCTATATGTCAGAGAAAATCAAGGTTGAGGTAATGAAACAATTCAATGCAGGTTTCTTGGCAGTATCATCGTATCCCTAATGGGTTGCTAATGTCGTTCCAGTACCAAAGAAAGAAGGTAAGGTCCATATGTGTGTAGACTACATGGATTTAAATAGGACAAGCCCCAAAGATGATTTCCCACTACCACATATTGATGTCTTGGTTGACAACACTGCTCAACACAAGGTATTCTCCTTCATGAATGGCTTCTTAGGGTACAACCAAATCAAAATGGCACCTATAAACATGGAGAAAACACTTTTGTCACATAGTGGGGCACCTTCTGTTATAAGGTCATCTCTTTTGGGATGAAGAATGCAGGCGCAACTTAGCAACGGGCTATGGTGGCTTTATTTCATGACATGATTCATCATGAGATAGAAGTCTATGTTGATGACATGATAGCGAGATCACAAACTGAGGAAGAACACCTTGATCATCTTCACATGCTATTTGAAAGGCTGAAGAAATACAAGTTGAGGTTGAATCCCAGCAAATGCACCTTTGGGGTAAGGTCTGGAAAACTCCTAGGTTTCGCCATTAGTGGTAAAGGTATTGAAGTCTATCTTGAAAAAGTCAAAGCTATCTAAGAAATTCCAGCTCCCCGCACTAAGAAGGAGGTCATAGGTTTCTTAGGACGACTAAACTACATTTCTTGATTCATCTCTCACTTGACTGCTACTTGTGAACCACTCTTCAAGCTGCTGAAGAAAGATCAAGTAGTAAAATGGAATGACGACTGCCAAACAGCTTTTGACAAGATTAAAGAGTACCTTCAAGAACCTCCAATTCTGATGCCACCGGTTGAAGGAAGATCTCTGATCATGTACTTAACCGTGTTAGAGAATTCAATGGGGTGTGTTCTGGGGAAATATGACGAGTCTGGTCGAAAAGAGAATGCAATATACTACTTTAGCAAAAAGTTTACTGACTGTGAAACAAGATATTCACTGCTCGAGAAAACTTGTTGCGCTTTGGCATGGGTTGCTCGCCGACTAAGACAGAATATATGTTGACTCATACTACTCTATTAATCTCTAAGATGGATCCTATCAAGTACATCTTTGAGAAGCCAACTCTCTCCGGAAGGATAGCCCGATGGAAAATGATCTTAACTGAATACGATATCCAGTACACTACTCAAAAAGCTATCAAAGGAAGTGTGCTGGCAGATCATTTGGTGCATCAAGTTGTGGATGACTACCAATCTATGAACTTTGAATTCCCAGACGAGAATATCATGTTGATTACGGATAGTAAAATGCCTGGACCGTATGAATAATCTAAGAAAGGATCCCGATGGACTATGATTTTTGATGGAGCTTCCAACGCACTAGGTAATAGAATTGGTGTTATGATCATTTCCCCCGAAGGTTTCCATACGCCTTTCACTGCCATACTTTTCTTTGATTGTACCAACAACGTGGCTGAGTACGAAGCATGCATCTTGGGTCTTAAAGCTACTATTGACCTAAGAATCAAATTCTTAAGCGTATATGGAGACCCAGCTTTGGTGGTCAGTTAAGTTAAAGGAGAGTGGGATACAAAACATCCAAATCTTATCCCTTACAAAGAACTTGTGCTAACCTTGATCCCGTACTTTGAAGAAATTACCTTTGAACATATTCCGAGGGAAGAAAATTAGTTGGCAGATGCTTTAGCTACCATGTCATCCATGTTCAAGGTCAAATGGGACAACGAAGCTCCCCGAATTACTGTCGAAAGATTTGACGAACCGACGCACTACTATGAGATTGTCACTGATGGTGTAGAGGAGAAGCCTTGGTTTTATGAAGTGAAAAGATATCTCGAAGCTCAAGAATATCCTGAAGGGGCGTCAATCAACGACAAGAAATTCCTGTGGAGGTTCTCAGCTAAGTTCTTCCTAAGCAATGGGTTTTTGTACAGGCTCCATCATGATTCAACCCTGCTTCGTTGTATGGACAAGAAGGAAGCATAGAAAATTATGGAGGATATCCATGAAGGAATCTTTTGTACTCGCTCTAGTGGATATAATATAGCCCTGAAGATTCTGAGAGGTAGTTACTATTGGTCGACCATGGAAACCGATTGTCACAACCACTCGAGGACTTGCCATAAGTGCCAAATTTATGTTGATAAGGTTCAAGTTCCTCTAGTTCCTTTGAATGTCATGACTGCTCCTTGGCCATTTGCAACGTGGGGTATTGATATGACCGGAGAGATCAAGCCTACTGCCTCTAATGGACATCGTTTCATTCTCGTCGCCATTGACTACTTTACCAAGTGGGTTGAAGCAGCTTCATTTGCCTCAGTTACCAAGAATGTGGTGGCTCAATTTATCAAGCATAACCTCATTTGTCGGTATCGTATCCCTGAGAGAATGGTCACTGACAATGGTATCAACCTCAACAACGCCATGATCACTGAACTCTCCACGTAGTTCAAGATCAAGCATCACAACTCTTCTCCATACAAACCTAAGATGAATGACGCAGTGGAAGCCACCAACAAGAATGTAAAGAAGATTATGCAAAAGATGGTGGTGACCTACAAAGACTGGCATGAGATGTTACCATTTGCTCTTCATGGATATCGTACTTCGGCGCGAACATCAACCGGGGCAACCCCATTTCTCTAGTCTACGGTATGGAAGTTGTTCTGCCTGTCGAAGTTTAAATCCCTTCTTTAATGATTGTGAAAGAATCAGACTAAGATGAAGTCGAGTGGATTCATACTAAGTTGGATCAGTTGAATCTGATTGACAAGAAAAGGCTTATGGCTGTCTATCATGGTTAGATGTATCAAAAATGTATGATCAAGGAATTCAAAAAAAAGATCAAGCATCGGGTATACCAGTATGGTGACTTGGTGATAAAGCGCATCATTTTACCACAAGGCGATCCCAGGACCAAATAGACTCCCACCTACAAAGGGCCATTTATTGTCAAGAAAGTACTCTCGGGCGGTGCTCTGATGCTAACATATATGGACGACGAAGATTTCCCGCACCCGGTGAACACGGAGATAGTAAAACAATACTACGCATCAGAATGACCCGCTAGGTTGACACACCTAGGCAAAAATTAGGGATGTATACAAAAGATTGTACACCTGGAAAGTCGAAAACCTGAAAGGGCGGCTTGGGAAAAAACAGGGTATCCTGGTGGACTGAAAACCAAAAAGGGCGGTCCAGGAAAAAATTAGGGATTCAAAGTGTACAACTATGTCCCGTTGGATCACTTACAGTCAGCTTTGTTACCAAGATCAAAAATTCAAAAGGTACAAGATCAGTTCAATCAACTTCTTCTGACAACAAGGGATGAAATGTTCGAAAGCATAGGGGCAATAGCGGAATTGGAACCCAATGAGATCATTTTCACATGGCTATATATTTTGTTTTCACTTTGTAATCTTTTCATTTCACGACGACTTCCTCTTACTAGGATTTCCGTCTCTTTGTACAAAATCGCCTGTTTATAGGTAAATTATCAATACAAATACATCTTAAAGTTCAAAATTTTGTTTTTTTTGTTTTGTTTGCAAAAACGTCCAATGACTAAATTGAATGAACATATGCATATGAACATGATTAACTGTTAAGAAATATGTGCATAAGAACAAGAATGAGAATTTACTTAAAACTATAGGAGTTGGGGTGATGTTCAAGCTGTCCATAAATCCCCACAGAGCCACTCCTATGAGATTATCCCCACAGAGTAATCATCACAAATAAGGGTACATTACCCACAATCTCCCCAGCAGATTTCTCTAGCAAATAAAGGATTATAATATCCTTCCCATAATTTCCCTATGGAGTTCCAATCAGTACACTTCCCGGAAATTCTCTTCCCCAGCTGAGTTTGGTCCTCCAAAATTTAAAATAAAACCTTGCGAAGTTTCTTCTCTCTAGAAAAATTCCTCTCTCCAGTAAA
This sequence comes from Vicia faba, assembly GCA_948472305.1. Lineage (NCBI taxonomy): Eukaryota > Viridiplantae > Streptophyta > Magnoliopsida > Fabales > Fabaceae > Vicia > Vicia faba. Next base: position 1,342,734,683 of record OX451741.1, on the reverse strand, counting down.
GTTGTCACTATCCCTAGAGACTTGCTGTAAAACCTAGAAGCAGGCCAGATATCAGTCAACCTTATTCTTCCCCAGACGAGTCGAAAGGTTATCCATATCGTTTATCCCTAGTCGGGTATATAAGAATTAAACTCCCCAATAGAGCAACGGATGACCAATGTTCCTAAACTCTACTCCCCAAACAGGAAACCAGTACATCCCTTGCAGAGTTTCCTCAAACAAGTAAGCAGGAATCCCCGGTGGAAGTATTCTATAAAAGATCGAAGATACACATACTCTTCATCCCCAACAATAGTCAGGGATTTATTTTCCCAAACAAAGATATTGCACATGCTTACAAATACACTTCAACAACATTTCACGTTCATAAATCATAACATATGCATACCAAACACATATAGTGCAATCTCATTTATTTTGAGAACATCATTAGGCAATGCTTTCATACATCATGGCATTGCATAAAGCTAACTCTTTACCTTTTCAAGAAAGATCAATCAACAAACGGACATCATCAACAACTTTCAAACAGGTACAAGATTAACTCCTGAAATAAGACGAGACAACTATCTACGAGACCAGGTTGGAGATTAATTCCTGAAACAAGACAGGGCAACTATCTTAACGGCCAACAAAAAGTAAGTTCCAAATTAATTCCTGAAACAAGACAGAGCAACTATCCGGATAACCAGCCACAGATTAATTTCTAAAATAAGATAGGGCAACTATCTATGAAGAACAAAAATGATGAAGATCAATTCCTGAAATAGGATGAGTAGACTATCTTTATCACCAATGGTACAAGCTAATTGTAGATCAATTATCGAAACAGGATGGGGCGACTATCTACATGAACATATTGAAGATTAACTCCAGAAACAGGACGAGGAAACTATCTTTCTTTCTCTTTGGTCAGATAAAGATCAATTCCCGAAACAGGACGGGGAAACTATCTTTGTCACCAACTGTAACACTGTGGGAGAACTGACTTGGGTGTTTTGCGTTTGATTGCAATTGTTGCGGTTAGCAAGAGTCACCACCGACTTTTCTTTTATCCAATAGGAAAGGCTGAAAAGAACAGGAAAGACCTTTAGAGATGTTTTCTTGAGTTCGGGGGGTAGATTATGAAAAGGTAAGGTATTAGCACCTTTTTCATCTATAGTTATCTACGGGCTCTTAGTTGCTTTCTAGATCACTTACTTTTGTTTGAAAATGTGCTTTGTGTAGTTTTTGAAAGTATTTTGAAAAGGCGCCATCGTTTAGGGAAACTTTGTAATAATTCTAGTTTGTAAGAATGTATACAAAGTGTTAATCTTTTGAAAATATTTCAAGTTTGAAAGATGTTTTGAAAGTGTTAGTGTTTGTTTTGAAAATAGAAATGATGTTTTAGTTTGAAAATTAGAAAGCAACTATGAATAATCTACCTACTCAAAAGTCTTTCTTGTTTATTTCCTCGTTCCTTTGACATTGTTATTTTATCATGGATTGGTAAGTAACCTTATCTTTGGATGTAAAAGGGACGGGCAAGGGTCATCGTATATTCATGAATAGAAATGTTGTAAGATATCTTAGCATTTTCTTTGAGGGACTAAGATCATTCATAAGGCAACATTTGTAGCATTATCGAGGGACTATGATCTTATATTTTTGTTTGTTTTTGCTAAGACATCTTACATGCGTATTATGAACATTTATTTCTCAAGGCAACAAGTGGAGTTAACCCTAGAGGTGCAAAGTGTGCAAGTGTATCTTTTTCATGCTTGGTTTGTCTTGTATTAGGGTTTGCTAACTTGTTGATTTTATCTTTCCATACAAACCCTAATTACTAGCATTTATATATAAAGCATTAAATTACGAAAATAAAAATACTAAGCTATTACATCAATAGGGGAGGGGGTGTACAAATTTACAAATGGGGATTTTACAAGATAATTAAATCTAATTAGCTATTACAACCATATTAAATAAATAAACAAAATTGAAGATAAAAATGCAAGAATGCAAAATGGAAAAAGAAATGATTTTTATTTGATTTTTATGAAAGGATTTTAACTTAAATCTAATTAAGAAAATAATTAATGAAAATCAAATAAAATTAACTTAAACTAATTAAAAAGAAATTAACTAAAAAAAGATTTTTTTACGGTTTTTTATGAAAAGGTTTTAAGAATAATATAAAAATACATAAAAATTAATTAATTAAGAGAAACCTAAATTCTAAGTTAATTTTAATTAGGAAAATAAAATAATAATTAAACCGAAGTCAAAATATTAATTAATTAAGAAAAACAAATTTATTTATTAAAAGAAAAATGTTTTTGTTCTTTTTGTCTTTATAAAGAAAATAAAATAAATAAGTGTAAATAATAAATAAAAATATTTTTATATTTTTTCATTAATAAAAAATAATAATAATAATAAAATAAAACTGAAAATAAAATAAAATAGAAAGGAAATTTATATAAATGAAATAAATAAAATAAAGTTGGGTCAAGTGTGCAAAAGTAAGGCAGGGGGTTAGAAGCAGCAAAAAAGAACAAAAGCCCAAAGGAGAGGCCCAGGCGCTGCTGTTTTGACAAAAAAGAGAGAAAGTGTGAGAAATAAGGAAAAAAAGGTAGCACGCTTGGTGTTGAACCCACGCTCTCTTGGTTACCAGCGCTGCCTTACCACTGGGGTGGCTATACATCCGTTTACTTATATCAAACCATAAATATATATTACAAATCAAGTCTATGGCCTGAACTTCATCTTCAACTTCACGCCCAGCCAGACAACCTGCAACTTGTTCATCTCTCAACAAAAATGAAAAGTACAAACATGAAAGTTGTGGCATTTCTTCCCACGAATCCAACCATATAAATAACTAAAGCTATAAATCCAAGATGAGTGAGAATTTTTATGGCCCTAATTTAAAACCTAAAAATTTCAGAAACTTTAACTCCAAAATTCTCTAAGCTCAGGTCATATAAATGCGAACTATGGATATGTACAGCTTTGTGGCAATGAGGTCTACATTTTATCTTTGAAAATGAAAGCTTAACAATGCCTATATGAGGAGTTCAAAAATCAGAAACCTCACCTTGCAAAAGGGTATCGTGTTTTGAGTTGGAGCAACTTTCAATGAGTTCTAGTGATTGGGTTAGCTTCCTCAAGTTCCCAGGAAGCTAATGTGATGCTTGGCTTGAATTGAAAGTGGCTGAGGAGTTCTGGAGAAGTCCACTTGCAGTGCTCTATTTTTGAGTTTGGATAATGGTGGAAATGGAGTTACAGAATTGTAACAGGTATTGGGATGAGTTTTGGATAATGTTTAGGAACTTTTGGAATGGTTTAGAGAGGAAACGCACGAGTAATTTGAGAGATGGGAGTGTAAGGTCAGTTTCTGCACAAAAATGGAGTTTTGTGTGCAATCTGAGTTTGTGAGGTTTGAGTGAGTTTAAGGGCTTGTACCCGCGTGGGTTAGTTTGCAAATAGTATATGTATTTATAGGCAAGAGACTTTGTGTTCTACAACAAGTAAGAATTTGAATTCACATGTTATAAAACCTTTACTTGTTTATGAAGCAAACATGATAAACATCTTCCCAAAGCTTGTACCATGCTATTGTAGAATGGTTGAACTTTAAACAAGCTTATTTCTGACTTGTAGATGTTGTTTGTGCAGAAGGATCCATTGATAGGCTCAAGAAGGGTTGACATTTGCAAAAGCATGCTTTTCAAAAATGGAAGTCTTGCCTTTCTTCCAAAAATGGAAAGTTAAGTTAGACAAAGCTTGGATTTAATGGATATTAGCCATAAAGTTTGTGTAATCTTCTGATTAAGGATAGGTACACAAGTTAGAGTGCCTTAAAAGTGGGATTATGCAGCATGGCTATGGATTTGGTTTATTTGCATCACAAATTTTGCCTTGCAAAACAACTTGAAACCCTAACCTCTTGCCTTCGGTCCTCCTTGATCAAGAATGATCTCAAGGAGTTCTTGGACATTTTGGAAATCTCGTAATGTTATCTACAACCCTTCTTTGAAACACTTTTTCAAAATCCAATTGGAACTATATGAAACTTGGCCCAGAAGTTAGGTCAAAATCCTGACCAAAATGCTCAAAATTTCACTAAGTGTTTTAGTTTTATGAACATGATTTCATGGATTAATAACTTGAAATACAAGAATTTCTAGGAGGAGTTGTGTAAATCAATGTTTTATATCTCATTGAGATCTACGACTTTCGTGTTGAAAGTTTCCTTTGAATCATCTTGCATCATGGTGAAAAATTGGCTCAATGTTGTGAAAAATATGAAGTTTTCAACACTTAGAAAAATTCCTAAGTTTGGAAACTTAGACTTTTCACAATGAAATCTTGAATTTTTAATTTCTTGATGAACAAGTTTCATATTTTGACATGTTTTGATGAATTGTGATCTTTGACACTTGATTTTGACCAAAAAGTCAAAGTTTGAGTTTTCAGTGTACAATTGACTTTTGATCAGTTGACTAAAAATCAACTATCAATCAATTAATCTTGAGGGAAGTTTTAAGTCATGCCATTAGGCTAAAATGATGCATTTGAAACCTTGAGATCGTGTCTCAAACCAATTAACCATTTGCTAGGTCAAAAATCAGAAATTGCCCTTTCACATCAAAACCCTAATTTTGACCATCTTGCCCTTTTGATGATCTGATCAAATTTATTGAGGAATTGTCGTTAAAACTTGACCAAATGACATATAGGAGTTCACAATGTTTATATGGATCAAAAATTATGAAGTTTGACTGTAAATTGACCATAGTTGACTTTTTCCCTAATACAGCTGATTTTTAGGTCAACTGATCAATTGACTGAGCAAAAATGTGATCCAAGACTTGAAACTTCACATGAGAAATCTTGAAGGTCCATAATGATCCATGAAAGTCATATGAGGCATTAAAAGTTCAATTATCCTTGTGCAATATCAAACCCTAATTTCAGTCATCAAAGCTTGAGGATGTGTCTTGAGCTAATCAACCATAGTGCAGTCTTGAACCAAAGGAGATCTTGTGAGAAAATACTTGATAAATGTGAGGGTAAATTTTTGGGTACAAAAGATGCCCCTGTTCAATCTTCTTAAACTTGAAGAGTTATATTGGCGGATCCGCCATTCGTGACTTGAAGGTGGAAGATGATTGAACACTAGAGTACCCAGAAATTTACACTCGAAGATGAATTGTGAATGGGTTTATAGATGCCATTAGGAGGAATGATGGAGATTTTCTGGAGATGGGATTGTAGATGCCATCCAAGGGTGACTGTTGAAAGAAAATGGACTAAGTGTGAACTTGATTTCAACTGGAAAATAATCATAATAAATCTTTAGAGCGATCGGTTCCGAAACTAGCAGAAGTCTTGTATGTTGTTTGATTGGGAAGACTCAGAATAAATCTTGGAGTGATTTATCTGAACTAGAAATATTCATTTGGAAAGTATCAGGATAAACCTTTGAGTGATTTAAACTGAACCAAAAGAGGTCTTGAATGTTCTTTAACTGGAGAGAATCAGAGTAGATCTTTGAGCGATTTATCTGAACCAGAGAAAGTGTCTACTAGGAAAGAATTAGAATAAATCATTGAGAGATTTGTCTGAACAATCAGGGATCTGGATAAAAATCATAATAAATCGTTGATAGATTTATTTGAACCAGAGAAGACGTCTGCAGGGAAGAATCAGAATAAACCGTTGAGAGATTCAAACCGAACCGGCAAAGATCTGGAGAAGAATCAGAACAAATCGTTGAGAGATTTATCTGAACCAGAGAAGACGTCTGCGGGAAAGAATCAGAATAAACCGTTAAGAGATTCAAACTGAACCAGAAGGGATATGGAGAAGAATCAGAACTAATCATTGAGAGATTTATCTGAACCAGAGAAGACATCTACGGGAAAGAATCAGAATAAACCGTTGAGAGATTCAAACTGAACCAACAGGGGTCTGGATAAGAATCAGAACAAATCATTGAGAGATTTATCTGAACAAGATAAGATGTCTGCGGGAAAGAATCAGAATAAACCGTTGAGAGATTCAAACTGAACAGGTAGGGATCTGGAGAAGAATTAGAACAAATTATTGAGAGATTTATCTGAACCAGAGAAGACGTCTGCGGGAAAGAATCAGAATAAACCGTTGAGAGATTCAAACTGAACCAACAGGGATTTGAAGAAGAATTAGAATAAATCATTGAGAGATTTATCTGAACTAGAGAAGACGTCTGCAATAAAGAATCAGAATAAACCATTGAGAGATTTAAACTGAAACGGAAGGAATCTGGAGGAAATATCTGTTATGTAGATGGTCGACCAGTCTTTTCTCGAGAATTGACCTATAATTGACTTGTTGAAAATTTGACGATAATTTTTTGTTGATTTATTTTTCCTGAAAAGGTGAAAGGTTAGTTGCATGCAATTCAATGATGTATTAAATGCATGGTATAATGCTATTTCTCAAAATAAATGAGATTGCGTTGTATGCATATGTGTTGTCAATGATATGACGTATGGATGTAATGTATGGACACATTAATTGTTATGCCGCAGTATTGCTGGAGTTGGGGAAAAAAATCCCTGAGTACTGCTGGGAATGTAAGTCTTCATATTTTGAAGTTGAAGTGTTGATGGATGAGTTTCCATTTATTAGAGAAATAAACTCTGTTGTGGAAGGGAAACGTCGTGCATTGCTTGTGGACCTCGTGAAATCCTGCTGGGGAATCATGAGAAAATGGGCAACTTTCACTGGGGAATCTTTGGAGCGGTAACTGGAAGTTTTCTTTCGTCGGGAATGTGAGAGCACTTGATACCATTAGGCTGTACTGGAGATATGTTAGCGAACCTGTAGTGGGATGTCCCAGCTTCCGCTCTTGCTGGAAAAGTACCTGCGGGGGACTTTATGGAATGGTCTAGAGATATTATCCTATTTCTTAAAGCCATTAGTGATTGTATTTCTATTTTCTGTTCCTCATATTTTTTTGCTCATTTGTAAACAGTAGTCACGTTCAAATGCATATGTTTAAAAATAAACATTGGACGTTTTTGCAAACAAAACACATAAATAAAAGAAAACAGATAGTTTTGAACTTTCAAAGGAATATCTTTGTATTAACTTGAATAAGTAATATTTGTACAACGAGACGAACATTCTAGTAAGAGAATGTCGTCGTAGAATACGAAAACTGATACAAAGAAAATATAGCTATGTGAAATAATCACATGGGGTTCCTATTCTGCTATAGCCTTCATGTCTCTCAGTGTCTCATCCACTTTCTGCCTTGTCCGAAGTTGATTGGATTGATTAGACCTGTTTGAGTTTGTCAGTCGATGCTAAAGGTTGTCTGTAAGGTGATCCAACGGGACATAGTCATACGCTTTAATTCCCAAACTTTTTCTTGGACCGCCCTTTCGGGTTTTCAGTCCATTGGGATACCCGTTTTTTCCCAAGCCGCCCTTTTTGGTTTTCAGCTTGCCGGGTGTACAGATTTTTTTGTATTTTATCCCTAATTTTTTCCCGAACCTTTGCGGTTCATCGGGATGCCCAAATTTTTTCCTAAGCTAGTCGACCTAGCGGGTCTTTATTCATGCGTAGTATCTTTTAACTATGTCCGCGTTTACAGGGTGCGGAAGCTCGTCGCCATCCATAGTGGTTAAGATCATTGCTCCACCAGAGAATATGCTTTTGATCACAAATGGCCCTTCGTATGTAGGAGTCCATTTGCCCCTGGGATCACCTTGTGGAAATATGATACGCTTGATTACCAAGTCACCAACCCGATATACCTGACGTCTGACCTTCTTGTTAAAGGCTTTAATCATACATTTTTTGTACATCTGACAATGATAGATAGTCGTAAGCCTCTTCTCATCAATCAAATACAACTGGTCAAGTCGAGTTTCAATCCATTCATCTTCATTCAGCCCTGCATCCTTTATGATTCTCAGAGAAGGTATTTGGATTTCAATTGGTAGGACGACTTCCATACCGTATACCAAAGAGAAAGGAGTTTCCCCTGTTGACGTGCGCGCCGTGGTACGGTAACCATGGAGAGCAAATGGTAACATCTCATGCTAGTCCTTATAGGTTACTGTCACTTTTTGTATGATCTTCTTGATGTTTTTATTTGAGGCTTCGACAATTCCATTCATCTTCGGCCGATAAGGGGAAGAGTTATGATGTTGGATCTTGAATTATGCGCATAGTGCAATGATCATAGTATTTTTGAGATTGGTACCATTATCCGTAATGATTCTCTCTGAGATACCATACCGACAGATGGGATTCTGTTTGATGAATCGGGCCACAACGTTCTTGGTAACAGAAGCGAAAGAAGCTGCCTCAACCCACTTCGTGAAGTAGTCAATGGCCACCAAGATAAAGCGGTGTCCATTAGAAGTTGTAGGTTTGACTTCTCCAATCATCTCTATGCCCCACATCGTGAATGTCCAGGGAGCATTCAGGACGTTTAGAGGAACTTGAGGCACATGTACTTTGTCAGCATAGATCTGACACTTGCGACAGGTTCGTGAAAGTTGATGGTAATCTGCTTCCATGGTAGACCAGTAGTACCCCTCCCGTAGGATCTTTATAGCCATCGTGTGCCCACTAGAATTGGTGCCAAAAGTTCCTTCATGTAGATCATCCATGATCTTGTCTGCCTCAACCTTGTCTATGCAACAAAGCAAAGTAGAGTCGTGGTTGCGCTTGTAGAGAATGCCACTATTGAGGAAGAACTTAGCAGAGAATCTTCTCAAGAACTTCTTATCATTGACTGATGCTCCCTCCAGATACTCTTGAGCCTCGAGATACCTCTTAACTTCATGGAACCAAGGCTTGTCCACTACCTCTTCAGTATCAATCTCGTGACAGTAAGACGGTTCATCCATCCGCTCAATGGTGATCTGGGGAGCCTCGTTACCCCCACTTGAGTTTAAACATGGATGACATAGTGGCTAACGCGTCCTCTAGTTGATTTTCCTCTCGTGGAAAATGCTCAAAGGTAATTTCCTCAAAATGTGGGATTAATGTCAACACATGTTCTTTGTAGGGGATGAGATTAGGGCGCTTCGTGTCCTATTCTCCTTTGATCTGACTGATCACTAAGGCTGAATCTCCAAATACACTTAAGGGCTTGATTCCCAAATCTATGGCAGCTTTGAGACCCATAATACACGCTTCATATTCCTCCATATTATTGTTACAGTTGAAACAAAGTCTTGCAATGAAGGGAGTATGACATCCTTCAGGGGATATGATTATAAAACCTATGACATTGCCGAGTGTTTTGGAAGCTCCGTCAAAAACCAAGGTCCATAGGGATCCTTGTTCAGGTCTGTCATATGGTCTAAATTCTTCACAATTGTTTACCATCATGATGCCTTCATCTGGGAATTCGAATTTCATGGATTGGTAGTCATCCACAGCCTGATGAGCAAGGTGATCGGCTAGCACACTTCCTTTTATTGCTTTTTGGGTAGTGTACTGAATGTCGTATTCAGTCAGGATCATATGCCATCTAGCTATTCTTCCAGAGAGGGTGGGCTTCTCGAATATGTATTTAATTGGATCCATCTTGGATATCAATAAGGTAGTATGAGTCAACATATACTGTCTTACCTGACGAGCAGCCCATGGCAGAGCGCAGCAAGTTTTCTCGAGCAGTGAATATCTTGTTTTACAGTCGGAAATTTTTTTGCTCATGTAGTATATTGCATGCTCTTTTCGGCCAGACTCGTCATGCTTCCCCAGCACACACCCCATTGATTTTTCCAAGACAGTTAGATACATGATCAAAGGTCTTCCCTCGACTAGCAGCATCAAAACAGGAGGCTCTTGAAGGTACTCTCTGATCTTGTCGAAGGCAGCCTGGAAGTCGTCGTTCCAATCCAACACTTGATCTTTCTTCAGTAATTTGAAGATTGGTTCACAAGTAGCGGTTAGGTGAGAATTGAATCAGGTGATGTAGTTTAGTCGTCCTAAGAATCCTCTGACTTCCTTCTCGATGCGAGGATCAGGCATTTCTTGTATTTCTTTTACCTTTGCAGGGTCCACTTCAATACCCTTACCGCTGACAATGAAGCCTAGGAGTATACCGGACCTCGCTCCAAATGTGCATTTACAAGGGTTCAACCTTAGCTTGTATTTCTTCATCCTTTCAAATAGTTTCTGCAAATGGTCAAGATGTTCCTCTTCATTTTGAGATCTGGCTATCATGTCATCCACGTAGACCTCTATTTCGTGATGGATCATATCATGAAACAGAGTTACCATGGAGCGCTGATAAGTTGCCCCAGCATTTTTCAACCCGAATGGTCTAACTTTGTAACAGAACGTGCCCCACTGTGTGACTGAGGTCATTTTTTCCATGTTCTCAGGTGCCATTTTGATCTGGTTGTATCTGGAGAAACCGTCCATGAAAGAAAATACTTTATGTTGTGTGGTGTTGTCAACCAGAATATCGATGTGGGGATGCGAGAAGTCATCCTTAGGGCTTACCCTATTCAAATATCTGTAATCCACACACATGTGTACTTTACCGTCCTTTTTAGGCACTGGAACAACATTGGTGACCCATTGTGGATAAGAGGAGATTGCTAAGAATCCGATGTTGAATTGTTTCATGACTTCAGTCTTGTACTTCTCTGGCCGCATGCGACAGACTATCTATTTTATCGGAGGGCAGTCTTCTTTTGTCTATAGACGATGAACAACAATATCAGCGTCAAGTCCTGGCATGTCTTCGTATGACCAGGCAAAGACCTCAACATAGTTATGTAGTAACTGAGTTAAGCGCTTCTTGACACTAGGTTCTAAATTGGCACCTACCTTGACTTCTTTCTTGTCTTCTTTGGTACCTAAGTTATCTGTATCAACCAGTTCTTCGTGGAGCTATATAGTCCTTTCTTCCTGTTGTAGTAACCTGGCTAGTTCCCCTGGCATTTCACAATCTTCCTCACCTTCGTCTTTGGCTTGGTAGATCGGATTTTCAAAGTCACAATAGGCCATAGCAGAATCGTTACCCATGGGATCCTGAGTGGATGTGGATCTGCATTTTGATATGTGAGTGTGTGTAAGAGCATAGCTATCTTTGAAAAAATAAAAATGTAGAAAAAAAGAAGAACAAACAGCGTAAAATTTGCATGCAAAAACGTCCATGATTCATTGATGACATATGAAAATGAAGTAACAACCCTTACAAATGGACGGTTGTGCCTTGGGTAAGACACAAGGTGTTAAAAGTCTAAATTGTTTAATTATTACAAGTCCGACAAAAATTTAAAGACAATTACCGTTGGATAAAAGTAATAGGGACAAATTCTTTGGCTTCCCAGTTGTTGAGTCCTCCACTGATAGTTGGGAAAATGCATTCTTCCAGGTCACAACTGTCATCACTATCCTCCACTGCGTTGACTCTATGGTTGTTGATCCGCAAAGGTGGTTCCCCGCCACGAGCACGACGAACAACTTTTTGGGCTCCTGAAGTAAAACCCAAGCCAAATTTATCAGATTTGTAAGGAATATCCGGGAGTTGGCCCCAAATAGTACACCCACCTTCTTCGACTACTTCCTTTGCATCTTTTAGAGAAGCCATCTTCAGCGAAGGTCTGGTAATCTTCGGAACTTGGGAAATAGTCTTGGTTGTCGCAACTGTTTTTGTGACTTCCTCGAAATGTTGACACAGAGTTTCAATGAATTCACCATCCATTTCCACATATCTGAAGAAGTTTAGGTGACTGACCATATATTCCTCCTCTCCATGGACAATGATGATTTTTTCTTTGGTTGGGTATTTCAACATCTGATGTAATGTAGAGGTGATGGCACCAACGTTATGAATCCAAGGTCGACCCAATAAATAGGAATAGGAAGGGCAAATATCCATCACATAGAAAGTTGAATCAAAGGTCTGAGTTCTTACTTTAATGGGGATGTCCACCTCCCCGTGCACCATTCTCTTCGAACCGTCGAAGGCCCTTATCACTATGTTGTTGGGTTTTAAGGTCAAACCTTCACAGTCTAGTCTATCCAGAGCCTTCTTAGGCAGCACATTCAACGATGAACCAGTATCCACCAGGACATGGGCCAAAGTAGTGCCCCTGCATTCGACAGAGACATGAAAAGCCACATTGTGTTTCCTCCCTATAGGTGTCAAGTCAGCATATGAAAAGCCCAAACCGTTGTCAGCTGTCAAACTGGCCACACAATCTTCAAATTGGTCAGCAGAGGTTTCCTGTGGCACATGGGCAGTTTTATGAAATTTCACCAAGGCCTTCGCATGAGATTCTGAGCAAAAAAGTAAAGCTAGCATATAAATCTTTGAAGGGGGTATGCCCTAGCTGTTCGACCACATTGTAGTCGCTTTTCTTTATAATTTTCAAAATTTCTTCCATCTCCTTCTTGGAAGCCTCTGGGATAGATACTGGTTGCACCTTCGTTTGGACAGGTTCAACCAAAATGCCTTTGCCCCGAGTCTCGGTCGACTCGGCGATAGGGGTGTCAGTAGGGGTAACCACAGGAACTGTAGTAGTAGTATCAACAGGAACAAAAGAAGGGATGATCACAGGACCGGTAACAGTTTTTAGAGGAGAAATCTCAAGGGAGAACACTCTTCCACTTCGGGTTATTTTGCCGGTTCCCACAATGTTGCCGATGTCGAGGTCAGCCCTCTCAAAAATTGAGTCTTCATCAGCCAACCAATCTTGCTTGACGTCGTGGTAGTAGACGTCACCCCTATAATTCCAGGGGACAATTTTATTTGAGGAATATGGGATTGGCCCTAGCATAGTAATTACCAGTGGAGCCACCTTCGGAACAGATGTAATCCTAACGGGTCTTTTGGTGGAGACCCTGGGAGGATTGGTGGAAATTGTTATTATTGAAACATCCTTGTAAGAAATGGTTGTAACGAGAGTCTTTTCAAACAAAATCTCTTTGTCATCTATCAGGCGCTGGACACCTGCTTTCAATAAATGACAACCAGTCAGTAGGGATAAACAGAGGTGGAATCCTTCACCATAACCCGAAAATAAACCGACCTTCAATAGGTTCCTTTTGACGGTTAGGAGAGGAGTAACAATTTAATCAACAAAAGCAATAAACACATCATCTTCAACAACATTAACACCACGGTCGTGCTTGGGCATAGGAGCGGTGATAACATTTGGGATCTCAGGAGCATCAAATTCAATTTCTTTTTCCTCGAGAAGGTCTTGCACCTTGTTTTTCAAAACCCAGCAGTCGTTTGTATCATGACCTGGACTTTCTGAATGGTAAGCATAACGAGCATTTGGGTTATAATGGGGAGAGGAAGTGTTGGGATTCTTCGGAGCTTCCCGCAAGGTCACCAAATTAGATTTCAATAAATGCGGCAAGACTTGAGACAATGTCATATTTATCCGGGTAAACTGTCTTACCGGTCTTTCCATTCTAGGCTGGTTGTTCCTTTGTTGAGTAGGTGCAGGCTTAGGGATCATGATGGCCCCTATCGTTGGACGGTGTTCAGTTCTGTCCTGATTCCTTTGATGGTATAAAACACCAACCTCTTTCTTCCCAGAAAATGGTTTCTTCAACATGCTCGATGATGCATCTTTTTGAATTTTGCCACTTCTTATACCCACTTCTACTCGTTCGCCAGTCATGATTAATTCGGTAAATCCAACTGAGGAGCTTCCGATCAAGTGTTTGAAGAGTGGACCAGATAGCGTGCCTAAGAACATATCCACCAATTCTCTTTCAGATAGAGGGGGTTGGACCCTTCCTGCGAGATCCCTCCATTTTTGAGCATAGGTTTTGAAACCTTCACCTGCACCCATGGGCATACCTTGCAGTTGTGTCCGAGTTGGAGCTAAGTCAGCATTATACTGGTATTGTTTATAAAAGGCAGCAGCCAAGTCTTCCCAATTGTGAATATTGGTCCCTTCCAATTGATAAAACAAATCCAACTGCGTACCTGACAAGCTCTCTTGGAAGAAATGTACCCATAGGTCTCTATCGGCAGTATGGGGTTGAATTTTCCTAACATATGATCTCAAATGCAGCTTTGGACAAGAGACACCATCATATTTAGCGAAAGTAGGGACCTTGAATTTCTGTGGTATGACAACCCTGAGACAAGTCCTAGCTCCTCAAAATCCAACCCGTGTACTTTCTGGATCTCCAATGCATTTAAGCAATCTTCCAACTATTTGTATTTGTCGTCAGCTGAAGGATACTACTCTTTAGAGTAATCAACCTCTTCTTCCTCTTCAGATTCTGGATGGTCAATCACTTACTTGTTTTTCCCTTCTTGATTGTCCCCTTCACCTGATGATGTTGCAAAGTTCAGGGTTCGTCTGGCTGGCCCTTGGAACCTTCTTCCCATGTTCAAAACACCGGTTGATTTCTTTGTTTTCTTCTTCTTTTATTTGATCAGTAAAGATTTCAAATCCTCTTGTCCTTTTGCCAGAGTCAAGAACATTTGTTGAAATTGAGTGTTTTGTGCCTGGAGATCTTTTACTGTCTGTTCAATATCCATCTCACTGAAATAAATAGTAGAGAGATAAGGAGACATGTTGTAAGAAACCTGTTTGTGTTATGATGAATGAAAATGCATATGCAGTGATTTTAAGGAAATTAGAGATTTAAATTTTCTTTAGATAAAAAGGAACACATGTTATATTAATAAATCAAAGTTTGAGTACATTATGCCCCTTTGGGCTTACAATAAAAATACAAAACTCTACGACAAAAAATTTGAACGCATCCTCTTTGGTGCGATATGGGCGTTCAAACTCCGCTCTTCATGAAGCTGCTTGGTGATTTCCAGAACTTTCTTCTCGCTGGCATATAATTGGGCCTCGAAAGTGTCTTACTCCCCCTTAAGCTGTATCCAATCCCTTTGCAAGTCTTCGAGAGAGGTGGGGATGCTAGGATGAAGGATAGTGTATGGGGCATCTCCTTCCACAACAGGTTCTATGATAACTGGGAGAATGGAAGGATAAGGCATCACAAGTTTCTGAGCACGAGCTCGCACCCACTTAAGGTAAGGATCAAGGGGGATGGAATTCTTGTGCCCCAGTGTCTTTCTATCTACCTTGTTCAACATCCTCAAGCTCGGATAAACCTCTGGCGGTAACCTTGATCGTCTTTCTCGTAGTCAAATACCAACCCTTGAATAAGCATCTCATGTGGACCATCCCTTCGGGCATAACCAAACTGTCGTAAGGCTAAATAGGGGTTGTAAGTGATACCTCCCCTAATGCCAAGTAAAGGGACATTAGGGAATTCTCAACAACGATCGACAATAGTAACATTCTCCAAAGATCGGGAACACCAATGAATATTTGAATGTCTGAGCGTCATCAACCTATGGGACCACCTTGAACCTTGCTCGTTCTTCAATACAGATTGGGGAAGATGCGAAATAAACCATCTTGCCAAGAGAGGAGTACAACACATGAGCATACCTCTTTTCCTCATAGTGCAAGAGTGAAAATAATGTAGGATGTCTCCTAACAAAGTAGGCACCGTGTTACGAGACATGAAGATTTTGACGGCGTTTACATCTATGAGTTGGTCAAGATTTGGAAACAAAACCATCCCATAGATGAGGAGGGCCACAATTTCCTCAAAAGCTTGCAAATCTAAGGAGTTCCAACAGTCTTGAGCTTTCTCAAACAAGAACTTGTCTAAGAAACCTTTAACACTACTCCTTGTTTCCCAATTTGTTGTGACATCAGATTGTTGCAAGTTAGGGATTAAGCAATCTCTTCTGGTTTTGGATCTCTTTCCGTATCATTGAAGGGTAGTTGATTGAGAATGGGAATACTCAAGAGTTGGGATAATTCTTCCAAAGTTGGCACAAGTTAATAATCGGGAAATGTGAAGCAATGGTGTAGAGGATCAAATAATTGGAAGAGCACCTTCATCATATCTTCATCAGTGTTAGAGGTAACCAAGTTTAGGAGGCGACCATGTCTTTCGATAAATGGAGAATTCTCAGGAACCCTTGATGCTAACTCTTTAAGTTGAGGAGGGATCCTTACAAGATTGACTTGAATGGTTTTCCTGCGAATAGAACCCATGTCCTACAAAACAAAACAAAGATAAATCCCAAAAATCCTTGAAATGGTTAGTGAGTATGAGTATGATGTTATGATGTTTATGATGTTATGTACAAGTAAATATATACAAACAAAACAAATAAGTCCTTAGGGTTAGGCTTGTGTGGAGTCTCATAGGTAAGTACCCTCTTGAAGTTAGTTGTCTCAAACCTGTCCTAGCAATAGTAACTGGGTTCTAAGGGAGCTCAATATCACTGGTTTGTCTTCTCGAGCATTGTTTCAGCGCAAGCCTCTTTAATAGCGACCAAAATATCCCAAAAAACCAAACCTCAATGAGTGTAGTATCGAGTATCTACCAACTTCGGACTGCACCAAAGCTGGTCATCTCACTATGTCCTAATGGCCAAGTTGGTCAAGTAAAGGTTCTAAAAGTCAGTTAGTGCTTCATGACATCACTCAGCGGCCCCGTATTCTCCTTGACTACTCAAGGGATACCGGTACCCACAAATATGTCACACTAACGTAGCTATTTCTTAGACCATGTCGATATAGCCCTCACAGTTTCCACAACGTATTGCTACTTACCTATAAGGTATTCCAAATTTGGGTAGAGGATTTAAACCCAAACAAAGAACCAAAATGTAAAGCAAACAAATCAAACAATGAAAGCAAGTAAATGTGATCTAGCCCTAAGGTAACCCCACTTTTAAAATTATCCCCAGCAGAGTCGCCAGTTCTGTAACACGGTGGGAGAACTGACTTGGGTGTTTTGCGTTTGATCGCAATTATTGCGGTTAGCAAGAGTCGCCACCGACTTTTCTTTTATCCAAAAGAAAAGGTTGAAAAGAACAGGAAAGACCTTTATAGTTGTTTTCTTGAGTTCGGGGGGTAGATTATGAAAAGGGAAGGTATTAGCACCCTTTTCATCCGTAGTTATCTACGGGCTCTTAGTTGCTTGCTAGATCACTTGCTTTTGTTTGAAAATGTGCTTTGTATGGTTTTTGAAAGTATTTTGAAAAGGCGCCATCTTTTAGGAAAACTTTGTAATAATTCCCGTTCGTAAGAATGTATACAAAGTGTTGATCTTTTGAAAATATTTCAAGTTTGAAATATGTTTTGAAAGTGTTGGTGTTTGTTTTGAAAATAGCAAGGATGTTTTGGTTTGAAAATGAGCAAGCAACTAGGAACATTCTACCTACTCAAAAGTCTTTCTTGTTTATTTCCTCTTTTCTTTGACATTGTTATTTTACCATGGATTGGTAAGTAACCTTATCTTTGGATGTAAAAGGGACGGGCAAGGGTCATCGTATAGTCATGAATAATAATGTTGTAAGATATCTTAGCATTTTCTTTGAGGGACTAAGATCATTCATAAGGAAACATTTGTAGCGTCATCGAGGGACTATGATCTTGTATTTTTTATTGTTTTTGCTAAGACATCTTACATGCGTATTATGACCATTTATTTCTCAAGGAAACAAGTGGAGTTAACCCTAGAGGTGAAAAGTGTGCAAGTGTATATTTTTCATGCTTGATTTGTCTTGTATTAGGGTTTGCTAACTTGTTGATTTTATCTTTCCATACAAACCCTAATTACTATCATTTATATATAAAGCATTAAATTGTGGAAATAAAAATACTAAGCTATTACAACAATAGGGAGGGGGTGTACAAATTTACAAATGGGGATTTTGCAAGAAAATTAAATCTAATTAGCTATTACAACCATATTGAATAAATAAACAAAATTGAAGATAAATATGCAAGAATGCATAATGGAAAAAGAAATGATTTTTATTTGATTTTTATGAAAGGATTTTAACCTAAACCTAATTAAGAAAATAATTAATGAAAATCAAATAAAATTAACTTAAACTAATTAAAAAGAAATTAACTAAAAAAAGATTTTTTTTACGGTTTTTTATGAAAAGGTTTTAAGAATAATATAAAAATACGTAAATATTAATTAATTAAGAGAAACCTAAATTTTATGTTCATTTTAATTAGGAAAATAATATAATAATTAAACCTAAGTCTAAATATTAATTAATTAAGAAAAGTAAATTTATTTATTAATATAAAATGTTTTTGTTCTTTTTGTCTTTATAAAGAAAATAAAATAAATAAGTGTAAATAATAAATAAAAATATTTTTATATTTTTTTCATTAATAAAAATAATAATAATAATAATAATAGTAATAAAAAATAATAAAATAAAACTGAAAATAAAATAAAATAATAAAGGAAAAAAATAAAAATGAAAAAATAAAATAAAGTTGGGCCAGGTGTGCAAAAGTAAGGCAGGGGGTTAGAAGCAGCAAAAAAGAACAAAAGCCCAAAGGAGAGGCCCAGACGCTGCTGTGTGACAAAAATGAGAAAATGTGAGAAATAAGGAAAAAAAAGGTAGCGCGCTGGGTGTTGAACCCACGCCCTCTTAGTTACCAGCGTGTTGCCTTACCACTGGGGTGGCTATACATCTGTTTACTTATATCAAACTATAAATATATATTACAAATCAAGTCTATGGCCTGAACTTCATCTTCAACCTCACGCTCAGCCAGATAATCTGCAACTTGTTCATCTCTCAACAAAAATGGAAAGTACAAACTTGAAAATTATGGCATTTCTTCCCACAAATCCAACCATATAAATAACTAAAGTTATAAATCTAAGATGAGTGAGAATTTTTTTGGCCCTAATTTAAAAACTAAAAATTTCATAAACTTCAACTCCAAAATTCTCTAAGATCAGGTCATATAAATGCAAACTATGGATATGTACAGCTTCGTGGCAATGAGGTCTACATTTTATCTTTGAAAATGAAAGCTTAACAATGCCTATATGAGGAGTTCAAAAATCAGAAAACTCACCTTGCAGGAGGGTATCGTGTTTTGAGTTGGAGCAGCTTTCAATGAGTTCTAGTGATTGGGTTAGCTTTCTCAAGTTCCCATAAAGCTAATGTGATGCTTGGCTTGAGCTGAAAGTGGCTGAGGAGTTCTGGAGAAGTTCACTTGCAGTGCTCTGTTTTTAAGTTTGGATAATGGTGGAAATGGAGTTACAAAACTATAACAGGTATTTGGATGAGTTGTGGATGATGTTTAAGAACTTTTGGAATGGTTTAGAGAGGAAACACATGAGTAATTTGAGAGATGGGAGTGTAAGGTCAGTTTCATCACAAAATGGAGTTTTGTGTGCAATCTGAGTTTATGAGGGTTTGACTGAGTTTAAGGGCTTGTACCTACGTGGGTTACTTTGAAAATAGTATATGTATTTATAGGCAAGAGGTTTTGTGTTCTACAACGAGTCAGAATTTGAATTCACATGTTGTAAAATCTTTACTTGTTTTTGAAGCAAACATGACAAACATCTTACCAAACTTATACCATGCTATTGTAGAGTGGTTGAACTTTAAACAAGATTATTTCTTACTTGTAGATGTTTTTTGTGCAGAAGGTTCCATTGAGAAGCTCAAGAAGGGTTGACATTTGCAAAAGCATGCTTTTCCAAAATGGAAGTCTTGCATTTCTTCCAAAAATGGCAAGTTAACTTAGACAAAGCTTGGATTTAATGGATAATAGCCATAAAGTTTGTGTAATCTTCTGATTAAGGATAGATACACAAGTTAGAGGTCCTTAAAAGTCGGATTATGCAGCATGGCTATGGATTTGGTTTATTGTGCATCACAAATTTTGCCTTGCAAAACAACTTGAAACCCTAACTTCTTGCCTTCGATTCTCCTTGCTCAAGAATGATCTCAAGTAGTTATTGGACATTTTGGAAAGCTTGTAATGTTCTCTACAACCCTTCTTTGAATCACTTTTGCAAAATCCAATTGAAACTATATGAAACTTTGCCCAGAAGTTAGGACAAAATCCTGACCAAAATGCTTAAAATTTCACTAAGTTTTAGTTTTATGAACATGATTTCATGGATTAATAACTCGAAATCCAAGCATTTGTAGGAGGAGTTGTGTAAAGCAATGTTTTATATCTCATTGAGATCTACAACTTTCATGTTGAAAGTTTCCTTTGAATCATCTTGCATCATGGTGAAAAATTGGCTCAATGTTGTGAAAAAATATGAAGTTTTCAACACTTAGAAAAATTTCTAAGTTTGGAAACTTTGACTTTGTAAAATGAAATCTTGACTTTTTGATTTCTTGATGAAAAAGTTTCATATTTTGACATGTTTTGATTAATTGTGATCTTTGACTCTTGATTTTGACCAAAAAGTCAAAGTTTGACATTTCAGTGTACAATTGACTTTTGATCAGTTGAATGAAAATCAACTATCAATCAATTGATCTTGAGGGAAGTTTTGAGTCATAACATTAGGTCAAAATGATTCATTTGAAACATTTATATCATGTCTCAAACCAATTAACCATTTTCTAGGTCAAAATGATTCATTTGAAACCTTTATATCATGTCTCAAACCAATTAACCATTTGCTAGGTCAAAAATCAGAAATTGCCCTTTCTTAGTCAAAACCCTAATTTTGACCATTTTGATGATCTGATCAAATTTATTGAGGAATTGTGTTTAAAACTTGATAAAATGACATATAGGAGTTCAAAATGTTGATATGGATAAAAAATTATGAAGTTTGACTATAAATTGACCACAATTGACTTTTTCCCCAATACAGCTGATTTTTAGGTCAATTGATCAATTGACTGAGCAAAAATGTGATCCAAGACTTGAAACTTGACATGATAAATCTTGAAGGTCCATAATGATCCGTAAAAGTCATATGAGGCATTAAAAGTTCAATTATCCTTGTGCAATCTTAAACCCTAATTTCAGTCATCAAAGCTTGAGGAGGTGTCTTAAGCTAATCAACCCTAGTGCAGTCTTGAACCAAAGGAGATCTTGTGAGAAAATACTTGAAAAATGAGAGGGTAAATTTTGGGGTACAACACCAACGGTATGAACTCCCGAAACAAGATGAGTTTACCAACAAAACTGATTGTAGATCAATTCCCGAAACAGGACAGGGCGACTATCTACACGAACAAATTGAAGATTTACTCCTGAAACAGGATGGGGAAACTATCTTTCTTTCTCTTTGGTCAGATAAAGATCAATTCCTGAAACAGAACGGGGCGACTATATTTGTCACCAATGGTA
Organism: Vicia faba; assembly: GCA_948472305.1. Lineage (NCBI taxonomy): Eukaryota > Viridiplantae > Streptophyta > Magnoliopsida > Fabales > Fabaceae > Vicia > Vicia faba. Next base: position 1,342,713,501 of record OX451741.1, on the reverse strand, counting down.
TGAACTCTTGAAACAAGACAGGTTTACCAACAAAACTAACTTTAGATAAATTCCCGAAACAGGACAGGGCGACTATCTACATGAACAAATTGAAGATTAACTCCCTAAACAGGACGGGGAAACTATCTTTCTTTCATTTTAGTCAGATAAAGATCAATTCCCGAAACAGGACATGGAGACTATCTTTATTACCAATGGTTTTACTAACAAATTTGATTATAGATCAATTCCCAAAACAGGACGGGGTGACTATCTATATGACAAGCGTATACTCAAATACCTTTCCAGAGGTTCATTCTGGAAAGAACTCTTCAGATATAGTCGAGCATAGACTCATTCTGATATTTCCATCAACAGTTACATTGGATGGCATCTGTAAGCCCATCTCGATGACTCTCTGTAACCTCTCCAAATTTCATCTTTAAGCCCATTCCCGATATAATCAACCAACAGTTTTAATTCGTGCACAAGCGAGTGCAAATTTCTGGGCACTTAAGTTTCTACTCATCTTCCACCTTCAAGTCACGAATGGAGAACATATCAATCTAACTCTTCAGGTTTAAGAAGATTGAACAGGGGCAACTGTTGTACCCCAAAATTTTCTCTCCCTTTTCCTCAAAACATTTCTTACCAAAGATCTCAAATGCTCAAGGGTTCTCAAGAGTTTGATCAGACAAGCTCACCTCCTAAAGCACTGAGTCCACAAGTTAGGGTTTTGGTTTTCTCAAGGACAATTGGACTTTTGATGCCTCAAATTAATTTCATGGTTCATTATAGGTCTCCAAGATTACTCATACCAAGTTTCAAGTCTTGCACCATAAATTTGCTCAGTCAATTGCTCATATGACTGAAAATCAGTTGTATTGGGAAAAAAGTCAAATGTGGTAAACATACAGTCAAACTTCATGATTTGTGGCCAACATAAACATTTTGAAGTGATATTTATCAATTGACAAAGGTTTGATCATGATTCCTCAATGAAAGCATTCAAATCATCAAAGTGGCAAAATTGTCAAAATGAGGGTTTTTACTAAGAATGACTGATCATTGACTTTTGACCTAGTACATGACCTAATGGCTTGAAGCATGATCTCAAGGAATCAAACAAAATATATTTACCTAATTTCTTGGCTCAAATCATTTCTCAAGATCAAAGGATTGATAGTTGAAATTTGGATCAACTGATGAAAAGTCAACTGATACACAAAAAGTCAAACTTTGACTTTTTGGTCAACATTGAATTTCAAAAATTAAAATTCATCAAGACATTCAAAAATATCAAACATGGTCATCAGGAATCAAGAAATTCAAGAAAAGTCAACAAAAGTCAATATTTTCATTACTTAGAAAAATTATAATTGTTTTTTAAATTGATAATTTTACTACTTCATGACAATTTTTCCCCAAGATGCAAGATGATTCAAGGAAAACTTTCAACATGAAAGTCGTAGATATTGATTAATTCTACAACTTTTTACCTTAGGGTTGATGTCCAAAAAATGCTTGAATTTGAAGATATAGGCTCATGAAGTCATCACATTTTTACAAAACACTTAGTGAAAGTTTTAGCAAGTTTAGGCAAATTTTTGTCCTAACTTCTTGGCCAATTTTCATCAAGTTCCAAGTTGATTAAGCCAAAGTGGTAAACATGAATGTTGTAGACAATTTTTCAAGCTTTCCAAAATGTCTAATAACTTGAAGATATCATGCTTGAGCTAGAAGTTTCGAAGAGGAGAAGATGGCATCACAAACTTGTATTTTAGGTCATTTTGTGATGAACCTTATAACCCAATCTTCAAGCATTCTGCATAATATTGCTTTGCAGGCCTTCAAACTTGAAAATCACTCAATAATTAAATGTTTACACAACTGATTGAGCCATTGTCCAAGCATTTGAGTCATTGTCCAAGTGATTTTTCCATTTAGGGAAGAAAGTCAAGACTTCCATTTTTGAAAAGTGGCTTTAATCATAAAGTCCACCCTCCTTGAGGCTTGAACTTGTTTCTTCTGAATATACATAATGTTAAAGCTAGAAGAAACATATCTAGCGCCTCTAACTACTCAGACCATGCTTGTACTTCACATTGAAACCATGATTTTCAAGATTGCTTCATGTGCAATCTAACTTAGCCATAACATGTGACTTTGTGAATAGAGCCTTCTCAACCTTCCTAACCTTTTCTATATAAATAGAGAAGTTATTTGCAAGCTAACACACGACATCAAGAGCCATCTAACCCCCTCATACTCCCTCAAACTAGAATTTGCATCAAAACCTCCATAACTTGTCATTTATGACCTTGAACTTCAAACTCACAATTCACTCGTGCGTTTTCACTTTAAATCAATCACAAAGCTTCCATACCTCACTTAGAAACTATCTAAGACCTTGCTACACAACTGCAACAACATTTGCACCATCCTCCATTTCAAAAAAATCAAACCTGCAACTTGACTTCTCCAGAAAGATTCAAGCACTTTCAGCTCAAAGTAAGCATTGCAATAACTTCCTAGGAGTTCAGTGAAGCTATCCATATCATCACAACACCTCCAAGAGTGCTCAAACTCCAAACACGATTTCCAGTTTTGAGGTAAGTTTTATCAACTTTGAACTCCTTATACAAGCATCATTAATGGTTTCATTGTGAAGATAAAATGTAGACATCATTGCTCTGAAGCTAACCATGCCTTTAGTTTTCATTTATGTTTCCTGAGCGATGCGAATTTTGAAGTTGAACTTTCATAAAATTAGGTTTTTATTTGGTACCAAACAAAATTCATGCTCATCTTTGATTTATAGTTTAAGTTGTTTACATGGTCGAATCTGTGATGAAAATGGAGCAAGTTTCATGTTTACACTTTTGAAAATGGTTGAGAAATGAGCAAGATTAGAAATTAAAAAATGTGACAATGGTGACTGGTGCGAGGTTAGGGATGAAGTCATGTTCAAAAATGAGTTTATTTTATATTTAGTTGATGTTGTATTATAAACAGATGAAACAGCCACCCTAGTGGCAGAGAAGCGCACGCTAAGGCATTGATCAATAGAGAACTGGGTTCGAGCCCCAATGGTACCGTTTTGGTTTTTTCATATTATTTCCTTGCATATTCAATACAAGCCAAGAATGTGCGCCTATCATGAGCCTCTCATCCACACCATCAGACCTGCCATGCAATCACTACGCCAAAAATAAGTTACAAAAGCGATTTTTTTTGCCTTTAAAAGCGCTTTCTAAGGTGGCGCTGCTATAGGTTTTAGCAGCGCTTTTTGTTTAATGAGAAGCGCTTTCATAGGTCTACCTAAGGTAGCGTTTTTTTTCTGGAAAAGCGCTCTCATAAGTTTTCTTTTAGCAGCGCTTTTTTCTGGAAAAGCGTTGTCTTAGGTAGGCTTTTAGCAACGCTTTTTCCTGGAAAAGCGCTTTCATAGGTGGTCTTTTAGCAGCGCATTTTCCTGGAAAAGCGTTGTCATATGTTTACCTTAGACAACGCTTTTTGTGAAAAAGCGCTTTCATAGGTTACCCAAGGCAGCGTTTTTCTTGATACAGAAAAAAGACTGATTTTAATTATATGGATGCAAATAAAATAGGATCATCTATTGGGTTATAAATAGAGTTGTCCAATTAGAAACATTAAAACTGAACAAAACCAAAAAAGAAAGAAAAAAAGGTGACAACGTGATGCTGTAATTAAAGGGTAAAATCAGCTATTCTTAGTTTTCTTAAACAAATATTCCAAATTATACAATTATAAAATACAAATTTTACATCGTCATTACTGAAAAAATCACTAAACATGTCTACCGAAGACTATCCCATGCCTGCCATATGAAATCAGTTTCTTCACAACAACAATACAATATAATCCATAAGGCATATGACTTAAGAATTGATGAGTAGCTTACTTGACCAGGATAATAGAATGGTAACTCGTACTGTAAGAAACATGAAACAATTAAATAAAAGTTAGCACAAGAATATCTTTACTTTCTAATATTCCAATGAAACACACATAAAAAAATTGCAATCCTACCATGCCCTCTTTTTAGTCCTTGCCTCTTTTCCTCCTACCAGGGTAATAATCTTGGTCTAGCTGTCACATTCATATCAAAGTTAGCATTAACAATCCACATAAACCGAAGCAAAAAAAAATCATGAATGCTAGTTGCATTTTCCAGACCCTAACATATACTGTGGCCTAAATACTGCCCAACTGTCAAAAGTTTCTTCAATGTATTTCTCAACTCCAACATGACCAGCATCTGTTTTGACAGCATCCTGCTCCACAGTGGTTTTCAAACTTTAGACTGTAACAATTGTTATCAGCATAGTGATTTTAGAAAAGCGATATTAGGAATATTTAACACACCCCTTCAACATGAGGAGGTTCATCCGTTGGTTTGTAGATTCCGGCACTACTGATGAACAAGAATTGCTTGGCACCTGCACTCTTGGCCCAATCTATCACCGGCCTACAAGGAACGATCGAGATTAAGATGTCTGGCTTAGAGATAACAATTACAATGTCTGAAAAGTTTATGTTTCTTTAATAGTATTGCAGTATGTTGTTGGCAATATGAAACATTGGCATAACAAACATTAACACACGAGAATTATAAACTTATGTTTGTGTTCTGTAAGTGTCGAACACCAGACATGTCTTTGATCTAAGAGTTGGTGCCATGCATGACATAACAAGATAACAAGATAATAAGTGAAGCAATGAACACAAGTTAACAAGAATTGATACAACGAACCTCGAAGCATCAAGATCCTTGCCATTGTTGTCCAAAACCACATCAAATGCTTCCCCTCCTACAACACTTCCTACATCTGCAGGACTCCCCCATACTGTACTGCCTCCAGCACTTACAATTTCCTGAATATTTTCAAAACAACATTGTTGAGCTTGAAAAGAACCATTATTTCAGAAACAGTGTGAGAATAAGATTAAAGATCATTAATTGAGAATCTGTTAAAAGGAGGTTTCTTCATCTTATCTGAGCTTTCATCTCCAACGGCTCCGGCATCTCTCCCTTGATTTCAAACTGCTTCGCCAAATACTCCTCTTCCGTCAATCCCATTTCTTCAATTTTCTTCTTACGGTACCTAGGGTTCAACATTCTGAACGCTTCGATGGACTCCGACGAACTGAGAGGAACCTCTTCACCTTCGTTGAGACTGTGACGCGCGAATTGGGCTTTGGGAGTGAGGATTTCATCCCAGGGAGCCCACCCGCGTTCGATCCAGTTGTGCTTTCGAGCTTCATCCTCGGATTCCTTGCTATTGGGGCCGAAAGTCTGGAGGAAGGTCTCGTCGATGGGGAACTCGTCGGAGGAGAAGGACTTTGCAACGGTGGAGGGTGGTGGTTTTCGGAAGAGTAGAGGCGGAGGACTATAGTGGAAGTGGAAAAGTGGAGAGGGGGGTTTAAGGGTTTAGGAAAAGTGAAGAGATAAGAATTGGGAAAGACTTGCATTGTTACAATGCTCACACCATGTTTTGTTTTGATATTTATTATAAAACTACCTATGAAAGCTCTTTTAAAAGTGCTTTCTAAAGGTCATCTATAACAACACTTTTCAATCAAAAAGCGCTTTTGTAGCATATCCTATAACAGCGCTTTTAAATGCGCTTTCTAAAGTCCAGCTTTAGCAGCGCTTTGGAAAAGCGCTTTCTAAGGCTGACCTTTAGCAGCGCTTTTGAAAAGCGCTTTCTTAAGGTACCCTCTGAAAGGCCAGCTTTAGCAGCGCTTCCCAAAAAGCGCTTTCTAAGGGTGACCTTTAGAAACGCTTTTGAAAAGCGCTTTCTTAAGGAACCCTTTGAAAGCGCTTTTTTAAGCGGTTTTTTTTAAAACCTACAGCAGCGCTTTTTTCCAAAAGTGCTTTCTTTTATGTGCTGCTAAAACTTATCTTTTGCGTAGTGAATCAAATCAAGCGCATTCTGACGCATGACCATGATGTACCTCAGAAGGCCACCCCCACATGATCAACAGGCTCTAAACTTTTCTTAATTGGCCTTGACTGATTTTCTTTCATACACCCCCAATTTTCTATATCATGCGCAGGCCTACATCTCTTTTATTTTTATTGTTTTTTCTGATTTCAAAATAAAACCATATTGGACCTGACAAAAATGATTTTTAACCCCCATTTTACTTTCTAACACCCATACCCAACTATTTATTATACTTTTTATATTTATTTATTTATTTTTTATTTAATCAAAAATACAAAAAGATATATTTTCTTAAATAATTAAATTAAAAGTTTTAATTTAAACACTTATTTTATTTGTGTTTATATTTAGAGCTAGATTTCGTTTATTTTCCATATTTTAAAATATTTTTCCAAATTGGCATTAATATTCAAATTATTTTCTAAACAAATTATTTAGACTTAGGTTTTATTTTCTTAAATTCAATTAACTTAGATATTAGGTTTTGATTAAATACTTAATTATCTTCTCTTGTAATTAAAATTAATTAGTTTAATTAGGTTAAAACATTTCCTATCAAAAACCACACAAAAATAATTTCTTTTCTCTTTACATTCTTGTGCATTTTATTATTTCGCATTATTATGTAAATGGCTTGTAATATATAATTAGGGTTTATTGCTTTCTTCCCCTCATTTACAAACTTATACCCCCCCCCCCCATTCCCAAAGCTTTGTAATAGCATATGACATTTAAATTCCATAATTTATCGTTTTCCTTATTATTGTTAGTAATTAGGGTTTACATGACAAGACTTAAAATCAAACCTAGCAAAACCCTAATTCAAAGATAAAATACTTGAAAATAAAACACTTTGCACACATGCACCTCTAGGGTAAACCACATTTGTTGCCTCGAATAAAAACAGTCATGTCCCTCGAACGTGAGATGTTTTAGCAAAGACCCTCAATTAAAAGATCGTAGTCCCTCGATGACCCTTTGATGTTGCCTTCGGTAAACGATCTTAGTACCTTACGACAAATTCTAAAACATCTTACATGTTGCCTTTTATGACTGTACGATGGCCCATGCCTGTCCCTCACATCCAATGATATGGCTCCTTATCAACTAATGGTAAAATATCAATATCTAAAGGAGGAGGAAAAGAACATAGCCTTTTTGAGTAGGTAGATTGCTCGTAATTGTTTGCTCACAAACTAAAACTATTTTCACACTTCACTCTTTCAAGTCAACTATCTTCAAAACACTCATTAAAACAAACATTTTGTATACATTCTCAACGATACGAGAATCATTACAAAATTTCTCTACGTTGGCATCTTCAAAACATCTTTCCAAACACTCCATTTCAACAAATATTTTCAAAACCAACACTTTGTATACATTCTCAACGATACGAGAATTATTGCAAAGTTTCCCTAACAAAGGCGTTTTCAAAATATTTTCAAACTTACATAAAACACAAAGCATTACAAAGTGAGCTAGCAATTAAGAGCCCGTAGATAACTACAAATGAAAATGGTGCTAACACCTTGCCTTTTCATAACCTACCCCCCGAACTCAAGAAAATTCTCAAAAGGTCTTTCCTATTCTTTTCACCCTTTTCTTTATTGGATAAAGAAAGTCGATGACGACTCTTGATATCCGTAACATTTGCGATAAAACGTAAAACACCCAAGTCAATTCTCCCACCGTATTACACATACCCTAATATTGGATTTTTGCTTGTATTATCCTACTATTTCTTTCCCCCTGTGGGTTGACGTTACCATTTTTTCTATATTCTCATTGAGTGGATAGTTTACAGTTATCTATTGATCACCATTATCCTTTACTTTCTCCCCTCGATATTTGAGTTGATGTTGCTTTATATCCTCCTTAGGCTTTACCCCAATAGAGTCGAGTCTTCTGTTCACTAGTGATTTATTTTCCTGGCTGGACCTTCTTTTAGTCCTTTATTTTCTGCTCCCCAGTGGTGTCCAGTGTCACCTTTGGATTTGTTTGTTTGCATGCACAATCATAAACATTGCATGTCATCTTAGGGCAAAAAATAGGGCTTATTTTATATTTAAGTATCTTCAATAGCGTCGACACGAAGATTTGACCTTCGCATCTCCGGATAGAAGGCACTTAAATAAGGGCAGCTGTTGGACGCTAATTTTTGCCCTTAAGATTCCTCTATCATCTCATATCAACTCAATCACAACAAGATGACACTAGGGTTTGGTTCTTCTCTCTGTCCTTAGGTTTGCTCATGAGGAATCACCAAGAACCTTGATTTGTATATTGTGGACATATATGTTTTGTATTGATTAACTTTTAACTAACAAATGCAATAAATGTTTTCTCTAATTGATGATGATATAGGTGAAAGCACAACACATTTCATCAGGTTGATCTATAGGTTCATGAGTTTATTTCCATGCCTCCTTCAAAAAAACTTCATTGAGATTCAAGCCTTATCATTAAATATTCTTTAAATTAATATCATGACAATGTCTACTATGATTATCATGCCTCAATTTTTCAAAGAAAGTTAAAAGATGCAAGGGTTGATTGAAGAAGTTTGACCTAATTGGACAAATTCTTGATTCTTTGATCACAAGTACATAAATATCTCAATCCTTAATATTTGTAGGTGGTTATTGTTGCTATGGGTTCTTATTATCATTCACAACAACCTCTATTCACATATAAAAAGTTATTGTGCAAGAAAGTTTGTCAAAATTGAAAAGGGTTTCCAAGTCATTTTGGTGCTTGAAGAGCTAGGGTTTTGAACTTCTAAGGGCTATATATTGCTCATATTTTGAGATTTTTGAGTAAATCCAAATACATGCCTCTCTTTAAAGGGTTATCAACTAATCCCTTCAAGAGTTTCAAGAAAATGTTTTGTGGAAGATGCCTAATCATGAAGAAATATTACAAGTCTTCTAGATAGGCCATCAAATTTCCTTATGTAATTTGAAAAGATCATAACTTGTTCAATTTTTATCTCCTTGAGCCCATGATTTTTCCCCATTGATCTTAAGGAAGTGAAATTCAACTCTTCTTTTATTTGCAAAGCTTTAAAATGAGTTAAAGATGTCCTAAGAATTCAAAAGATTATGGGTCACCTCATGAATTTTCACAAATTTTACGAGGCTATAACTTTTTCAATACTTGGTATTTTTGAGTGATTCAAGTTTCACAATTCTCTTTGATAATTCTACTTCAATCTAGAATCAATGATCAAAGCTCAATCTTGGAGGAATGCCTTGTTTGAACTCAAAAACGTATAGGTCACTTTTGAAGAAAAACTTAGAATTTTTCTAAGTACAACTAGTCAGCATCTTTTTCTCAACTTTGACTCATCACAGATTTTAGCTCAAGCACCCAATTGATCTCACTCTTTTCACATTGTAAATTTTGTGACCTTATCTTTCAAATGCTTCAAGAATCATGCCCTAAGACTCCTTGAGCTGTGAACCCCATGGATTCAAAGATGGTACCTTGAAACTGAAGTTTTCTCCAAAGTCACGATTTAATATTCATAATATGGCTTCTAATCACCAATTTAGAATGGGTTTTTGATTTAAACATGTTTAACAAAGCCCCCAAAGTTGAATTAAGGATTAAAATGCAGGAATCGATTGAGTTTTGATGCACATGGGGTCCCACTTTTTTCACTTTCGAGCTTGATCCAATTTCCCTCCAAAATTTAAATTTCCTCTTAATTCTTTGCACCATTCGCTTCCCTATAAATAGAGGACCTCACTCCTCTCATTTTCTCAAGCTCGAACAGCCAAAATCACTCTGTAAAACTCCCTCCATAACTCACTTTTATGAGATTTTGAATTCCTCTTTTCTCCCCTTTTCAATCCAATTTCTTCATTGATCCTTCATCCTTGAACTTCACTGAAGCTAACAGAAGAAGAATCAAGCCTTAAGGTGCCCTGAATCAAGCTAGCCAAGTCCATTTATAGAGAAAGTTCATTTGACTTTGTTCAGGTAGTTTAAGACACCAAATCCTCTTACTCAAATTGCTGGAATGGTCTATGATGTTCACTGATGCTTGCTCTTAACTCAATTTTGGTGAAACAATGCATTTGATGCTTCTGATTTTTTATTTTAACATTTTTAAACATCTCAAGTTTTTTCCAAATCGACTACGTTGTGCTTTATATAAATTTTTCACGAGCATATGGTTGTGATCGTCTCAAGTAGATGCATCTATTGGTACCACTATGAACACGTAAATTTACATATTCAAGGATCTTAGATTTGCCCTACTTGTAGGAGGATGGAGGTTGAAGATGACCTACATGTCGTTCTTCAACCAATGACACTCAGCTAATTATTTTATTTTGATTGGTTAGACTTTCTTGTGATGTATGTGTGCGCCTTAGCTTGGGTCCATGATACTCCCTCACCTCAGATCCATTATATCTGCCAGCGTGTATAAGTGAAAGAGATCCAATGCACGTGGTTTTTTCTGATTTGTTTTTATTGTACAAAATTATTTTTAAATTTCTTTTATCTTTAAAAATTCATAACTCTTTTATTTTTTATTCGAAAATTATGAAAAAAATATACAAAACTACTTTGAATTATTTCTAACATTGTGAATATTTTTTCATATTTTTATTTTAATGTTTCATATTTTTCATAAATTTTGTTTTGTTTTCCTTATTTTAATTATTTTAAAAATACTTTTTTATATTTTTTAAATTCTAAAAAAATTTATAAAAACCATTTTCATTATTTCTGACTTTCTGAATTTTTTCTATAATTTTATTTTAACTTCTACTATTTTTGATTCTTTTTCCATTTATTTGAATGATTTTAATCAATTTAAAAATGTTTTTCTGTTTTAAAAAATTACCAAAAATTTTATAAAAATACTTGAGATCACTTATGATTTTTCTATGGTCTCTTTAAATTTTTCTTTCATACTTTGAATATAGTTTGCTATTTTACCTTTTATTTTCATTTTAAAAATCATTTTTCATTTTTATTTCATTCATTAAATGCAATTTATTTTTTAATATATCATGGTTATGTGACTGTTCATCATAAACTTCATTAACATCATTGGATCTTAGGTGTTGAGTTTAACTCCACCAAAATGGATGGATGATTTTAATGATAATTTAATTTTTTTTATTCAAATACATCCCCTCCCTCTTCATCTTATCCCTTTCTTACTTGTACTACATGTTGTTAGAGAATAATTTACATATCATTTCTCTAAACATATGATACATAAATTGCTATTGACCGGCCTCAAAATAGGTGCGACTTCTATATAAGTCCACTTATGATTGCTTAACAAACCGCTAAATTTTGTCCCGATTTGAGAAATGATCATTCGTGGCCCAAACCTATATTTGCAAGTCCAAGTATGTTTAATTTGAAACCTTTGATCCAATAACCTTGAGGTTCGTTTTTAGGAGGCTTTGGTCTTATCAATCCTCTAATGGACTTTTATAAAATTTGCTCTAAGTGAATCATTTAAACATCGTTGATCAAGTGTTGTTGCCTTGAAAATTTTAAATGAATGATATACTTGACAAAAAGAAAATGAAACTTGTTGTTGAGAGGCTTTGATTTTATCAATCTTCTAATGAGTTTTCAAATGCAAATTTCTAACTCATTAACAATTGACTTTTATTTCTATGCTTTTACTTTATGCTTTTACTTTAAGCACCATTTATCTTAACATTTATATTTCATGCTATTTTTATCTTTGCTCACTTGAGCATTTATCTTTATGTCATTTTGTTTTGCTCACTTGATCTTTTCATTTTCTTTTTAAAGATACTTAATAACCAACTTGAACAATAAAAAGCTTTAAGGTTACTTGGACTATTTGGTTACTATCCTTGGTATGATGGAGTTATGGACTTCTTGAACTTATAAGTAGAGACCTTGACCTGCCTTGAGACCTTGTGACTTCTATTGTTATTTTGTCTGGAGTTCTTGGGATTTACCCTGAGACATTGGGTTGTTTGTTTTCTTTGTGTGCATGTTATTCTGATGATGTGCTTTATCTGTGATTGGGAATTCATCTGTATACAGCCGTTACTCTACCCAATTTTTACGAAGACTTAATGAATTTGAAGTTTTGTATTCTTAAGAGGTTTAATATCTTTGCTTGCTTGGTTTCAATCCAAAGGATGGGAATTCTACATTGACTCATTGTGTTAAGTGTTGGCTTCTTGTTGGTTAGATGGTTCTTGATCTTACTGGTTGATTAGAACCTGTAAAGTGGATGGAAGATGATATGTAGTCGGGTTGTGACGTCGAGGAGAAAAAGTGAGTTGTACCTGCAAGGCACTCTAGCGATCAAGTAAGAGTGGGAGCAAGGAGATACAAGCAAAGTATTAGGTGGTGAATAGTGAATATCCGATCCATTTCCCTCACAAGAGTGAGGGTTTATATAATTCCCTTGACGTGTGGCCATTGGTTCCTGATTTCATGCCTAGATATGCGGGTCCGTGAAATCAAGTAACTACCAGGACTTGGTCAAACCGGGCAGATATGCCCGTAACTAGTCGTTGGTTCTGAGGAGAGGGCTAGTTATGAGCATCTCTGGTCGGTTCCTGGTGGCCTGCATGAAGTTGATGTCGGGAAGGCTGAGAGGATGCTCGTCGATATTGCCCGACGGATAGCGGGTAGTTCAGGTCTTGGACGTGTGGTCCGCACCAAAGGAAAGGTCTAGACTGGGCCCATTCAAAGCTGTCGGGCCAGTCCAGAATAATAGCCCCCTAAGTCGTTTCTTCTGGGTATAGGAGTGATGACTTTAATACCTTCTCGTGGAATGGGGGCACGTCTTTTGAGGAAGCGAGTGTTTCCCATTATGCCTCTCACGGGGAGATGAGGAGTTGGTCGTCAGGGCCCTTGAATTTGGAGAGGTAGAGGGTTTTGGGAAGTGTACTAACGAAGCGACACAATGATGACCTAAGGGCTAGGGTTTTAATGATGACGACCCTAGGGTTTCCCAAGCATGTATCTAGCACATGCGGACGGTTTCAGCTATAGATACGAGAGGAGAAAGTTCTTTTATGTTTTTCGTCTTCTCTCTCAACTGCTCATATTAGCTCGACCGTCGACCATGGTCGATCCTTGAGTTTTATCGCTCGCAACTTGTACTTCCAGCCTTTCTTCTTCTATTAACTGGTAAGTTTTCATTTTTCCATTGTCTTTTGCTTTTTGTAGTTCATATTTTGGCCGTTTAATTTCTAGAGATGCATGCAGTTAGGATTTAGGGTTCCGTTCTGCGAGGATGTCGTTGGAGAGTGTTGGCGGTAGATGGCGTTTCTGTAGTTTAGAATCGTCGAAGCTGCCGTGGGATCTCCCCGGGAACTTCGTGGCGTGTTGTAGACGGCCCATTAGGACTTAGGGCTTTTTCTGTAACATCTGCCCGTAGATGCGTCTCAGTGTGGGTTCTGGTCGGGGACACGATCCTTATTTCCCATCGCCCTTTCGCTTGATTAGCAGTGGAAGGGTGGTCTGGCATTGATGTCGAGCTCATCTTTTTCCTCTGCTTTTCAGGTGCTATGGTTGACAATTCTCGGGTCAATATCTCGAGCGAATCCATACAATATTTGAGAAGTTCCTCGGATAAGACGAGTAACTCGTCAAGCATCCTGGAAATTTCTAGGGACGCGAAGAACCAATTGGGGAAGCAAACGGGGGAAGATGTCATGGAGATGACTTCTTCCGATCAAGGCTGCTTGTTTCCTCTTGGGGACGAGGAAGATCCCCGGGATTGGGTTGCGAACTACCCCTGGGACTAGCCTTTGTACTTTTATGAGCGCTAGGAGGATGTCTTTACAGATGTGTACACTCATGGGTAGGGGAACCAAGGAGAATGGTTTCTATACATCCCCGACAAAGAGAGAAGAACTGCTCAAAATACGACAGGAGGTGGATTCCTATGTATGACATAGTATTTCGTGAGATGGGTCTTCGCCTCCCCTTCTCTAATTTTAAGGTGGCCGTATTCAGGAACTTATGCGTGGTTCCCTATCAACTGCATCCAAACACCATTACGTTCATGCGAACATTCGAAATAGTTTGCGACCACTTGAAGATAGAGGCCATTATTCCCTTGTTTTTCAACTGCTTCCACCTTCAGAGGAGCAAGGTCGATGGAAAATGAGGATGGGTTTCCTTGAAGCAAAGCATCGAGAAGCTGTTTAAAGCTTATTTGGAGTCTGTCTGCCACTTCAATGATAAATAATTTTGGTGCAACCATCTTCAAGCAAGGCGATGTTGAAAATCTTCAGGATCGTGTCGGCACTAAACGAGGATGGTACTCCCCGTCTGAATGATCTAGGAGAGCTCGTTGCAAAGCTGGTTTACAAGTTCATGTTTCAATGGACGAGGAAGCATTTTGATAGTGCATTGGGCTCCTACGTCTGGAGAGAGGGGGAGCTCGGAGACGAGGACCTGGAGAACTTCGTCGTCTTGACCGCATTCGTGGCTCAGATCCCTCGCGTCCAGCGAGTTGGCCAGAGAGGTAGACCTGTGATCGATAAGAATGGGGAGCGTGTATACGAGTCAAGCCTCATAAACGTCAAGGAGCTCCTCGGGAGCGAGGACCCCGTTAGATACATGAAGATATAAATATATATATATAAATATATATATATATATATATATATATATATATATATATATATATATATATATATATATATATATATATATATATATATATATATATATATATACTTCTAGTAGTAATAAGTGGTCATCATTTATCTAACTCCTTGTTTACTGACTATGTTTCTTTTTTGTTTGTTTTGCAGATAACATGAATTCTGCTCAGGAGCGTTTGGCCAAGACCCTTGCAGCCAGAGAGAGTTGGGCTCAAAGAGACGTGCAAATTGGCTTGGGATCCGCTCCTACCTCAGGGTTGGGTGACTCATCCTCGGCCCCAGCTACAGTCATTCTTTCTCATGTTGTTGTTTCCTCGAAAGGGAAGAGACTGCATCCCGAGGGGAGCATCGACCTGATCGAGGAAAAGGGGAAGGGGACGTATGACTTGCCCCCTTGTTGGCTGGAGAAGTTTTTCTTTGAGGGCACAACTCTCCGTCTTCCCCGGGCCGAGTCTCTCCATCTCGAGGGAATGGGCCGCCCAACGAAGAGGGTGATGCTGGCGCAAGATGGCAGCGGTTTGATGCGGATATTGGAGATAGTGGTCGCCTAAACTGAGGGAAGTTTCTCTCAGGAGACAGAGCTGAAGAATCTTCGAGCCAAGCTGGCTGCGAGCAAGAAGGCCCGGGATTAGAAAGAAAAATCCTTGAAGCTGTCTGATGAAGAATTGGGGAGGCTCTTCGAGGAACACAAGTTTCTCTTGCTCGAGAAAAGGGACCTTGAGGAAAAGGTGGTGACCCTGACTGCTGAGATTACGCCTGCTGAAGACGAGCCAGAGGATACTAAAGATTTGAAGACTCAGGCTGAGCTGGTTGCTCATTTTTAGTTGGATGTTTATGATGCTCAGGCTGCTTCCGAGGGGAGTTTTGAAAACACCGTAAAGCAGATGTGTATGTTAAACCCCAGTGTTGAGCTCAACACATCAGGAATGCGTCTGGTCCCTGATTATCTCAAGGAGTTTGTCGCTCAGCCCGCCGGGGGTCCCGCCCAACTGTCGCCTGTTGCTGAAGGGGAAGTGGAAGGATGATTGTCCTATGTTTATTTCATCATGTGTGTCGTATTTGTTGTATCTTTGTTTTCTGGGCTTTGCCCATTTATATAATATTCTCACATTAGCGGCCCAAATGGTCATTTTATTTAATTTTCGACCAATATTTGTTTGCTTTAACTTGTGTTATTTACATGTTTGTTGATAAACTAGCCCGTTTAGGACGTTTTTTATTTTGCTAAGGGTTTATAGAGGGGATTTTCTCATTTGGTATGTTCGTCAGTATGGGGAAACTGATCAAACGGCCAGGAAAGATATCGGGCGTGGGCCACAACCCGGGTTCGGCAGCGTGAACTTCCTGTCGTGAATTGGGCGTTCTACCATCATGGCACAAGGACTATGGATCTCGGTCGAGTTATCCATGTCGAGATGAAGGCACGCTTGTCATAAGAGCGGAGCCTCTCCCCTTCTGAATATTTTGGGTGCTATGCTTGTGCCTAGGCATGCACGTGTGGTCGGGCGTGAGTGAGTTTGTCTTGTCGAACAAACTTGTCGACTGCTCAATGTCTTTAACTGTAATATTGTTTTAGCTTTTCAGTTTTCCATGATCGAACGAGTTGTTCCCCTTGTAAGTTTTCCAAGTAATACGCTTAAGTCCCCGTTTTTGCGTAGACGTGATAAGGACCTTCCTAGTTTGCCGCGAGCTTTCCCTCGTGAGATTCTTTGCGATTTCGCTTTAAGACAAGGCTTCCGACCTCGAACTCTCATCATATGACCTTAGCTTCATAGCGTATGGTTATTTTTTGTTTAAGCGAGGCCTCTCGTAGGGCCGCTCTTGTTCTGATTTCTTCCACTAGATCCAGTTCTTCTTGGAGGTCGGTATCATTCATTTCCTTGTCGGGAGGTGCCTCGGTTCTCCTGGAAGGTTCCTCGATCTCTACGGGAATGACGACCTCAATTCCATAAGCTAGTCAGAAAGGGGTCTCCCTGTTTGACGAATGTATTGCGACTGGTTTTTTAATGAGAGTCGTTATTACTAGTTTTTATCCTAAGGAAGGGCATCTAATAGGAAACCCTAATTTCGCAAAGATAGAGATCCTAAGTTCGGACTTCATTAGACAAAAGGAAGGTGTTAGGCACCTTTCATCTACCTTATTCTTAAGGATATTAGGTTTTAGGTTTACATTTCGGGTTTAACAGGGTTTTAAGTTTTAATGGGGGAACTCGCCACGATTTTAGTCGTATGCCTACGTATCCTCTTATGAGGAATCAAAGTCCCAATTCGTAGTTCGTATGGGGTTTGTGTTTTTTAGGGGTCGCAAGTGTATTTTGAATCGCCACGCATTTAGACCGGGTGTAGAGATTGCGGTGATTTGGATTAAATGAGTGATTAGTCAAAATTCGTTTGAAACCCTTTTGCGAAAGAATGTTGTTTAGATTACTTAATTACGAAAAAATAGTTTGAGATTTGTTAGATATTTTTTAATAATATTAATTGCAAAAATCTTAATTAATGCATGACTGAAAATATTTTAATGCATATAATATAAGAAAATATGTTCATGAGTCTTAAATAAAATAATCTATTCATGCTAATATAATAATATTTACATATAATAAATAATAATAATATAAAAATTAATATTAATTATTATTATTATTATTATAAAAAAGAAATAAATAATATAAAAAAATATAAAAAATACATGAATGATAAAAAATAAAATAAATAACAATAATTAATTCAGGGGGGGTGCAGTTTCTAGTTGATAAGTAAAACAGAGGGGGTGCTAATAGTTAGGGTGGGCTAGGCCCAAACGCAGTTTGAGGGGGGAGGTGCATTGTTGTTCTTGTTTTAGTAATTACTGGCATGGGGGTACTCAAATCAATTGGGTCGGCCCGTTGTATGTTTGGGAGGGGACCGGTTGATCGTATGAGGCGAGGGTGTATAAACTTATGGTGGGACTTGGCCTACGGCCGTCCGATGGTAATCTGATGGATGAAATTGATGGAGTATGTTAATTATAGTGAGTGTGCGTCTACTGGATTGAAACGATATATACATGTTGTATTTACAAATCACTCTCTTATTTTTGTTTCAACCAAAGCTTTCATCTCTCTTCCTCCCGCGATACCCAAACCCTTGTATTCTTTCTCTTCAACCTTAACGCCTACAACACCGCAGCAGCGGCTAACCCATCCCCTTCTAACATAAATCCGACCCAGCAACCCCAATATAAGAACAACAAAAAAAAATGAGCTAATTGTTTTACCTCCTTTGTAATTCTGTCCTTTCTGACTTTGAGCGTTCGCGATTTCCCGATTGAGGCTAATCTCCCTTCGTCTTCTTTGAATTGCAAGTCACTGAGGAGCGGCGGTGGCGGATCAATGACGATTAGAGTTTCAGATATTGAAACCCTAATCTTCCTCCCTTAGGATCTTCAATAGCAACCCGCCATGTTCTTCGCGTTCTTCGTTTGTTTAATTCCTCCGCCTCTGTATCTTCCTCTGTCTCTGTGTATTCGCAGTTCTTCTTCAAGCTTTGCGGTTTCAGTACTTTCTTCCTCTTCTGTACTCAAGCTTGCCTCCCTTTTTCTGTTTTTTAGTCTCAGTATTTATAAGTTTTCAGATTAGAGTTTTGGATTGCTGTTACAGTTTAATCTTCCCTTAGATTTTGGATAACTAGAATAAATTAGGGATTCAGAATTCTGTAATTGATTTTGTAATTTAATTGATTTCTTTAATTTTCGGATCTGTGTTATGTAATGGAGATTTAGTTTTCTATAAGATTTGATTGTCAACTGTAATTTCCTGTATTTTTATTTGCATTTTTAAATCTGGACTATAAACAAAAGATTTGATTATTATTCGACTTCTACAGTAAATGTTTAATGATACAAAACACATTAATTTAGGTTAAATCTGCACAGTAGTTGTTTAGATAATATGGGCCTCAAATTGCTTAAATTAAAATGGGCCTATCCGTTTTCTTTTGATCCAGCAGCAACAAACATTTTTCTTTTGGACCGGGCTTGACTGGATCTACATATTTAATCCAACAACTCTTTATTTTCCTAAAATAAAACTTTTTATTAAATAAAAAAAATGATTTATTAACCTTATTAAAAAAATAAACCATAAAATGATTCCCAAATGCCAAACGTGAAATCAGGCAAGTATTAGGCCCTAATTAACAACAAATTTTTTTTAAAGCGAGCCTCTTTCTCTTTAATCCAGATCAGGCCCAAAACAACTTTAAACGAATGATTCTAAACAAATAATATTTTAATGAAAATGTTTTCTTTTTTTGAGATAAAATAATAAGTGTCAAAAACCTTAATTGGGCCTGGCTTGAAAGAAAAACACAATGGGTTTGTGATTCAGAATTATACACCCCTCTTTACTGATTGCTAAAAGAAGTGGGCCAATATGAATTTTAATATAATTGTAAATTGAATTCTCTCTTCCTATTTTACTAACAACAATAATACCTAAATGAGTTTAATTAAGAAATTAATTATTATTATTATTGAAATAGTTTTCCATATTCAAATCTCATGGGCCATTGGCCAACATGCTTCGCGAATGGGTTTATGAACATATGAGTCTTTCTGATTTAGAAAGCCCCGCTTTCCTGAATTAAAGTGCACCCACTAGTTGTCTTGGATTTAAGGATGTACCATCAGATATTGTTGAATCATCCCTAATCAAAACATTCTCTTTTATTTTAAATCTTGAAAATATAATCGTCGATGTAGGACAAATTTTAGGTACGACAACTGCCCCTATTCAAATATCTTCTAATTGAATGGCGTGAGAATACACGAGTCTTACGTATTCTGATTGGGAGATTATTGAATACTTGGAATACCCAAAAATTTGTCCTACCAACAAAAGGTTACGCTAATATAGAATACTGTTACGAGTCTTGAGGAAATAGGCGAAGCGGATGATATATCGCTTACCGGGGCTTGATGACGAGGCAGATGGTCTTGAGCTTGAGAGAGAAATCTTGTATGTCTTGGTTTTCTTTAGCTTATTCATCCATTTGGGGGGATGAATAAGACAACACTTGATAACGCATGGATGCTTGGAGACTGAGGCCACAGGTTATGTTCACGAATCGCTGCATGGAGACTTAGGAGATAAGCTAGATTTTGTTTTTCGAGCATCACTGCATGGAGTCTTAGACAATGATCTATGTTGAGGATAAGGAAACACACTACTGCATGGAGTCTTAGGCAATGGGTTAGGTTTGTGAATTTCTGCGTGGAGTCTTAGGCGATGAACTAAATTTGGATTTCGAAAACTGTTGTGTGGAGTCTTAGGCAATGATCTAAGTTTTGTGAATTACGGCCTGGGGTCTTAGGTAATGGGTAAAGGAAGGGAAACACATCGCTGTATGAAGTCTTAGGTAATGAGTTATGTTACACTGCTTCCTGGGGTCTTAGGCAATGAACTAAGTTGCGTGCATTACTGCCTAGGGTCTTAGGTAATGGGTAAAATGAGGAGAATACTTCGCTACATGGAGTCTTAGGAAACGTACCTAGCTTCGTACATTACTGCATGGAGTCTGAGGTAATGAACTATATTATAGAGAGAAAACATCATTGCATGGAATCTTAGGTGATGGGTTGAACACGTCACGGTATGGAGTCTTATGTGACAGATCCTATTTGGCTTTCAAACATTGCAGCATGGAGTCTTAGGCAATATACTGGGTTTTTCACATTACTGCATGGATACTTAGGTAATGTACTGGCTTTTGCACATTACTGCATGGAGACTTAGGTAAGGCTACGTTGTAAGGAACACATCACTACATGGAGTCTTAGGTGATGGGCTGAGCACATCACTGCATGGAGTCTTAGGTGATGGGTTGGATTTGTAGAAGGAGTGTGCTTTGCTGATTGACCCTTAGATAACTAAATCAAAGGTGAGATTGTTTGTTTTCTGTATGACGCATGTGCGTGGCATCTGATATTGATATGGAACCCTGAGTGTATATGTGTTGAATGTTTGATATTGATATGGAACCCTGAGTGTACGCGTATTGAATGTTTGATATTTATATGGAACCCTGAGTGTATATGTATTGACTGTTTGTATATGCAAAATGTGTGCAAAGTGTATGTATGCTTTAGAATGTTATGAAGATGCTTCCGACATTCTCTCCTTTAAACCATTGGTTTTGAATTACCAATTCCCTGGTGTTGTATATCGCATTGTCGTAGTATATTTGAATTAATTTCAATATGATGAAGAGTTTTAGCAAGTTTTTTATTGTTTTGTGTTACAGGCGCAAGCGTAGGTGTAGAAGTGTGTATTGGCATATGTGTTGTGAGCGTAGGTGTAGGTTGTGATACGGTGGGAGAACTGACTTGGGTGTTTTGCGTTTGATCACAATTGTTGCGGATAGCAAGAGTCGCCACCGACTTTTCTTTTATCCAATAAAGGAAAGGGTGAAAAGCACAGGAAAGACCTTTGAGATATTTTCTTGAGTTCGGGGGTAGATTATGAAAAGGGAAGGTGTTAGCACCCTTTTCATCTGTAGTTATCTACGGGCTCTTAGTTGCTTTCTAGATCACTTAAAATTCTTTGTTTGAAAATTTTCTTTATGGTGTATGTTTGAAAATATTTTGAAAACGCCTCTGTTGCAGCTAACTTTGTAATGATTCTCGTCTCTATAAGAATTTATACAAAGTGTTGTTTTTGAAAATAGTTCAAAGAGATGTTTGTTTTTGAAGATGTTTTTGAAATTGTAAGTGTGGAAATGGTTTTAGTTTATGAGAAAGCAACTACAAGCGTCCTACCTACTCAAAAGGTCTTTGTTCATTTCCTCCTCCTTTAGATGTTGCTATCAATTGTACCCCAAAATTTACCCTCTTCATTTTGACCTTTTTGGCTTATATTTCATCATTACATGCATTCATGTATTGGTTATATGGTTATGGGATCAAGGTATCTCTAGAAAGCCTCGTCGGGTTACAGGTGACGTTTATTTCGTCAATGGATGTTCTTAGAGTATTTTCCGTGTTGAAGATCGGTACACTGTTTCGCAATGATCCGGGGTTCAAAGATTCACAAGTCTAACCCGGCGCATCATATTCAGGTATTATTTCCCTAAGATATCCCTAGTGACATATTCTCAAATTCAGGTTCGGCTCGAGAGCCAATTCTTTAAAGAAGGTCTCTAAATGTTCGATTGTTTCTCGAAGAAATATGGTGAAAAAGTGTGTTGAAAGTGCAGTTTTTACACACTAAAAAATTCATAACTTAAAGATCGTGGCTCATTTTAAACCCGTTCCGGTGGCCAAAATTTCTTCTTGACATCATCTACATTTTAATCTCTCACAGCGGGAAGGCAATTTCGATCAGAAGGTCTTAAAAAATATGGATTTATCAAGTATTTTCGTACAGAAAATTTGTGAAAGAAGTTTATTTGCGTCATGTTCAGAAAATCATAACTTAGTCGATTTTCATCGTATCGAGCTAGTTCTGGCACCAAAATTTCAAAAATTAAGTTGACTACGTTTTCACAGGAGGTATCGAGTTCGAACGGTATCCAAAAGGCCTTCGCTTTTTGCCCAGAGTGCGCGTGACGCGCCAAAAATCCTGAATGCTGAATATTATTTCATCTGGGTCAAAACTTCAAAAATTCATAACTCGGCCAATTATTTTCGGATCGAGCCCATCTTTTTACACAAGGTGAATGACTCAGAGATCTACAATTTTTCTTCCAAAGTCGAGATTGGTTTCTGCTCCGATCAATACCAGTTTTTTATTGAAGAACGTGTTAGAGTTGACATTGGAGCCCAAAATATGTTTGTTTGAGGTGAAACTTCAAAAATTCATAACTAATTCACTATTTATCCGATTGAGCCCACTTTCGGACAAGAGTTTTTTCTCGATGTCGGCTACATTTTGTTTTCATATTTCAACTTCAAAAATTGCAATTAAGTCCCTGCGATTTAGCCTGGATTGTGTCAGACTCAAGTGAATAAAAATCTGCACTATTACTTGTGGTTATTTGAGGCCCAATTGCATATTCAAAGTCCATATTTTTGCTTTAATTTCCATTATATAATCTCATTCTTTTCATACAAACAGGACACGAAAAAAAATCTTTGCCACAACCTTGTCAAAAATATCAAATTCTTTCAAGAACCCTAGAAATCTTGAAATCCTTGTTACAAACTCCTATCTCATTCTCCAGTAAGGGTAAGGTTTGTTTTATCTCTATGATCGAAAGGGTGTAGAATAATTCATACATGTCATATCGGTTTTAACATTACAAAATTTCATATATTTGTTTTCTTTCTATTTCATAGTATACTAATTTATTTAATGTGTTCATGAGATTCAATACTGCAGATTTGGACCATCTAATGGTCTCATGCAGGTTTATTACAAAATGCTGAGGCCGGATCATAACAACAACCAATGCATGACTCAGTGGCAAGGCAGGCATCCTGGGGAGGTTAAGGGCGTGGATTCAACACCCACCCCTATTGGTTTTGGTTTTCTTCCGTTTTATTTATCATTTTACCTATTTTCCTTCTTTATGTTTAAAACCTTTTTCATAAAACCTAACATTTTTCACAAACCTTTAATTTTTCATAATAAACTCGAATAATTGATTTTAGGTTTTTAATTTAATTTTTGGTTCAACACCCACCCCTGACATTTGCATTATTTTTATTTTCTAATCCTATTTTCCATTGATGCTTCTTGCCCTATCTATTTTTTGGCAAACTTAATTCTTTTTTGTTAATGATTAAACATAAGCTTTTTTTTTAAAACCTTTTTTTTAAAATTAAAATTAATTAGGTTTTAGGTTTTTTTTAATTAACCTTTTTTTTCAAAATTAACCTTTTTTTATTATTACTTAAAAATTAATTAGGTTTTAGGTATTTTAATTAACTTTTTCAAAATTAACATTTTTTATTAATTAAAATTATTTAGGTTTTTTAGGTTTATTAAATTAATTATCATAAATCATTTTTTTCATAAAAAATCACCAAAACATTTTCTTTTCAATTTTCATCTCATTTTTATTTTCCTAGATAAAGTGTATAGGGCGCGTTAACCTGTAATAACATAACTTTATTTTTCCCGCTTTTTATTTATCATTATCATGTAATTGCTTCCGGGATGTAATAGTTTTAGGATTTCTTTTCTGCATTCTTCACTATTATGTAACTTCCTCAAAGCTCTGTAATAGCCTAGGTTTACATTTCCGCCTTTACCTTCAGGTACTATATTTTATGCAATGCTTAGATTAATAGAATTATATGAAAAGATAAAAATGAACGATAGAAAACCCTAATTTCAAGATAAATAACTAAACTGAATCATTTGCACACTCTCACCTTTAGGGTAACCTCACTTGTTGCTTTAAGAAAAATAATGGTCATGTCCCTCGAACATAGGGATACCCTTAGCAAAGACCCTCGGTTAAAGTTATCATAAAGATCATAGTACCTCAATGTCCCTCGAGTTGCCTACGAGTAATGATCGTGTCCCTCGATGTTGCTTACAAATATATGATGACAGTCCCTTCGAACTGCTAAGGTATCCCTATATGTTGCCTTCCATGACCATAACGATGACCCGCTCCTGTCCCTCATACATCCAACGATAAGGCTACCTACTCACTAATAGTAGGATAGCATTGTCTAAATGTTAGGAGGAAAAGAACGACCTTTTCGAGTATAAGTAGATAAGTTCTTAGATGCTTGCTCAAAACAACTTTTTACACTTACACTTTCAAAAAGCAACTTTCAAAAAATATTTGCTTGTCAACACTCTTGAGGACTGATACAATAGTTATCACAAAGCGAATCATCGTACTAAGGCATTTTCAAAACAATTTTTAAAACACACAAAGCACGAGCAATTTTCAAAACATGAGCTAAGCATCTAAGAGTCCATAGAAAACTATGGATGGAAAGGGTGCTAACACCTTCTCTTTCCATATTCTACCCCCCTTACTCAGAGAACTCTCGAAAGGTCTTTTTTTATTCTTTTCACCCTTTCCTTTATTGGATAATAGAAAATTCGATGGTGACTCTTGCTTACCAAAACAATTGTGAATACAAATGCAAAGCCAGTATTAACAGTCGGTTCTGCCACCGTATCACAGAACTGGCGACTCTGCTGGGGACAAATAAAAAGTGGGTTTACCTTAAGAGTTAGTTCATTTTCAAACTATTTTCACAATATGCTTTGATTTCTTTATCTTTAAGGGTTTTGCTTGGGTTTACTTGTAAATATCCTACACCCGGATCTGGGGCACATTTTAGATAAGTAGCAATAGATCGTGGGGACTGTACGGGGTATACCGACACGGTTGAAATGATAGCTACATTGATGTGACACATTTTTTGGTATCGGTAGCCCTTGAATAATCAAGGAGAATACGGGGTTGTTGTATGGTGTCATGAAGCATCAACTGACCTTATAACCTTTAATCGAACAACTTGGCCATTAGGAAGTAGTGAGATAGTCGTCTTTGGTGTAGTCCTAAGTCAGTTGATACTCGATACTACACTCATTTAGATTTGACTCCCAGGTTTTGTTTGGTGGCAAGTCAGTTGTCGATCGGAACGAAACTTGTGGGAAAAATAAGTGATATTCAAATCCCTTAGAACACGGTTACTATTTCTAGGATAGGTTGAACCAACTAAACTTAAATAGGGTACTTACCTGAAAACCATGCAAGCCTAAACCTAAGGCTGCTTGTGTGACTTGTTTGTTTTTAACTTGAACTACTTGCAGGGTTTTATTTCATTATCTAACAACTTGATTTCCCTGCAGGGTTTATTTACAGTCATTATCTAGTAACCTGGACTTCTAAGACTCACTTATCTTCATCACCTTACACTTTTGCTTGATGCATAGCATACACATCATAACATCATACCATAGTATTTATGTAACCATTTAAAGGATCTCAAGGGTCTGTGATGCAGGTTAGGCGTCTAGCAAGGGGCAAGGGGATTTATTTTCCTCTAGCCAATTTCGTCAAAGGACCAAGACAAGACAACTTGAGTCAGAGGCTATGACCCACTCGACATGGTGAGCTTGATTCTTGTAGAAGGACCTTCAGTGATACGAAAGTTCTTAAATCAAAGATGCAAATTTCAACTTCTAACATTTTCTTGTTTACACCGCGAGATCCTTGAAAACATTGCATGCATGTCATTTCATAACAGGTTTTCCAAGGACATGCTTCTTATCCCTTCGATGTTTATTTCAGCAAGAAGAAATGGATCTTGAACAGACAGTAAAGGATCTCCAAACTCAAGATGCGCAATTCAAAGAAATGTTCCTGAATCTAGGCAAGGGTCGAGAAGAATTGAAAACATTCCTCGTCGGGAATCTGACCAAGAAACATCCTGACAACGACAAGGATGAACAGTTGGAACAACTGCAAGCTGAGTTAGAAGCAATGAGAATCTAGATGTTGGGGAAAATGGCTCTTATCCAAGGCCTAGCCCGAGGACAAGAAGAGCTGAGAGGCATTGCCAACAAGTTTCATCAATATAGATGCAATCATATGGAGCAAACCAAAGGAATTAGAGATCGAGTCTTTATTCATCCTCAGTTGAAACAAGAGGATTTGGTTGAAAAAACACCTTTCAAAATAATTGTTATGCCAAGGGTCCAACACCGACCTCGCCAACCACAACGGTGTAATCAGCAAAGGAAAGACAAGCCCAAGAGGCAGTTTACCAAAATCAACATACCATTGTCTCAAGCAATGCAACGTATGTTGAGGATGAATTTGCTTACGTTGATAAGACCTCATCCAAACCCTAAAACTTCTTCCCCTAACTTTAATCCTGATGCAATATGCGCCTACCATTCTGATAGTCTTGGACATGATACAAATGACTGTTGGGCATTGAAAAATAAGACTCAGGACTTGATCAATGAAGAAGTGTTGGAGTTCACACAAGATGGCCAGATTGAATTCTTCTGTCGTCCCTTAAAGACACACCATCTAAAGTGACAAGTTCAGACAAAGAGGCTTTTTGTTCATTTGAATTCTTAATTTGTAATTTTCTTTTGATTGTTCGAACATTTGTTTCATGTCAAACTTTGTTACTTTATCAATGCATTGCATATGTCTGTTTTGAATCAATTCATTCGTATTCACTATATTTAAACTGCTTTCCTTTTTATGATATTCAACTCTCAATCAAAAGCTCTAATCCTTTAGAGGGAGGATGACGAAAATGATACCATAATATCTACAGTATGCTTTTGAACAGATCTCGCTAACGATGTACAAGCATTGTTTCAAATCCTAAACAGTGGAGTTATAAGGAATATAATCCCTAGTCAACCCCTTTGAGCCAAAGAAGTAGGATTTTTTCTTTTCACACAAATTAAAACCCTTAATTATAACTTGGGGCAGGGTAGCTTTCTCAGTTAATTCATAGGTGCATTCAGTCGCAAGCTCATCCTTCATACATGACAAATAGTGTAGAAGATATCTTCCAAAAGATGGTGATGGTTCCACATAATCATCAAAGCAGGCAGTCATTATTTTTCAAAAGAAAAGCCCGCTAAGTCAAAACCTATGAAGGAGACTTAAGAAAAAAAATGGGGTATCTCGCTAACTCTAATCACAAAAGAAACAGTTCAGGCAAAAGCAGGGATCATAAAAATAAAAAGGGTCGCTACAAATCCTCAAAAAAAAGAAAAGGTTATAAAAATGACTGCCTTCTCAAATAAACGTTCAATTTCTGAACCATCACCAAGTATCAGAGCAAAGATTCTAGACTCAATTGGGATCTAAACACACAATTAACTGAGCATAGGACAGAAGAACATCACGAAGAGCGAGTTGGATACAAATAAAATTTGAGCCTTTATCCTTTGTTTCTTGAACCGTGAACCAGGCCACGTTATAACCCATAAAAGTCCTAGATGAAGCATGGGTTAGTTTGAAAGCATACTATTACAAAAGGTATCCTGACTCCTGTAGGGTTCGCTATAAATCCTGAGCTGACATCACACTTTGACAAAATTTGTTTGTTTTACTAAAAAATGAATTTTCAAACTTCAAGAAAGACATAAGCTTTGCATTCTTCGAATACCATTGTTTGCATATGACTATTTGTTCAATAGTAGAGAAATTCGCACGACGGATATTCGATGAACATAAATCATCTCAGTGGATAAAATCACCTCAGATGGAAAGACATTCTAGTGATAGGCCTTTCATAATCAAGGGGCATAGCATGGTGTCCAACTGATCTGGGGCTGTCAAGTCAAGGTTCAAGGAATCTCTCAAAAGTGCAAAATAGCCAGGGGAAGATCTCCATCTGAATCACTTGGGGAATTGGACATGAATTCCAGCAACGGATCCTATACGATCAAACAAACATCTTCTGGCAGTGTGGAAACACTTACTACTATGGACAGTGACAATTCTCCGTACCCGATGAACGCAAACATAGTCAGAAAATACTATGCATGAAAAATACCCACTAGGTTGACAGGCCTAGGAAAAATTAAGGGCATCCCGGCGAACCAAAAGGGTTCGGGAAAAAATTAGGGATATATAAATAGAATTGTACATCCAGCAAGTCGAAAACCTGAAAAGGAAGCTTGGGCAAAAAAGGGTATCCTGGTGGATTAAAAACCCAAAAGGGCGGTCCAGGAAAAAGATGGGGATTAAAGCGTACGATTATGTCTCGTCATCTTTTCATTTGTCTCTGTAATCAACTTCTACTAAAAACCCCAAGAGTTAGGATGACACTCAAACCATCCGTAAAATATCTGCAGCTACTTTTTCTAGCAGGTACAGAGGCAGGGAGATTCTACTAAAAAGTCACTGCCATATCCTCAACCTGCAGCCTAATGGTGTCAGGTTCTCATATCCCCGGCAGAGTAAGAATCTCCAATTACTGCTCCAACAAGAAAATCCCTGGTGAAGTCGCCAAGCTTCTCAAGATTCCCCAACAGGACTTCAACAAAATCCCCAAGCAGTTTATGGATTTCTCCTTCCGCCATAGAGTTTTATAAATATCAATTTATAAAGCCTTATCCCCAATAGAGTTTATTTCTCTAGCTACGGAAGTTCATCCCCGGGCAGAGTCTATTTCTCCAAATTGGTGAAATCTTCCAACAGAACTCTTCCCTTCGACAAAATCATTCTCAAGCAGAAGTCAAAGATCCCCGGCATAGAAATGGAATCACCAACAAAACTATATTCATTCATTATCCCCAGCGGAATTTGAAGAATCACTTCCTTCACTCACCAACAGCAGTCCAGGATTCAGCTTCCCGGTACTCTTCAGCAGCAGTCAAGGATTTATTTTCCCAGACCAAGATATTGCGCAACAGCATTACATGTTCATACATCATGGCATGTGCATACAAATACATATATCACAATCTCGTTTATTCTGGGAGCATCATGCAATTCATACATCATGACATCGCATGAAACTGATTTTACCTTTTCAGGTTAAATTAGAAGACAGACAAACACTATCAACTTTTGCAGTAGGTTAAAGATTAATGCCTGAAACCAGACGGGGAAACTATCTGCACGACCAAGTGGTATGAACTCCCGAAATAAGACGAGTTTACCAATAAATACAATAGGCCACGGATTAATGCCCAAAACCAGACGGGGAAATTATCTATATGACCAATATTTCTAAGTACCAGATTAATACTTGAAAACAGACAGGACAACTATCTGTGAATAATTGATTATAGATTAACACCTAAAACCAGACAGGAAAACTGTCTACACGACCAGACGAAGCAATCTCACACAGGCTCTTTCTAATACATTTTCAAGTAATGGTTAATTCCATTATCCCTAGCAAGCTACTGGGAAACCTGGATTTCAACCAGAAAGCATCAAACTCTCATATCTCCAATATAGGGATAACTCCTCAGTAGGTCCATGGACGACTGAAGTTCCTAGACTCTATTTCCCACAGAGTTTTCCTCAAGCAAGAGAACAAAAAAAAACCCACATTCCCCAACAGAGTCCTCCTCAGACAGTAGGAACAGGAATCCCCACAAAGAGACCTTTGCTGGTTTAGTTTAAACTGATCAATGGTTTATTCTGATTCCGTTCCAGTAGACACTTTCTCTGGTTCAGATAAATCGCTCCAAAGATTTATTCTGATTCTTTTCTAGTTAAAGTTTATTTAAGACCTCTGCTGGTTCAGTTTAAACCGATCAATGGTTTATTCTGATTCCGTTCCGGTAGACACTCTCTTTGTTTCAGATAAATCGCTCCAAAGATTTATTCTTATTCTTTTCCAGTTAAAGTTTATTCAAGACCTCTACTAGTTCAGTTTAAACTGATCAATGGTTTATTCTCATTTCGTTCAGGTAGACACTTTCTCTGGTTGAATAAATCGTTCCAAAGATTTTTATGATTCTTTTCTAGTTGAAGATTATTCAAGACCTCTGATGGTTCAATTTAAACCGATGAATGGTTTATTCTATATCTGTTCCGGTAGACACTTTCTATGGTTCAGATAAATCTCTCCAAAGATTTATTCTAATTCTTTTCCAGTTAAAGATTATTCAAGACCTCTACTGGTTCCGTTTAAACCGATCAATGGTTTATTCTGATTCCGTCTCGGTAGATACTTTATCTGGTTCAGGTAAATCGCTCCAAAGATTTATTCTGATTCTTTTACAGTTAAAGATTATTCAAGACCTCTACTGGTTCAGTTTAAACTGATAAATGGTTTATTCTGATTCGGTTCCGGTAGACACTTTCTTTGTTCATACAAATCGCTCCAAAGATTTATTCTGATTCTTTTCTAGTTAAAGATTATTCAAGACCTCTGCTGGTTCAGTTTAAACCGGTCAATGGTTTATTCTAATTCTGTTCTGGTAGACACTTTCTCTAGTTCAGATAAATCGCTCCAAAGATTTATTCTGATTCTTTTCCAATTTGAAATCAAGCACATACTCGCTTTAATATTCCTATTAAAAATCACTTGTGGATGGCATGTTTAAGCCCATCTCCGACAACTCTTTGTCATCTTTTCCAAATGGCATATGTAAGCCCATTCCCAACATCATTAACTATCGGTGTTACTTCATGCGAGTGAAAATTTCTGGGCACTCTAGTGTTCAATCATCTTTCACCTTCAGATCATGAAAGGAAAACAAGCCAATCTGAATCCTCAGGTTTAAGAAAATTGAACAAGGCCAGCTGTTGTACCCCAAAATTTACCCTCTATATTTCGACCTTTTTAGCTTATATTTCACCATTACATGCATGCATGTATTGGTTCTATGGTTATGGGATCAAGGTATCTTTAGCAAGCCTCATCAGGTTACAGGTGACGTTTATTTCGTCCATGGATGTTCTCAGAGTATTTTCCGTGTTGAAGATCGGTACGCTGTTTCACAATGATTCGGGGTTCAAAGATTCACAAGTCCAACCCAGCGCATCATATTCAGGTGTTCTTTTGCCAAGACATCCTTGGTGACATATTCTCAAATTCAGGTTCGGCTCGAGAGCCAATTCTTTCAAGAAGGTCTTCGAATGTGCGATTGTTTCTCGAAGAAATATGCTGAAAAAGTATGTTGAAAGTGCAGTTTTTACGCACTAAAAATTCTTAACTTGAAGATCGTGGCTCGTTTTGAACCCGTTCCGGTGGTCAAAATTCCGTCTTGAAGTCATCTATATTTTCATCTCTCACAGCGGGAAGCCAATTTCGAACATAAGGTCTTCAAAAATGCGGATCTATCAAGTATTTTCGTAAAAAATAAATTGTGAGAGTAGTTTATCTGCATCATGTTCATAAAATCATAACTTGGTCGATTTTCATTGTATCGAGCTGGTTCCTACGCCAAAATGTCAAAAATTGAGTTGAATATCTTTTCACAAGAGGTATCGATTTCTAACGGCATCCAAAAGGCCATCATTTTTTCCCAGAAAGCGCGTGACGCGCCGAAAATCCTGAATGCTGAATATTATTTCACTTGGGTCGAAACTTCAAAAATTCATAACTCGGTCAATTTTTATCGGATCGGGCCCATCTTTTTACAAAGGGTTACTGACTCATAGATCTACAACTTTTCTTCAAAAGTTGAGACTAGTTTCTGCTCCGATCAATACCAGTTGTTTATTGAAGAACGTGTCAGAGTTGACACTGGAGCCCAAAATAAGTTTGTTTGAGGTGAAACTTCAAAAATTCACAACTAATTCACTGTTTATCCGATTGAGCCCATTTTCAGACAGGAGTTTATTCTCGACGTCGGCTACATTTATTTTTCATATTTCAACTACAAAAATTGCACTTAAGTCCCTGCGATTTATCCTGGAACGTGTCAGACTTAAGTGAATAAAAATCTGCACTATTGCTTATGGTTATTGGAGGCCGAATTGCACATTCAAAGCTCATATCTTTGCTCTAATTTCCATTATATAATCTCATTCTTTTCACACAAACAGGACACAAAAAAACCTTTGCCACAACCTTATCAAAATATCAAATTCTTTCAAGAACCCTAGAAATCTTGAAATCCTTGTTACAAACCTCCATCTCACTACAAACCAGCCATCTCATTCTCCAGTAAGGGTAAGGTTGGTTTGATCTCCATGATCAAAAGGGTGTAGAAGCATTTATACATGTCATATCAGTTTTAACATTACCAAATTTCATATATTTGCTTTCTTTGTATTTCATGGTATACTAATTTATTTAATGTGTCCATGAGATTCAACACTGCAGATTTGGACCATCTAATGGTCCCATGCAGGTTTATTACAAAACGCTGAGGCCGGATCATAACAACAACCAATGCATGGCTCAGTGGCAAGGCAGTGGCAAGACAGACATCTTGAGGAGGCTAAGGGCGTGGATTCAACACCCACCCCTATTAGTTTTGATTTTCTTCCATTCAATTTATCCTTTTACCTATTTTCCTTCTTTCTGTTTAAAACCTTTTTCATAAAACCTAACATTTTTCACCAATCTTTGATTTTTCATAATAAATTCGAATAATTAATTTTAGGTTTTTAATTTAATTTTTGGTTCAACACCCACCTCTGATATTTGTATTATTTTTATTTTCTAATCCTATTTTCCATTGATCCTTCTTCCCCTATCTATTTTTTGTAAAACTTAATTCTTTTTTGTTAATGATTAAACATAAGCTTTTTTTTAAAACCTTTTTTTAATTAAAATTAATTAGGTTTTTAGTTTTTTTTAATTAACCATTTTTTCAAAATTAACCTTTTTTATTATTAATTAAAATTAATTAGGTTTTAGGTATTTTAATTAACTTTTTCAAAATTGACATTTTTTATTAATTAAAATTAATTAGGTTTTTTAGGTTTATTTAATTATTTATCATAAATCATTTTTTTCATAAAAAATCATCAAAACATTTTCTTTGCTATTTTCATCTTATTTTTATTTTCCTAGATAAAGTGTATAGCGTAGTTTTATTTTTCCCGTTTTCTTTTTATCATTATCATGTAATTGCTTCCGGGATGTAATAGTTTTAGGATTTCTTTTCTGCACTCTTCACTATTATGTAACTGCCCCAAACCTCTGTAATAGCCTAGGTTTACATTTCCGGCTTTACCTTCAGCTACTATATTTTATGCAATGCTTAGATTAATAGGATTGTATGGAAATATTAAAATGAACAATAGAAAACCCTAATTTCAAGATAAATAACTGAATTGAATCATTTGCACACTCGCACCTCTAGGGTAACCTAACTTGTTGCCTTCGGAAAAACAATGGTCATGTCCCTCGAACATAGGGATAGCCTTAGCAAAGACCCTCAGTTAAAGTTATCATAAAGATCATAGTTCCTCAATGTCCCTCGAGTTGCCTACGAGAAATGATCGTGTCCCTTGATGTTGCCTACGAATATATGATGAAAGTCCCTTCGAACTGCTAAGTTATCCCTATATATTGCCTTCTATGACCATAACGATGACCCGCTCCTGTCCCTCATACATCCAACGATAGGGCTACCTACTCACTAATAATAAGATAACATTGTCTAAAGGTTATGAGGAAAAAAACGACCTTTTCGACTATAAGTAGATAAGTTCTTAGATGCTTGCTCAAAACAACTTTTTACACTGACACTTTCAAAAAATAACTTTCAAAAAATATTTATTTGTCAACACTCTTGAGGACTGATACAAGAGTTATCACAAAGCGAATCGCCGCACTAAGGCATTTTCAAAGCAATTTTCAAAACATAAGCTGAGCATCTAAGAGGACGTAGAAAACTACGGATGGAAATGGTGCTAACACCTTCCTTTTTCATAATCTATCCCCTTACTCAAAAAACTCTCAAAAGGTATTTTTCTGTTCTTTTCACCCTTTTCTTTATTGGATAAAAGAAAAGTTGGTGGCGACTCTTGCTTATCGCAACATTTGCGAATACAAACAAAAAACTACTATTAACAGTCGGTTCTGCCACCGTATCACACTATCTTATCATTGATTTGGTAAGAAGCCCCATGATTGGATGTGAAGGGACAGGCGTGGGTCATTGTATAGTCATGAATGGCAATATTGTAAGATATCTTAGCATTTCTCTTAAGGTACTAAGATCATTTATAAGGCAACATTCGAAGCGTCATCGAGGGACTATGATCTTGTATTTTTGATCGTTTTTTTGCTAAGATACCTCACATGCGCAATATGACCATTTTTTAAAGCAACAAAGTGGAGTTAAACCCTAGAGATGCAAAGTGTGCAAGTGTATTGTGTTTCATGCTTGGTTTAATCTTGAATTAGGGTTGTCTACTTGTTGATTTTAAATCTTGCCATACACACCCTAATTACTAGCATTTTATATAAAAGCGGTAAATTGCTGAAAATAAATTTCCTAGGCTATTACATAATTTGGGGATGGGGTATACAAATTTACAATTGGGGGGTGAAAAGAAATAAAAGTCCTAATTATTAGAACCATATTGAATAGCAATGAAAGAAAATATATAGAAAATATAAAATAAAAAAACGGCATAAAAGAGAGAAAAAACAAATATTTCGATTCATGCAG
Source organism: Vicia faba (assembly GCA_948472305.1). Taxonomy (NCBI): domain Eukaryota; kingdom Viridiplantae; phylum Streptophyta; class Magnoliopsida; order Fabales; family Fabaceae; genus Vicia; species Vicia faba. The sequence continues at coordinate 1,342,678,875 of OX451741.1, read as the reverse complement.
TATGTTCGAAGCATGCACCTTTCGATTCAAAGATAAAAAACAAATATTTCGATTCATGCAATATGTTCGAAGCATGCACCCTTTGATTCACACACCCTTTTTTCTTCCTTCTGTTTGGGCCTGTAACTCAGTGTGAATCGAAGCATAAAGTTGACCTTGTAACTCAGTGTGAATCGAAGCATAAAAGCTTTGTGTTGAACCATGCTGTAATTTCTCACTCCAAAATTGTTTTATGGTCTGTACATGTTAGTTCTTAACTTATAATTGACAAGAAAAGAAGACAAACAAATGGTTAGCTTTGAATGCGGTGGTTATTACATGTTATCTTCGAAAATGAATCATCAATGATGCTTGAAATGAAAGGTTTAAAGTCAAGAAGACTTACCTTGAAGCTGGAATGTGTGCTTCGAACTTGAGTTGCTGCCTTGAATGCTCTTGGGTTCGAAAGAAAAGAACAAAGGTTTTGCGTTTTATTTTTCTGGGTTTGAAAGAAAATAAACAAGAGGTGTTGTGTTTTTTTGGTTCTGGGTTTAAGAGTGTTTTAAGGCTTCAGCCTTAGTGTTCTCTCCTCTCTCTTTTTTAGTTCTTCTCCTTTTTTCTTGTCCAAAAGTGCGGTACGGTGGGAGAACTGACTTGAGGTGTTTTACGTTTGTGTTCACAAATGTTGCAGTTGAGAAAGAGTCACCATCGACTTTTCTTTTATCCAATAAGGAAAGGTGAAAAAGCACAGGAAAGACCTTTCGAGATGTTTTCTTGAGTTCGGGGGGTAGATTATGAAAAGGGAAGGTATTAGCACCCTTTTCATCCATGGTTTTCCATGGGCTCTTAGTTATTTGCTAGATCACTTGCTTTTGTTTGAATGTGTGCTTGTGGTGTGTGTTTTTTAAAGTATTTTGAAAACGTCTTTGTAACGGTTCTCGTATCTATAAGAACGCGTACCAAGTGTTTGTTTGGAAAATAGTTTAAAGAAGTGTTTGTGAAATGTGTTTTTTGAAAGGGATTTTGAAAAGGTGTCTTTGTAATGGTTCTTGTCTCTATAAGAACGCCTATAAAGTGTTTGTCTTTTAAAAATGTTTCAAAATGAGAGTGTTGGTGTATAAAATGTTTTTGTTGTGAGAAAGCGAGTAACTAGGAGAAAATCTACTTGTTCGAAAGGTCTTAAATATGCTTTTCCTTCTCCTTTTCATGTTGCTATCTTACCGTTGATTTGGTAAGAATCCCCATCGTTGGATGTGAAGGGACGGGCATTGGGACATTTGTATAGTCATAGAAGGCAACCCATGGAATTTTTTAGCAATGTTGTTTTAGGGACTAGATCGTTTACCGAAGGCAACGTCGAGGGTCATCGAGGGACTACGATCTTTTATCGAGGGTCTTTTGCTAAAACGCCCATGTTCGAGGGACATGACTATTTTTCCGATAGGCAACAAAGGGAGATTACCCTAAGGGTGCATGTATACAAGTGTGTTTGATTGCATGCATTTAGTCTCGATTAGGGTTATCCACTTGTTGATTTTATTTTGCCATACACGCCTAATTACTAGCATTCACATTTGAAAGCGATAAATTGCAGAAATGTAAAGTCCTACGCTATTACAATATTTAGGGGATGGGGGTACATATTTATGAATGGGGATTGAAAGTTAAAAAAAAGTCCTTAGTTACTATTACAACCATATTGAAATAATGTACAAGAAATGTAAAATGGACTTGTTTAGGAAATGTTTTTGTCTTAAGGAAATAAAATAAAGGAAAATATTTTTATGTTTTTTTTGTTAATATTAAAAAAGATGAAAAGGAAAATAAATGCAAGATAGAAACAGCGTGCTGCTGCAAGAAGAACAACTAGGATCAGAAGTTCTGAAGCTAAAAGCGTTGTGACTCAGCAGGAGACGTTAGTGGGCATCAAAAGTTCTGAATTGGTAAACTCTGAGGTCCTGCAAGAAATATTAGAGGACAAACACAGAGGTTCTGGGTGGTATTCAGACAGTGGGCCACAAGTCAGAAGTTATGTATTACACTAAAACAGTGAGTAAACGTCAGCAGTTCAGTGCGTTATCAGCATGTAAAAATCAGAAACTCTGAGTGTTTGAAAACAACGAGTGGAAACATAAGAAGTTCAGTGTATTTGACATGTAAGGAGAAATAAGAAGTTCTGTGTTGTGTTAGAACAATGAGTGAATCATCATAAGTTCTGAATTGTGCTGAGCCAGTGAGTGAACATTAGCAGTTCAGTGCGTTATCAGCATGTAAGAATCAGAAGTTCAGTATGTGTTAACAGTGAGAAAAAATCATAGAAGTTCTGTGTGTTAAAACAGTGAAGAGAACTCGGAAGTTCTGCATGCTTAAACAGTGAGAAAATCCTAGAAGTTCTATGTGTTAAAATGGTGAGTGAAAATAGAAGTTATGTGTTACATTTTGACTTTTAATAAGCACACCAGCAATTCATTCAGTTCTTATTAAACAGCAAATCAAAAGGATAATAACACAACAGTTTATAGAAGTTCTAATCCTGAATCTAAGTCTAGCCCTAATCAAGAAGTTCTGATCCATAGTTTTTCTACTTATGCAATGATATGGACAACATTAATACTATGATATTTACATGTTAATGATGTTCAGAATGAAAAACAAGAAAATTCAGAAAGACTTACCTTGAACCTGGGGCGTTCTTGGAGCTTTGAGTTGCTGCCTTTAGATGTTCTGAGTCAGCAAGAGAAATAAAAGAGGAAATGTCAAGCTCTTTGATTCAAAAGGAAGAACAAAGGTTTTGGTTTTCTGTTTGAGAAATCTGGACTTTTATGAAGGGTTTCACAGGTTTCTTTTTCTCTTTTGATAGTTCCCTCTTTCCAGAAGCCAGCCCCTTGAACGTGTGATGGAGCCAAGTATTTATAGATGAATTTGCTGTGATTTTTTGGGGGGAAAACAAATGGGATTTGAACCTGTTTTGGCATCCTGTTCCTTTGCTTTTTCATCACAGTTTTCGTATGCTAGTTTGGTGAAATCATGGGATGCAGGCGTAGGCTGAACCAGTTGTTGGTCATAGGTCTGCAGTAGTGTTGAATATAGCCTTCATGTGCTGAAGCGCTGCCTTGTTTTCGAAGCAAGCATGGTGGTTGTCAGAGGGAATTAAGGAAAAGCAAAAAGCAAAGCATGGGCTTAGTAGCAAAGTTGCTATCCCAAGATAGTAGAGGTACACGTGGTGAAAATCCTTTGGATAAAGACTCAGAAGGTGGTTGTGAGCATTAAATGATGCATTAAATGATGATGAGACTTATCATAACCAGAAATCCTACAACGTGAAACTCTACACCAAGGCTTAGTTCTGGATTAGAATTTATGCTTCAGCGTAGCATCCCATCTTCTGATCCTCTTGTCTTCTGGCTCCAGCATGTTCTGAAAGAACTTTCAGACTTTCTAGAAAGCTTGCAGCACACTCCTTAACCTTCTTTGAATTACCCTGGCAAACTCTGACTGAGCTTTTGTGAAAACTTGCCCAAAAGTTCTGACCAAACTCTGTCTTGAGAATATCCAGAATTTGCTGAGCGTTATGCTGATAATCTGGTCAAAAGTTTTGAGCTTGTCATATTTTCTTAAATACTTAGAAAAAAGTCTAAGTATTTAGAATTTTGACTTTTTGGATTTTGATGAAACAAAACTTCATATTTCAACGTGTCTTGATGAAATATGATTCTTGAAGCTTGATTTTGACCCAAAAGTCAAAGTTTGACTTTTCAGGGTGCAAATGACCATTTTGCCCTTGTGAATGGTTTGCTTGGAATTGGATGAAAGCAAACTTGAGGATCCAGGGTGATTCCTTGATAAATGAGAGGGAAAATTTTGGGGTACAACAGCTGCCCCTGTTCAATCTTCTTACACCTGAAGAGTTAGATTAGTAATGCTGCCATTCGTGACTTGATGGTGGAAGATGATTGAACACTAGAGTGCCCAGAAAATTTGCACTCGGAGATGTGTTAGTTGATTATGTAGGGAATGGGTTTAAAGATTCCGTTTGGAGAGGTAATGGATAGTTGTCGGAGATGGGTTTAAAGATGCCATCCAGAGGTGATTGCTGGACTGTATCTATAAGTTGGAACTGGATGATTTCCAACATGGCGTCCGTGTCTGGAGCGCATCTAAACTGCATTGGAGAGTTGGGTTGTTTGACGATGAGTCCGTGTAAAACTGTATCTTAGAAAGAGAATGAACCGGTGTAGGGTTGCCAGATGATGAGTTCGTGTAAAACTTCATCTGGGAGTGAGAAGGAACCTGTGTAGGGTTGCTTCATGATGAGTCCGTGTAAAACTTCATCTGAAATTTCCTAAGAAGGAACCTGTGTAGGGTTACTTCATGATGAGTCCGTGTAAAACTGTATCTGGAAAGGAGGAACCTGTGTAGGGTTTCCTGATGATGAGTCCGTGTAAAACTGCATCTGTGAAAGAGAAGGAACCGGTGTAGGGTTGCTTCATGATGAGTCCGTGTAAAACTGCATCTGAAATTTCCTGAGAAGGAACCTGTGTAGGGTTACTTTATGATGAGTCCGTGTAAAACTGCATCTGGAAAGGAGGAACCTGTGTAGGGTTTCCTGATGATGAGTCCGTGTAAAACTGCATCTGTGAAAGAGAAGGAACCGGTGTAGGGTTTGCTTGTGAACGGTTTGCTTGGAAAAATTGATAATTCAAGGCTTGGAATTGGATGAAAGCAATCCAGGGTGATTCCTTGAGAAATGAGAGGGCAAATTTTGGGGTACAACAAAAAGCCTCTCTCTTTTTTTCTTGTCCAAAAGCCTCTCTTGTATGTTATGGAAACAACTTATTTATAGAAGAGTCTTGCTGGAGTTTTGGAGGGGAAAACAAATGAAATTTGAACAGTTTGGGTATGTTCTTTTCATAGCTTTTGAGGTGCAGCTCTTATATGCTAGTTTGGTGCAAATATGGGATTGGTTTAGGAGCGGCATAGCAGGACTGTTTTGCAGTAGTTTTGGAGTGTTGTGGCAGCTTGGTGCAGGGTTGTTTCATAGCAGTAATACAGATTGTTTTTGACATGGTTTTAGGCTGTTATGTTGACAGTACAACAAACTTTGGCTTGGAAGCATATAGGACTTTGTTCAGCAGCCTTCGACCAAACTCATCAAAAGACAAGACAATATTTGTTTCTACCAATTGTGTGTTCTTCGAATGGACCAACAATTGTATGTTCTTCGAATCCATCAATTGTATGTTCTTCGAATGGATAACCAATTGTATGTTCTTCGAATCCACCAATTATATGTTCTTCGAATCCACCAAATGTATGTTCCTCGAATGGACCACCAAATTTATGTTCTTCGAATGGACCACCAAATGCACGTTCTTCGAATCCACCAATTGTATGTTCTTCGAATGGACCATATTCATCTGAATGTACCACTTTGAGTATGTAAGATGATCTCATTGGCATAGTCAAAATGAAATAATTTCTTGATTGCTTTCCTACTAAATAAACTTCACAATGTTTTTTCAGGCATCTCAAGACTTGGAATATAAGTAATCATATCTTGAGTAATCAGCTGATTAAGTGGTCAAAAGTTCAAATGTCCAAACTTTAAATGCCACAACCAACTATCCTTCTGGATCAAAGCAAGCATGAAGGAAGCCATTGCCTTGTGGATCAAAGCAAGCATGAAGGAAGCCATTGCTTTGTGGATCGAAGTAAGCATGAAGGAAGCCATTGCCTTATGGATCGAAGCAAGCATGAAGGAAGCCATTTCCTTATGGATCGAAGCAAGCATGAAGTAAGCCATTACCTTGTCGAAACTTGGGAAATTGAAGCAACCTTGCTCTTCTTCGACTTGTCAAAATCTTCCAACCAATGCTTTCGATTAGTCATGTGATTCAAATAGCCTGAACTAGATTTTGAATTCGACACAATCATCTGCAGCTGCACACTTTTTCTTTTATCTGCTTTACCCTTTCGACAGTTTCCTCTTCCTCCTTTTGAAGATTCATAAGTTCCAACTTTCGGCCTGATGCTTGAAAGTCCAATTGTACTTGTTCAAACTTGAGCTTTTGGAAATCTTTGTGAGGAATGCCTTGAGAAAAGAGAGGACAAATTTTGGGGTACAATAGTTGCCCCAGTTCAATCTTCTTAAACCTGAAGAGTTAGATTGGCGAGTCCGTCATTTGTAGCCTGAAGGTAAAAGATGATTGAACACTAGAGTGCCCAGAAATTTGCACTCGACCATGTGTTAGTTGATTGTGTATGGAATGGGCTTAAAGATGCCATTTGGAGAGATGATGGAGAGTTATCAGAGACGTACTTATAAATGCCATCAAAGGTGATGGTTTATTGAAATTAGACTAAGTCTAAGCTTGACTGTAATTGGGAGAAGTATCAGAATAAATCTTTGGTCGATTTAATTCTGAAAGACCTATTGGAATGGACCCGCGTTAAGCCGTGTTTGGAAATGTATTAGAAGGAATTTGTGTAAGACTGCTTTAGGATGAATCTGTGTGGGACTATATTTGGAAATTCATGAGAAGGAACCTGTGTAGGGATGCTTCGGGATGAGTTTGTGTGAAACTTTATCTAGAAATGTATGAGAAGGAATCTGTGTAAGATTGCTTCGGGGTGAGACCGTGTGAAACTGCATCTGGAAATGTATGAGAAGGAGCCTTAGTAGGGATGCTTCAGGATGAGTCCATGTGAAACTTCATCTGGAAATGTATGAGAAGGAACCTGCGTAGGGCTGCTTCAGGATGAGTCAGTGTGAAACTTCATCTGGAAATGAATGAGAAGGAACCTGGGTAGGGATGCTTTAGCTGGTCGTGTAGATAGTTGTCATGTCTTGTCTCAAGTATTAATCTACAATCAGTTGTACACAGATAGTTGTCCTGTCTTGTTTCAAGTATTAACTTGGAACCCGCTTTTTGTTGGTCGTAGAGATAGTTGCTCTAGCTTATTTCAGGAATTAATCCCTGACCTATTTGAGAAAGAAATATAGTTTCCCCGACTTGTTTCGGGAGTTAATCTTCAATCTGCTCATGTAGATAGTTGTTCTATCTTGTTTCAGGTATTAATCTACAATCAGTTGTTCACAGATAGTTATACTGTCTTGTTTCAGGTATTAATCTGGAGTCTGCTTTTTGTTGGTCGTAGAGATAGTTTCCCTGGCTTGTTTCAGGAATTAATATTTAACCTATTTGAGAAAGAAATATAGTTTCCTCGGCTTGTTTCGGGAGTTAATCTTCAATCTTAACATGTAGATAGTTATCTTGTCTTGTTTCAGGTATTAATCTACAATCGGTTGTTCACAGATAGTTGTCTTGTCTTGTTTTAGGTATTAGTTTGGAACCCGCTTTTTGTTGGTCGTAGAGATAGTTGCCCTGACTTGTTTCAGGAATTAATCTATGACCTTTTGAGAAATGGTTGTGATATTTGCCAAAAGAGGACTTTTGTTGATTGCCTTTTCCTGCAAGGAAGAGGGTTAGTTGCATGCAGATGTATGCATGGCTTGATGATGTTCTCAAAATAAACGAGATTATGCATTTATCATGTATGTAATACGATGTATGAATGTGAAATATTTGTTGAAATGTATCTTTGCTTCGGAAAATAAATCATTGACAAGTGTTGGGGAGCTTTGGGAAGTTAAATCCTGGAACGCCTTTGGGGATGAAGAGTCTGCACATCTTCAAACCTTGTTTAGAATGTTTCCCCTGGGAATTCCCGTTTTGTTGTTTGAGGAAAAATCCGCTGGGGAAGACTGGCTTTGACTTGAGAAATCTTTGTGGAGAATGTTGATTTCTGCTTGGGGAAAAGAGTTCAGGAGTTTTAGTCGTCCATTGCTCTAGTGAGGAGTTATACTCTTGATTAGAGAGAATGGAAGTTAACAACTCGTTGAGGGATAAAGAAGTTAATTGTTATCTGATTAGCTTCCAGGCTTTGCAACAACTCATTGGGGATAGTGGAAAACTTTACTGGGGAAGAGGAGTTTTGTTAGTGATTTAATCGATTATCTGGTCGGGTCCAGGTTTCAGCAATTTTGATCTTGAGGTTAACTGGCATCTGGTTGGGTCCAAGCTTTAGTAACTTTTGGGGATATCAATGACTCTACAGGAGATTAAAGGGTTTTTTCTGTTGATTTGTATTGGTCTGGGAAAATACTTGTGTCGGGGAATCTGATGTTTGTTGGGGAAATAAACCCTGTTGAAGAGAATATTTTGGCGACCTGCTGGGGAGGTGTTTTCTTTAGGGAGAAATCTGCGCAGTTCCCTCTTTTTTTTAAGCCGAATTCAGCTGGGGATGACTAATGTGATTATTCATTATTTTTTGAATTTGAATTGCTGGGAGATAGACTTCCGTGGTTAGAGAAATAAACTCTACTGGGGAAAGAAAACTCCGTAAACTGCTTGGGGATTTTTATGAAGCCCTGTTGGGGGAACCCAAGAAGTTTATGAACCATGTTGTGGAATTCTTCAAGATGCTGGGGAGATGATTGGAGACTCTTGCTCTGCAGAGGATATCGGAACCTCTTAACATCAATAGGTTGTATGCTGAGGAGATGGAAGTGACTTTGCAGGAGGACGTATTTGTCTATGTATCTATTATGGGATGTATATGCGGGGATTTGCATATGGCTTTTTAGACATTGTCCCGTTTATTAAAGCCATTAGTAATTATCTTTCTATTTTTTTATGCGTGTATTTGTAAATGGTGATTACATTCAAATGCATATGTTAAAAATAAACAATGGACATTTTTTTGCAAAACAAAACAGGAAAATAAAACGAATAGTTCATGCACTTTCAAAGAGGTAGTTTTTTGTATTAATTTGAAGAAATATGCCTATAACAGGCATTTTTGTACAAGGAGATATACATCCTAGTAAGATAATACCGTTGTAAAAATGAAAACTATACAAAGCAGTATACAAAGGAAAAACAGCTATGTGAAATGATCCCATTGGATTCTCATTCTGCTATTGCCTTTAAATCTTTGAGTGTCTCATCCCTCTGCTATTTGACCGAAGCTGACTGGATTGATTAGTATCATTTGAGTTTGACACTTGATACTGAAGTCTGTCTGTGAGGTGATCCAATGGGATATAGTTGTACGCTTTTTATCCCTAACTTTTGCCTGGACCGCCCTTTCGGGTTTTCTGTCCACCAGGATACCCTTTTTTTCCCAAGTCGCCTTTTCAAGTTTTCAACTTGCCCGGGTGTACATATTTTTTTCATATATATATATATATATATATATATATATATATATATATATATATATATATATATATATCCCTAACTTTTTCCCGAATCCTTTTGGTTCGTCGGAATGCCCTTATTTTTGCCTAGGCCAGTCAACCTAGCAGATCTCTGTTTATGTGTAGTATCTTTTAACTATGTATGTGTTTACAGGATGTGGAAGGTCGTCACCATCCATTGTGGTTAATATCATGGCTCCACTAGAAAATATGTTCTTGATCACAAATGGTCCTTCGTATGTGGGAGTCCATTTTCCCCTGAGATCACTTTGTGGCAGGATAATGCACTTGATTACTAGGTCGCCAACTTGATATTCCTGATGTCTGACCTTTTTGTTAAAAGCTTTAATCATATGTTTCTGGTACATCTGACCATGGCAGACAGTCGCGAGCCTTTTCTCATTAATCAGGTTCAATTGGTCAAGTCGAGTTTGAATCCAATCGTCTTCATTCAAACTGGCATCCTTCATGATTCTTAAGGAAGGGATTTGGACTTTGATGGGTAGGATAGCTTCCATACCATATACCAGAGAGAAAGGAGTTACCCCTGTTGACGTACACACTGAAGTACGGTAACCATGAAGAGCGAATGGTAACATCTTGTGCCAGTCTTTGTATGTCATCGTCATCTTTTGTATGATCTTCTTGATATTTTTATTGGCGGCCTCCACAACGCCATTCATCTTCGGTTGGTAAGGAGAAGAGTTTTGATGTTGAATCTTGAATTGTATGCAGAGTTCGGTGATCATAGTATTATTTAGATTGGTACCATTATCTGTGATGATTCTTTCAGGAGTACCATACCGACAGATAAGGTTATATCTGATGAACTGAGCCAGGACGTTCTTGGTAAATGAAGCAAATGAGGTTGCCTCGACCCACTTTGTGAACTAATCATTGGAAACCAGGCTGAAGCGGTGCCCGTTAGAGGCGGTAGGTATAATCTCTCCGATCATATCAATGCCCCACATTGCAATGGTCTGGGAGCAGTCAGGATGTTCAAGGGAACCGGTGGCACATGTACTCTATCAACATAAAGTCTGGCACTTATGATAAGTTCAAGAATGCTGATAACAGTCTGTTTCCATAATGGACCAATAGTACCCTGCCCTCAGAATCTTCTTAGCCAACGTGTGCCCACTAGAATGGGTGCCAAAGGTACCTTCGTACATATCTGCCATAATCTTCTCTGCTCCACTCTTGTCTACACACCGAAGCAAAGTAGAATCGTGGTTGTGCTTGTAGAGGATTCTGTTACTGAGGAAAAACATGGCAGAGAACCTTCTTATGAACTTCTTATAATTTACGGAAGCTCCCTCAAGATACTCTTCGGCCTCGAGGTATCTTTTCACTTCGTGGAACCAAGGTTTTTCCATAACTTCTTCAGTATCCAAGCTCTCAATAGTGATCTGAGGAGCTTCATTGTCACATATGACTTTAAACATGGATGACATAGTAGCTAGCGCGTCTGCTAATTGATTTTATTCTCGTGGAAAATGCTCAAAGATAACTTCTTCAAAGGGTGGAATCAGTGTCAACACATGCTCTCCGTAAGGGATGAGATTAGGATGTTTCATGTCCCATTCTCCTTTGATTTTACTGATTACCAAGGCTGAGTCTCCAAATACATTCAAGAATTTGATTCTCAAGTCGATAGCAGCTTTGAGACCCATAATGCATGCTTCATATTCAGCCATGTTGTTGGTACAGTTGAAACATAGCCTGGCAGTGAAAGGAGTATGACAGCCTTCGGGAGATATGATCACAGCACTGATGCCATTGCCAAGTGCGTTGGAAGCTCCATAAAAAACCATAGTCCATCGGGATCCTTGTTCAGGTCCGTCATACGGTCCAGGTTTTACACAGTTAGTCGTTAACATGATATTCTCATCCGGGAAATCAAAGTTCATAGATTGATAATCATCAACAACTTGATGGGCCAAATGATCTGCCAATACACTTCCTTTGATGGATTTTTGTGTTGTATATTGAATATGTATTCAGTTTGAATCATTTTCCATCTAGCTATTTGTCCAGAGAGAGGGGGCTTCTCGAAGATGTACTTAATGGGGTCCATTTTAGATATCAATAAAGTGGTGTGAGTCAGCATATACTGTCTTAGCCGGTGAGCAGGTCGTGCCAGAGCACAGCAAGTTTTCTCAAGCAGTGAATATATGGTTTCACAGTCGATAAACTTTTTGCTCAGGTAGTATATTGCGTTCTCTTTTCGGCTAGACTCGTCATGCTTCCCCAGCGTAGCGGTAGAAATGTTTTAAGACCATGCCATTGGATTGACTAGACTTATACAGATCAAAATAAAAATCGCCACCACGCTTTATTGTTTCCAAAGGAATGGGAAAAGAGTGAATAACCCAAAAGAGGGGGAAAGATTCTAGGTAAGGGGGTTGGTTATGCAAAGGGAAGGTATTAGCACCCTAAACATCTACAGTACTCCGCAGGAACCTCTTTGAAAAATCTGTATATTTTGGCTATAAAAATGTTGTATGTAAAATAGATGGTGGAGGTGAGGAAAGAATTGGTTTTTATTATTTTTGCACCCGCCGCGATTGCGAACCTTTAGTGCCTACGTACCACCTTTCATGCAATAAGGGATCAGGATACACGTAGTTCCTCATTAAAAAATTTAAAACACAAATGTGTTGGTTAATTTTATGAGATGAGACATCATCGCCATTGTTCGTGTGGACAACATACTTACTACCCACAATCATGAGAAAGGAGAATTTGCATCATCTCCAAGTGGAGGATATGGCTTGGATTTTAAAAATCAACAATGCCTCACTCAACACCCAAGTGGAAAATATCTCTCTTCACTATATATTGTAGAAGTATAGTTGTTTGCATCACTACAAGGATTGACAAGAGTCCAATCTTTTGAGAAAAAAGTTTTTTAAAATAAAAGCCAAAGTGGCAAAATGGTTTGAAATGAGATTGATTGACTTTTATTCTTCTCACAAAAAAATGTCAAGGTATTATTAAGTTGATTGAAGTTTATTTGTGAAAATGTTTTGAAAATGCATGGACATAAGTCCAAGTTTATTATGAGAATGGTTCAAGTTTCAAAACAAGAAGAGTTTTCAAAAGGAGGAAGAAGATTTTTGAAATTGAAGAAGATGGGAGAAGATGAAGGGACTATCCTAAAGCATAAGGTAAAAGATAAGGAGAAGAACAATCTAAAAAACAAGAAGCCAACACTTGACATTGTGAGTCAAGATAGAATTCCCATTCTTTAGATTGAAACTAAACAAGCAAAGATACTAGACCTCTTGAGAAGACCAAACTTCAAGTGTATTAAGTCTTCACAAAAATTGGGCAGAGTAACGGCTGTGTACGGGTGAATTCCAGATTACAAACAAAGAATGTAATCACAATGAACTGCACACAAAACAAACAAACAACCCAATGTCTTGAGGTAAACCTCAAGAACTCCAGACAAAATATTAATTAAGGTCATAAGGTCTCCAACATAGGCCAAGGTTTCTAATCCTAAGTCCAAGAAGTTCAATACTCCATAATGCCAAGGATAGTAACCAAATAGTCCAAGTATAATTTAAGCTTTTATAGTTCATGTTGATTATTAGGTGACTTAAAAAGGAAAATCTCAAGTGAGCAAAATAAAAATAAAAAATATATATAAATGCTCAAGTGAGCAAAATAAAAATGGCATGAAATGTAATGCTTAAAGTAAATGGTACATTAAAGCATAAAAATAAAAGCATAAAGTAACAATTTAATAACTAGTAGTTAGTTGGATGACCATCTTGAAACTTGAATTTGGAACTCATTAGAGGATTGGTAGAACCAAAGCCTCCACACAACAAGTTTCATTTGCTTTTTGTCAAGTATATCATCCATTTGGAATCATCAAATATACCATTTAATGATCAATGATGTTTAAGTAATCCGCGTTGACCAAAAGTGTTGTAGATCCATTAGAGGATTGGTAGAACCAAAGCCTCCATACAATGAATCTCAAGGTTATTGGATCAAAGAGATCAAATTAACATACTTGGGCTTGCAAACATAGGTTTGGGCCACGAATGATCATTTATTCGAATCGGAGAAAAATTTAGTGCTATGTTAAGCAATCGTAAGTGGACTTATATAGAAGTTACACCTATTTTGAGGTCAGTCAATAGCAATCTATGCATCATTTGTTTTGAGACATGATATAAAGATCATGCTCCAATAAAACTTAGTGCAATAAGAAAGGGACAAGATGAAGAGGGGTGAGAAAGAATACACAAACTACATTTGAATTAAATTTAAATCAAACTATTATTAAAATCGTTCATCCATCTTTATGGAGTTAGACTCAACACCATGGATCCAATGATGTTAATAAATTTCATGATCAAAATTCAACCCAAGTTCAACCAGAAAATAATCACAAAATAATATTTCATTTAATATATACATTAAAAAAAGGTTTTAAAAATGTTTTAAAATGTTTTAAAATGGAAATAAGAAAGAAAAATATCAACTATATTCAAATTAATCAAGAAAATTAAGTGAGACCATAGAAAAATCAAAAAAGGACTCAAATATTTTATAAATTTTTTGGCAATTCTTAAAAGTCAGAAACTATTTTAAAACTAATTAAAATTGTTCAAACAAATAGAAAATAGATCAAAAATAGTAAACATCAATATAAAATTCCATAAAATTTTCAAAAAGGTCAGAAATATGTAAAATGATATTTATGAAATTTTTTAGAATTAAAAAATCGTCAGAAAGTATTTTTAAAATAATTAAAACAAAGCAAACAATGCAAAAAATATAAAAAATGTCAAATGTCAAAATAAAAATGTGAAAAAATTGTCATGAGATCAGAAATAATTCAAAGTATTTTTATGATTTTTTTCATAATTTTTGGATAAAAAATAAAATAGTTATAAATTTTTGAAAATTAAATTAATTAAAATATAAAATCAGAAAATAAAATAAAACCAAAAAGATGTGGGCCATCAAATCATAGTCAAAACGCGTTAGTAAGCTAATCCAATGGACCAGACGCGCTTACTTGATATGGACCTTAGTAAGATACGTATAGGATCGGAAAAGGGGCAACCAATGAAATTAAAAGGTTCGACACGCTATCATTGGCTGAAACGAGACATGTCATCGTCTTCAACCTCCAGCCACCCTACAATGGAGATTTTGTGAGATCTTTTAAATGGAAAAATTAGGATCTCATACCAGTATCATTGGATTCGTCTCTTCAAGACGATCCTAACACCGACATCGCGCCAAATTTATATAAGGTATGCAAAGAGATATGAATAAAAAACATAGAAAATAGCGAGCATCTTCAATTTGAGATTTCTATCTCAATTCTGAATGGATTTAAAAATTGTAAGAAGCACCAGAATCAAGAGAAGGAGTAGAACGGGTTAGTGCTTTATTTGGATCCAAATGGTGGAGAATTCTACCTTTTCAATGTTCAAGAAAGAAGCTCTAAATCTAGACTTCTGTGGCTTGAATTATAGCTCGTTTTGCTTGGTTTAAGTTGTGGAGAGTTTGTATGATGCTTAAGGAAGATGAATGTGCAAAGAATTTTGGAAGAAAAGTCTTGAATCTTAGAAATTAATTTCAAAAATTTGAAGTTTGTGTGAGGTTTTGACAGATTATTTTTGTCTCTCAAAGCTTGAGGAAATGAATGGGGATGACCCTCTATTTATAGGGGATCAAATGGAATGTTCAAGCGTGTGAAATGATGAAGTTTGGAGAGAAATCGTGAGAACCTGATGCACGAGCAAAGTGTGATCTGATTTGCATCAAAACTCATCCAATCCATGCGTTTTAAGGCTCTAATCTACTTTGGAAACTTGGTTAAACATGTTTAGATCATAAACACGAGCTAATTTGATGTTTAGAGGCCAAAACATGAATTTCAAATTCTGACCTATGAAGAAACTTTAATTCCAAGTTACTAAGTTCAATCCAATGGCATTCTCAGCTCAAGGGGTCTTAAGGCATGATTCTTGATGCTTTAGAAGGATGAGATTACAAGCTTTTCAATGGAAAAATAATGGAATCAAATGGATGCTTGAGCTGAAATTTGCATTGAGTCAAAGTTGGGGAAAAAAGGTTGACTTTCCATACTTAGAAATATTTCAAATTTTTCTTCAAAAGTGACCTATAATGTTTTGCATCCAAACATGGCCTTCCACTTGGAATTTGCTATTGACCAAAAAAGATGTCATAAAATAGACCTCTTGAATGACATTTTTAAACTTGAACCATTCAAAATATCCAAAAATTAAGAGAGTTATGAATTGTTGAAGTTGGAAACAAAATCATGAAATGACCTATAATATTTTGTATCCTTAGTGCATCTTCCATACATTTTATCACTTTGCACATAAAATAAGGAATAAATTTCACAACCTCAAGATCATTATAGAAAAAGAGTGGGCTCAAGGTATTAAAAATTGACCAAGTTATGATCATTTGAAGTTACACATGGGAAAATGGGGGTTCATCTGGAGGACTTGTAAACTTTATTCATCATCAAGTTTCTTCCACATGAAAACTCCTTGAAACTTTTGAAGTGGTTTATTTATAACCCTTTGAAGAGAAGGATGTCTTTGTAATCACTCAAAAATACCAAAAGATGAGCAAGATATACTTCTTTGAAGTTCAAAACCCTAGCTCTTGGATCAAGAAAATGCTTTGAGGAACTTTGACAATTTTGAACAAACCTCTTGTACCAACAAAATTTCTTTGTAAATATAAGTTGTTGAGGATGATAATGAGAATTCATAGCCACCAAAACCACTTCCATATCCTGAGAATTGAGAGAAATATGCACTTGTGACCAAAGGGAACAAAGTCTTGCCAAAACATGACTACGTCTTCAATCAACCCCTTGTACTTTTGAATCAATCTTGATAAATTTTTAATATGGTGAACCAAGATAAACCTTGCCATGACATTTCTTCCAAAACAACTTCAATGGTGAGGTTTGGACTTCTCAAGCTTTATTGACTAGGGCATGGAAATAAACTCATAAACCTATGGAGCAACTTGCTGAGCAAAATTGCCTTCATCTACATTATTAACAAGTAAGACAAACCAAGATTGCACTTTATTAATTAAAAAGAAAATCAAAACAAAACATTCATGACCATAATAGAAAACAAGTCAACATGCTTGGTGATTCCATAAAGAGCAAAATTAAAGATAGGGAGGAGAACCAAAAGCCCTAATGTGATCTTGTTGTGATTGAATCAACATGGTATAATGAAGGGATCTTAGGGGCAAAAATTGGGGTACAACAACTTCCCTTATTAAAGTTTCTTCTATCCGGAGATACGAAGGTTAAAAATCTTCGTGTCGAAGCGATCGAATATACTTAAATATAAAACAAACCTTATTTTTGGCCCTAAGATGCCATGCAATGCTTTTGAGCATGAATGCATATGAACAAAATCAAAGAGACGCAAAACACCACTGGGGATGTAGCAAAGGAAATAAAGAAACAAAAGAGAAACCTGACCAGGAGAATAAATCACTAGTGGATCAAAAGACCCGACTAATAGAGGATGGTAAAAAGTCAAAGGATACACCAACTTTTACTAAAGGCAAAACTACCAACGTTCACTGAGGGTAGAAAAAAGATAACAATCACCAACTTTCACTGATGGTGACCTACCAACTTTCACTGAAGGTAGAGAGAAAATATCATAGCACCGTCGTTCACTGACGATGAACTACCGACATTCACTGAGGGTAGCAAAAAGATAACAATCACCAACTTTCATTGATGGAGACCTACCAAGTTTCACTAAAGGTAGAGAGAAAATATATCATAGCACCGTCGTTTACTGACGATGAACTACCAAAATTCACTGAGGGTAGAAAAAAGATAACAATCACCAACTTTCACTGATGGTGACCTACCAACTTTCACTAAAGGTAGAGAGAAAATATATCATAGCATCGTCGTTCACTGAAGATGAACTACCAACGTTTACTGAGGGTAGAAAAAAGATAACAATCACCAACTTTCATTGATGGCGACCTACCAACTTTCACTAAAGGTAGAGAGAAAATATATCATAGCACCACCGTTCACTGATGATGAACTACCAACATTCACTAAGGGTAGTAAAAAGATAACAATCACCAACTTTCACTGATGCTGACCTACCAACTGTCACTGAAGGTAGAGAGAAAATATCATAGCACCGCCGTTCACTGATGATGAACTACCAACGTTCACTGAGGGTAGCAAAAAGATAACAATCACCAACTTTCACTGATGGCGACCTACCAACTTTCACTGAAGGTAGAGAGAAAATATATCATAGCATTGCCGTTCACTAACAATGAAATACCAACATTTACTGAGAGTAGCAAAAAGATAACAATCACCAACTTTCACTGATGGCGACCTACCAACTTTCACTGAAGGTAGAGATAAAATATATCATAGCACCGCCGTTTACTGACGATGAACTACCAACGTTCACTGAGGGTGGCAAAAAGATAACAATCACCAACTTTCATTGATGGTGACCTACCAACTTTCACTGAAGGTAGAGAGAAAATATATCATAGCACCGCCATTAACTAACGATGAACTACCAACATTCAATGAGGGTAGAAAAAAGATAACAAGTTTTTTATCAAAATTTCAATGTTTCACCTAGAACAGGTCTCAACTTCTTCTTTAACCAAGGCATTCTGCCTGGAAAGGGTAATATATAAGTTGTCTTAAATAAAGAGACTACCACTTGTAAAGATTTCACAATGAACTGTATCTGCGATATTGAAAGACTTTGAAGATGTGAAAAATACATGAGGTGGGGGTTGAATTGAAAACTTGAAATCAAAAGCGCAATGACACAATATTTTTATCCTGGTTCGTTTGATCTCAAACTACTCCAGTCCACCCGTCAAGGTGATTTCGCCTCTCTCCAACGAGGTCTTAATTCACTAATCACAAAAGAATTACAATCACTACTTTAACAACTGTTAAAGTCTTCTTGAGTACAACCACAATCCGGTTAATCTCAAGGAACATTGTTTCAAAACAATTATACAAGAATGTGTGTTATTGTTTTTCGTAACAAAAACTGTTATCACAACTGTGATAATTTACACAAAATTATAGCTTGAAAGATGATGAAATTTGCTTGTAGCTTTTTGAATATGCGTAAGTGGTATATGGCAAATTGTTAACGATTTGAACACTGAGCTTGTTTATATAGGCAATGGATTTACGTTGACCATCAAGCGTGTTAAATGATATTAACTCAGTTTCCATTTGGAGAAGATCCTGTCTAAAAGAAGCTGTTGTAATTGATGCTGAGTTGAATGATCAGTAACGCTTCAGAATCTTACATCCTTGCCTGCTGCTGACGCTTCAGAATATTGATGACATGGATTAACATGTTCTTGTTCAGAATCAGATTTTACTTTGCTTAAGCGTAGGTTCTAGTCATCAATCTTCCGCACATGTTCTGATTGCTTCAGCGTGTAGCTCTTATGGCTTATCTTCTGATGCTGCTTTGGTCAGAACTTCTGCATACACAAAACATAATTTTTAGGGTGCATATTTATTATTTGTATTTGTTATTTGTTCTTTGTATTTGTTATCATCAAAACTCTAACTAAGGGTTGTAGAATCAAACTATGTTCTAACAATCTCCCCCTTTTTGATGATGACAAAAACTAGAATTTTCAATTAGAAATAAAGAACAAAAGGTTTAAGAGAAACTCCCCCTGAGTTGATTACTTCCCTTAAGTTCCTTCTTATCAGAGTTTTATATGCATCTCTTTTCAGAATTTGTACCTGTTCAAACTTTTCAGAAAGTAGAGGTTAAGTAATTCAGAATGTTTGAGACTTTTGTCTCGGTAAACCATTATTGAAAATATCTTACTTTCTCCCCCTTTTTGTCATGTATCAAAAAGGAAATATAATCAGACCCAAAATAGATGAACTATATTTAAAACATAATGCAATGACAAGTTCCAGAAACAAAGAGGTAAAATTAAAAGTTACAGATAAACAATTTTTAAAAGAAAATCTAAGAAGGAGGGAGAAGACGTGTGAACAACACTTCCAGTAAGCTCTTGATCTGAGTATTTGACTCTTATTGCTTGCCTAAAATGCCTCTGATTTCCTTTGTGGCGTCTTCTTGTTTACCCATAATACTTTTAATCTCCTTGTTCGTATCCTCCTGCTTATCCAACCTTGCATGGGTTAAAGCATTTTCTTTCTTCAACTCTTCCAGAGTTTGCATGACTAAGGAGGAAGTTGGTGTCTCTTCAGGAATTTGATGTTGCTTAGAGCATCCTGCAGCTTCTTCTGAGTGAACCATTTCTTATGTTGTAGTCAAGTCTTCTGGAGCAGTAGTCAGAGAGAAACTTTCTGATTCTGGTTCAGCTACATCTGAAGGATGATGCTCTTTCCAGGGAGCATTATCCAGCGAGAGGATATCTTTCTTGAACAGTTGACTCAGAACTTGGTCTTGAAAAGCCTTCAGCTTATCACTAAAGTTCTGCTGAGCCTTTTCATAACACAATTCCTTCAGCTTCAGCGTTTCAGAGCTAAGCCAATTTCTGAAACTTGCCCACATATAATCAGAAGCAGTAGAATTAGACATCTCCTGATTTGTATGCTTCAAAGAATTTATCCATTCCTGCATTCCTGTTTCAAAAATCAATAAAATTGTACCAACATCTGATGTGGTTGTAGTTGGTTTAGGTTTGGGAATGGTAGTTTTGTGTGAGATGGAAGCTAATCTTTCCAGCACAATTGGATCAATTAGAAGTCTTACGTTGTCAGCTGGACTGTTAGTGGGTGAAGGAGTGGGAGAGTCAGGAATGATAATTGGTCTGGTAGGGGTGTTTGAAGGTGTGTATTCAAGGGATGAAGGGATTTCTGGAATGTCGTGAATGGTGAGAGGCATGCGAACCGCAAGAGGTTCTGTGATTCCAGGTATTGGGATTTTATCAGAATCTGAAGGAGATTCTTTAGATAGGTTTGTTGTAGCATGGTGGGGTACTGGTTCATGGATATCAGAAGATTGATTTTCAAAAGGTTGAGTTTCTGGTTGTGGTAAGTTGGAGTTCAGATCTTCTGGTTGTGGTATTTCTGGTTGAGGAATTTCTTAATGAGGTGATTTAAGTTATGAAGTTTCTGGTTGAGGAATTTCTGTTTGTGGAGAGTGTGGTTGCGTAATTTCTGGTGGTTGATGAAAGTTTGGATTTTGTGGTAAGGGGGAGGAAAAGTCTTGGTCAAATAAATTAATATCAGACAGAACTTTGGCAAGTCCTGGTTGGTTATGATCAGGATTTAGATTTTGAGGAAGGGAGTGAGTTTCATTCAGACCTAGAGTCTCTGATGGATCAAACCTTATGTCAAAGTCTTCAAAGGTTTAGGGAGTTGGATTTTCTGGTTGTGAAGGCATGGTTTCAGATGTTGATACATTTATTGATTCTATAACAGAAACAGAGGAGGGATTACCTTTCTTTTTGGCAGCTTTTGGTGTCCTCTGAGAGGGTCCTTCTCCTGCTGCTTTCCTCTTCTTGATCTTCTTTAAAGCAACTTCTGGAGCAGCCTTATGCAAATCCTGGATGTTGATTTATGGTGCAGTACCATCTTCCTTGCAAGCGTCTAGATATCTGACTATTATTTCTGGTTTGGAGTCAATCTCAGAAAATAGAGGAAAATCATCCAGAGGTATCCTTCTTGAAGTGATGGTTTCATGAGAAGTAACAGTAGGTTCCTTTTTGATATTCTCAATGATTTTCATCTTCTTCAGATTTTTAGCGTTCAGGGGCTTCCCAGCGGTTGCTTCCAATATACTGATATCCTGGGCCTCCGTCAGGTGTTCTATCAGCCTATTCTCTATCAGAATATCTGATATGAGCCTTCCTAAGGGAATCCAGTCCCTCTTGATCCTTTCGTCTTCTCTTGTTTCCTTCACACTAGTTTTAAGATGATTAAACAGCAAGTGTGGAAGATTTACCTTTGTCCTCTTAGCAATGAAATAGATCAGAAATTGCTGATCAATGTTGATATAATCAGGAGAGCTCTTTGGTTTCCTATGGTTGATACACCCAAGAATGATTTTGGCCCAAATTCTGTGGTGATCCTTCAAATCTCTGATTTTCCTGGAGGTTAGTCCATGAGTAAAAATTTCCCTTGCAATAGAGCTTATGTCAGAGCATCTTTCAGCCATGTCAATGCATCTGACACCTCCACCATTGTATCCAAGAAGCTTTGCAATTAGGTCTTCTGTAATAACAATTTTCTTCCCCATGACGCAAGAAGTAACCTGATGATTTAAAGAAGAAGCATGTATCCAAAATTCCTTGACAAGAATGGGAAAGGTTGGCCCCAGTAGACGGTTAAAGTACCTGTTCCATCCTTGAGCAGTAACGTCTTCATACAGATTGAAGCCATTTTCTTACAAGCTTTCAAAATCAATAATCAGTTCTAAGAGAACTTCCAGATTATCAATAGGAGTGAGGAGCATTCTGTAGGGTTCTTCATATTGTTCCATTGAAGCAGATTCATGAGCACTGACATTTTTGACACTTGAAGAAGCCATTGTTCACACGGGATATTGAGGAAGATGAAGGGAGTTTTTGAAAGCAAGAACTTGAAACGAGAGAAAATATTGAGAGAGTAAAAAGAAGTGAATGTAAAAAAGTAAAATTTGAGTTTAAATAGGTTTCTTGAAAATGTAAACAGTAAGAAAAAGAAATAATTAGTCATGATTATAAGCATTAATGACAGTTAAAATTAGGGGATTTAGAAAGATACTTGAACGGTTACCCTTGACAAGTATCTCAATGCACCCAATCAGAGCCTTGATCCCTTCATAAATTGAACGCATGTTTAGCCTCAGAAATTAGCTGATGAGAGGGTGACAATTGTTTGATGATGTGAACTGCACGCTTTTATCCTTGAAATGAAACATTCAGATCTTCATGGATAGATTCTGATGCAATCTGTACTTCTAAATTCTGAAGACAGGTTGATCAGTTGTTCACAGAAAATAGTAAAGTTTTGAAGGTTAAGATATGTAAATAAAACATTATATTCTGGGCATAGCTTCATGATGAGATGTTTTAGAATGAAGTTGAACCTATCTTCAGAAAGAGGTTTTGTAAAGACATCAGCCCATTGATGGTCTATGTCAATAAATTTTAAGCTAAGAATCCCTTTCTGAATATAGTCCCTAATAAAATGATGTTTTATTTCTATATGCTTAGCCCTAGAATGCAATATTGGATTCTTACTGAGACAAATGGAATAAGTATTGTCACAGAGGATAGGAATGTTACTCTCAAATATGTTGAAGTCTTCAAGTTGACTTTTCATCCAAAGCATTTGCGTGCTACATCCAGCAGCTTCTATGTATTCAGCTTCTTCTATTGATAGTGTTATTGTAGACTGTCTCTTGCTGGTCCATGAGATCAGATTTTCTCCCAGAAACCTGCAGCTTCTAGAAGTGCTTTTACGCTCTAATCTGTCTCCAGTGAAGTCAGTGTCACAATATCCTACTAAGATGTAATCATTTGATTTTCTATAAAACAGACTCAGATTAGTGGTACCTTTCAGATACTTGAAAATTCGCTTAACTGTTGTTAAGTGAGATTCTCTAGGATCTAATTGGAATCTAGCACATAAGCAAACAATAAATAAAATGTCAGGCCTTGAAGCCGTCAGATAGAGGAGAGAACCAATCATACCTTTGTAGACCTTTTGTTTTACCTTTTTACTTACCTCTTCCTTTTCCAAAATGCATGTGGGGTGCATTGGAATCCTTGAGGGCTTACATTCTGAGAGATCAAATTTCTTCAGAAGTTCTCTGACATATTTGCTCTGATGAATGTAAGTTCCTTCTGGAGTTTGGTTTATCTAAATGCCCAGAAAGAATTTGAGTTCCCCCATTAAGCTCATCTCAAACTCTGCCTGCATGCATTTAGCAAACTCTATTCCCATAGAGGGTTTAGTAGACCCAAAGATGATGTCATCAACATAAATCTGACATACTAAAATGTCATTCTTAACTTTCTTACAGAATAAGGTTGTGTCCACTTTCCCTCTGGTGAATTCCTTTTCTAACAGGAAGTTACTTAGTCTTTCATACCAAGCTCTGGGAGCTTGTTTCAGACCATAGAGTGACTTGTTTAGTTTGAAAACATATTCTGGGTGTTTGGAATTATCAAACCCAGGGGGTTGATGCACATATACCTCTTCATCTATATAGCCATTTAAGAATGCACTTTTGACATCCATCTGATACAGAGTGATGCCATTGTTTACAGCAAATGATATTAAAAGTCTGATAGATTCTAACCTGGAGACTGGAGCAAAGGTTTCTGTATAGTCTATCCCCTCTTACTGACTATAACCTTGTGCTACCACTCGTGCTTTGTTTCTGATGACTTCTCCTTGCTCGTTCAGTTTGTTTCTGAACACCCACTTTGTTCCAATGACGTTGAATCCTTTTGGTTTGGGAACCAGATCCCATACGTCATTTCTGGTGAATTGATTCAATTCCTCCTGCATTACCAGAATCCAGTCATTGTCCAGAAGCGCTTCATCAATTGTTGTTGGTTCAATCAGAGAGACCAGTCCCATGAGGGATTCTCCAGAGTTTCTAAATGTTGATCTTGTTCTAATTGGATCATCCTTCTTTCCCAGTATTTTATCTTCTGGTTGAGCTATGCTGCTTCTGGATAGCCTTTTCTGAAGTTGATCAACTGAAGGTGCTGGATTGCTTGCAATAAATCTTTCTGATGTTGTGGTAGCGTCTCTGTTGAGAACTTCTGAAGAGTTTTCTTCAAAAGCTATGAGTTCAAATTCCATACCTGTAAGGAATATATTCTGTTTTGACTCTTGAGAGTCAAGCTTATCATTAAACCTAACACTGATTGACTCTTCAACAATCTGTGTTTCTGTATTGTATATTCTGTACCCTCTTGAGCGTTCAGAGTATCCTAACATAATACACTTTTGTGCTTTAGAGTCAAACTTGTTCAGATAATTTTTGTATTTAAGATAAAGCAAGTGCATCCAAATGGATGAAAATAAGAAATGTTGGGCTTTCTGTTCTTTCACAATTCATATGGAGTCTTTTCTAGAATATGTCTTATGGAGATTCTATTCTGAATGTAACATGCTCTGTTAATTGCCTCTGCCCAGAATATCTGAGCAATGTTAGTCTCATTGATCATGGTTCTGGCTATTTCTTGCAATGTTCTATTCTTTCATTCTACAACTCCATTTTGTTGGGGAGTTCTAGGACAAGAGAAGTCATGCAAGATGCCTTTTTCATTAAAAAATAATTCAAAATTTTTATTTTCAAATTCCCCACCATGATCACTCCTGACTTTGACAATTGTAAGATCCTTTTCATTCTGAACTTGGTTGCAGAAGGTAACAAACACAGAGTGTGACTCGTCCTTGTGTCACTTTACCCATGTCCATCTGCTATAGTCATCTACGATTATTAACCCATACTTCTTGCCACTGACAGACGCAGTTTTTACTGGTCCAAATAAGTCAATGTACAGAAGTTCTAATGGCTTAGAGGTGGAAACAACATTTTTGGATTTGAAAGCAGGTTTTGCAAATTTGCCTTTATGACATGCTTCACACAGAGCATCTGAGCTGAACTTCAAGTTTGGAAGTCCTCTACCCAGATTGAGTTTGTTAATCTGAGATATTCTTCTCATACTAACATGCCCCAATCTTCTGTGCCAGACCCATTGCTCGTTGTTAAAAGAAAGTAGGCAATTTACATTCTGACTTTTTAGTTCAGAAAGTTTTATTTTATAAATGTTGTTTTTCCTCTTTCCATTAAATAGGATAGTCCCATCTTTCTGACTAACAGCTTTGCATGAATTTTGATTAAAGATTATATCATAACCGTTATCACTTAATTGACTTATGGATAATAGCTTATGCATTAATCCATCAACTAATAATACATTATTTATAGAGGGAATATTTCCATTACCTATTGTTCCATAGCCAATGATCTTTCCTCTTTGGTTTCCTCCAAATCCCACGTAGCCTCCAGGCTTAAGTTCCAGGCTTTGGAACATATGCCTTCTACCCGTCATGTATCGAGAGCAGCCAGAGTCCAGGTACCATAACTGGTGATTTAGCCTTGCTGCTAAAGATATCTGCTACATATATAATTTTATCCTTAGGTACCCATATCTTCTTGGGTCCTGGTTTGTTAGTTTTACCAAAATTCTGATTGAATTTTGGTTTGACAGAATAATCACTACTTGTGTATTTTATGTCATGTGTGTGCCCATATATAAAATGTGAATTGGGTGGTGTGCGTTTTATGACTAAGTCCATGGCCTGTTTAGGTGTAGATACCTTTCCTTGATATCCTATCCCTTTTCTGCCATTTCTGCTAACTCCATGGATTATTGAAGCCATCTTGCTTCTATCTATGTTTCTAGCTAGAAACTTCTGAAAGCTGTGATCATACTCTTTGATGATCTCATCAGCATTACTGGGAGTCTCTAAGATTGTTTCCTTCTGAGAATTTTGCAAATCATTTTCTAACTTTGAAATTTTTTCTTTTAACTCAGAATTCTCTAATCTGAGACTCTCAAACTTTTCAGAGTCAGAGGCAAGATCCCTTTTCAGGTTCTTGAATTTGACTCTGATATGATGATACCTTTCCAGAATTTCATTTAGACTTTCTACAAGTTCAGCTTTAGTAAAATTAATGGTAAAGTCAGGGAATACCTCTTCAGTGTCTGATTCTGAGTCTGAACCAGAAGCTTCACTTTATTCTGACACGTTTGCCATGAGAGCTATGTTAGCTCTTTCATCATCTGACTCTGAGTCAGCTTTAGAGGTGTCTGAATCATCCCATGTTACCGTGAGGCTTTTCTTCTTTTCCTTGAATGACTTCTTTTTGGGCTTTTACTTCTGAAGCCTTGGGCAGTCACTTTTGTAGTGCCCTTGCTCGTTACACTCATAGCAGATGATGTCCTTGTTATTTGGCTTTATGTATCCTGAAGAACCTTCAAATCTTATGTGTCCAGAGGAAGACTCATACTTTCTGTATCTGGAGGAGGATTCATTCTGATTCTTTGATCTTCTAGGATTTTTGAATTTCCTTTGTCTCTGCTTCCACAGTTGTTTCACCCTTCTGGAGAGGAGAGACAGTTCATCTTCTTCTGATGAGGATCCATCAGAAGTTTCTTCCACAGCCTGCAAAACCTTAGATTTAGATTTTCTATTAGATTTTAAAGCTAGTGGCTTACCTTGATTTTGAGGCTCATCTTCTTCTAGCTCTATCTCGTGACTTCTGAGGGAGCTTACAAGTTCCTCCAGAGATATTTTGTTGAGATCTTTGGCTAGCTTGAGTGCTGTGACCATTGGCCTCCATTGCTTGGGTAAGCTTCTGATGATCTTCTTAACGTGATCAGCAGTAGAATACCCTTTGTCAAGAACCTTCTATCCAGCAACAAGGATTTGGAATCTTGAAAACATAACTTTTATGGATTCACTATATTCCATCTTGAATGCCTCATACTTTTGAATGAGCGCAAGGTCCTTGGTTTCTTTGACTTGAATGTTGCCTTCATACGTCATTCTCAGAGAGTCAAACATGTTCTTGGCAGTCTCTCTGTTTGAGATTTTCTCATATTTTGAGTATGAGATAGCGTTAAGTAGTATTGTTCTAGACTTATGGTGATTTCTGAAGTCACGTTTCTGTTGGTCAGACATCATTTTTCTATCTATCTTCTGACCACGTCCATCCACTGGGTGCGTGTATCCATCAGTCACCATGTCCCACAGATCAGCATCATGGGCCAGAAAGAAACTCTCAATTTTGTCCTTCCAGTAGTCAAAGTTTTCTCCATCAAAGACTAGAGGTTTGCCACTGAATCTGTCCTTGTCTTCATGGTAGTCATTGCTGATGTTTTGGCTTGGTCCCACCATAGTGTTTTTCTGAAGCTTGGATCTTGTACTGACACGGTTAAGTGTTTAAGATCAGAACCAGGCGCTCTGATGCCAATTGAAGATGTGAAAAACACAAGAAGGGGGGTTGAATTTAAAACTTGAAATAAAAAGCGCAATGACACAGTATTTTTATCCTGGTTCATTTGATCTCAAACTACTCCAGTCCACCCGTCAAGGTGATTTCGCCTCTCTCCAATGAGGTCTTAATTCACTAATCACAAAAGAATTACAATCACTACTTTAACAACTGTTAAAGTCTTCTTGAGTACAACCACAATCCGATTAATCTCAAGGAACACTGTTTCAAAACAATTATACAAGAATGTGTGTTGTTGTTTTTCGTAACAAAAACTGTTATCACAACTGTGATAATTTACACAAAATTATAGCTTGAAAGATGATGAAATTTTCTTGCTGCTTTTTGAATATGCGTAAGTGGTATATGGCAAATTGTTAACGATTTGAACACTGAGCTTGTTTATATAGGCAATGGATTTACGTTGATCATCAAGCATGTTAAATGACATTAACTCAGTTTCCATTTGGAGAAGATCCTGTCTAAAAGAAGCCGTTGTAATTGATGCTAAATTGAATGATCAGTAACACTTCAGAATCTTACATCATTGCCTGCTGCTGATGCTTCAGAATATTGATGACTTGGATTAACATGTTCTTGTTTAGAATCAGAGTTTACTTTGCTTAAGCGCAGGTTCTGGTCATCAATCTTCAGCACATGTTTTGATTGCTTCAGCGTGTAGCTCTTATGGCTTATCTTCTAATGCTGCTTTGGTCAGAACTTCTGCATACACAAAACATAATTTTTAGGGTGCATATTTATTCTTTGTATTTGTTATTTGTTCTTTGTATTTGTTATTTGTTCTTTGTATTTGTTATCATCAAAACTCTAACTAAGGGTTGTAGAATCAAACTATGTTCTAACAGACTTGCCATCCACAGGAGTAATTTGACAACGAACTGCAAACTATCCACTCATAGAGAAGATAGCAAAAAAAAAAGTAACGTCGACTTTTACAGGGAAGTATAAGTTGCTCAAATAAAGAGACCTGCTACTTGCTGTTACAGGAAGGATTGTAAAAATGATTTTTGGGGAAAACAATATGACTTCCTGGGGAAATGCCAATATACTCCTGCTGAGGAGATAAAGTCTTCTCGTGCAAAATAAATTCACATTCTCAAACCAAAGCTCGAAGCTTGCAGAAATCCAAAGTAATAATATTGTTGAGGATCAAAGATTCAAACCAGAAATAAACTGGAATAAAATAGTCTTCCAAAATACATTCTTTGAGAAATAAACTCAAGAGGGAAACCCAAATCATCCAGACAAAGTATTGTGTAAGAAGGATAAAGAAAAAATCTTCCACGAGGGATAACTCAGTGGGGAAATTGAAAGAATATACACTTTTTTCTTATGGCTGACACTCTATTGGGGAGAGGATAACACAACTCTGCGTGATAGGGTAATATGTCAACAAGATATTGATGGATACAAATGAGCAATGATTTGCTAAGTTTAGCTATGCGTGACGTATGTATGAATGTATGAGTGTTATCATGTATATGCTGACAAAACAAACATATAATACTGGAGATAAACAAACAAAACCAACTCTGGCACAAACAACATTCGGCTAAATCACATCCAAGACGATCATTCCATAAGAAAATAAGCACCAACAGAGGAAACAAAGTCCTACTGCATGGCTTAACTTTACTGGGGAGAAACATAATCCGGAAGTAAACAAAACATAGTGACAAAACAGTATAGATACAGAGATATAACATCCTTCTCCAGGCTTCACCAGGGAATAGCACTCAGACTTCAATGGGGAAATAAATGTTTTCATGTGTAGCAGTTCTACTGGGGATTGCAAAATTGATTTCAAATAAGGCATATGGAAACCATATTATCAAAACATCCACTGAGGAATTCAAGCTGACTTTAATGGAGGAATATCTTTGTGGTCTCGATAACCCGACTCTCAAGAATCGCAATCAAGTCGTCTTTCTCCTTCAAGTCTTATCTATAGGAAATCTCTAAAGTTTGGCACTTATTCTTCCAAGCATCTTTTTTCCTGTTGCATCCTAACCAATTCAAGTTGTAGCTCTTCCACATCATCCAATAGGGGAGGAGTGGTCTTCACAAAAAAATCAGGCATAGGCGTTTCCCATGAATACGACATTTTCAACTGAATAGCTCTCATTTGGACCCATTGAAGATAAGGCTCCAAAGAAACATCCCCCCTAGGTCCCAAGTCTTTCCTACTCTTCCTATGAATGTGAGCCAGGCCTTTGCAATCTTCTCCCTAGCTTCCTTATGGTCTTCTCCCTCCTTCAAGAAGAAACTACTCAAATGAATATTGTTTGGTTTATCCCTAATCGAATAACCAAGTTGTCGTCATGCAAGAACAGGGTTGTAGTTAATTCCTCCCTTTGTACCAAGAAGAGGTACATTGGGGAAACTACCACAGCTGTCGACAATCTCTACATCATGGTAAGCCCGATGATACTAATCAATATTCGAGTGAGTAAGTTCCATGATCTTAGGAGCCTAACGAGGTTCCTTCCTGACATCCCAGAAAGCATCAGACCGAGGCATATGAGAAATAAACCACTGATACAACAGAGGCGTGCAATAGATAATCATCCCCCCATGATAAGAACTCCGAAGATGAATAGAGTTATAAGTGTCACCCAACAATGTAGGAATTGGGTTTCCAATCATGAAGATCCTGATAGCATTGACGTCAACAAACTTGTCTATATTAGGAAACAAGAACAACCCGTAAGCAAGTAGAGCAAAGATGGCCTCAAAAGCGACAATACTCTTCATCCTGGCAAAGTAACGAGCTTTCTCCAATAAGAACTGAGCTGGTAATCTTCTAATCCCTCATTTAGTAGTCATATGGGCTTCAACCTCAGACTTCCCCAGATGAATCAAAGCAGCAATCTCATGTGATTTTGGCTCACCCTCCAAACCAGTAAAAGGAACACGATCGGTAACAGGTAAATCCAACAGATAAGAATACTCTTTCATTGTAGGCATCAACTGATAGTCAGGTAAAGTAAAGTAATGATACATCATATCATAGAACTGGACCAAGGTCGAGAGAATACCCTCCTTCATCCTAAGCTTCATGAGAGGAATGATGGATCCATACTTCTTCCAAAAATATGCAGAACACTCACTCTCGGGAATTAGACTGATCAACTCATCTATCTTGGGATTTTAGAAACTGTATTTTCTGGTCTTTCTTTTTCCAGGATCCATGGTCAAAAGGTACCTGAGATATTCACAAATGTTTTAAAATGGAAACAAGAAAGAAAAATATCAACTATATTCAAATTAATCAAGAAAAATTAAGTAAGACCATAGAAAAACCAGAAAAGGACTCAAATATTTTTATAAATTTTTTTGCAATTTTTAAAAGTCAGAAACTATTTTAAAACTAATTAAAATTGTTCAAAAAAAATAGAAAATAGATCAAAAATAGTAAACATCAATATAAAATTCCATAAATTTTTCAAAAAGGTCAGAAATATGTAAAATGATATTTATGAAATTTTATAGAATTAAAAAAATGTCAGAAAGTATTTTAAAATAATTAAAACAAAGAAAACAATGCAAAAAAATATAAAAAATATCAAATGTCAAAATAAAAATGTGAAAAAATAGTCATGAGATCAGAAATAATTCAAAGTATTTTTATGAATTTTTTCAAAATTTTTGGATAAAAAATAAAATAGTTATGAATTTTTGAAAATTAAATCAATTAAAATATAAAATCAGAAAATAAAATAAAACCAAAAAGATGTGGGCCATCAGATCATAGTCAAAACGTGTTAGTAAGCTAATCCAATGGACCAGACGCGCTGTGCTTGATATGGATCTTATTAAGATACGCATAGGATCAGAAAAGGGGCAACCAATGAAATTAAAACGTTTGACACGCTATCATTGACTCAGACGAGACATGTCATCATCTTCAACCTCCAGCCAACCTGCAATGGAGATTTTGTGAGATCTTTCAAATGGAAAAATTAGGATCCCAGACCAGTATCATTGGATTCGTCTCTTCAAGACGATCCTAACACCACCATCGCGCAAAATTTATATAAGGTATGCAAAGAGATATGAATCAAAAACCTAGAAAATATCGAGCACCTTCAATTTGAGATTTCTCTCTCAATTCTCAATGGATTTAAAAAATTTAAGAAGCACCAGAATCAGAAGAAGGGGTAGAACAGGTGTTGTACCCCAAAATTTTCCCTCCCATATTTCTCAAAGATATTGCAAGAAAAATCTCCAAGTTGCCCAAGGTGGCTCAAGAGTTGGTCAGACAAGTTATCTCCTAAGGCAGTCTACCCCAAATTAGGGTTTTGTGTTGCATCAAGATCCTTGAGTCCAAATGACCTCAAGTTCTCACCAATGTCCTAATATGTTCTCAATATTGTCCATGTCAAGTTTCAAGCCTTGCAGAGGAAGTTTGCTCAGTCAATTGCTCAAAGGTCCAAAAGTCGACTGTGCTAGGGCAAAAGTCAACTGTGAACTACAAATAGTCAAACTTCAAGATGTTTTGTCAACATTCTCATTTTGAAGGATATTTCATCATTTGATAAAAGGTTGATCATGATTCATCAAGGATTGCTCAAAATTCATCAAGATTCAAAAAGTTGCTAAATTAGGGTTTTGTAGGAAAAGTCAACTCAACTTTGACCAAGCATAACTTTCTCATACTTTATTAGAAATGACCCATCCAAATCTCATTTTGAAAAGGATGCAATTACCTATAATCCATCTTCATACCCCAAGATCAAAAAATTCACTCACAAGAAGTTATGAATTTGGACATTATAGGTCATTTTGAAAGTAAAAAAAAACACCTTTTTTTACAAAGCTTATAACTTGAGCATGGAGTATCAAAATGAGATTATACCAAAAGGGTTTGTTATAGGACATCTCAAGCTTTCTAAAAAATCCAAGAACACCTCCAAAAGTTCAAAATTGAATAATTTATGCATTGTTGAAGTTGGACTTTTTTGCAAAATTGCCAAAAGTCAACTATCCCCAAAACTTCAAAATTTGCCAAATGGGCCCATTCTTTTTCACTTGATTTGAGTTTGCATTATTTCCCACGTGCCCTAGCTTCAGCCATGTGCCAATACCTCATTTTTATTATTTAATTTGATTTTTATTTGAATTTATTCATTTTAAATTAAATAAAATCATATAAAATCCAAGGCATTGATAACTCATGATTTTCTGGTTGTTTTAGGCTTTGATCACATCTAGCATTGCAATAAAATTCGTGTAAAAGTCATTATGCACAAGAAGATATGATTTGGATCAAATTTGGAAAGCTTTTATGGAAGAATCAAATCAAATATGAAAACATCAATGTAGAGAGATTTGGACCAAGTTTTTTAACCTAATGCAATGTACCATACATAGGCAAGCCAAGGACACAAAAATCAGAGTTGGAGAACACTTGTGGAGGCAGAACAACTTTGCAAAAAATCACAAAAAAGTTGGAGATCGAAATCAAAACTAGAGGCATTTTCAGAGCTGGATATTGGTCCCAATCGATTCCTGGAAACACACACAAGCTAACTAGATCCAAACCACGCATTCTCAGGCCCTTATACGCACTGTAAGTCCTTCGTAAAAACGTCATGTTCTTGTTTTCGATTCGCATGATTCTGGCATCCATTGAGTGAAATAATTATATATTTGTGATCACAAGAACATTTGCAGGCTTTTGGCATCATTTAATTTCATTTATCTGATCTGTATTGCAATCCACCATAGTTAGGGTTTGCTTGGAATTTTTGGAGTTTTTGTTTCAGGTAAAATTGAGACACATGATGGACATGGTTGTATCCAGGAGGATGAGACGAACACGACCATGTCCTTAGAAATCGTTTTCATGGCCTGGAGGAGATTTTAGAACAAGGCTGCACTTTTAGCTGCGGATACAAATCTGCAGGTAAATTTACAGTGTTTAAGAGGACAGGGACGATGAGGTGTCCTCCGTCCATTGGGCTATTCAAAAGTTGCGCGCATTTTTTTTTTGTTTTTCTGGCCATTGACTTGTTTTTTTATATTATTATTTCTTTGTATTATTAATAACAAAACAACAACATGCTTCAGTGGTTGCCACATAGGCCATAAAGGACCCAAAGGCTGGAGGTCAGGGGTTCGAGCCCTGCCTCCAGCAATTTGTGTTTTCTCATTATTTTTAAGGTTATCACATGCGCGCAGGGGCCAGATCCATACCATACTCCCTCATCAATCCACACGCCAGATGGCTAGATGGCCAGATCTGGTGGTCAAGCCTTGAGGGTGCATGATAGTGCTAGTCAACGCGTGTGTACCAAATCCCAAAGGGTCAAACGAGCCAGCACTGTTTGGCCTACAAAAATGACTTTCAGCACCTCCAAAAAAAGGCCCATCTCTTTCTTTTCATTATATTTTCTCTTTTTTTAATTTAGTTATTTTATTTAATTTCAATTAATTACTAACCAAACTTTTTTTCTTTTATCAAATAAAATCACAAAAATACTTTTTTTTATCCAATCAAATTTTAAAACTTTTCTTTTTATTAATAAACTTATTAATTACTTAGGATATTAATTAGGAAACTTTGGTTTATTTTGTAAATAAATAAAATTAATTAGACTTAATTAGGTCTTAACTACCAATTTAATTATTTTTAATTTCTTTCTAAATAATCAAAAACTCCAAAAATAATTTATTTTTCATTTAATTAATTTATTAATTTAATTTAGTTATTTAACTTAGGATTAATTTCTTTTCTTAAATAAAAACAACCAAAAAAAACATTTTCTTTAAAAAGGGTCAAAACCCTAAATTTCGCACTCGATTTAATTTCCCGCGCACTTTATTTATTTTTATCCAATTATGTATCTGCTTACGGATTGTAATAGTTTAATAGGACATTTATTTATTTTATCTCATTATTTTATTTTCAAAGGGTTGCTTTTGGCGATGTAAATACCCGACGCCTTGTAATTTAATTTCCTCATTTTAATTCCGCAAATTATACAATTGTTAGATGTTTGATAATAGGGTTTGCATGACAAGAATGAATGCTTAATCTAAAATCAAATTAGATCACCCTTAACATGTGCAAAGATAAAAATAAACTGAAAACAACACACTCACACATGCGCACTCTTAGGGTACACCCCACTTGGTTGCCTTCGTACACGGTCATTGAGTATAGGTTGTTTTAGAGGTCGCCCTCTTGTCTAAAAGATCATAGTTGCCTCGAAATGGTTTCCTCGGATATAATTGCCTCAAACAAATGATCTAAGACATTAGGGTTACCGCTAAGGCGTCCTAACATTGCTTTAGTGACTGTATGTCCCTCATTCGAATTGACCCTTAAACTCCAACGACGGTGCTACCTACTCATTAATAGTAGGATAGCATTGTCCAAAGGAAATTAGCATAGAACGATTTCTTTTTCGAGTAGGTAGATAGTTCTTAGATACTTGCTCATCGAAAACAAAACTTTTTCACACTTACACTCTTCTACGAACAAGTTTTCAAAAAAACACTTCATTACACTCTTGAAGACAGACGCAAGAGTTAAATCGAAGTTAAAACAAAAGCTTTCAAACCCACAAGCACAAAGAAAACAATTTTGAAAATAATTGAGCAAGTACCTAAGAGCCCATGGATAACCACGGATAGGAAGGGTTCTAACACCTTCCCTTTCTATAATCTACCTCCCGAACCCGAGAAACATCTCGAAAAAGGAATTTTTATGTGCTTTTTTCCTTTCCTTGTTGGATAAAATAAAAGTCGCTGGCGACTCTTGCTTACCGCGACATTTTGCGAATATAAAACGCAAAACGCAAACCAGCATTCCAAAAAACAGTCAGTTCTTCCCACCGTATCACAATAGGTTATGCTTTATTTGGATCCAAATGGTGGAGAATTCTACCTTTTCGAAGTTCAAGAAAGAAGCTCTGAAACTAGAGTTCTGTTGCTTGAATTATAGCTCGTTTTGCTTGGTTTAAATGCTGGAGAGTTTGTATGATGCTTAAGGAAGATGAATGTGCAAAGAATTTTGGAAGAAAAGCTTGAATCTTAGAAACTGATTTCAAAAATTTGAAGTTCGTGTGAGGTTTTGACAGAGTGTTTTTGGCTCTCAAAGCTTGAGGAAATGAATGGGGGGTTACCCTCTATTTATAAGGAATCACATGGAATGTTTAAGCGTGTGAAATGATGAAGTTTGGAGGGAAATCGTGTGAACCTGATGCACAAGCAAAGTGTGATATGATTTGCATCAAAACTCATCCAATCCTTGCGTTTTAAGGCTCTAATCCACTTTGGAAACTTGGTTAAACATGTTTAGATCACAAACACGAGCTAATTTGATGTTTAGAGGCCAAAACATGAATTTCAAATTCTGACCTATGAAAAAAATTCAGTTCCATGTTACCAAGTTCAATCCAATGGCATTCTCAGCTCAAGGGGTCTTAAGGCATGATTTTTTATGCTTTATAAAGATGAGATTAGAAGCTTTTCAATGGAAAAATAATGAAATCAAATGGATGCTTGAGCTGAAAGTTGCATTGAGTCAAAGTTAGGGGAAAAGGTTGACTTTCCATACTTAGAAATATTTCAAATTTTTCTTCAAAAGTGACCTATAATGTTTTGCATCCAAACATGGCCTTCCAATTGGAATTTGCTCTTGACCAAAAAAGATGGCATGAAATAGACCTCTTGAATGAAATTTTGAAACTTGAACCATTAAAAATATCTAAAAATTGAGAGAGTTATGAATTGTTGAATTTGGAAAAAAATCATGAAATGACCTATAATATTTTGTATCCTTAGGGAATATTCCATCCATTTTATAACTTTGCACATAAAATAAGGAATAAATTTCACATCCTCAAGATAATTATGGAAAAAGAGTGGGATCAAGGTGATAAAAATTGACCATGTTATGATAATTTGAAGTCACACATGGGAAAATGGGGGTTCATCTGGAGGACTTGTAATCTTTCTTCATCATCAAGTTTCTTACACATGAAAAATCCTTGAAAATTTTGAAGTGGTTTGTTGATAACCCTTTGAAGAGAAGGATGTCTTTGGAATAACTCAAAAATACAAAAATATGAGCAAGATATACTTCTTTGAAGTTCAAAACCCTAGCTCCTGGATCAAGAAAATGCTTTGAGGAACTTTGACAATTTTGAACAAACCTCTTGTACCAACACAATTGCTTTGTAAATATAAGTTGTTGATGATGATAATTAGAATTCATAGTCACCAAAACAACTTCCATATCCTGATAATTGAGAGAAATATGCACTTGTGACCAAAGGGAACAAAGTCTTGTCCAAACATAACTACCCATTCAATCAACCCCTTGTACTTTTGAATCAATCTTGATAACTTTTAAATGTGGTGAACCAAGATAAACCTTGCCATGCCATTTCTTCCAAAACAAATTCAATGGTGAGGTTTGGACTTCTCAAGCTTTATTGACTACGGCATGGAAATAAACTCATGAACCCATGGAGCAACTTGCTGAGCCAAATTGCCTTCATCTACATTATTAACAAGTAAGACAAACCAAGATTGCACTTTATTAATTAAAAAGAAAATCAAGACAAAACATTCATGATTACAAAAGAAAACAAGTCAACGTGCTTGGTGATTCCTTAAAGAGCAAAGCTAAAGATAGGGAGGAGAACCAAAAGCCCTAATGTGATCTTGTTGTGATTGAATCAACATGGTATGAAGATACTCCTTGATTCTATCAAAGGAGGTATGACAGTCGTCATTCCACCTCACTACTTGATCCTTTTTTAGTAATTTGAAGATTGGCTCACAAGTAGCGGTTAGATGGGAAATGAATCTGGCAATGTAGTTTAGACGTCCTAAGAATCCTCTAACCTGCTTCTCAGTGCAGGGAGTTGGCATCTCTTGAATAGCTTTAAGTTTGTAGGGTCTACTTCGATACCCTTTCCGCTAACAATGAAACCTAATAGCTTACAAGATCTTACTCCAAAGGTACACTTGTTCGGATTTAGTCTTAACTTGTACTTCCTCAGTCTTTCAAACAGCTTTTTCAGGTGATCAATGTGTTCTTCTTCAGTCTGAGACCTAGCTATCATATCATCGACATAGACCTCTATCTCGTGATGGATCATATCATGAAATAAGGCTACCATAGCATGTTGATAGGTTGCCCCGATGTTTTTCAATCCAAATGGCATAACTTTGTAGCAAAAGGTGCCCCACTATGTGACGAAAGTTGTTTCTCCATATCTTCAGGCGCCATTTTAATCTGGTTATACCGGAGAAACCATCCATGAAGGAGAACACCTTATGTTGCACGGTGTTGTCAACCAAAACATCAATATGGGGAAGCAGAAAGTCATCCTTGGGGCTCGCCCTATTCAAATCTTTGTAATCCACACACATGCGCACCTTGCCATCCTTTTTAGGTACTGGTATCACGTTTGCAACCCATTGTGGATAAGAAGTAACAGCTAAGAATCTGGCGTTAAATTGTTTCATAACCTCGGCCTTGATCTTTTCTGACATGCGCATACGGAGAACCTCTTGATTCACTGGAGGACAGTCTTCTTTCGTTGGTAGACGATGAACCACAATATCAGTGTCCAACCCCGGCATGTCTTCGTACCGCCAGGCGAAGATCTCAATCTAGTTATGTAACATCTAGATTCACCTCTCCTTGACGCTATGCTCCAAGTTGGCACCTATCTTGACTTCCTTTTTATCCTCTTAAGTACCTAAGTTTACCATCTCGACTGGCTCTTCATGAGGTTGTATTGCTCTTTCCTTCTGTTGTAACAGTCTAGCAAGTTCTCCTAGTACTTCCCAATCTTCCTCACCTTCGTACTCAAGTTGGTAGATTGGATTTTCAGAGTCATAACTGGAAGTAGCAGAACTGTTATCAATGGGATCTAGAGTGGATGTAGATCTACAATTTGATACGTGGGTGTGTGTAAGAGAGCATATATATTTTGATAAAGTAAAAAGCAGAAAAGAAAGACAAAGAGTGCAAAAATTTGTATGAAAAATGTCCAATGAGTTATTTATGACATATGAAAGTGAAATGATAACCCTCACAAACAAACCATTGTGCCTCGGGTAAGACCCATGGCTTTAGAGTTTAAATTGTTCAAATATTACATATCCCAAAAAGAAAACAAAAGACAATTACTCCTGGATGAAAGTAATGGGAACAAAGTCTCTAGTTATCCAATTGTTGAGTCCACCGTTGGTAGTAGGGAAGATTCAATTGTCTAGGTCGCAATCACTGCCAGTGTCTTCTACAGCGTTGACTCCATGGTTGCTGATGCGTAATAGAGGCCCTCTGGCGCGAACACGACGAATGGCTTTTTGAGCTCTTGAAGTGAAACCAAAACCAAACTTGTCAGACTTATAGGGGATGTTAGGTAGTTGGCCCCAAATAGTTCACCCACCTTCTTCAATTACAGCCCTGGCATCCTTTAGAGAAGCCATCTTCAGTGGAGGTCTGGTAATTTCTGGGACAGCAGTGGCAGCTTTGGTAACAGCAATTGTCTAAGGAACCTCTTCAAAATTCTGGTAGGGGGTCTCGATGAACTCGCTGTCTATCTCGACATATCGGAAAGAGTTCAGGTGGCTCACCATATACTATTCTTCGCCATGTACTGTAGCAATCTTTCCATTAACCAGATACTTTAACATCTGATGCAAAGTGGAAGTGACAGCATCGGCCCCATGAATCCAAGGGTGTCCCAACAAACAAGAGTAAGACAGGCGAATGTCCATCACATGAAAAGTGGAGCCAAAAGTTTGGGAACCAACTTTAATAGGAATGCCCACCTCCCCGTGTACCATTCTCTTAGAACCATCAAAAGCCCTCACCACAATATTACTGGGCTTCAAAGTCGGTCCTTCACAGTCCAATATGTCTAAAGCACCCTTGGGTAGAACATTTAGCGACGAACCCGTATCAACTAGAACATGAGCCGGGGTAGTTCCCATGCACTCAATAGAGACATGTAGGGCATCATTATGCTTTCTTCATTTAGACGTCAAATCAGCATCGAAGAAACCAAGTCCATTGTCAGCAGTTAGACTAGCAACATAGTTCTCGAATTGCTCGGCAGAAGTCTCTTGTAGCACGTGAGCACATTTGAGGAACTTCACCAAAGCCTTATCATGGGATTCAGAGCATAACAGTAAGGCCAGCATTGAAATTTTTGAAGGGGTCTGCCCCAATTGTTCCACAACATTGTAGTCACTTTTTTGTATGATTTTCAGTATCTCCTCCATTTCTTTTTTAGAGGCTTTAGGAATGGTTTCTTTAGGTGCCTCCGTTCGGGCAGGCTCAACCAGTACATCTTTTCCCCGAGTCTCAGCTGACTCAGTAGTAGTAATAACAATAGGAGTGATAGTAGGAGTAGCAACAGGAGTAACAATAGGAACATTAGCATAAATAACCAAAGGAGTGGTAATAGTCCTCAGAGATATCTTAGGAGGGAAGATCCTTCTACTTCTGGTAATTTTACTGGTCCCAACAATGTTGACGATGTTAGGATCAGTATCTTCCACAACTTCGTCTTTGATAGCCAATAGGTCTTGCTTGACGCCATGGTAGTAGACGTCAGCTCCATAGTTCCAAGGAACAGCCTTATCTGAGGAATATGGTATCGGCCCAGGAAAAGTGATAATTAAAGGAGAAACCTTAGGAGTGGATGTAATCCTGACAGGTCTTTTAGAGGGGACCCTGGGAAGATTGTCGGAAATGGTAATAATTGATATATCTTCACACAGACTTCTCGTAGAAGGAGTCTTCTCAAACAGAATTTCCTTGTTGTCCATCAGGTGTTGGACACTTATCTTCAATAACAAGCAACCATTGGGTGGAGACATACACAGGTAGAAACTTTCACCATAACCCAGAAATAAACCGGCCCGCAAGAGATACTTCTTAACAATCGGAAGAGGAGTAGCTAGTTCATCAATAGAAGAAATAAACAGGTCGTCATCAACGGCATTAACACTCTTACCATACTTGGGCATTGGTGTAGTTATCATATTAGGGATCTCGAGAGGGTCAAATTCAATCTCATTTGCCTCAATAAGATCCTGAACTTTATTCTTCAGAGCCTAACATTTATTTATATCATGCCCCGGACTGTTGGAGTGGTAGGCACACCGAGCATTTGGATTATAACAAAGAGATATAGTGTTTGGATTTTGAGGAGGCTCCTTCAGAGTGACCAGATTAGACTTCAACAAGTGTGGCAAAACCTGAGATAAGGACATGTTAAGCCGGGTGAATTGTCTTCTAGGCGCATCCTTCTTGCGCTGATTGTTTTGTCATTGAGTTGATACAGGGTTGAAGATCATTACAGCTCTTACCGTCAGACGGTGTTCAGCTTTGCTTTGATTCTTTTGACCATAGGTAACACTTACTTATTTCTTCCCAGAGAATGGTTTCTTTACTGTACTTAAAGATGCATATCTCTTAATCTTACCGCTCTTGATACCAACTTCTACTCTTTCACCTGTCAATATCAGCTTTGTGAACCCAGCTGAAGAGCTCCCAATCAGATGTTTGAAGAATGGGCCTGACAAAGTACCCAAGAACATATCTACCAGCTCTCTATCATACAGAGGAGGCTGGACTATTCCTGCAAGATCTCTCCATTTATGGGAATAATCTTTGAAGCCCTCACTAGAACCCATAGACATGCTATGAAGTTGTGTACGGGTTGGAGCAAGGTCAGCGTTGTATTGGTACTGCCTGTAGAAAGCAGCAGCCAAATCCTCCCAGTTGCGGATGTTGGTTCCCTCTAGCTGATAGAACCACTCCAATTGAGTCCCCGATAAACTTTCTTGGAAGAAATGCACCCATAAATTCCTATCAGCGGTGTGAGGTTGGGTCTTCCAAATATAGGACCTCAGATGCAGCTTAGGACATGAAACCCCATCATATTTAGCAAATGCAGGAACTTTGAACTTCTAGGTAATGATTACTCTAGAAACCAACCCTAGTTCTTCAAAATCCAGACCAGGTACTCTTTGAATTTCCATGGCATTGAGACGATCCTCCAGTTGTTTATATTTGTCATCAGCAGGAGGATATTGTTCTTCAGTATAGTCAGACTCTTCTTAGTCAGACCCCAAACTGTGGTCCCCTTATTTTGTCCTCTCTTCCTGATTGTCCCCCTCATTTGACGGAGTTGCGAATTCTAGAGCTCTCTTTGCTGGTTCTCTAAATCTCCTTCCCGTATTCAGGACACCCATTGGTTTCCTTGTCTTTTTATTCTTGTCTTTGATCATGAGAGCCTTTAGGTCCTCTTGTCCTTTAGCCAGAGCCAGGAACATCTGTTGGAATTGAGCATTTTGTGCTTGAAGATCTTTCACTGTTTGTTCGATATCCATCTTACTGAAATAAACAGTAGAAAGATAAGGAAACCTGTTGTGGAAAACCTTTTTATGTTATGATGCATGAACATGGGTATGCAAATTATTTCAAGGATTTAGAAGATTCAAATTTGTTTAGACAAAATGGAACAAACATTAATTGTATTAATAAGTTTAAATTGCTTAGAACATGCCTCTTGGGCTTACATTGGAAGAAACAAATAATAATACAAAATAAACTTTCTAAAACAAAAAGAAATCAAGCTTCCCACAAGCGCATCCTCTTTGGTGCAATGTAGGCATTCAAACTCTACTCTTCATGGAGTTGTCTCGTGAGCTCTAGAACCTTCTTCTTGCTTGCGTAGAACTGGGTTTCAAAGGTGTCCCGTTCCCCTTTTAGTTGAATCCAAGACATTTGCAATTCCTCGAGAGTAGTCTGCATGTTAGGATGAAGAAGAGTGTAAGGAATATCTCCCTCAGCAACGGGCTCCAAAATCACAGTAGAATGGCGGGGTAAGGCATCACGAGACTTTGAGCACGCGTTCGTACCCACTTAAGGTAAGGCTCAAGGGGTATGGAATTCTTATGTCCCAATGTCTTACTATCCACTTTGTTTATCATTCTCCAAGCTCGTATGAACCTTTGACGATAGCCTTGGTCGTCGCCCTCGTAATCGAATACCAAACTTTGGATGAATGTATCATAGGGACCATCTCTTCATGCATAACCAAACTGTCATAAAGCCAAACAAGGGTTGTAGGTAATACCTCCCCTAATTCCAAGCAGAGGGAAATTAGGGAATTCCCACAACGGTCGATGATAGTAATGTCCTCTAAGGATCGAGAACACCAATGAATATCAGAATATGTGAGTGACATCATCCTTTGAGACCATGTCAAGCCTTTCTCATTCTTCAACATTGATTGAGGTAGGTGTGAAACAATCCACCTAGAGAGTAAGGGAATGCAACACAAAAGAGTGTCTCTTTTCTTCATGGTGCGAGTGTGGAAACAATGTAGAATGTCTCCAAGCAGGGTAGGTACAGGATTGCGAGAGAGAAAAACCTTGATGGCATTCACATCTATGAGTTGCTCCGAGTTTGGAAATAGAACCAAACCATAGATTAGAAGGGCCAAGACATCCTCAAAAGCTCGAAAATCCATATCTTCCCAGAATGAACGAGCCTTCTCCAACAGAAACTTGGCTAAGAAGCCCTTAACTCCACTTCTTGTCTCCCAATTTTTCATAATGTCATACTTCTTCAAATGCAAGGCTTCGGCAATAACTTTAGGCTTTGGAGTCTTCTCTAAACCGGTGAATGGTATTTGATCAAGCACATGCACTCCTAGCAACTGAGAGAACTCTTATAATGTAGGCACCCATTGGTAGTCAAGAAAGGAGAAGCAATGATGCATGGGATCAAAGAATTGGAAGAGCACACACATCATTTCTTCTTGGAAGTTTGAAGTAGACAAGTTGAGTAGTCGACCATATTTCTTGGTGAAGGAAGAATCTTCAGGCACCCTTGATGCTAATTCTTGAAGTTGAGGGTGCACTTTTACGAAGTTGACTCGGATGGTATTCCTACGAATGGGAATCATGGCCTACAAAACAGAACAAAGATGAATCCCTAAATCCTTGAAATGGTTAGTGAGAATGCTTATTATGTTATGATACTTATGATGTCAATAATAATCGCAAAAAAAGCACACCAAGATATTAGGTTTAGGCTTGCATGGGTTTCAATAGGTAAGTACCCTCTTGAAGTTTAGTTGGTTCAACCTGTCCTAGAAAGTAATCGGGTTCTAGGGGATCTCAATATCATTGATCTTTCTTCATTGGGCATTGTCTCAGCACAATCAATCTTTTGTTGCGGCCGAAATATACCAAAAGTCTGATCTCAATGAGTGTAGTATCGAGTATCAACCAATCTTCAGCTTTACACCAAAGTCAGCTATCTCACT
This sequence comes from Vicia faba, assembly GCA_948472305.1. NCBI lineage: Eukaryota > Viridiplantae > Streptophyta > Magnoliopsida > Fabales > Fabaceae > Vicia > Vicia faba. Next base: position 1,342,635,223 of record OX451741.1, on the reverse strand, counting down.
ACTTCCTAATGGCCAAGTTGTTCAATTAAAGGTTCTAAGGCCAATTAGTGCTTCATGACACCGCTCAGCGGCCCCGTATTCTCCTCGATTCAACACAGGGGATACTAACACCAAAAAATGTGTTACAATAACGTAGTCGTTGCTTCAATCATATCGGTCTATGCCGTACAGTTTCCACAATCTATTGCTACTTACCTAAAAAGGTGGCCCAGATCTGGGTGTAAGATCAAAAACCCAAACAAGGTCCCAAAAATGTAAAGCAATCAAGTCAAATATTGAAAGAAATTAAATGTGATCTAGCTCTAAGGTAACCCCACTTTTAGGTAATTCCCCAGCAGAGTTGGCAGTTCTATGATACGATGGGAGAACTGACTTGGTGTTTTGTGTTTTATCATAATTATTGCGGATAGCAAGAGTTGTCACCGACTTTTCTTTTATCCAATAAAGGAAATGTTGAAAATCACAGGAAAGACCTTTGGATATTTTCTTGAGTTCGGGGGGTAGATTATGAAAAGGGAATGTGTTAGCACCCTTTTCATCCGTAGTTATCTACGGGCTCTTAGTTGCTTGCTAGATCACTTGAAAATGCTTTGTTTGAAAATGTGCTTTGTGGTGTAAGTTTGAAAATATTTTGAATACGCCTTTGTTGCGGCTAACTTTGTAATGAATCTCGTCTCTATAATAATTTATACAAAGTGTTGTTTTTGAAAATAGTTCAAAGAGATGTTTGTTTTTGAAGATGTTTTTGAAAGTGTAAGTGTGGAAATGGTTTTAGTTTGTGAGCAAGCAACTACGAGCGTTCTACCTACTCAAAAGGTCGTTGTTCTTTTCCTCCTCCTTTAGATGTTGCTATCTTACCATTGATTTGGTAAGAAGCCACGTGATTGGATGTGAAGGAACAGGCGTGGGTCATCGTATAGTCATGAATGACAATATTGTGAGATATCTTAGCATTTATCTTAAGGGACTAAGATCATTTGTAAGACAACATTCAAAGCGTCATCGAGGGACTATGATCTTGTATTTTTGATTATTTTTTTGCTAAGATACCTCACATGTGCAACATGACCATTTTTTAAGGCAACAAAGTGGAGTTAAGTCCAAGAGGTGCAAAGTGTAAAAGTGTATTGTATTTCATGCTTGGTTTAATCTTGAATTAGGTTTGTCTACTTATTTATTTTAAATCTTGCCATACACACCCTAGTTACTAGCATTTTATATAAAAGTGGTAAATTATGGAAAATAAATGTCCTACGCTATTATATAATTTGGGGATGGGGTATACAAATTTAAAAATGGGGGATGAGAAGAAATAAAAGTTCTAATTATTACAACCATATTAAATAGCAATGAAAGAAAATATATAGAAAAAAAAACAAAAACAACACAAAAGAGAGAAAAAACAAATCTTTCAATTCATGGAGTATGTTTGAAGCATGCACCCTTTGATTCTAGAGAAAAAAATATTTCGATTCATGCAGTATGTTCAAAGCATGAACCCTTCAATTCACACACTCTTTTTTCTTCCTTCTGTTTGGGCATGTAACTCAGTGTGAATCGAAGCATAAAGTTGCCTCTATAACTCAGTGTGAATCGAAGCATAAAGTTGCCTCTATAACTCAGTGTGAATCGAAGCATAAAAGCTTTGTGTCGAACCATGCTGTAATTTCTCACTCCAATATTGTTTTATGTTTTATGGTATGTACAGGTTAGTTCTTAACTTATAATTGACAAGAAAAAAAGAAATACAAATGGTTAGCTTTGAATGTAGTGGTTATTACATGTTATCTTCGAAAATGAATCATCAATGATGCTTGAAACGAAATGTTTAAAATCAAGAAGACTTACCTTGAAGCTGGAATGTGTGCTTCAAACTTGAGTTACTGCCTTGAATGCTCTTGGGTTCGAAAGAAAAAAACAGAGGTGTTGTGTCTTTTTGTTCCGGGTTCGAAAGAAAAGAAACAAGAGGTGTTATGTTTTTTTGGTTCTGGGTTTAAGAGTGTTTTAAGGCTTCAGCCTTAGTGTTGTACCCCAAAATTTTCCCACTCATATTTCTCAAAACATTGCAAGAAAAATCTCCAAGTGGCTCAAGATTGCTCAAGAGTTGGACAGTCAAGCTATCTCCTAAGGCAGTCAGCCTCAAATTAGGGTTTTGTGTTGCATCAAGATCCTTGAATACAAATGACCTCAAGCTCTCAACATTGTCCTAATATGTTCTCAAGATCATCCATGCCATGTTTCAAACCTTTCAGAGGAAGTTTGCTCAGTCAATTGCTCAAAGGGTCCAAAAATCGACTGTGCTAGGGCCAAAGTCAACTGTGACCCAAATACAGTCAAACTTCAATATTTTTTGTCAACATTCTGATTTTGAAGTATATTTCATCATTTTATCAAGGGTTGATCATGATTTATCAAGGATTGCTCAAAATTCATCAAGACTCAAAAGTTGCTAAATTAGGGTTTTGTAGGAAAAGTCAACTCAAATTTGACCAAGCATAAATTTCTCATACTTTACGAGAAATGACCCATCCAAAACTCATTTTGAATAAGATGCAATTTCCTACAATCCATCTTCATACCCCAAGATTAGAAAATGCACTCACAAGAAGTTATAAATTTGGACATTATAGGTCATTTTTGAAAGTCAACAAAAACACCATTTTTCCAAAGCTTATAACTTGAGCATGGAACATAAAAATGAGATGAGACCAAAACGGTTAGTTATAGGACATCTCAACCTTTCTAAAAAGTCCAAGAACACTTCCAAAAGTTCAAAATTGAAGAAGTTATGCATTGTTGAAGTTGGGCATTTTTGATAAATTGCCAAAAGTCAACTATCCCCAAAACTTCAAATTTTGTCAAATGGGCCCATTCTTTTCCACTTGATTTGAGCTTGCATCATTGTCCACGTGCCTCAGCTTCAGCCATGTGTCCATTTATCAATTTTATTATTTTATTTTATTTTTATTTAAATTTATTCATTTTTAATCAAATAAAATCAAATAAAATCCAAAACTTTGATTACATGAGATTTTTTTGTTGTTTCAGGCTTTGATTGCAATCTTTAACACCATCAAATTCGTATCAAGCAATCCATGTGCAAAAAGATTGAGTTTTGGCAAATTTGGAAGGTTTAGTAATGGTGAATCAAATCAAATTTCAATGCATTGATGTGGAAGGATTCAGGCCATATTTGTTACCCTAGCACATTGTACCATACATAAGCAAGTCACAAGGAACGAAATAAGGGTTGGAAGCTGCATAACGGGGCAATACCAAAGTTGCAAAATTCACCAAAAAACTTGAAATCAAAATCGTACTTAGAGGCAATTTCAGAAGCTTAGACCGGTCCCAATCTCTTCCTGGGTGTTCACTCAACCTTCCTGGATCAAAAGCAATCATTCTCAGACACCAAAACGCACTGTATATACCACGATAATCCGCTTCTTTCTTGAATTCGTAAATCATCATTCTTGCATCATTTGAGCAAATTGTTGGTATATTTGAAATCCTCATAACATTTCCAAACTATTGGCATTATTCAATTTTGTTTATCTGACCTATACTCCAAAATACCATAGCTAGGGTTACATTTTGGTTTTTAGGGATTCTTGTTTCAGGTGAAATTAGTCCCTATAATAGGCATGGTTGCACTCAGGAGAAGGAGACGAACCTAACCATGCCTTTGAAGGTCATTTTATTGCCTGGAATTGATTTTTGGATCGAGCTGCGTTTTTAGCTGCGGATTCAAATCCGCAGGTAAAATTATAGTGGTGGAACGACAGGGACGATGGCGTGTCGCTTCTTCATTCGCCCATTCAAATGTGGCGTGCATTATTTTATTTTCTGATACATTAATTTTGTTTTGTTTTATTAACATTATTGTACAATATATTAACAAATAGATCAAGTTGGCCTAGTGGCAAGCGCGTATTGGTAAGATCCACCAGGACCTGGGTTCGAATCCCAGGTCCTCCCAATTTCTATTTGATTTTGTTCTTCAGGTAATCAAGTGCACATCCAAGCATATGGCATACCATGCGCCCTCATCTATCCAACAGCAAGATGGCCTGAAGGCCAAATCTGATGGCCAAGCGCTGAAGGTCTACGTGGAGCCCAGTCAACACATGCATATGGAATCAAAAAAGTCAACAATGCCAGATCCAAATGGGCTTCAGCATTGCTTCTCAAACTCCCCAAATCAGGCCCATACCCCTCTCTCTCTCTCTATTTTATTTATTTTGTTTTAACTATTTATTTTATTATTTTTATTTAATTACTAACCAATTAAAATTCTTCTTTTTTATAAAATAAAAATCACCAAAAACATTTTCATTCAATTAAACTTTAACTTTTATTTTTATTAATAAATACTAATAAATTAATTTAGGTTTTAACTAGAATAACTTTAATTCCTTTTTTAATAATTAAAATTAAATTAGACTTAATTAGGTTTTTTACTAATCCAATTAACTTTTATTTCTTTCTTAAAATACCAAAAGACCAAAAATAATTTATTTTCATTTTTTAATTAACTTAATTTAGTAATTAATTTAGGTTAATTTCTTTTATAAAATAAAAATAACAAAAAAGATCTTTTCTTTAACAAAAAGGTCAAAACCCTAATTGCGCTCGATTTAATTTCCCGCACGCGATTTACTTTCTTTTATCCATTTGTGTATCTGATTCCGGATTGTAATAGCTTAATAGGACCTTTTATTATTTTTTATCGCTTTATTTATTTTTAAAGGGTTTGTCTTTGGCGATGTAAATACCCGACGCCTTGTAATTTAAATTCCGCAATTTATTTCTCGCAAAATATAACTGTTAGATGTTTGATAATAGGGATGCATGACAAGACTTAATGTTTTAACCTAAAATCAACTTAGATCGCCTTTAACATGTACAAAGATAAAAATAACTGAAAACAACACACTCGCACATGCGCACTCTTAGGGTACACCCCACTTGGTTGCCTTCGTACACGGTCATTGAGTATAGGTCACTTTAGAGGTCGCCCTCTTATCCAAAGATCATAGTCGCCTTGAAACGGTTGCCTCCGATATTGTTGCCTCAAACAAATGATCTAAGACATTAGGGTTACCGCTAAGGCGTCCTAACATTGCTTTAGTGACCGTAAGTCCCTAAATTCGAATTGACCCTCAAACTCCAACGGCGGTGCTACCTACTCAACAATAGTAGGATAGCATTGTCTAAAGGAAGATAGCATAGAATGATTCCTTTTTTGAGTAGGTAGATGGTTCTTAGATACTTGCTCTTTTAAAAACAAAAAACTCTTCACACTTACACTTTTCGAACAAAGTTTTCAAAAACACTTCATACACTCTTGAGGACAGAAGCAAGAGTTAAATCGAAGTTTTCAAACAAAAACTTTTTCAAACCCACAAGCACAAAGAAAGTAATATTTTGAAAACAATTGAGCAAGTACCTAAGAGCCCGTGGATAACCACGGATAGAAAGGGTGCTAACACCTTCCCTTTCTATAATCTACCCCCCGAACCCGAGAAATATCTCGAAAAAGGAATTTTTCTGTGCTTTTTTCCTTTCCTTGTTGGATAAAATAAAAGTCGGTGGCGACTCTTGCTTACCGCGACATTTTGCAAATACAAAATGCAAAACGCAAACTAGCATTCCAAAAAACAGTTAGTTCTTCCCACCGTATCACAGAACTGGCGACTCTGCTGGGGACATCTATAAGTGGGGTGTACCTTAGGAATAGTTCATAATGTTTTCAATTGCTTGACTTGTATGCTTTATATTTGTGGGCTTGAATCGGAGTTACTATAGATCCTAACCCGGATCTGGGGGATACCCTTTAGGTAAGTAGCAATAAACTGTGAGGGAACTGTACGGCGTAGACCGATACGGTTGAAGCAGTAGCTACGTTGGTGTGGCACTTTAGTATGTACCGATATCCCTTGTGGCGCAACGAGGAGAATATGGGTCTGCTAAGGGGTCATTAAGCACCAACTGACCTTAGAATCTTTAAATTGACCAACTTGGCCATAGAACAGTAGCAGTATGCTACACTCATTGAGACTAAACTCTCGCGATGATTCGGGCTGCAAGAAAAGGTTGCTAAACTAGAATTATGATCGATCGAGGGTAGTCAATGATATTGATATCCTCTAGAACCCGGTTACTATTTTTAGGACAGGTTTAAACCAACTGAACTGAAAGAGGGTAGTACCTAAGCTCCTTGCCAGCCTGAAATCTAAGGGCTCTCTGTGTGACTTGTGTGCCTTTACCATATTTGCTATTTGTGGATACTTGTGGTGTGCTTTCTATCATGACATCATGACATCATAACATTGCATGTATTTTGCATTGGACTAACCTATTTTAAAGACAGGAGGGATTCATCTTTGTTCTGTTTTGTAGGTCATGGCACCCATGCATAGAAACACCATCCAGATCAACTTTGTCCAAGTTCCCACTCTGCTTAAAGATTTGGTTGCAAAGATGCCAGATACTACTTCCTTCATCAGAAGACATGGGCACCTTCTTGGTTTGGTCACCTCCAAATTGGACGAGTAGATGATGAGAGTCTTAGTCCAGTTATTTAACCCACTGTACCATTGATTTACTTTTCAGGACTACCAGTTGGTCCCTACCTTAGAAGAGTTCTCTGATCTGCTTGGTATCTCCATTCTGGAGCAGACCCCGTTCACAGGTTGGGAAAAGATCCTTAGGCCAGAAGAGATTGCTTCAGTCCTTCATCTAACAAAGGTTGAGGTAATGTCAAACTGGGAAACTCGTAGTGGAGCAAAAGGCTTCTTGACTAAATTCTTGGTTGGTAAAGCTAATCATTTCTGGGACAGTCTAGACTTCCAGGCATTTGAAGACATTCTGGATCTTCTGATATATGGTTTGGTATTGTTTCCTAACTCTGATTCCTTTGTTGACGTAAATGCGGTAAAGATCTTCATGTCCGGTAATCCAGTACCCACTCTCTTGGGTGACATCCTTCATTCTCTTTATGCCCGTACTGCTCAAAGGCGGGGAACCCTTATGTGCTGTGCTCCTTTGTTGGCGAGGTGGTTTATTTCTCACCTCCCCAAATCAGTTCTGAAGAACAAGGAAGGCATGGGCTGGGCCTACAGGATTATGTCTCTCTCTCATAATGACATCATTTGGACTATTAAGGGTATGGAAGATGTGGCTATTATTGATCGCTGTGGGGAATACCCCAATGTTCCACTGATAGGAACCAATGGAGGGATCACTTATAATCCATGCTTGGCCTTACGTCATTTTGGGCGAGCTAGGAGGGAAGGACCTCATGAGTTGCTAATGCCTAGTATTGTCTTTGACTTCCAAGGGGATAGTGACGAGCAACGCTGCTGATTCATAAGAGCTTGGGATAGAGTACACGGGTCTGATCCGCACGAGCTGGGTGCAAAGACTTCTCTACCAATGGAACCATATCTCCGATGGGTTCGTATACATGCCCAAAAGCTGGGAATGCCCTATGAAGTTGTCTTGCCTATAACTCTTGAAGTTGCTGATGAAGAAGGGGTGCCTCCTACCATCCTACACCCTTACATGCCTACTGGCATTGGGGCATTGAAGAGGTCCTGGATGCAGCTGAGAGAAGAACGGGATACTTACCGAGAAAAGTATCACGAGCAAGAGCAGAAGATCCAGAAGTTGACAAGGCAGCTGGAGAACGAGCAGATCCTCAATGATTATGTCCGCACCGACAAGAAGCGACCATGGGAGCATTGATTATTTCTAGTTTTGGTTTACTTTTCAGTATTTCCTTTCTTGTAACGCCTTAAAGGCATCTGTTGAACAATTAATTTCAAAGTTTATCTAATAAAAGTGTGTTTCTTTTTTGGTTTACGAACTTGAATCTCTAAAGTCTTTGAAATCATATCATGCGCATTTCATTCCATGCACATCATAACAGGTACCATTACAGGTCTCTTATCTTCTTCGTTGTTTATTTCAGCATCATGTCTTCCGAATCATCAACTGAACAAGCAATCAAGGCTCTACAGACTCAAAATGCCCAGTTCCAAGAATTATTCATGAACCTGGCTAAGGGTCAGCAAGATCTGAAGGCCCTTATCCTGAAAGAGAAGAAGAAGAAGAAGAAGAAGACGGTCCTGTTTAATATGGGTCGCAGATTCGGAAATGATTTGCGAGAAGAGTTTGATTTGACCCCCTCATCTGGAGAGAAAGATAATCAGGAAGAAAGGAGGGCTCCTAGCCCTGTGGTTTCAGACAATGAGACCGACTTCGATGAAGACCAGTATCCTCCGGCTGAGGACAGATACAAACAACTGGAAGACCGTTTGAGTGCGATGGAAGTTCAGAAAGTGCCTGGTCTGGACTTTAGTGATCTGGGTCTATCATCTGGGGTGGTGATTCCCCACAAATTCAAAGCACCAGCTTTTGCTAAATACGATGGAGTTTCTTGTCCGAAGTTGCATCTCCGGTCGTATGTTAGAAAAATTCAGCCATACACCGCTGACAATAATCTCTGGATCCACTTCTTTCAAGACGGTCTCTCAGGGAATTGGCTTGAATGGTTTTACCAGTTAGAAGGAGCTAGCATCTATAATTGGGAAGACTTGGCTGCTGCTTTCTACAAGCAGTACCAATACAATGCCGACCTCGCTCCCACACGTACCCAACTCCAGGGTATGTCTATGAGTGCGGGTGAAGGTTTCAAAGATTATGCTCAGAAGTGGAGGGACCTTGCTGGTAGAGTTCAACCTCCCTTGGATGATAGGGAACTAGCGGATATGTTTCTGGGGACCTTGTTTGGTCCGTACTTCAACCATCTGATTGGAAGTTCATCGTCCGGGTTTACAGAGCTGATTATGATCGGGGAAAGGATTAAGGCTGGTATCAAGAGCGGAAAGATACAGAAGGGTGCTTCATCAGGCACCAAGAAGAAGCCTTTTAAGAAGGAGTCCAGTGTTGTTTACAGTTCAAAGAGCCAGAATAGACCTGAACGCCGCCAAGTTGTTAATGCGGTTGTTATTTCAAGACCTGCTGTTACACCTCAGCGCAACAATCAGTCAAGGGCCGAAAGGCCACGAAGACAATTCACTCAGCTCAACATGACTTTATCCCAGATTCTGCCGCAGTTATTAAAGACCAATCTAGTGATTTCAAGGGAGGCCCCGAAGAATCCAAATACAACATCACCGAAGTACGATCTGAATATCCGCTGTGCTTTTCACTCTGATAGTCCGGGGCATGATATGGATGATTGTTGGGTTTTGAAGAATAAGGTACAGGACTTAATTGATGCTAAGGAGATCGAGTTCGGAGCACCAGAAAAGCCTAAACATGATGTGGGAGTGAATGCTATTGGGGATGACGATGATGAAGAGTTTGACATTGACAACTAGATTTACCCGACTGTCGACGGTGGATTGAGCAACTGGGTAGCGAAGGATTCTATGTATGTTTCTGTTATCACCCAGTAATGAGACTTTTTGTTTTGTATCTATAACAAACAATGTTTTAAACTTTATGGTCTGGTGTCTTACCCGGGGCACCGTGGCTTCATTTGTGAGGGCTTTATGTGTGTCATCTACATATATCATTAATAAAAGCATTAGACGTTTCTTGCATTTCAAATTTTGCGCTCCTTATTTTTCTTTTTTATCTTGCAAAATAGCTATTTTACACACACTCACATATCATGATCCACATCCATTCTGGATCCCACTGATAACAATTCTGCTACTACCGGTTATGACTTTGAAAGTCCGATCAACCAAGCCAAGGACGAAGGTGAGGATGATTGTGAAGTTCCTGAGGAGTTTACTAGACTGTTACTACAGGAAGAAAGAGCCATACAACTCACAAAATCCACCAATTCTGATGCCTCCAAATTGCAGGAGGACCGTTGATCTTATACTTAAAAGTGTTGGATAATACAAAGAGGTGTGTGCTGGGGCAGCATGATGAGTCTGGATGAAAAGAGCATGTTATTTACTGCTTTAGCAAAAAGTTTACCGACTGTGAGACCTAATATTCACTGCTCGAGAGAACTTGCTACGCTTTGGCATGGGCTGCTCGTCGGCTGAGACAGTACATGTTGGCTCATACTACCCTTTTAATAGCAAAAGAGGTGAACATCTTGACAGCTCCTTCGCCTTTTGCAATTTGGGGCATTGATATGATCGGCGAGATCAGGCCTACGGCATCTAACGGGCATCGTTTCATCCTGGTAGCAATCGATTACTTTATGAAGTGGGTTGAAGCAGCTTCCTTTGCTACTGTAACCAAGAACGTCGTGGCACAGTTCATTCGACACAATCTGATTTGTCAATACGGTGTACCCGAGAGGATCATTACGGACAATGGTACCAATCTCAACAATAAGATGATCACTGAGCTCTGCAAACAGTTCAAGATACAGCATCACAACTCTTCTCCCTACCGGCCGAAGATGAATGGGGCTGTTTAAGCGGCTAATAAGAACATCAAGAAGATTGTGCAGAAGATGACAGTGACATACAAAGACTGGCACGAGATGTTACCATTTTCTCTTCACGGATATCGTACCTCAGCGCGGACGTCAACAGGGGCAACACCCTATTCCTTGGTATATGGCATGGAGGCAGTCTTTCCCATTGAAGTTCAGATACCCTCTCTCCGAATCATGAAGGATGCAGGTTTGAGCGAAGATGACTGGATCCAGACCCGGCTTGATCAGCTGAGCTTAATCGATGAAAAGAGACTTACTGCTATTTGTCATGGTCAGACGTACCAAAAACGGATGATCAAGGCATTTAACAAGAAAGTTAGACGACAAGAGTATCAAGTTGGGGACTTGGTTATCAAGCGCATCATACTACCTCAAGGTGATCCCAGGGGAAAATGGACCCCTACTTACGAAGGGCCATTTATGGTTAAGAACATTTTCTCAAGAGGAGCTATGATTCTAACCACCATGGATGGTGACGACCTTCCTCACCCCGTCAATGCAGACATAGTGAAAAGATACTACACGTAATCAAAGACCCGCTAGGTTGACTGGCCTAGGCAAAAATAAGGGCTTCCCAGCGAACCAAAAGGGTTCGGGCAAAAATAAGGGATGAAAATGAAAAAATTTGTACACCCGAAAAGTCGAAAACCTGAAAAGGCGGCTTGGGCAAAAAAGGGTATCCCGGTGGACTGAAAACCCGAAAGGTCCGTCCAGGCAAAAGTTAGGGATCAAAGCGTAACACTATGTCTCATTGGATCACCTTACAACCAGACTTCGGTATCGACTATCAAGCTTGGACGGCACTAATCAATCTGATCTACCTTTAACCAAGTAGCAAAGTGATGAGATGCTCGAGGACATAAGGGCAATAGCAGAGTTGGAACCCGGTGGGATTATTCACATAGCTGTTTTGTTTAGTTTTTCACAAATTGTGTAAATTCTATTATTCGGCGGCGTTCTCTTACTAGGACGTCAGCCTCTTGTACAAAAACGCCTATTTACAGGCCAAACTTCAAAATCAATACAATTCACTTTCAAAGAAATTTCAAACTGTTTCCCTTTTTCTGTTTTGTTTTGCAAAGAACGTCCAATGTTCATTTTTTATATATGCATTTGATATTAATTGTTGCTCATAAATATTTACATGCGAAACAAAAGACGATTACTGGTAATATCAGAAATAGGGGCAATAAGAATTGTCCAAGCTGTACAGTTGCTCTGTCCACCAGATACCAAGGTAGATTCAGCTGAAGAATATGGCCCAGGTGCATTCACTCCCCGCAGAGTAAGACAGTAATGACAGCTCTCCCCAGCTGAGACTTGCAACTATGAATGAATCGATAATATTCTCCCCCAAGCAGAGTTTATCTACCATCAACACTGAAAAGGTTTAATATCCTCGGCAGTCTTAATATTCCCCAGCGGAGTATAAAAATATTCCCCGGCAGAGTACAAGATATCCCCAGTGGAGTTAAATTTTTCCCAGCGCAGTCTGAAAAAAAGCTTCCCCAGTGGAGTTTGGAGAATCATCCCCAGTAGACTTTGGAAGATTGTCCCCAGCAAACTCAAAGGATTATCCCCATAAGAGTCTAAAAGGTTATTCTCAGTGAAGTCGCAACCGAAAGATCATCCCCAGCGGAGTTCTTCCCTTTCACAAACAGGAATTCAATCCCCAACAGGATTCAATATCACCAGCAACGGTAATTCATTCCCAGTGGAATTTATCGGTGGATTCCTCAACAGAGCATCTCTTCCCCACAGAGTAATCTCCTCATCAGTTTATTCCCCAACGGAGTTATCCTCTCCTACAGGTTGATTCTCGCAATCATCTTTGTTCGCCATCTCCAGCAGAAACGAAGAATTCAACTCCTTTCTCCAACAGCTATCCGGGATTTATTTTCCCCAGCTGAAACATTACATTTCCATACATCATGATACATGCATATATTCATCATACAACACAATCTCATTTATTTTGAGAACATCATTGCCTGATATATATCATGCATTGCATATGACTGACCTTTACCTTTCAGGAAGGATGTAGTTAAGTTCTCAGTTATGTCGAAGACCTGACCGGTTCTTAAATCTCAACTGAATTATCCTCGGTTGAATTACAGATAAGGTTCTCAATCTCGACAATTCCTCCGTCGAAGTGTGGACGAGTTCTAAAATCTCAACAGAATTATCCTCTGTTGAAGACCAGACAGTCCTAGATCTTGATGAAGATGTTTCCCTCTGTCGAAGACCTAACCGGTTCTTAAATCTCAACTGAATTATTCTCGGTTGAATTATAGATAAGGTTCTCAATCTCGACAATTTTCCTCCATCGAAGTGTGGACGAGTTCTAAAATCTCAACAGAATTATACTCCGTTGAAGAACAGACAGTCCTAGATCTTGATGAAGATGTTTCCCTCTGTCGAAGACCTGACCGGTTCTTAAATCTCAACTGAATTATCCTCAGTTGAATTACAGATAAGGTTCTCAATCTCGACAATTTTCCTCCGTCGAAGTGTGGATAAGTTCTAAAATCTCAACAGAATTATCCTCCGTTGAAGACCAGACAGTCCTAGATCTTGATGAAGATGTTTCCCTCTGTCAAAGACCTGACCGGTTCTTAAATCTCAACTGAATTATTCTCGGTTGAATTACAGATAAGGTTCTCAATCTCGACAATTTTCCTCCGTCGAAGTGTGGACGAGTTCTAAAATCTCAACAGAATTATCCTCCGTTAAAGACCAGACAGTCCTAGATCTTGATGAAGATATCTCCCTCTGTCGAAGACCTGATCGGTTCTTAAATCTCAACTGAGTTATCCTCGGTTTAATTACAGATAAGGTTCTCAATCTCTAAAATTTTCCTCCGTCGAAGTGTGGACGAGTTCTAAAATCTCAACAGAATTATCCTCCGTTGAAGACCAGACAGTCCTAGATCTTGATGAAGATGTTTCCCTCTGTCGAAGACCTGACCAGTTCTTAAATCTCAACTGAATTATTCTCGGTTGAATTACATATAAGGTTCTCAATCTCGACAATTTTCCTCTGTCGAAGTGTGGACGAGTTCTTAAATCTCAACAGAATTATACTCCATTGAAGTAACAGACAGTCCTAGATCTTGATGAAGATGTTTCCCTCAGTCGAAGACCTGACCGATTCTTAAATCTCAAACTGAATTATCCTCGGTTGAATTACAGATAAGGTTCTAAATCTCGACAGATTTCCCCCAGTTGAATCATGGACAAGTTCTTAAAACTTAGCAGAGATGTTCTCTCAGCTGAGGTACAGGCAAGTTCCTAAATCTCAACAAGGATCAGGCTTCCCCAGCAGAATCTTCCACAAACAACAGGTATACAAGTTCTCGCTAAGGAATCTCTTATGCGATTGACACTTCGGCAGATGGCATATTTAAGCCCATCCTCCCATCAGCAATCTCCAAATGGCATCTGTAAGCCCATTCCCGACATCACAAGGCTGATACCACTTCATGCGAGTGCAAATTTATGGGCACTCTAGTGTTCAATCATCTTCCACCTTCGGATCACGAAAGGCACGAAAGCCAATCTACACCCTCAGGTTTAAGAAGATTGAACAGGGGCAGTTGTTGTACCCCAAAATTTTCCCTCTCATATTTCTCAAAACATTGCAAGAAAAATCTCCAAGTGGCTCAAGATTGCTCAAGAGTTGGACAATCAAGCTATCTCTTAAGGCAGTCAACCTCAAATTAGGGTTTTGTGTTGCATCAAGATCCTTGAATCCAAATGACCTCAAGTGCTCAACATTTTCCTAATATGTTCTCAAGATCATCCATGCCAAGTTTCAAGCCTTGCAGAGGAAGTTTGCTCAGTCAATTGCTCAAAGGGTCCAAAAATCGATTGTGCTAGGGCAAAAGTCAACTGTGACCCAAATACAGTCAAACTTCAATATCTTTTGTCAACATTCTCATTTTGAAGGATATTTCATCATTTTATCAAGGGTTTATCATGATTCATCAAGGATTGCTCAAAATTCATCAAGACTCAAAAGTTGCTAAATTAGGGTTTTGCAGGAAAAGTCAACTCAACTTTGACCAAGCATACCTTTCTCATACTTTATTAGAAATGACCCATCCAAAGCTCATTTTGAAGAGGATACAATTTCCTACAATCCATCTTCATACCCCAAGATCAAAAAATGCACTCACAAGAAGTTATAAATTTGGACATTATAGGTCATTTTTGAAAGTCAACAAAAACACTTTTTTTTCCAAAGCTTATAACTTGAGCATGGAACATCAAAATGAGATGAGACCAAAAGTTTTGGTTAGAGGACATCTCAAGCTTTCTAAAAAGTCCATGAACACTTCCAAAAGTTCAAAATTGATGAAGTTATGCATTGTTGAAGTTGGGCATTTTTGCAAAATTGCCAAAAGTCAACTATCCCCAAAACTTCAAATTTTGTCAAATGGGCCCATTCTTTTCCACTTGATTTGAGCTTGCATCATTGTCCACGTGCCTCAGCTTCAGCCATGTGTCCATTTATCAATTTTATTATTTAATTTGATTTTTATTTGAATTTATTCATTTTTAATCAAATTAAATCAAATAAAATCCAAAACTTTGATTACATGAGATTTCTTTGTTGTTTCAGGCTTTGATTGCAATCTTTAACACCACCAAATTCGTATCAAGCAATCCATGTGCAAAATGATTGAGTTTTGGCAAATTTTGAAGGTTTAGTAATGGTAAATCAAATCAAATTTCAATGCATTGATGTGGAAGGATTCAAGCCATATTTGTTACCCTAGCACATTGTACCATACATAAGCAAGCCACAAGGAACAAAATAAGAGTTGGAAGCTGCAGAACGGGGCAATACCAAAGTTGCAAAATTCACCAAAAAGCTTGAAATCAAAATCGTACTTATAGGCAATTTCAGAAGCTTAGACCGGTCCCAATCTCTTCATGGGTGTTCACTCAACCTTCCTGGATCAAAAGCAATCATTCTCAGACACCACAACGCACTGTAAGTACCACGATAATCCGCTTCTTTCTTGAATTTGTAAATCATCATTCTTGCATCATTTGAGCAAATTGTTGGTATATTTGAAATCCTCATAACATTTCCAAACTATTGGCATTATTCAATTTTGTTTATCTGACCTATACTCCAAAATACCATAGCTAGGGTTACGTTTTGGTTTTTAGGGATTCTTGTTTCAGGTGAAATTAGTCCATATAATAGGCATGGTTGCACTCAGGAGAAGGAGACGAACCTAACCATGCCTTTGAAGGTCATTTTATTGCCTGGAATTGATTTTTGGATCGAGCTGCGTTTTTAGCTGCGGATTCAAATCCGC
This sequence comes from Vicia faba, assembly GCA_948472305.1. Taxonomy (NCBI): domain Eukaryota; kingdom Viridiplantae; phylum Streptophyta; class Magnoliopsida; order Fabales; family Fabaceae; genus Vicia; species Vicia faba. The sequence goes on along the minus strand of OX451741.1, from coordinate 1,342,619,411 downwards.
AGGTAAAATTATAGTGGTGGAACGACAGGGACGATGGCGTGTCGCTTCTTCATTCGCCCATTCAAATGTGGCGTGCATTATTTTATTTTCTGATACATTAATTTTGTTTTGTTTTATTAACATTATTGTACAATATATTAACAAATAGATCAAGTTGGCCTAGTGGCAAGCGCGTATTGGTAAGATCCACCAGGACCTGAGTTCGAATCCCAGGTCCTCCCAATTTCTATTTGATTTTGTTCTTCAGGTAATCAAGTGCACATCCAAGCATATGGCATACCATGCGCCCTCATCTATCCAACAGCAAGATGGCCTGAAGGCCAAATCTGATGGCCAAGCGCTGAAGGTCTACGTGGAGCCCAGTCAACACATGCATATGGAATCAAAAAAGTCAACAAGGCCAGAACCAAATGGGCTTCAGCATTGCTTCTCAAACTCCCCAAATCAGGCCCATACCCCTCTCTCTCTCTCTATTTTATTTATTTTGTTTTAACTATTTATTTTATTATTTTTATTTAATTACTAACCAATTAAAATTCTTCTTTTTTATAAAATAAAAATCACCAAAAATATTTTCATTCAATTAAACTTTAACTTTTATTTTTATTAATAAATACTAATAAATTAATTTAGGTTTTAACTAGAATAACTTTAATTCCTTTTTTAATAATTAAAATTAAATTAGACTTAATTAGGTTTTTTACTAATCCAATTAACTTTTATTTCTTTCTTAAAATACCAAAAGACCAAAAATAATTTATTTTCATTTTTTAATTAACTTAATTTAGTAATTAATTTAGGTTAATTTCTTTTATAAAATAAAAATAACAAAAAAGATCTTTTCTTTAACAAAAAGGTCAAAACCCTAATTGCGCTCGATTTAATTTCCCGCACGCGATTTACTTTATTTTATCCATTTGTGTATCTGATTCCGGATTGTAATAGCTTAATAGGACCTTTTATTATTTTTTATCGCTTTATTTATTTTTAAAGGGTTTGTCTTTGGCGATGTAAATACCCAACGCCTTGTAATTTAAATTCCGCAATTTATTTCTCGCAAAATATAACTGTTAGATGTTTGATAATAGGGATGCATGACAAGACTTAATGTTTTAACCTAAAATCAACTTAGATCGCCTTTAACATGTACAAAGATAAAAATAACTGAAAACAACACACTCACACATGCGCACTCTTAGGGTACACCCCACTTGGTTGCCTTCGTAGACGGTCATTGAGTATAGGTCACTTTAGAGGTCGCCCTCTTGTCCAAAGATCATAGTCGCCTCGAAACGGTTGCCTCCGATATTGTTTCCTCAAACAAATGATCTAAGACATTAGGGTTACCGCTAAGGCGTCCTAACATTGCTTTAGTGACCGTAAGTCCCTAAATTCGAATTGACCCTCAAACTCCAACGGCGGTGCTACCTACTCATCAATAGTAGGATAGCATTGTCTAAAGGAAGATAGCATAGAATGATTCCTTTTTTGAGTAGGTAGATGGTTCTTAGATACTTGCTCTTTTAAAAACAAAAAACTCTTCACACTTACACTTTTCGAACAAAGTTTTCAAAAACACTTCATACACTCTTGAGGACAGAAGCAAGAGTTAAATCGAAGTTTTCAAACAAAAAATTTTTCAAACCCACAAGCACAAAGAAAGCAATATTTTGAAAACAATTGAGCAAGTACCTAAGAGCCCGTGGATAACCACGGATAGAAAGGGTGCTAACACCTTCCCTTTCTATAATCTACCCCTCGAACCCGAGAAATATCTCGAAAAAGGAATTTTTCTGTGCGTTTTTCCTTTCCTTGTTGAATAAAATAAAAGTCGATGGCGACTCTTGCTTACCGCGACATTTTGCGAATACAAAACGCAAAATGCAAACCAGCATTCCAAAAAACAGTCAGTTCTTCCAACCGTATCACACTTAGTATTCTCTCCTCTCTCTTTTTTTTCTTCTTCTCCTTTTTTCTTGTCCAAAAGACTCTCTCTTTTTTTCTTATCCAAAAGTATCTCTTGTATGTTGTGGAAACAACTTATTTATAGAAGAGTCTTGCTGGAGTTTTGGGGGGAAAAATAAATGAAATTTGAATAGTTTGGCTATGTTTTTTTCATAGCTCTCGAGGTGCAACTCTTATATGCTAGTTTGGTGCAAATATGGGACTGGTTTAGGAGCAACATAGCTGGACTGTTTTGCAGAAGTTTTGGAGTGTTGTGGTAGCTTGGTGCAGGGCTATTTCATAGTAGTACAACAGACTGTTTTTGACATGGTTTTAGGTTGTTATGTGGATAGTACAACAAACTTGGGCTTGGCAGCATATAGGACTTTGTTCAGCAGCCTTCGACCAAACTCATCAAAAGACAAGACAATATTTGTTTCCACCAATTGTGTATTCTTCGAATGGACCAACAATTGTATGTTTTTCGAATCCATCAATTGTATGTTCTTCGAATGGACCACCAATTGTATGTTCTTCGAATCCACCAATTATATGTTCTTCGAATCCACCAAATGTATGTTCCTTGAATGGACCACCAAATGTATGTTCTTCGAATGGACCACCAAATGTACGTTCTTCGAATCCACCAATTGTATGTTCTTCGAATGAACCACATTCATCTGAATGTACCACTTTGAGTATGCAAGATGATCTAATTGGAATAGTTAAAACGAAAGAATTTCTGGATTGCTTTCCTACTAAACAAACTTCACAATGTTTTTTTAGGCATCTCAAGACTTGGAATATCAGTAATCATATCTTGAGTGATTAGCTGATTAAGTGGTCGAAAGTTCAAATGTCCAAACTTCAAATGCCACAAACAACTATCCTTGTGGATCGAAGCAAGCATGAAGGAAGCCATTGCCTTGTGGGTCGAAGCAAGCATGAAGGAAGCCATTGCTTTATGGATCGAAGCAAGCATGAAGGAAGTCATTGCCTCATGGATCGAAGCAAGCATGAAGGAAGCCATTGCCTTGTGGATCGAAGAAAGCATGAAGAAAGCCATTGCCTTGTCGAAACTTGGGAAATAGAAGCAAGTTTTCTCTTCTTCGACTTGTCAAAATCTGCCAACTACTCATTTCAATCAGTCATGTGATTCGAACAACCTGAACCAGATTTTGAATTCGACATAGCCATCTGCAGCTGCACACTTTTTCTTTTATCTGCTTTTCCCTTTCGATAATTTCCTCTTCCTCCTTTAGAAGATTCAGAAGTTCCAACTTTTGACCTGATGCTTGAAAGTCCAATTGTACTTGTGCAAACTTGAGCTTTTGGAAATCTTTGTGAGGAATACCTTGAGAAAAGAGGGGGCAAATTTTAGGATACAACATAGGTGTAGCCATGTGTATGGATGTAGACGTGGATTTTCTTTTGATGTTTTTCTAACCAAAATGCTTTTCGATGTTTTATCAAATGCTTTTATTTGTCAATTCCCCCGAAATGATTTCAAGACAATATTCATAAGAAATAATCGTAGTATTTTTTAAACAAGTCTGAAAAAAGAAAAGCACAATTTGAAAGATCAAAATAAAAGTGAATGTTTTATTGATTATGCCTCTGAATAGGTAAATGTATAGGATGTAATTCCTTAAAAGAGGTAATTACAAAAAATTTCAAAACTGTAAATGGCAATGAAAATGATAATTGTTACTGTTGTTTCCCCAATGTCCTTTTAATGGCTCCTGTCTTCTTTTATTCTGAGTGGTATGATTTAGACCCATCTCTCTCTTTGTGGTTCATAGTCGAAGTTCTTAGATCGTAGTCTTTTTTTTCTTTATTTCTTTTTTAATGATCCCTAATTTTTGCCTGGATCTCTTTATCAGGTTTTCAATCCACCGGGATAATTTTTTTGTTTATATGCCCCTAATTTTTGCCTGGATCACCCTTTAGGGTTTTCGATCCACCGAGACGCTCCTTTTTGCCTAAGTCGCCCATTTAGGGTTCGAGCTTAGCGAGCTTCTTATACATAGTATTTTTTGACTGCGTATGAGTTTGCCGGATGTGGTAGTTCTTCCCCATCCATTGTTGTGAGGATGAGACTACCACCGAAGAATGCTATTTTCACCACGTATGGACCTTCATAGTTGGGTGTCCATTTACCACCTGAGTCGAGGTTAGGTAGCAGAATCTTCTTGAGTATTAGACCATGTTGTAGTTTCTCTTGTGCAGTACACCATTACTCAAATAATTTCGAGGCTAATTTCCGTAGAGTTCGCCTGTCTATTCTAGAGGCATTTACTGGATATTCTTGCTTTTCCAAGTACTTCTTGATGTAGTAAAATCAAGGCTTATCATCTGACCCTTCTTCAATAGCAAGGCAATGTGCGGGCTCTTCGAAGCGTCTGATTATGATGCGTGGTTTGTGGTTTGGCCAAATTACTTTGAACATAGCTGATAGAGTTTCTAGGGCATCTGCCATTTGATTTTCTTCTTATGGGATGTGACTGAAAGTGATCTATATGAATTCCACATCTAACTTTAAAACATGATCCCAATATGGAGTCAGTTTTGGATGTTTGGTGTCCCATTCGCCGTTGACTTGGTATATCACTAATGCAGAGTCCCCAAATACTTCGAGGTGCTTTATTCTCAGATCTATGGCATCTTCCAGTCCTAGTATACAGGCTTCATATGCAGTGACATTGTTGGTGCAATCAAAGCATAATCTTGCAGTGTAGGGCTTGTGATAATTCTTTGGAGGAGTCAAAACTGCCCATATATCGTGCCTCAATTCATTTGAAGCTCCGTCAAACATAAGTGTCCAACGTGCCCCTGGCTCGGGTCCTTCGTCAGGTCCTGGTGTTTCGTTGTCATTTATTTTTGCCTAACTGGAGAACAACTTTCTTTGTGAGGTAGTCTGTGCACTATAATGTATGTGTCTAACCCTAGCACGTATCTGTAGGACCCGACAAATATATCCATGTACTCACGTAATAGCTTGATCAACCTTTCTTTGACGCTCTGCTCTAACATTGCCCCTAGCTAGATTTCTTTTGGATCCGCCTTTGTGCTCAGATTAATGATCTTCATAGCCTCTTGATATGGTTTTATATTGTCAGCCTTTCGCTCTATTTCCCTTTCCATTTCCTCAGGAAGTTCAAGATCTTCATCACCTTCCTCTTCAGCTTGGTTGATGGGAGCATCAAAATTATTACGGATCACAGCAGTAACATTAACGGTGGTTTTGGGCATGGATTTGCACGTTTATCATGTTTTGGTGCAGACTTTAGTATATGAGTTTGGAAATGCATATGAAGAGAAAGTATTACCATTTTTAAATTTGAGAGATAAATGAAGGAGAAAAACAAGGATCTTAATTGAAAACTGTTGTACCCCAAAATTTGCCCTCCCATATTTCTCAAAATATTTCAAGAAAAATTCACAAGTCCAACCCGGCGCGTCATATTCAGGTATTCTTTCGCCAATATATCTCTGATAACGTATTCTCAAATTCAGGTTCGGCTCAAGAGTCAATTCTTTAAAGAAGGTATCCGAACGTGTGAGTTTTCTCGAAGAAATATGGTGAAAAAGTGTGCTGAAAGTGCAGTTTTTACGCGCTAAAAAATTCATAACTTGAAGATCGTGGCTCGTTTTGAACCCGTTCCGGTGGCCAAAATTCCGTCTTGACATTATCTACGTTTTCATCTCTCACGGCTGGAAGCCAATTTCGATCAGAAGGTCTTCAAAAATATGGATTTATCAAGTATTTTCATACAGAAAATTTGTGACAGAAGTTTATTTGCGTCATGTTCAGAAAATCATAACTTGGTCAATTTTCATCATATCGAGCTGGTTCCAGCGCCAAAATTTCACAAATTGAGTTGGCTACATTTTCACATAAGGTATTGAGTTCAAACGGTATTCAAAAGGCCTTCGTTTTTTGCTCAGAGTGCGTGACACGCTGAAAATCCTGAATGCTGAATATTATTTCATCTGGGCCGAAACTTCGAAAATTTATAACTCGGTCAATTTTTATCGGATTGGGCTCATATTTTTACACAAGGTCACTGACTCATAGATCTACAACTTTGCTTCAAAAGTCGAGACCGGATTATGCTCCGATCAATACCAGTTTTTTATTGAAGAACGTGTCAGAGTCGACACTGGAGCCCAAAATAAGTTTGTCTGAGCTGAAAACTTCAAAAATTCATAACTAATTCACCGTTTATCCGATTGAGCCGATTTTCGGACAGGAGTTAGTTATCGATGTCAGCTACATTTTGTTTCACATTTCAACTTCAAAAATTGCACTTAAGTCCCTGCGATTTAGCCTGGAAAGTGACGAACTCAAGTGAACATTGGAGGCCCAATTGCACATTCAAAGCCCATTTTCTTTACCCTAATTTCCATTATATAATCACCTTCTTTTCACACAAACCAGAGAGGAGGAAAAGAGAGAAAAAAAACCTTGCCACAACACTGTTAGAATATCAAATTCTTTCAAGAACCCTAAAACCTTGAAATCCTTATTACAAATCTCTCTCTCTCACTACAAATAAGCCATCAGAGTTACAAACCAACACCTCACTACTTCTTCAGTAAGGATAAAGCTGGCTTGATCTCCATGATCCAAAGGGCATAAAAGCATTCAGGTCACTAATTTTCCAGTAAGGGTAGGATTGATTTGATCTCCATGATCAAAAGGGTATAATCATTCATACATGTCATATTGTGCCTAAACATTAAATTTCTTCATATATTGGCTTTATTTGCATTTTATGATTTTATTTAATGTGTTCATGAGATTCAACACTGCAGATTTAGACAGGATCCCATGCAGGTTCATTAAGGAACGTTGAAGCCAAAAGCCAAATGGCCAAAAGCCAAAAGCCAAAAGCCAAATGGCCAAAAGCCAAAAGCCAAAAGCCAAAAGCCAAATGGCCAAAAGAACAACTTATGCATAACACCAATACATGGCGAGACAGACATCCTGAGAAGATTAAGGAACGTTGAGGCCAGAACACAAATGGCCAACATCCAGAACACAAATGGCCATGAAACCCAATCCAATGGCCAAAGAATGCAGACCACGGTACTCAGGAGTCAATGAACACGCACGTGATGCCAGAAAGTCAAACAAGGCTTTTTGTCTAATGGGCCAGAATACTTCAAAAAAACCTCCCCTTGGGCCTGAAACCCCCCTTGGTTTGCATCCTTTTTAATTTTATTTTCTTTTCTTTTCTAATTCTTTTTTATTTGTTTTAATTGTTTTTTTCACCATAAAATAATTTTCTATAATAAAAACAAAAAAATCAAAAATACAAATATATTTAATTATTATTAATTTCATCACTAACCTATTTTTTTTTATAAATAAAATCTAACCATTAACTTAGTTAATTTAGGTTTCAATTTTAACATTTTTCTTAATAAATTAAAATATGTAGAAATTAGGTTTTTTTTAATATTCTCATCCTTTTTTTTATAAATAATTTTCTCATCATTATTATTATTAATTATTAAATACTTTTGTAAATAAATATGTAAAATAATTAATTAGTGTAAATTAGGTTTTAAACTTTAACCTTTTCTTTAATAATTAAAAATATTTAGAACTAGGGTTTCATTTAACTTCTAATTAATTTTCTTTATTTCCATTAAATACCAAAAACCTAAAAAACATTTATTTTCTTTAATTTAATAATCAATTAGTTCTTTTAATTTAATTTAATTTCAAAAGGGTCCAACGCCCTCGAACGTTCTATTTTTATTCTTTTCGCACGTTAATTTATTTCCTTCCAAATATTATGTAATTGCTCAAGCCTTGTAATAGTAATTAGGAATTTATTTATTTTCCGCATTTTTATTAAAACGGGTCTTTGTAATTTGGCGATGTATAGACCCGCGCCTTGTAATAGCGTAGGATTTTACTTTCCGCATTTAAATTTCCGTACTTTTAAATTATAATTGCATGAAAGAATGTATGGCCTAAATTAAAAACAAGCGTAGATCACCATGATGCATGTACAAGATAAAACATAACTGAAAACAACACACAAATTCACACACCACTCTTAGGGTACGCCTCACTGTTGCCTTGCCCTCGAAACGTGGTCGTCGAGTATAGGACGTTTTAGTAAGTCCTTATGTCCATGACATGATCCAGTTGCCTCGAAACGGTTTCCTCGGAATTAAAAAGGATCAATGGCATAAGGGTAGCTTCTAAGGTGTCCTACTGTTGCTCTGGTGACCACACTGTCCCTACAAACGAATTGACCCGAACACCTCCAACGGTGGTGCTACCTATCTCTCAATGGTGGGATGGCACTACCTTAAGGACATTTATACAGCCTAATTCCTCAGGGTAGGTAGATGACTCATGGATACTTGCTCTCTTTAAAAAAAAAACAAAAACCTTTTCACACCGACACTTTCAAAAAGCTTTCAAAACAATTTTTCAAACACTCTTGAGGACTGATACAAGAGTCGAACTGAAATCTTTAAACGAAACTTTTTCAAACTCACTCACAATTGAAAAGCAAACACATTTTGAAAACACAATGAGCAAGTATCTAAGAGCCCATGGATAACCATGGATAGAAAGGGTGCTAACACCTTCCCTTTCTATAAATCTACCTCCCGAACCGAGAGATAATCTCATAAGGAATTTTGCTGTGCTTTTGTCCTGTCCATATTGGAGAAAATAAAAGACGGTGGCGACTCTTGCTTCCGCGACATTTCGCGAACCAGCGTTAAACAGTCAGTTCCAGATCCACCGATCACAAAAACAAAATATAACTTTTGTTAATTGTAAATATTGTCTGAAACGAAATGGGGGGACCCTTACAAGCAACCCCTATGCCTCGGGCTTGACATAGGTTCCTTTTAAAACAAGAAAAATTACATAGGAAAGAAAAAGATCTCGGGAATCTCCACAGTTGTCCATCTTTTGAGTTCTTCTTCTGGGGCGCATTCTCGAATGAAGTCAGTTGCCCTTTTGATGTTTGACTTTGTTGGATATCATTTCCATATGTCCGCCATGCTTTATTCCCTTGTTGACAAAGGTCTCTTGTATTGCAGGAACCCGTGTTGGGCCCTTCAGTGTAGCTACATATTTTCTTTAGGGTATACACTGAATTGGACAATCCCCTGGTCCACTAGCTTCTACAGAGTTCTTTCGAAGGCTTCATTATGCTCTAGCAGGAACCCACATTCCAGTAGATACTCCTTCAATAAGTTAATCGGGGCTTTTTCTTGTCTGGGTGCCCCACAGTCATTGGCTACTTCAATTTCATTTATTGTCGGCCCACCATGCGGAGGCATATGGTTTGATTTGATGCTTGAATGCCCATCATTGTTCTATGGTATGCCCAGGAGAGTTAACATGGTATTTGCATCTGGCGTTGGCATTGTACTTTCACAGGAGTGGCCCGATTGGAGGAGCTAGAGGCTTGAGTTCCACAAAGGATGCCTTGACCAGGTGTTGTAATAACTGGTTGGATGGCATAGGGAGTGGATCAAAACTTCTTTGTGTCCTTCCAAATCTTCCTTGTTGTTGTCCTTGTGGGATTATTAATGGTTGTTGTGCCCTTGTTTGTGAGGCTACAACATTAATTTCTCCCTCTTTTCTTTTTGGGAAGTTTGAAGCAGGCCTTCTTGAATTGTAGGGGGAAGTTGATGGTCTCCCTGTTATTTTCTCACTCTTTATTCCAGTTTCAATTCTTTCTCCGATAGTTACCAGGTTTGCGAATCTCGAAGAGATACTTCCAACCATATTCTCATAATATAGCCCTTGCAAAGTTCCCATGAACATGTCGACTAACTCCTTTTCCAATAGCGGTGGTTGCACACGGGATGCCATCTCTCTCAATCCCTGAGCATATTCCTTAAAGGACTCTTCTTTCTTCCGAGACAGATTCTGGAGTTGCATGCGGGTAGGCGCCATGTCCGGGTTATATTTGTAATGCTTTAGGAAAGCATTAGCAAGATTTGCGCATGTTCGAATGTGTACTCGCTCCAATTGCATATACCAGGCTAAAGATGCCCCGCTTAGGCTGTCTTGAAAACAATGAACCATCAACTTTTGATCATGGGCGTGGGCATGCATCTTCCTACAATACATGCATAAATGATTTCTCGGACAAGTGAGCCCTTTGTATTTCTCAAAGTCAGGCACTTTGAACTTCGGCAGAATTACCACATTAGGAACTAGACCCATTTCGAGAGCGTCTACCTCGAAAGCGTCAAAACCTTCCACAACTTTCAATCTTTCTTCCATAGCCTTGTATTGATTCATTACTTGTGGCTTATCAATAGCTTAAGTACCAGTTGCTTTTAAGGGTGCCTGAGTGGCATCCTCTGGGTCTTGGTCTCCGTATTGTAGGTCCAAGTAGTTGTCAGCATTGTTGATCGGAATCTGTAGGGTATGAGATTCCTCTGCTTTTGATGGAGGTGGGAAAAACCCTTCAGTTACAGCTTCTCTAGTCTCTTGTTGGGCCATGATGGACTTTTGGGGTCTTGCTTCTAGCTCTTTTCTTAGTTGGCGATCGTTTGATGCACCAATCGTCTGAGCTACCTCTTCGAAAGCTACCTTGGGAATTTGATCTTACTTGTCGATGATGTTCTTTAAAGCTAGGAGAAAATGACTCAGATCTCCTTTCATCGAACTCACATCACCTTTGACTTGATCTAGATCTTCCTTGAATGCATCCTGGTCCTCTTTGATTTGGTCCATTGCTTTTTACTGATAGGCCCTTATTTAATATGGAGGCCAAGGAGGTGGTGATCTTCTTCTACCAATGGTTTACTGGAGAGATTTTGAAAAATCGAGATGAGTTTTTATATGATATACAGGTGTTTGCGAATACATGCATGCGAATGAATATGTATGAACATGAAAGGGGTTAATTGTCTTATTCACTTGGATATATATATATATATATATATATATATATATATATATATATATATATATATATATATATATATATATATATATATATATATATTTATCTTTTTTTCTGAGGTGAATATCTTAAAAATAGATATGCAACGAGATACGGAAACAAATTCCTTTATTGAAAGTAACATAATTCAGATATTGAAAAATATTCCAATCTTAAACCAAAACTTGTTTGCATGAAATCAAGCAAAGGGAAATAAATCTTCTAGGTGCGCTTGCGGATATATACTCTGAAATCATCGACCATTGCTCGACAAAGATTGAGAAATTCTTCAAAATCCTTAGGATCAGGGGTATCTCAATAGCGGCGAGCGAACATCTTCAAAGTTCTTTCGTATAATTTCCTTTTTGTGGCTTTGATTTCAGACATGGTTTGCGCATTGACGCAGATAAGTTGTTTCCCTCTGGTATCCATTTTATAAGATAATCATCAGAAATTTTGACTTTATTTCTTTTTTTTTTACCCTATGAATAAGACAAATAAAGGAACAGATGATGAATATATGAAATGTATGAATGCATGGATGTAGGGTTGAGTGACAGGATTTTGTGATAGGTACCCTTATAAGGTAAGTTCTTTAATTTTGACCTACGGTTAATCTACCATCCCCAAATAGTGGCTTCCTAAAGGGTGTCATGAATAACACCAAAGGGAAAAGGCACAAGGACCTCCTTAGGTGGAGCCTCTTTATGGACTGAGACTTTCGTCTCAAAGTCGTGAAAGGTCTCGCCATGAGATTTTGGTTAAGGTCGTTACAAAGAGTCGTGGGTGGCATTCCAAAGTCCTACTCGTCAAGAGGATATCTCTCGATAAGTATTCCTTTTTCGCGATTCCACCGAATCTAGGTGAAGTTTTCACATAAACTCGCAGCGATGATGTATCCCCTAAGCTAATAGACGAACCTTCTTGCTAAGGGTTATTTGAGAATATTTTGAAATAAAAGTCCTACCACGCAGCAAATATATATAACGATGAAAAATATACAAGAAATAAATAAATGCAGTAAATAAATAGATAAAGCAAATAAATAAATAAACCCAAAATAAGACCTAAAATCTAAGGTTGAGAGTCCCCATCAGAGTCGCCAGCTGTTGCGACTGGTTTTTTAATGAGAGTCATCACTACTAGTTTATATCCTAAGGAAGGGCATCTAATAGGAAACCCTAATTTCTCAAAGACAGAGATCCTAATTTCAGACTTCATTAGACGAAAGGAAGGTGTTAGGCACCTTTCATCTACCTTATTCTTAAGTATATTAGGTTTTAGGTTTACGTTTCGGGTTAAACAGGATTTTAAGTTTTAATAGGAAAACTCACCACGATTTTAGTCGTATGCATATGTATCTTCTTAAGAGGAATCAGAGTGCCAATTCGTAGTTCGTATGGGGTTTGTGTTTTTTAGGGATTGCAAATGTATTTTGAATTACCTCGCATTTAGACCGGGTGTAGAGACTGCGGAGATTTGGACTAAATGCGCGATTAGTCAAAATTCGTTTGAAACCCTTTTGCAAAAGAATGTTATTTAGATTAGTTGATTGTGAAAAAATAGTTTGAGAGTTGTTGGATATTTTTTAATAAAATTAATTTCAAAAATCTTAATTAATGCATGATTGAAAATATTTTAATGCAAATAATATAAGAAAATATGTTATGAGTCTTAAATAAAATAATCTATTTATGCTAATATAATAATATTTACATATAATAAATAAAAATTAATATTAATAATTATTATCATTATTATAAAAAAGAAATAAATAATATAAAAAAATAAAAATATATATGAATTATAAATAAAAAAAAGAAAATTAATTAATTAACTCAGGGGGGTGCAATTTCTAGTTGATAAGTAAAACATAGGGGGTGCTAATAGTTAGGGTGGGCTAGGCCCAAACGCAGTTTGAGGGGGAGGTGAATTGTTGTTCTTGTTTTAGTAATTACTGGCATGGGGGTACTAAAATTAATTGGGTCGGCCCATTGTATGTTTGGGAGGGGACCGGTTGATCGTATAAGGAGAGGGTGTATAAGCTTATGGTGGGACTTGACCTACGGTCGTTCGATGATAATCTGATAGATGAAATTGATGGAGTATGTTAATTATAGTGAGCGCGCGTCTAATGGATTGAAACGGTTTATACATGTTGTATTTTACAAATCACTCTCTTGTTTTTGTTACAACCAAAGCTTTCATCTCTCTTCCTCTCGCGATACCCAAACCCTTGTCTTCTTTCTCTTCAACTCTAACGCCTACAACATCGCGGCGGTGGTGGCTAACCCATCCTCTTCTAACATAAATCTGACCCAGCAGCCCCAATACAAGAACAACAACAACAAAAAATGAGCTAAGTGTTTTACCCCCTTTGTGATTCAGTCCCTTCTGACTTTGAGCGTTCGTGATTTCCTGATTGAGGCTAATCTCCCTTCGTCTCTTTTGAATTGCAGGTCACGGAGGAGCGGCGGTGGCGCAGCGGCGGATCAATGACGATTAGGGTTTCAGATATTGAAATCCTAATCATCCTCCCTTCGGATCTTCAGCAGCAACCCGGCCTATTCTTCGCGTTCTTCGTTCGTTCTACTCCTCTTCCTTGGTATCTTCCACTGTCTCTGTGTATTCGTAATTCTTCTTCAAGCTTTGCGATTTCAATACTTTCTTCCTCTTCTGTACTCAAGCTTGCCCCCCTTTTTCTGTTTTTTAGTCTCCGTATTTATAAGTTTTCATATTAGGGTTTTAGATTGCTGTTACAATTTAATCTTCCCTTAGATTTAGGATAACTAAAATAAATTAGGGATTCAAAATTGTGTAATTCATTTTGTAATTTAATTGATTTATGTAATTTTCGGATCTGTATTATGTAATGGAGATTTAGATTTTCTGTAAGATTTGATTGTCAACTGTAATTTCCTGGATTTTTATTTGCTTTTTTAAATCTGGACTATAAACAAAAGATTTGATTATTATTCGATTTCTACAGTAAATTTTTAATGATACAAAACGCATTAATTTAGGTTAAATCTGCATAGTATTTGCTTAGATAATATGGGCCTCAAATTGATTAAATTAAAATGGGCCTATTCGTTTTCTTTTGATCCAGCAGCACCAAACTTTTCTTTTGCACCAGGCTTGAAAGGCTCTACATATTTAATCCAACAACTCTTTATTTTCCTAAAACAAAACTTTTTATTAAATAAAAAAATGATTTATTAACCTTATTAAAAACATAAACCAGAAAATGATTCTGAAATGCCAAATGCCAAATGAGCCAAGTATTAGGCCCTAATTAACAACAACAAAATTTTACAGCGAGCCTATTTCTCTTTAATCCAGATCGGGCCCAAAACAACTTTAAACGAATGATTCTAAACAAAAAATATTTTAATGAAAACGTTTTCTTTTTTTGAGATAAAATAGTAAGTGTCGAAAACGTTAATTGGGCTTGGCTTGAAAGAAAAACACAATAGGCCTGTGATTCATAATTATACCCCCCTCTTTATTGTTAGCTAAAAGAAGTGGGCCAATATGAATTTTAATATAATTGTAAATTGAATTCTCTCTTCCTATTTTAGTAACAACAATAATACCTAAATGAGTTTAATTAAGAACTTAATTATTATTATTGAAATAGTTTTCCACATTCGAATCTCATAGGCCATTGGCCAACATGCTTCATGAATGGGTTTATGGACATATGAGTCTTTCTGATTTAGAAAGCCCCGCTTTCCCGAATTAAAGTGCACCCCCTGGTTGTCTTGGATTTAAGGATGGACCATCAGATATTGCTGAACCATCCCTAATTAAAATATTCTCTTTTATTTTAAATCTTGAAAATATAATCGTCGATGTAGGGTAAATTTGGGGTACGACAGAATGCGCATTCGTTCGGTATCCCCAAAGTACACCGTGTAACTCCTCGACCCATCTTTTCTTGGTTTCATCCAATCTTTGCTTGAGGCCCCTGAGTATTACTTTGTTTGTAGATTCGACTTGGCCATTCGTCTAGGGATGCTCAACTGAGGCAAAGTGTTGGGTGGTGCCCAGTTTGGTGACGAATTCCTGAAAGGTGTGGTCCGTGAACTGGGTCTCGTTGTCACTGACTATCGCTTGTGGGATGCCAAACCGAACGAGGATATTTATTTTATAGAAGCAAAGGATGTTTTGGGCGGTGATTTTTGGCCAAGGCTTCGGCTTCTATCCATTTGGTGAAGTATTCGACCGCTATGATTAGATTTTTTTTTATTGGTTCCGACCACGAATGGACCAAGGATATCTAGTCCCCACCAAGCGAAGGGCTAGGGAGAGGAGAGGGATTTAAGCTCATTAGATGGATCTAAATTCATGTCTCTGTGCCGCTGGAATTTATCGCATTTCTTCACATGCTCTTTCGCATCATGTTGTATGGTGGGCCAGTAATATCCTGCCCGCAAAGCTTTTCTCACGAGGGATTTCCCGCCTAGATGTTGGCCACCGATGCCCTCGTGGATTTTGAGCAAGACACACTCCACCTCGCTTCGGTCAATGCATTTGAGAAGTGGAATGGAAAATCCTCTTCTGTAAAGTTTGCCCTCGACCAAAACATACGAACAAGCTCTCTGCCTGACAACAGCCGCTTCTTTCGGGTCATCGGGGAGTTTTCCCTTAGTGAGGTAATCGTGTACGGGGGTCATCCAGCTGTCGGTGTCCTTGATGGTGAACACTTCTAAGGTAGAGCATGGCTTTTGGGTGCTCGGTCGAGGAAGTATTTCCTATATCACTGATTTATTCCCTCCTTTTCTCTTCGTGCTCGCTAACTTAGATAAGATATCTGCATGGGTGTTATGCTCGCGGGGAACATGTTGTACGTCCACATATTTAAATTTCTTTTTCCTCTCCTGGACCAAGGCCCAATATTCAGTGATTTGGTCGTTTTTGACCCGATATTCGCCTCGTACTTGAGAGGCGACCAACTGAGAGTCGGTGAATATTTTTACTTTCTTGGCTCCCAGATCTTCAGCCAGTCGTAAACCTGTGAGGAACGCCTTGTATTTGGCCTGATTGTTGGAGGTTGGAAAGGATAGGGCGAGGGAGACCTCGATTAGGGTCCCTTCCTCGTTTTCCAGTATAATGCTCATGCCACTTTCTGTCGAACCGGAGGCGCCGTCGACAAAGATTGTCCAACGATGTGATCCGTCGGAATCTGCGAGCGAGGTCATTTTAGCTACGAATTCGGCCAAGGCCTGGACCTTAAGGGTTTTCCTACTCTCGTATTGGATATCGAATTTAGAGAGCTCCAATGACCATTTTGACATTCTTCCGGCCATGTCTTGTCTTCCGAGTAGTTGTTTTATTGGCTGATTTGTTCAGACCACTATGGTGTAGGCTCGGAAGTAGTGTATGAGTCTCCTTGCTGTGTTAACAAGGGCTAGAGCTACTTTTTGATTTGTTGATATCTTTCTTTTGGTCCTTGCAGGGCCTTGCTTGTGAAGTAAATTTGCCTTTGTTCTTCTAGAGTTTCTCTTATCAGTTTCGCACTTATTGCCTCGGAGGCGACAACCAGATAGAGATAGAGGACCTCGTCTTTCTCGGGCCGAGAAATGACAGGTGACTGTGACTGCGCTCGTTTCAAATGAACGAGGGATTTTTTGCATTCTTGCGTCCACTTGAAGGTGGTTTCCTTGCGCAAGAGTTTGAACAAGGGAAGCGCGTGTTGGGCGGACTTTACCACGAATCTAGAGAGAGAAGTGAGCATATCATTTAAGATCTGGATGGACTTTTTCGAGGTGGGCATCGTAAATTCGATAAATTCACGACATTTGTTGGGGTTTTCCTTAATGCCTCGTTCCGTTAGATAGAATCCGAGGAATTTCCTGCCTGTATGCCGAAGCTACATTTTTCTTGGTTAAATTACATCTGACACTTTCGAGCTTGCTCGAACACTTTCTTTAATTGGGAGGCATGGTCGAGCTCCTCGGTGGACTTGATGATCATGTCGTCCATATAGACCTCGAGCATGTCGGATATCTCGTTTCGAAAAACTTTGTTCATCATGCGATGATATGTAGCACCCGCATTTTTCAGGCCGAAGGGCATTACATTATAGTAATAGTTGCCCGACTCGGTCATGAAAGCGGTGTATTTTTTCTCTGTTTTCGCCATTAGGATCTGGTTATAACCAGAGTATGCGTCCATGAATGATAGCAATTTGAAATCGGCCGAGTTTCTGACCAGTTTGTCAATATTAGGGAGGGGATAAGCATCTTTCGGGTAAGCCCGATTGAGATCAGTTTAATCAATACACGTGCGCCATTTTCCATTAGATTTTTTCACAAGAACTACATTTGAGAGCCATGTTGCGTACTGGAATTCATAAATAAAATGCACATCTATGAGGTCTTTTACAGTTAGTTATGCAGCCTTTGCTTTCTCAGACGACTGCTTTCTTCTGCTCCATGCGACCTCCTTGAGGGCAGGATCTATAGTCAAGTGATGGCATGCGACTTCTAGATCTAAATCGGGAATCTCGGCTGCACTCTAGGCGAACAAATCAGAATTCTCCCTCAACCAAGCTTTGAGTTACCTTTTTTTCCAAGTCGGGAAGGTCCGCTCGAATCTTCACTCCTCTGGTGGGGTCTTCCTCAAGGGGAACTAGCTCGAAGTCAACGTCTGGGATAGGCCGTGCGTGACTCGAGTGTTCATCGCGACCAGAGGGGGTCGAACTTTCATCTTCGACCATAGGCTCATTTCCCTTCCTTCTTTGCTCGACACAGTCTTCCTTGGAGAAGCAAGTGTTGAGGTCAATGGTATCAACCCTCGTCAGAGGCTTGACTTCCTCGGAGCTGGAGGGAAGTGTGGCTCCAGTGGTCATTCGAGGTTGAACACTGATGGAACTGAGGCCCTTGGTTGAAGCTTTAAAACACCTTCTTGCTGTTTGGATGTCCCCGTGGAGGGTGGAGACCAAGCCTTCGGCAGAGTAGTACTTCATCTTGAGATGCATGGTAGAGGGAAATGCGATGAGTTCGGTGAGAGTGGGTCTCTGTAAGATGCACTGGTAGAGAGATGAGCAATCTACCACCAAGAATTGGGTCTTGATGGCTCTGGATGTTACCCCTCTCCTAAAGGTGACGATCAACTCGACATATCTCTAGGGTTTTGTGTTGGCTCCATTGAAGCCCTAGAGATCTGATCTCACGTAAGGGGTCAGATGGATCTCATTCAGCTGTAAAGTGGTGAACAGTTGGGCGTACATGATGTCCACCGAGCTGCCTTGGTCGACCAGTATACGGTGCACGTTAAAATTCTCCATGCAAGCTCTCACGAGTAGTGGGATGGTTGAATTCAGGGCTCCTCCCAGAAATTCCTCCTTGTAGAAGGAAAGGGGATGAGATCCTCCTCAGAATTTATCGAGTGTGGCATCCATATTTGAGTTGGCTTTGATGAGTTGGTCGAATCTCCTCTTCACCGACCCAAGTGTGTGTCTGTTGAATCCTCTGCCGGAGATGACCATGGCCGCGGGGAAGGATTCCCAAGGAATGTGGGAGGAGAAGTACAAGGGGACGTTCTCCATGTCTGGATAATAAAAATCTTTTAGTCGTGAGATGCTCATTGCGACCAGAATGGCGTCGAGATCGGAGGACTTCTTCCTTTCCTCGACGTTTTTGGTTTCTGGTGCTTCGTCACGGGCCCCCTCCTTCTTTTTATACTGCTTGAGGTGCCCGTCTCTGATCAGTATTTCGATTGCATCCTTGAGATGAATGCAATCCTCTGTGTTGTGTTTGTGACTTTTGTGGAACCTGCAATATTTTATCTTGTCGGTTCCTGATTTAGATGGTGTTTGTCGGGGGGAAGCGCACCTCGGCTTACTTAAATTCAGAATTGGCGCATTCAGAAGGAATATGCTCCCTTGAGGTTGTCAGAGGGGTATAGTCGTGGAAACGACCAGCTGGCCCCTTGTAGTCTTTGGAATCGCAGGACTTGTCTTCCCGTTTCTTCTCTCCTCGACGGGATGTCGAGGGCTCGTCGTTCTTTGAGGATTTTGCACTCTTTATGTGCCTTGATTCCCTGGAATTGTTAGCCGCCTCTTTCTCCTCGTACTGTATGTACGCTTGGGCCTTAAGAAGGAGGGAGTCAAGAGTGGTCAGCGTCTCAATGCCTACAGCTTTGGAAAGTCACTGCGGGGACGGAGCTCGCGCTCGAGGAGATACTTCTTCATGTTATCGGTTGTTGAGACCTAGACTGCTTCCTTATTGAAGCATTCAATATACGCCCACAGAGACTCGTCCCTGCCCTGGATGATTACTTCGAGTGAAGCCTCCAATTTGGGGTGTCGATGAGAGGCGGTGAAATTCCTCGAAAATATCCTCCCGAGCTGCTTCTATGAGGTGATGGATTCGTCGGGGAGGATCTTGTACCATGACATCGCCCCCTTCCTGGGAGTGGTTGGGAAGAGTCTGCATTTGATGGCTCCCCTGACCCCTCGGTAGTCGAGGAGGGTGTCAATGTTCTCAATGTGCTTGTCAGGGTCTGTTGTTCCATTGTAGGTTCCCAATGGAGGTAACTTCTCCAGGACGATGGAAAGTGGAGCCTCTATAATCTCCCTCGACAACGGGCCACAGGGCTCGTCATCCTCAATATCCACGGGAGATGGAGAAGGGGAGTGATAGTTTCTTCCCTGTCGATCTTCACGGTCTCGTTAAGGGGAGGGGCTCCTTTGTTTCTGCTTTGGCTCGGGTGAAGGCAGTTGAGCACGGTCAATTTGTCGGTTGTATTTCCTCTTCTTAAATGAATGGGAGTCTTGATCTCTTATAAGAGGTGTACGGTTGCATTTCTTGAAGAAAGAAACTTCGCGCCTCTCCTTTCTAGGTGGTAGTCCACGTCTGGGTGGCGATATACTGGGGAGTTTCGTCGTCTGGTTCTCCGAGGAGGAGATCTTGATCGCTTGTTCTCCCAAGCCTTTATCCTTTGATTCTGTTGTAGGATGAGGGCGTTGGTCTGATTGATAGCAGCGAGCAGTGCTACCATGGCCGGGTCGGTGTTGATAAGGATGAGAACTGGTTGCATGACTTCTGGCAGTTCCTCGATGGAATTCTTGGGACTTCCCTTGTCTAAGAATTGGTCGTCGCTGCACAGGGCATCGGTTGAATCTAGAGACGCAGTCTGTCCATCTCAGAATCCCAGGTTGTCCTCGAGGTGAGGATGTTCCTGACTCCCGTCAGTTTTGTGAGCGGGGGAAAGAATATTTTTTTCGGGCAGATGAAGATCATGATGGTTGGCCATGATTAGGGAGAGGGATCTTGAAAAATTTTCTTTGATCTTTAGGTTTCGAGGGAGGAAAGACGGGGAGAGCATATTCCCACATATAGCTCAACTGATCTTACCGGTTGATCAGAACCTGTAAAGTGGCAGGAAGATGATCTAAAGTCGGGTAAGAATGGGAACAAGGAGATACAAGAAAAGTATTAGGTGGTGAATAGTGAATATTCGATCCCTAGCCCTCACATGTGTGAGGGTTTATATAATTCCCCTGACGCGTGGCCATCGGTTCCTGATCTCACACCTAGATATGCGGGTTCGTGAAATCAGGTAACTGTTAGGACTTGGTCAAACCGAGCAGATGTTCCTGTAACTAGCCATTGGTTCTGAGGAGGGGCTAGTTACGGGCATCTCTCTGGTCAATTCCTGGTGGTCTACACGATGTCGATATCGGGTAGGCTGAGAGGATGCTCGTGAATCACCCTAGGTCGGTGCTGGCTCGGGAGGGAAAATGGTCGATATTTCTCGACGGGTAGTGGGCGGTTCGGGTCATGGACATGCGGTCCGCACCAAAGGAAAGGTCTAGACTAGGCCCATTCAAAGCTGTCAAGCCAGTCTAAAATAGTTCTTTTCCCTAGCTTTTACCTTATGCCTTAGGATAGTCCTTTCATCTCCTCCCATCTTCTTTAATTTCAAAAATCTTCTCCCTCCTTTTCAAAACTATTCTGGCTTTTAAACTTGAACCGCTTTCACAATAAACTTAGACTTAGTTCCATGCATTTTCAAAATATTTTCTTAATTAAATTTTAAACAACTTAATCATACTTTGACATTTTTTGTGAGAAGACTAAAATTAAATCAATCTCATTCAAACCATTTTTTCCACTTTGGCTTTTTACTTTAAACTTTTCTCAAAAGATCAGACTCTTGTCAATCCTTGTAAGAATGCGACCTACTATACTTCTACGAGATGTAGTGAAGTGAGATGTTTTCCCTTTGGGTATTGAGTGAGGCTTTGTTGATTTTAAAATCCAAGCCATATCCTCCACTTTGAGATGACACAAATTCTCCTTTCTCATAATTGTGGGTAGTAAATATGTTCTTCCACTCGGATACAACGATGACGTCTAGTCTCTTAAAATTAACCAACATACTTGTATTTTAAAATTTTAAAGGTGAACTACGAGTACCCTGATCCCCTATTGCACGGAAGGTGGTACATAGGCACTAAAGATTCGCAACTGCGGAGGGTGCAAAAATTGTAAAAAAATATTTCTTTTCTCATCTCCACCATCTATTTTTATACAACTTTTATAGCCAAAATACACAAATTTTCAAAGAGGTTCCTGCAGAGTACCATAGAGGTTTAGGGTGCTAATACCTTCCCTTTGCATAACCAACTCCCGAACTTAGATTTCTCTCCCCCTCTTTTTGCGTTATTCGCTCTTTTCCCATTCCTTTGGAAATAATAAAGCGCGATGAAGATTTTTATTTGATCTGTGCGAGTCAAGTCAATCCAATGGCTTAGTCTTAACATTTCTACCGCTACAGGTGGGAGTTTTAGATCACATTTTGTGATTTTGTGTCATTATGGTACCCTTGGTGTTGACATTTAGTACCTATATTTCTAACAAAAGCCTCACAACCACGTATGATTTGAGTTTTGTCGTGTTTTTGTTTCAAACCTGTGCTTAGTGTGATTACCACATTGGTTATTTGCTTGAGGAAAAGCAAAGATTCAAATATGGGGGAGTTTAATAACGCGAAATTATATCGTATATCTGACTCGACTAGCATGAATTTTAGTTTCATTTTCTTCTATTTATGTCTTGTTATTCCGGTATTATTGTCCTATTTCAAGTACCTCAAGCAAAAATTGGTCACGGAAGAGATTTCAGTAAAAAAGGAAAAGAAATGAAGTAAAAATAAAGAAAATACAAGGAAAATCCCATTTACAAGAGCAAGGCTTAGAAGTATTTTCACTAACGTGACACCTGCCACGTCCTTCATGGCACCTGCTACTACAAAGGGAGTGCACCCGCCACCACAACATGTGGCGCTTGCCACTAGAAAGGGAGTGATGCCCACCACTCCATATGTGGCGCATTCCATGAAGCCATGCTCTCCTATATTTTCTCCTTCCACCCAATCTTCATGTCCTCCATACATTTCAGGATCTTTGTTCAACCTAATTGTCCAAGTGTTACGGATTTGTTGGAGATTTTTACGCCAAGAGTTGAATTTAAATTGAAGAGCTCATCTTCAGTTTGAGGGTCCAAAGTTTTTAGTATTATTTTCGCAGAGAATAATTTTAGATAGCAAAATTCATCTGTAATCGTGATAGCTCTTCCACATCAGGAGACTATCACAACTTAGTTCTAGGTATTCTGAAATTTTCATTATGTATTTTGGATAAGCAATCTTGCTGACATAATTAGGAGCAGTTGTGAAGAAGTTGTCATTTACAATATTATTTATTTTATATCAGGTTCTATTTAATTGTTTTCTATGTGTTTAGGATTGTTTTAGTATCATTGTTGCACTATTGTCCCAATCTGTTCAAACTTAATTTAAGATGATTATTGTTTCTGTTGAAATCATGTTTTATTCCATGATTAATGATTGTGATAGCATGTTTATGTTTAAAACCATGTTTGGATAAATTGTTTGATACTGGTGTGTAATAACCATCGTCTGGACGGGATTTTGTAATAATTGGCACTAATCTTTGTAAACTATTTTTTTAGTTATAGTTTCTAATTCTAAAATTAAAACAGTTTTTGTACGGGATTAAAAATCTAGTAAAGGATAAGGTCAATAGAGAAATTGTTTAAAATTTTAACTGAATAGTAGAATCTAGACATTAGTCCTGAACATTGTGACAACACTTTAGGATTAATTAGAATTTATTGATTTCCAAAAATTACTTTTAATTCAAATGAGTGAGCGACAACAAAGCATCTTGGTTAAGAGTATAGTCAGAGTCAATAGTACGATAGTGTGAGATAAAATTTTTTAAATCAATATTTTCTACTGAAAAGTATTTTGACATCTTTTCATATATGCCAACATTTTATCGAATCCCAGAAGTATGATGAGTTACATATCGGTGTCTCATTGTTGAATATTTCTATTAAAAGTCTAAATTTATTTCCCGTTTTCCTCAAACCCAAGATAAATCATTAGCCTTAGATTTACACAATAACATTAGATAACATTAGTTTGATTATCAGTCCTTGTGGGTTCAATATATTTTAAAACTACACGATTAGACTGTGCACTTGCAGTCAGTAAACTTGATAGACTCTTAAAGTCACAATCAGATAACTTCCCTAAGCATGTTCTGATGTATCCATTGGGTTGACTTTTGCTTGAAAATTCCTTTTGAGGCTCTTGATATAATTTGTTTGTTTGCCTCTGTGTGAAGCTTTGTTCTGCTATGTACCTTTGTCGTTCATTTATCATCTGAGACTTTGTCTATCAACATCAGGCCATCTAACTTGCATCTTTAACCTTTTTTAGTACATTCGTTGACTGTTTAAATGGTTTCTTCTTTACTATGCTAAATATTAGTTTATTTACTCTTTTACATTTGTCATTTTTGCATCTCTATCATGCTGATTATTTGTTTTCTCCCTTATAGTCAAAACAAAACTTTGAAGTTGTTATTATGTTGTATCTTTGTCATGCTAAAGTTATCATCATTAAAACAATAACCTATTACATGCAAAATAAGGTTCCACAAATCATACCATGCTGACTAAAGCTAAAATAGGTAAAACCAATAACCATTAGAATTATCTTGTCTTTGGCTATTACATTCAAGTGAAAAATCTGACAAATTCATATCAACCATGCTTTTATCAATGGGGGTCTTTAAGAAGAAGTTTACATACATGGAACAACCATCTAACTTTGTTGACTCTAAAAGCACTCTAGTTTGCAAACTGGAAAATGAAATCTATGGCTTAAAGCAGGCTCCAAGGGCTTGGTATGAGAAAATATATCAAGCCTTAATCCAATTTAGTTTTGTGTCCAGTAAATGCAATCATTCATTATTTGTTTACAAACACTAAGGAGTCACATTTTATGCATTATTATATGTTAATGATATTCTGATAACTAGCACTGCTTTTCATTATTCATGATCTAATCACAAAGTTACATGATAAATTTGCTCTGAAGAAGCTTGGAATTCTAAAATATTTCCTAGGGATTGGATTGCATTATCATTCATGTAGATATATATTACTCACACAATCAAAATACATCAAGGATCTCTTGAGTAAAGTCAACATGTCAGGTGCAAATGAAGTTAGAACTCCCATGTCCATTCATTGCATGTTGAGCAAACATGGCTCAGATTTGTTATCAGATCAAGCTATGTGAAATTCCATTGTTGGTGCACTAGAATATGTAACTTTCACGCGACCAAACATTGTATTTTTTTATAAAAAAAGCATGCCAACTCATGTCCTCACCACTCAAGTCTCATTAGAATGCGGTCAAAAGGATTCTTCAATATCTTAGTGAGACAATTACACATGAGATGTTACTTTAACTTGCAAATCAACTTCATTAGATATCATTACGACTATTTAATGATTATAACTGGGAGAGTGACACAAATGATCAAAGATCAACTTTTGGTTCTTGCATATACTTTGGACCTAACTGTTAAACCATATTTTGCGAGTTAATACATGCCTTAATCTTTGTCTTTATTAAGTTTTAATTTTTGTTTTTGCAAGTTTAGATTGAAGCACAATAGGTGCTCCCTTTTGTTTTCTTAATGTGTTTTTCTGTGTGAAGGTTAGCATTGTTGAGCTGAGGCATGACTGCAATAGTCTACTACGTGAAGCACAAGCTAAAGAAAGAAGATGGAATTAGAGGAAAAGAGAAAACAAGAATGAATGAAGCTGGTTTCAAGGAAAGTGTAAAAGGAAAATGGAAATGGAGGGAATATTTGTTGAGCAAAAGAGGGAAAATTATTTGAATACAAAGGATAAGGTTCCTAGGCACTAAAGGATAAAAGAAGTTACAACCATACACCGTGCAGCGCCGCCTGCACCTCTACCACTACATCCTGTTAGACTACACATTGGCCCCCCACCATTATCTCCTTGTACCTGGTTTCTTGTTAGCTAAGCAGAAGGAATGATGTGTTGGAGCTAATTTCTACTTGGGCTTGATGTGATTTCCTCATTTTAGGCTCATGATCCAATGAAACACAAACCCTGTCTCAAGTCTATAAATAGGACCTTGATGAGATTGAGAAAGGAGTTGAGCATTTTTAAGAGAAAATACGGAAGATACTAAGTGTGCGGAAAATGGAGAGTAGAAAGAGTTTTCTTCTTCTCATCCAATCATGTACGGTAAAATATCAAGCTTACTATTTTGCCTTTTGTAGTAATAACAAGGAAATTTCCTGAATGTCGATCTCAAGGACTTAATATAAATATCGAGTTCAATTAAACAAAAACTTAAATCGGGGTTTTGCTTGGAAATTATCACTTAACGATTAGTAAAAATAAGCAGAATAATAAATTGGCTTTTTAGCAGATATGATGGACATGCTAGGGTAAAGTGTATGATTTTCTCTGTAATGACCTTCAATCCTAATTCCTTCAACAAATTCAAAATACTCAATTACCAAATCTTTATTTTATTTTCCCCTAAGTCCTTAGTGGGAAAACCTTTGAGCATATATCCTAAATCCTAAGTCCTTAGAGAATTATGATGAAATCGAGCCTTTGTTTTATCTAGATTTAACTGGTAAATATAGGGTATCCCTAGTCCTATGTGATATATACTATAGTTTAATTGCATAAAAAACCTTAACAACAGTGGTCCAGCCCAATTATTAACCGTAATTCGATCCTTGTTGGTCCGACAAAGAAAGCACTAAAACCTTGTACGATTAAATTGAATATGAAAAACAAATAAATTACTGAAATTCGAAATCAAAGTCATTTACAGAATCAAATCAGGGAAACCCCTAGTATTGGGGGATTTAGCTACTCATATTGTTCAAAGTAATTTCAATATAAAAGATATACATAAAAAATTAATAATGAACTTCGATCTTCAATTGCTTTCTGCTCATGAAGAGTCTTCGTTCTCCAAAAATATCATATGCTCCAATCTTGAATCGTGAAATTCTTTGCTCGCAAAAAGGTCCCCTAATTCCTCTTCAAAACTCATCTAAATAGCAAACATTCACTTAGATCAGTTAGAAATACCCAAAACTCCCCCATTGCTCAAATCATGGATAAAATATGAAAAAAATTAGGAAATCAGCGTCACATGCTGACATAGGCCGTGTCAGCCTACACGGGCGCCCGTGTTGCTCTTATGTAGTTTTAATTATTAATTTTTGTTCCAGACATCCTAACACGAGTGTGTCAACTGATACGGGCGCCCGTGTCAAACCTCTGATTTTTGTTTTTCCTTTACTGCTTGCCTGACACTGCCAGTGTTGGCTGACACGGGCGACCGTGTCAGACCTACTAGAGTGTGCAGAAATTTTTTCTAAATTCTTGCAATTTTTTTTGGTTTTCGCTCCGACTCTTCTTAATTCTTACTTGAACCTAAAAATATCAAAGAGACACAAACAAAGCATAAAATGCGGAAAAAGGGACATAAAGTGCTTAAAGCAATGACACAATTAAATAGAATTAACGGTAAACAAATGTGTAAAAACCACTGATCACTGAGCTCTGGCGCGACTGGAGTCACCTCTTGAAGATTATATGTCTCAAGAAGTTCTCAAGTCTCTCTTTGGTTTATATCTCTTCTTCATTATCTATTTAAGGACGTTTCTTCTGAGACACATGATCGTAGTTTGTACTCATCTCATCAGGAGCTAAACATTTTGTAGTTGAGCAACGTGAAGTTACTATTAAGTAGTTTTTATGTTATATGATGTGTATTTAAGTGACTTATTTTATTATATGTTAACCTGATATAAGTCTATTTCTTTGACTGATCCACTTAGGAGTAGATAAAAACTTGTTGCTATGAGAGATCCAATAATAAGTGATTTTCTTAATAAAAATGGTTGAATGAGTAGGATAGAGATATTAACTTACCTAACTTGCTTAGAGATAAGGAGCTGCAACTATTGAAGATTTTAGAATACAAACGGACATATATTAGGGTTATAAGTGAGGCTTAAAGATTTGTTCCATTCCCTTTTATATGCATGCTTTGATGTTGTAGAGATACACCATAAGATCACTCTGATCTCACATGTCACGACACTATGTATCATCACACATATTTACTTCTAAAATATTAATGGATCTTGGCTTAACTTATTCACTCTTGATATATTTCCACTCCCGCTCTCTTTACACTTTTTAGATATATTTTAAGTGAAAACTGAACACTCACACATCACATATTATTTCTCTCTCTGCTCATACTTAAAACTCAAATATAGTCAATTGTAAAATCAACCTAAGTAACTACATAACTCCCTGTGGGTTCGACACTCTTACCTTTATCACTTGCTGCAATAAAATATACATGTATACTTGCATGTGACAAACAATAAAAAGAGAAACACTAACCTAGTTACATGGAGCTCAAAGAAACAATCACTTGTAGCTCGCTCGATTAAAGAAGTTGAATACCAGCTCACACGACTTCAAAACTATTGTGAATTGAATCACTACTTACAAAATTCCATATTTACAAAACTCCATACTTATAAAACTCGTTGTGAATTGTATCACTACTTCACTCCCACTTTGTTATATGATAATCTAAGTGCCTTCCTGCTCTCCTATAATATAGTTTTACATGCACAAACCAAGCATATAGAACTCAATATTCACTTTGTTCGAGAGCTTATAGTTGTAGGGAAGATGCAAATCTAACACGTTCATGGCCATGCACAAATTGCAGACATCTTAACTAAGCCTTTTCCTGCTGCTTCATTTGCTATTTTTCGTACCAAACTCAAGGTCATAGACATACACTTCCTATGAGTTTAGGAGGAGTATTAGAGAATAACTAGCCAGAGTCACTACAATAAATAAAGCTTTTCATGACAAAGCTTTCACCTCACCCAAAGAAAAATAGAGGTATAATGCCAAGGCGTACCATCTTTATTTATTTATAAAAATTAAAAACCAACTATTCCCCGGTTTTTAAAATAACCGAGGGGAAAAATAAATCAGGGCACGCTTTGAATCCCAGTCAGTGCAATTTATGTTTTTATTTTTTTATAAGTGTAAACTAAATGATCTAACCCTTCGATTTTTGATAAAATCGAGAGATAAAATAATCATATTTTACTATAAAAACACTTGTTAAACAAATTTTACCCCAATCCTTACAAATGTGAAGTCACCCCAAACTCGCATGTATCATTATTTAGGATGGATTGCAAGACATAAAAAATCTTCAATATTCTTCTATCTAGAACATTCTATTTTTTCTTCCCTAGCAATCTATCTCACATAATAGTGTTCATGATGTTGTTGTTATTGTTGTTGTATTTTTGCTCATTTGATAGCTTGCAAGTGCATAAAATTATTTTTGCTTCAAGTTACACAAAGAAGAGAGATCAACCTTTGGAAAATTAAACAAAGAAGAGAGCTTAACTTTTCAGAAGATGTATATCAGCGAAAAATAAAGATTCTCATGAAAAATGAGATCTCTAGCATCTTGCATGGGACCTGGACAATCTTGGGGAGAACTAAATTTTGATATAAGTGAAGATTTGTTCCATACAATGTATTTTTAATAATATGGATAACCTATGTACTTTGTTAACAAATTAATGTATTAATATTCTGGGTAAACAATGTAACGATTTTCGTAAAAAAAAAAGATTTAATCTTACCCCTCAGTTTTCTTTTAAAACCGAGGTAAGAGAAGCTAATATTTTAATAAAAAAATATCGTGGTCACTTCGATTTTTGTTGTAACTGGGGGATACTTAAGAATTTTATTTTTACTATATTCACTGGCCTTAAACAAAACTTTGTCGTCCATTTAATGATTATCAACGCTCAAAACTCTGCCATTAGTGATCCACGTGAAACTTAAGGGACATCCATTATAAAAGCATGTTGAATATTGAAAATCATCATAAATGAAACATGATGCACTTGAAACCTAAAGACCCTTATTTTTTTGTGAGCAGAAAATTCTCTCTAGGATGGATTGCAATAGCAGAAAATTATTTTGGTTAAGATTTGTTTTCTGAAAATATTTTTTTGAGCAGAAAATCATTTCTTCATCTAACCCTTATTTATCTAACCTTTTTTTTATATTTTATATCAGAGACAAATACAAGAAAAAACAATTGAAAATATATTGTACCCAAGATTTTCTCTTCCCTGAACGTCAATTATTTAAAGATCTAAAATCTAGATCTTCATGGAAATTAATTTTTAATATAATAATCTTTATAAAAACTGTAATTTGAATATTTTTTTCAGCTTCTTATTTCTTATTTTTAAGCGGGTTTGCTTTGTGATTTTGTTGTTGTTAGATTTAGTTTGTGAATCACTTTGAAACTCTCTTATATCCTTATTTGATTGTAGTGGAGCACCTTGTTCCAATGTAATATTTTGTGTATACAATGTAATGACTTTTTTTATAAAAAAATTATCTCATCCCTCAATTTTATTTGTAAACCGAGAAATAAAATAAGTTATCTTTGAAAATAATAAAAATGAGATTAATGGGATTCGAACTTGTGTGCATGTAATTTTATCTCTCGGTTGTTAATTCACCAAAGTGATAAATGAAGACTTATTATGACGCTCTTCATTACTTTACTTTTTTAGTCGAGAAAAATTACATTTAGTGTTCAATATTAAAAGTGTTTTTTATAGTAATGAATTAGTTATAATTAGTTATACTAACTATCACTACCTATAGAAAGATACTTATACCAAAATGAAGTTAGTTAGGATAAGGATCCATGAATGGTTCTCTAGTAATGAATTAATTCCATGTCTTAGTTTAGCATAACAATGGGTTTTTTTTTCTTGTCTCTAGTAATGTACACTTCATCTATAACCTGTTTATGTGGACCAGTGTATGCAAAAATATTTGTTTCAATAAATTAATAATCATTGGTGTAGATTTGATAAAGTTTGAATGTAATTTGTAGTATTATAGAAACTCGAGACGACGGAAAATGCGGTCAGAGAAGTGGGAAAGATGGGACATGAGCAGTGAAAGTAAGATTGTTTTTCGGTAAAGGGTAGGAAAGTGTTCTTGATGCAGACAACAAATGAGGACTTGTAATTTTATTTTTTTGACTAAGGAGGATTATAGTATTTTTTTGACTAATGAGGATTATAGTTCGACAAGGAAAATACTTTTTTGTTTCACTTTTCTTTTTTGCCTGCACTGGTTTTCAATTGACGGATCAATGACTGTAGTTTGTTTTGTCTTGAAGGTAATAATAAAACGGTCATGTTAAAAGGGAATGTCGAAACTCACTCAATAGAGTTGAAAAATATTCTATAGAATTCTGAAAATATCTTTATATAATTGGAAATGTATTTTCGAATTCATATTTTTTTTGTTAAATTTTAGTTAATTTTGAAAATATATTTTTAGAAGCATCTCACATTCATACATTTCATTCATTTTTGAACAACGTTCCAATTTTACGCCTTAATTTATTTTAGAAATATATTTCTGATTTTTTTTGAAAATACATTTTCGATACCCACTGCTATACATTTTAAATTTATACCTTTGCTTTGTTCCTTTCACACTCGTGCTTCAAATTGATGGGAAATTAAGACACAATAATAGACTAATACGCAGCAGATATAATATTTCTCAAACTTGTAGGAACCTTGAGAATGAACAATAAATATAAGACGGGAACCGAACAATAAAGACAAGGAAGAACACCGATATTTTTAACATGGAAAACCCTTCAATATGAGAGTAAAAACCACGAGTCGTTTAGACAAAGAAAAATAGTTCCACTATAATCAATTGAGGATATAAGATAGTCTTAAAGCGATTCACAACATAGTGATCACAACTGCAAATCACAAAGCAAACTAACTTACAAATAAGAATCAAAAAGCAGAAAATTTTCCCAAATCTGCAGCTTCAATGCAAAGCCGATATCTCTCAACTCAGACCTTATTTTGAAGATCCCAACGGCTGAAAGTTAGATATATGTGTGGCGAAACAGCCCACCTAATTTCAACTTGATTCGACGATGAACGAATTGAGGATCATTTTTTTAGTGAGACTGATGCAGAAAAACTAGAATGGGTTTCTCTCATCTTTTCTTTCTTTTGAATTCTTATTTTCTCTCTATCTCTCTTAATCCTAAATTGACACTCTCCACTTATATAAGTGAGACAAATGGGCTATTCATATTTGGATCTTTCCCCACATAGGAAAGGAGCCCAAGCCCAATAAATCTCCCCCTCACAACTATGTGAAGGAAATTGCCAAACCGACGATATCACAACAAGCTTCAAATTTTCCTCTTGGTAATGCCTTAGTCATCATATCAGAACCATTATCATCTGTATGAACCTTAGTTATCTCCAACAACTTAGCATCTAAAACATCACGTATCCAATGATATCTCACATCAATGTGTTTGGACCTATTATGAAAAGTCGAATTCTTACCAAGATGGATAGCGCTTTGACTATCAACAAATAACACATATTTGTCTTGAACAAAACCAAGCTCCTGCAAAAACTTCTTCAACCATAATAACTCTTTGCATGCTTCGGTAATAGCAATAAACTCAGCCTCTGTAGTAGACAATGTTACACACTTTTGCAATCTAGATTGCCAAGCCACAATCTCCCCCCCCCCCCCCCCCCCTTTCAAATTTAATCATGTAGCCCAAAGTGGAGTTTATAGAATCAATGTCTCCAACCGTATCAGAGTCAGAGTATCCTACTAGAGTGTGCTTATCTCCTCCAAAGAAAAGCCTCATAGAAGTAGTACCGCGAAGATATCTTAAAATCCATTTTACAATATTCTAATGCTCTCTATGTGGATTTGACAAAAATCTACTGATTGTACCAACAACGTGTGCTATATCTGGTCTTCTACATACCATTGCATACATCAAACTATCCACATAGGACGCATAAGGAACACGTTTCATATCAAATACTTCATCTTCACTTGAAGGACTTTGATCAGAACTCAATTTGAAATGAGTAGCAAGAGGAGTGCTTACCACTTTAGAACTTTCCATTTGGAATCTTTGTAGCACTTTTTTGATATAATATTCTCGTAACATCCAAGGTTTCTTCTCTTTTCTGTCACGCATGATTCTAATGCCAATAATTTATTTACTTGCTCCCATGTCTTTCATGGCGAATGACTCTCCCAACTACTTCTTTAACATGTTAATGCTAGAAATATGTTTCTCTATAATAAGCATATCATCAACATATAATAGTAAGATAATGAATTAATCATTAGAAAATTTTCTAACAAAGACGCAATGATCTGAAGTAGTCTTCAGGTATCCTTGATCACACATAACAGACTCAAACTTTTTGTACCATTTCCTTGGAGCTTACTTAAACCCATATAAACTCTTTCTAAATCTACAAACATGATCTTCTTTGTATTTATCTTGAAAACCATCGGGTTGTTTCATGCAGATCTCTTCCTCTAAATCACCATGAAGAAAAGTCGTTTTCACATCCATTTGCTCAACCTCTAAATCAAGAGTAGTAGTTAAACTCAACACAATTCTGATTGATGACATTATTAAATCAGGTGAAAAAATCTCATTAAAATCAACACCCTTTTTTTGAAGGAAACTTTTCACCACTAATCTAACTTTATATCCTAGAGACTTAGAGTTGCTCTCATATTTAACTCTATAAATCCACTTGTTTTCCAAAGCCCTTTTGTCTTTAGGAAACTTCACTAAATCATAAGTGTGATTATCATGCAATGATTTCATCTCATTATGCATTACATCCAACCACTTTTGATTTTTCATCATTTTCCAAGGGCTCTTGAAAACACTCAGGTTTACCCTCATCAGTCAAAGTCACATACTCATTAGAATTATACTTCCTAGAAGATTGTCTCTGTCTGATAGACCTCCTAAGTTGAGATTGATATGACTCTGGAGCTTCACCAAGATTTTCATCTTGTGACATATCATTCTCCTCTTCATTATCATTAGTTGGAATGTTCACCTCATCTCCAAGTTATATATCTTTAACATAATCATGCGGCTCATTATTCTGATATCACCACCAATACCATCTAGATTATGATTAGGTAACCGAACTGGATCAACATTACACAAACTGGTATATTTCTTGGGTGTAATCTTCTCAAGCTTATCAATGTCTTCAATAGTTTGGTCTTCCATGAAATCTACATTGTGGCTTCGGATAAGCTTCTTCCCTACATGATCGTACAACCTATAACCAAACTCATCTTGCCCATAACCGATGAAGATATATTATTTTGACTTTGCATCCAACTTGGATCTTTCATCCTTTTGTATATTCACAAAAGCCTTACAACCAAAGACTCTCAAATGATCATACTTGACATTATTTCTAAACCAATTTTTTTTGGAACTTCACTGTTCAAAACAACAGTAGGTGTAAAATTAAGTACAGGCACCACCATGTAAAGTGTCTCACCCAAATAATAATTTGGTAACTTAGCTTCAGAGAGAATATACCTTACTCTCTCAATTAGTGTTCAATTCATCATCTCTACTAAACCATTCAATTAAGGAGTTTTGGGAGGAATCATTTCATGTGCAATACTGTGTTGCTTGCAATAGGAATCAAATGATCCACAATACTCACCACCATTATCAGAACGAACACATTTCAGCTTCTCACCTATCTTCCTCTCTACCGAAGCATGGAATTCTTTGAACTTATCCAAAACTTGGTCTTTTATCTTCAAGGAATAAACCCATAATTTCCTGGAACAATCATCAAAAAAGGTAACAAAATAAAGTGCACCACTAAAATATTTTACCTTTAATGGCCCACAAATATCAGAATATATTAATTGAAGCAACTTTGGCTTCCTTGAGGGAGGATGTCTCTTGAAAGATACTCTAGTATGTTAACAGCCATGCAATGAGACCACCTCTCCAAATATGCATTCTTTAAAACTTGAAGAAAATCCTTTTTGGCCAAAAAATTCAGTCATTTTTCACTAATATGACTAAGTCTTCGGTTCAACAAAGATGCTTCTATATCGATAGCATTCACATTGTCCCTAACAACCAAAACTTTTGTCTAATACAATTTAGAAAGATCTTTCCCTCTAGCCACAACCAAATTACCTTTGTTGAGTTTTCACTTTCCAGAACCAAAGTGATTGTTATAATCACAATCGTCAAGCATATGCACATAGATCAAATTAAAACGGACATCCGAAGCATGTTTAACACCTCTAAGCAACAATTGCATTCTCATGTTGGTTTGAAAGGAAACATCACCAATACCAATTACCTTAGACACACCATCATTACCCATCTTTAACACTCCAAAGTCACCAGAAGTATAAGAAGGGAAGAAATTCTTTCTTGGTGTAACATGTAATGTAGCACCACTATCAACTATCCACATGCTCTCGTCTGATACAAGATTAAAAGACTCATGATCACGTAGAATAACAAGATCGTTATAAGTAGCAGTAGTAACACGATCATCATCATGACCATCATGATCTCTTTGTTTAGACTTGCCTTTCTTGCCTTTGTTATCCATTTTCTACTTATAACAATACTTCTGTATGTGTTCTGTTTTGTGACATTAATTACACTCAAGATTCTTGTATCGTGGCTTGTACTTGCTTCTGTTATTCTCTCTACCACCCTTCGGTTCATTTTTATGACTTCTCCCCTTATTTTCGATGACAAGTACCTCAGATTGAGATGAAGAACTCTGTGCCTTCTTTTTCATCTCTTCATTAAGAATACCATCCTTAGTCGTTTCTAAATAAACAACACTTTTAGGAGCAGAACTTGTAATAGAAACCTGAAATATCTCCCAAGACTCTGTTTGGTAAAGATAGCAATAGAAATAATCTCAAAAGTTCATCATTAAATTTGATACTCATTCTTGACATCTAATCAAGGAGCCCTTGAAATTTTACTCAAGTGATCTGAAATAGAATTCCCCTCCTTATACTTCCAACTTATGAAGCTATTCAACAAGAACAATTTATTATTCCTTGATTTAGAGGCATACAAGGACTCTATCTTCTCCCACAAATTTTTTTCATGTGTCTCATTAG